>JARHVA010000077.1:4162500-5362500 GCA_037957365.1 Torreya grandis
TAATAATACATATGGAAGTAAAATGTATGACAAATCTAATTTCCAATGTCATTAGTACAAGAAGTTTGGTCATTGTCTAAATGAGTGTAAAAATAATCAATTTGATATTAATAGGAAAAGCACAAAATATTTAAGAGTATATAAAATTGATATTGAAACCAATATTTCAATTTTTATTTCTTGTAAGAAAGCTCAATAAAGTATAAAATAAGTGTGGCTTCTAGATAGTGGATCTAGTAATTATAAGAGTGGAAACAAGGATATGTTTGTCAACATAGATGAATATTTGAAATTAGAATTAAAATTGGGGATTGATTTTTTTTTTTTTAAAAGTAGATGGCATGTGTAAAGTGAGCATAAACATTAAAACTAAGCAAGGAGAGAAGAACCGCATCCTAGATGTGTATCATGTTCCTTATCTTAAACACAATCTAATCAACATTGGGTAACTAATACAAAAGAGATATATAGTCTATTTTTAGAATAATACATGTGTGATTCTTGATAGCAATGGTAATAATAATTTAATTACATAACTTCTAATAAATAAATAAATAAGATGTTTCCTCTAAGAATTGAAAAAGAATTGTTTATTGATTTTAAAGTTGTTATACAAGATCATTCATTTCTATGGAATCTTAGATTTGGTCATTCTAAATTTATTGGTTTAATTTTTTTATATAAGAATAATATTATAAAAAGTCTACTCTTGATAGAGTTGCCAAAAAAAATTTTGTTAGGAACCCATGCTTAATTGCTATGGATGCATATGCTTTGTAAGTCATCCCTTAGAGCTTATTCAAATTATCCCACATACAAGGGAAGTAGTAGTTGTTAGAATAGAGTTAGTATATAAGTAAGTGTTGAGGCCGGATAAAGGCATCCATGAATTCATTGTATTGAGCTTGCTCAAAGGAGGTTGCCCCCTCGAAGAGGCCTGCTATCAATATAAGCTTTATGTGTTTCTGTTATTGGTAAGAGTTATTTCATTTTTGCATATTTTGATTAAATCTATTGTAAGAAGTAAATTGATGTAGGAGGTTCATCACATCTAGTATCAAAGCGCTTTCTTGGATTTGTGGGTATATTTGGAGCAAATTTTTTTCTCAAAGCAGGGCTTTCCAGGAGCTGCACCATTTTCTGGCAAGAAATTCTTCATTACAGGTTCCATCATTTCAAATTGGGTAAATACCTATCCGCTTAACTATGGGAAGTGCTTGGGCATAAGCCCTAAAACTCATTATGAGGAGTACCATAGGAACCCCGAAGTAGCTGGCCCATTGAGAGACCTGCCAGTGAAAAGGGCAACGACCCCATCCTGATTGACTAGGTCCCACCCGTGAGGTAAACCAAAAGCTATCGTTAAGGGGTAAACCCACGGCCAAAATTTTTTGGAGAGTGGTACTCGATCAGACAGCATTGGTGGCCAGAGAGAATTTAAAAATCCTTTAGGTAGCCAAACAAACCTGGGGTCCATATCCAACTTATCAGGGTCAAAGAGCAAAGAATAGCATATCCACAGTTGAGGAGAAGGATCCCCAGCTATTAACAACTGGTTATGGTCACCACTCATGCAGGCACAAAAACCATGGAGGAATAAATTGCCACATTGAAATCTCAGGTTACAGAGTTAATCGATATGATGCATGGCTTGAATCAACAGAATAGCATCTTGCTCAACCGAATGCAGAAGGAGGAGTCTTCTTTAGAGAGTCACTCCTTTACTTCCAACTTCTCCCGTGGACCTAAGCTAGAATTTCCATGTTTCAATGGTATAGATCCTACAGGATGGATATATCAGGCTGAATAATTCTTCAACCTCCACAATACTTATTATGCAAATAAAGTCCCAATTGCTTCCTTTCATTTGGAACAAGAAGCACTTCAGTGGTACCATTGGTATCTCAAGACCAATGAAGAACCTGATTGGTCAACATTTCAATCCTTAATTTTGGGTAGGTTTGGTCCCTCAGCATTCAAGGATTTCACAGGAGCTCTCACCAAACTCCATCAAATAGGTATTGTTCATGAATATCAGCTTGAATTTGAAAAACATGCTAATCACACTGAAGGGTTGTCAGATGACTTCTTCAAAAGTTTCTTTATTAGTGGCCTTAGAGAGCTGATCCGCTCAGAGGTAAAAATGTTTCAACCTAAAAATATGATGGATGCTTTGGGTCTAGCTAAGTTAGCAAAAGATAAACTCTCCACACAGTGTCGACCTCCCACCTTTTTACCAACAAAGAACATAGTGAATCAGCGGACAAACATAACCACACCAATCAAGTGCCTGAATGAGGCAGAGATGTGGGTTCATAAAGAAAAAGGATTATGTTACAATTGTGATGACAAATGGGTTAAGGGTCACAGGTGCATCCAACAAAAACTTTACTTGCTAGATGTGGATTCACCACTCGAACAAGACAATGAGCTTGATATTCTAGCATTTCAAGACGCTCAAGATGAGCCCGACACTGAAGAGGACCCAATGGTTCAAGAGACTCAACTTGAGATCTTAGTACATGCACTAGCAGGTGTCACCACTCCCCAAACCATGAAGGTCAAAGGGTGCTTCAAAAATATCCCTCTCACAAACCTCATTAACTCAGGCAGTACTCACAATTTCATCGATCCTTGCATTGCTAAGGTAGCAGACTACTTTATATACCCTTGCTCTAGCTTTGAAGTTATGATTGTTAATTGGGGCACATTGCCATGTAAAAGGAAGTGTTGAAATGTGCGTCTTGCAATCGGCGATTATAATTTTTGCTCTGATATGTTTGTCCTACCCTTAGAAGGGTGTGATGTGGTTTTAGGGGCACAGTGGCTTCGCACATTAGGACCTATTTTATGGGACTTCTCTGAGCTTTGGATGTAGTTCATAGATAATGGTCAGAAGCATACCTTAAAAGGGTTATTACCAAGATCTGCTAGCATCATCAGTTCTCATCGCATGGAAAAGCTTTTGAAAAAAGGTTCACATGGGGTCATTGCCCAACTGCATTCCATTCAAATCTAGCCCCCCACTGCTTCTAACCACCCTACAGACTTACAAGCCATACTCGACAAGCATGCAACCATTTTTTTAAAACCAGTAGGGTTACCCCTTTCACACCCTGAAGATCACTGCATTCCCCTCCTTCCAGGAAGCATCCCACCCAACATTCGGCCATATCATTACCCCCATCTGTAAAAGACTAAAATTGAGAACTTAGTCTGAGAACTCCTCAAATCTAGACTTATTCGCCCCAGCACTAGCCCATATTCCTCCCCAGTGCTTCTTGTCCATAAAAAATATGGGTCATGGTGCCTTTGCATTGACTTTTGAGCCCTTAACCACCTCACTATAAAGGATAAATTCCCAATTCCTGTCATCGATGAACTTATTGATGAGCTCCACGGGGCCAAATTCTTTTCCAAGTTGGATATGCATTTTGGCTATCATCAAATTCAAGTGCATCCTGATGACATTCCCAAGACAGCCTTTCATACACATGAGGGTCACTATGATTTCCTTGTCATGCCATTTGGCCTTACAAATGCCCCTTCCACTTTTCAAGCACTTATGAATAAAATCTTTTGGCCTTTTCTATGTCAATTTATTTTAGTTTTCTTTGATGACATTTTGATCTACAGTTGCACATGGGCTGAGCATCTCCAACATGTTGACAGAGCATTACAATTGTTAGTTGACAATCACTTATGTGCCAAGCAATCCAAGTGTTCATTCGGTTAAGAGGAAATTGACTATTTGGGGCACATTATTTCAGCTAATGGGGTTTGTGCAGACCCAAAAAAAATTAGTGCTATGCAAAATTGGCCTCAATCAACCACCCTCACGAGCCTTCATGGTTTCTTAGGCCTGACAGGATACTATCACAAGTTCGTCAAAGATTATGGAAAGATCACGGCTCCTTTGACTTCCTTATTGAAGAAGGATGCTTTCACCTGGGGTGCAACAACTGATTAGGCATTCATCCAACTCAAACAGGCTATGTGTAGTACACTAGTTTTGGCACTGCCAGACTTCACCAATACTTTCACCATCGAAAGTGATGCCAGTGGCATCGGCTTGGGTGATATTCTTCTCCAAGAGGGCCAACCAATTGCCTTCACTAGCAAAGCCCTTTTTGGCCACAATTTAGCTTTGTCTACCTATGAAAAGGAAATGATGGCAATTTTACATGCAGTACAAAAATGGAGACCCTACTTACTGGGAAACCATTTTTGCATCAAAATTGATCATCAGAGTTTGAAATATTTCTTAGAATAGTGGGTCTCATCCCCAGCACAGCAGAAGTGGGTTAGCAAACTCATGGGCTATGATTATGAGATCACCTATAAGAAGGGAAAAGACAATGTTGTGGCTGATGCTCTCTCAAGAACCTTCGAGGACCAGCCTTCCCTCTCTTCCATCTCCATGCCCATTCCTAAATGGTTAGAATCTATCTAACAAGGGTATGCAAATGATCCCTCCTTATGCCACATCATTCATCAATTGGCCACTAACCCCTCTGCAGTATCGCATTATTCATGGGATGGTGCTTCTCTGCGATACAAGGGTCATTTGGTGCTTCCCCACCATCAGGGCACTCAGGGTTTCTCAAAACCTATGAGCGGGCATGTCGACACTTCTTTTGGAAAGGCATGAAAATCAAAATTAAATAGATGGTGGCCAAATGTGAAACCTGCCAACGACACAAAGGTGAAACCACATTAACTCCCAATTTGCTCGTGCCCTTACCCATTCCTACTAGGATCTGGATAGATATTTCCATGGATTTCATTGAGGGCCTCCCTAAATCTGGGGGAAAGACAGTGATCCTAGTCATAGTCAATCGCCTCTCCAAATATAGTCATTATTGTGCACTCAGCCACCCATACACAGCATCCATAGTTGCACAAGTTTTCTCAGATTAGATCTTCCATCTTCATGGCATTCCTTCTTCAATTGTCTCAGTTCATGATGCCACTTTCACTAGCCATTTTTGGATGGAACTCTTTCATCACATAGGCACACAGTTGAAAATGAGCTCTGGGTACCACCCACAAATAGATGGCTAGATAGAAATCGTCAACAAATGCTTGGAGACATTCCTTCGTTGTTTTGCTTTAGAACAACAACATCAATGGGCCAAGTGGCTTCCCCTAGCTGAATGGTGGTACAATACCTCATACCACACTTCCAACAAAATGACTCCTTATGAGGTAGTTTATGGTCAAGCACCACCAACACTTCTTCCATATCATCCTGGTAGCTCACCAGTTCAGGCAGTTGACACTACTCTCTAAAACTAGGATCAGATTCTCTGCACCTTGTGAGACAATCTCCACATTGCCCAAAACTGAATGAAGCAACAGGCTGATCAGCACCACTCTGAGCATACCTTTCAACTTGGTGATATAGTCTTTCTTCGTCTACAGCGATACAAGCAATCCTCACTCAAACAAAAAGGGCACCAAAAGCTTTCTCCAAAGTTTTATGGGCCATATAAGGTTTTCCAAAATATTGGGTCAGTTGCTTACAAGTTAGAGCTTCCACCTTCCTCCCAAGTTCATCCTGTCTTTCATGTCTCCTATTTGAAACAAGTTCTTGGATCCAACATCTGAGTGCAGAAAACTTTACAGCACTTGATAATGAAGGCTCCATCCTTCTCGAGCTAGAAGCAATCTTGGATAGGTGCACCTGCCAACTTCGATCTCGCTCCATCACAAAAGTCTTAATCCAATGGCACGGCATGCAACCAGAAGATGCAACATGGGAACCACTGTTACAGATTCAACAACAATTCCCACATTTAAAGCTTTGAGGGCAAAGCTTTTTTTAAGGGGGAGGGGATGTTAGGAACTCGTGCTTAATTGCTATGGATGCATATGCTTTGTAAATCATCCCTTAGAGCTTATTCAAATTATCCCACATACAAGGGAAGTAGTAGTTGTTAGAAAAGAGTTAGTATATAAGTAAGTGTTGAGGCCAAATAAAGGCATCCATGAATTCATTGTATTGAGCTTGCTCGAAGGAGGTTGCCCCCTCAAAGAGGCCTGTGATCAATATAAGCTTTCTGTGTTTTTGTTATTGGTAAGAGTTATTTCATTTTCGCATATTTTGATTAAATCTGTTGTAAGAAGTAAACTGCTATAGGAGGTTCATCACAAAATTGTGAAGGGAATTTTTTTGGAAAACAACATAGATGATAAATTAATGTTGGTAAATCACAAAGATCAAGAGCTCTACTTGTTTCACTCATATTTGTTGTAGCATATGAAGATACCCTATGTTGGAAATAGTTTATATTTTTTGATATATATTGATAATTATAGTAGGAATACCTAGGTGTATTTCCTAAAATATAAATGATTTTTTCTTGGTATATTTAAAGAGTTCAAAACATAGGTAGAGAATCAAAGTGGACATTACATAAAACTATTAAGATCAAAAATAAGAGGTGAGTATGCATCTAGTGAATTTATAATGACTTATTTCAAGGACAATTGAATCAAGAAATAGTTCACCACAAGGTATAAACCACATAAAAATGATTTTATAGAAATTAAAAAGCACAACTATAATTGAAATGGAAATAAGCATGTTGAAATCTAAACATTTACAAAATTATTATTGGACTAACGTAGTATCATGATGAATATATCTTATAAACATGTGTCCAAAAAAATCATGGTATAATTTCTCAAGAGATTTTGAGTAACAAAAAAACCTAGTGTTTCTCACTTAATATTTTTTGGTTGTATGGCATATGTTCATGTAGCAAATGAAATGAGAAATAAGTTATATACTTAAGGATAAATGTGTATTTTTTAGGATAAATTGAGGATTCAAAATCATATAAGTTATATAATCCAATTACCAAGAAATTTATAATTAGAAGGATATTTAGTTTATTGAAAAATAATCATGGGATGGAAAAAATGAAAAATTAATTATTTCAATATCAATACCTTCAAATAAAAATTATCCAACAATTTGAAATGAAGAATCAAGTAGTAACCCATAACCCAACTTTACAAGGGTATCACTGCAGCAACATCTCCAACAACAAAGGAAATCTAGTCTCCCAAACAATATCATGTAAGTGGCACTTTAATAAGAACTTAAACACAAGTCTCAATAACTCAAAGGTATCGATTTGAAAGACCTCATAGAATACAAGACGTCTAAATGAAATATATGAAACTTTAATAAATGATGAACTGGTAGAATTTTCATTATTTATTGTAGCTTATCTAGTATAATTTGAATAAGAAATTGAGAATGAGAATTATTTGAAAGCCATGGATGAATAAATTGATGCAATAAAGACAAAGTAGACTTGGGATTTAGTGAATTTCCCAATAGAAAATGATTTTAATGAGTGAAAAAGATATATAATAAATATTTAATATTGATGGAATTGTAGAGAAGAAAAGGGAAAGAGTGGTTGCAAATGGATATTCATAGCAACTTGAAATTTATTTGAATGAGACATTTATACCTATAGCAATGTTCGATACAATAAGATTTGTTTTAATAATTTTAGCTCCTAATAATTGGAAAGTTTATTAGATGAATGTCAAGTAAACATTTCTAAATGAAAAATTAGAAGAAGAATTATATGTGCAGAAACCACTTGGTTATGGAATTCATTGTCATGATAATAAAGTCTATAAATTATATAAAAATCTATATGATCTTAAACAAAAACCAAGAGCTTGTTATAGTCACATTGATTTATATTTGTTTAGTAATGGTTTCGAGAAAAAAAAATGAACCAACTCTTTATATAAGGGTAAATGATCAAAGTGAAATTTTGATTGTATGTATATATGTTGATGATTTGATATTGACAAAAAATATTTAAATTGAGTTGTTCAAATCAACAATGAATAAATAATTTGAGATGATAAATTTATGTTTGATGAAATATTTTTTTATAATTGAAGTATAAAAAACAAATGATGGAACTTTTATTTATCAAGCCAATTTAAGATGTTGAAATGCAATCCAAAATCTACACATGTTGTATTAGGTTTGAATTTGATCAAGAAGTAGAAAAATATGTTTTGCGATAATAATTCAGCAATAACATTATCAAAAAATCATGTTTTTCACAAAATGAGAAATCACATTGATACAAGAGATCATTTCATAATATAACTCATCGACAATGATGAAATATACTTTATTTTTACAGACCTAAAGATCAATTTGTAGATATTTTCATAAAGCTATTAGTTAAGGAGAGTTTTGAGCATTTGATAATTTCTTTGGGTGTCATCAATATGAAAAGTCAAACATAAGAGACAATGTTAGAAATATAAGTTTGACATTATACAGATTTAATATTTTTAGCTATTTTTAATATTTGTTATTTTTTAATAATTAAAGTCGTTAGCTTATTTGATATAGTAATTCCCACCATCATATTTGATGCATTAATGCTAGTCCATCATATTTGATGTATTAGACAAATTTCTCGAGGAAGCTAGAAATAATAAATAAATAAATAAATAAATAAATAAGAAGTAGAGAAAAGAAGTCAAGAGAGAATGAAGAAAAAAGACAACAAGCCAAGAGTAGAAGTCTTTATATGTAACAATATATATTTTAATAGAACTTTTATTATGTTTATTTTCTGAGTATAAGTGCGTGTGGGGTTTGCTTAACAATATTTATGTAAGCATTTTATTTAAATTCGCATTATAAAATACCTTCAAATAATAGAACCGACATCCATAAAACATTATTTATTATATTAATGTATAATATACATACATACTTATATAAAGTAGAATTATAAAATTAAAATAAATATATTTTATTTTTATGTATAGGAAGTTTCAAATTAAACATTACATATCTTCTCAGGTTTAATGTTTGACCACGTAATGATTAATTATCACTCAAAAAATATTAAATATATTGTTAGAGATTCAAACATTCAATTTACAAACATATATGATGATTAAGCTTTTCTATAAAAAAATAACTTATCTAATTATATAGGACAAAGTATAAAATCGATGTCTATAAATTTTTAGAACTTTATTATTTTCATTTCAAGATAATTATTACATAATGAATGTATCATATTAAAATTTATTTAGGGTATTTCATGACAACTTTAATATAATGTCTTATTTAATGAAACATATTCAAATCTTTGTATTATAACAAGGGCCATGTTTATTTAATGAAAAATATTCAAAACTTTGTATTATAATAAGGGCCACACAACTAGTCCCTACATCAATTATGTCATTTATTATAGAAATTTTAATGTCAATTTTATTGTGTTAATCTAGAGTATTTTGGATGCTAAGTTGTATGTTAGTGGAATAAAGGTTGCATATTAGCAAGGGGTTGTCCTTGTTAGTGGATCTTGCCCACTTCAATTGTGTCAATTACAATTTAAATTGTAATTTTAATTGTGTTGAGTTTACCTAAGACATATTGGAAGCTATATTGTAGGTTAGTGAAACAATGGTTATATCTTAGCAAAGAGGAGTCCTTATTGTTAGATATTGAGGAGTGTTATAGATAAATAAAATCTCACACTAGTTTAATAGAGTTAATGTAAAAAAAATGAAATAAAAATTGAATTCATATAATAGTAAGAGTATAGAGATAAAAAATAATTAGGAGTGTAGTAACATATAGGAAAATATTTAAAGAAAAAGGTAATATAGTAATTAACTTAATTATTTTTGTTAAAATATCATATACATAGTATAAATTAACTTGTAAAAATAAAAACAGATTGTCATGTAAAGGGCAATATTAGAGAGTAAACTATAGCAAAAAAAAATAATGACAGACATAGACCATCAAATTTGGCCCTTGTATGGGCTTGTTATTGTGTTGCTACTAAAAGGCACTATAAATAAGAGATCAAGGAATAAATTTGGTCTCTATTGTGAAATGTAAGGGGAAATTTGATTTTTTATAGTCTGTGAAATGTAAGATGGTATTTTGAACAAGCAAATAAAAACTATAAAAATTATAATAAATATAAATTTCTTATTTTATTAAAAAATTTAACAATAAAAAATTGTACATAATTACAATAAATATAAATTTAATAGTTCATCAAAAAATTAATATTTATAAATGGTTGTTGGTTCAATTGGTGAAGATGTTTCGCTAAAAAAAAAAAAAAAAAGCTTACTAGGGAGAAAATCTTGTTGCTAACAAAACCTTCCATGATATAAAGAATGAGGTAGGATCATGCTCCATGCAAATTTGGTAAAATAGATACCTCTCGGACTTTGGTTCTTAACTTAAAATCACTATTAAAACAAAAAACAAAATAAAAATTAACATTTAATTGATAATATTAAATAAACAACTATCTACCAAAAACTATAAATAATTGTAATAAATCCAATATTTTATCAAAAAAATTAACATTTAAATAATAATAAATAAATAATTACCTAACAAAAATTGACATGAAAAATAAATATTCTTATAAATAATAAAAATGCAAAAATAACACTAAATTTAAACTTATATTAAAAATAAGTTATAATTTAAAAGTATTATAATTTACATAAAATATACATGTATACCTATGTAGTGCATTTGAACAATGTATGATTTTTGGGGATGGTATGAGATGTGTAGTGCATTTGAATAATATATGATTTTTTTTAATTTTTTTTTGGGTAGTATGAGAAAATAGGAAATTTTTATGGTAAGATAAATTAAATTTAATTGTAACAATATTAGTATTTTGTTTTAATGGTTAAATTTATAATATTTTATAAAAATTGTAAGATTAAAATTAAGTATGAAAATGATAGATGTCTTATAATACGTGATTCCTCCATTTAAATTATAAAATGTGATATGAAATAGTTTGACTATAAACATAGGATTATTGTATGATGATTAAAATAATAATTATTCCAATAAAAAGGTCCA
Organism: Torreya grandis; assembly: GCA_037957365.1. Lineage (NCBI taxonomy): Eukaryota > Viridiplantae > Streptophyta > Pinopsida > Cupressales > Taxaceae > Torreya > Torreya grandis. Next base: position 4,173,422 of record JARHVA010000077.1, read on the forward strand.
AAAGAAACGTAAATTTATGTGAGAAATGGATATATTCGTCATTCAAATTTATACTTTTTCAAAAAAAAATCGGGTTAAAATGACAGATATATTGAATAAAATTCATACAGGCGGCATGTTCAAGTACCCCACATTCTTAATAATATACCAATTTTTTTATTTTTTAAAAATATATTTAATGGATTTTGTAAATGTGCTAAATTTTTAACATTTTTTAATATAATTTTTTTTATTGATACATTCCACTGTATTTAGACAGTTTATTTTCAAACCATATAATATATATTATAGATTTAATTAAAGGTGGATCGACCCAACATGTATAAGCAAATACTCTATTGTTTAATAAACAACCTTAAATTATATATTATATACTCAGGAATGATAGATCAAACCTCAACTTAATATATATAAACAAACACCTTACTGTTTAATCAAAAACCTTACATTATATATTATATACTCAGCAAGGATAGATCGAACCTCGACCCAACATGTGTAAGCAAACATCCTATTGTTTGATCAACAACCCTCTATCTAAATTTACTAACTGCTGGGTGGAATAATTGAATTTAGTTTCTTGTATTTGGACTCAACAGTTAAATTGAAGAGTAAAATAAAAGTAATTCAATTTAAGTTTCTATGGTAGTTTTGTAATGCCCGGACACGCCATAATTGTGCAGAACTTATAACAGTGAAAAGTTATCTTACTTCTATGGGAGACAAACTAAAAGTAGCCGTCTGCTTTTGCTTCAAAAAAGAAACATCCATTAAAAAATTCTCTCATGGTTATTGCTTTGGTTTATTGTCTATTAGTTTTTTTATTCAAATAATAATGTTGCCAAAGGTCTTCTCATTGAACATTTCAGAAATTTTTACAAGGACTGAAGAGAGGAATATAATGTTCCCCATTAATGTCGGTGCAAAAGGTGCACGAATAATTAAAGGTTTCTGCAAAATTACCCGTGTCTGATAGGTAGTGTGGACATGAAAGTTGGAATTAGCACTTTAAATGTCTTTAATGATGTTTTAATAGTTTGTAAGTTTCAGGCCTAGAATTTCTGTTGGAAAAGTGTTGTTTAGTGTAGTTTTCTAGGTTTTTTTAAGAAAAGAATAAATTTAAACTATTACATAGATTAAATTAATATGCTTCAGAGTAAGTAGTTTAATTTTAGCTTTTGTTTTGGTTAAAATTACTATTCTTGGCCTGTTTTGTATTATTTGCACCTACCTGAAATGTTTTTAGGATCTGAAAATTCCTCCAATGGATTGGACTCATCTACAACATTAATTTCTAACTGAGAAGTTCACATCAGCGTATTTAATGCGCAGTTTTGAATTTTGAACTCAACAGTTTATGCTGGATTTTTTGAACAACAGTCAGTACATATATATATATATATATATATATAACGCAGTAGTAGCAGGATAGGAAAAGAATTTGCAGCAGCAGTCAGTTGAAGAAGGGTGCCACCGAGTCAGCTCCGAAATTAATCGGGAGCAGCTCCGGATTTAATTAGGTGTGTGAAGAATAGTGTGTGCTGCAACATACAGAACAGAAGAAAACATAGCAATATGCATGAGTCAGTATAAACATATACAGAGAAGAAAAGTAAGATGACAATAGCAACATTCTGTGTGTAAGAGCAAAGCAAAGCTGAGCAACAGTTTGAATTAGCAAAGGAGATTGAGAACACAACAGTCTGAGAGGAGAATATATTTGTAGTAGTCTTAAAGCATTGTAATCATTTTATTTTTTTGCATTGTAAAAATTTATGAATCAATATATAATATATCTCATCTGTAAAAATTTTGTATATTGTTGTGATTAAAGAATACAGATCATTCCTGTTTTGTGTCAAAAGATGTTCTTGTTTAATTTATTTCCAACAATTTGGTATCAAAGCTGAGATTGTTAGAGGATGGCTATTAGCATTAACAGCTCGTGGCAACAGCCACGTATATTTGATGAAAATATTTATGATATTTGGTCAATCAAGATGAAGACTTTGTTTTGCTCTTAAGAGCTGTGGAGTTTGTTGAAAGTGGATATATAAAGGTAGCAGACAAGGCAACATCAAATATTCTCTCTCAAACACAAGGAACATATTGAAGGAGAATAGAAATAAGATTGTTAAGGCATCAAATTACATACAAATGACATTCACTGATTTAGTCTTTCCAAGGATAGCAAGAGCAACTCGTTCCAAACAAGCATGAGACATTTTGAAAAATGCATATTAAGATAGTGACAAGGTGAAGTTGGTCAAGCTACAGTTATTGAGAAGGGATTTTGAGACCTTGCAGATGATAGAATCTGAATTTATCAATGACTTCTTTACAAGAACAATGAGCATAGTTAAGCAGATCAAGACTAAAGTAAATGCAATATAAGACTATAGAATCATAGAGAAGGTTCTAAGGAGCCTTTTTATTAGTTTTGATCGTATTATGATAGCAATAAAAGAGTCAAAGAACTTAAGATAAATGACAGTTGATGAGCTCATAGGTTCCTTACAAATCCATGAATAAATGTGGAATAGGTCAGACAACTCTTCCTATGAACAAGCCTTCAAAAAAATATGAACGTCAGATGTAGAGGGAGAGGAGCCAACAATAACTGAAGAGATAGAGTTTACAAAAAGCAAGGGGGAGGAAGACACAGCCATACAAAATCACATGGAAGAGGAAGAGGAAGAATCAATAGCACTTCTAGAGGTAATTTTACATAAAGGTATGATAAATCAAACCCTCAATGTTATTATTACAAAAAAATATGGACACTGAGCAAGTGAATGTAGAATAAATCACACAAAATGTAAGATTTTCTAAAGCAAAGGAAGATGAAACTCATTTGAGTGAAAAGGATGGAAACTTATTTATAACTTGCAACATAGCTGAGCAAAGTAATAAATTAATATGGTATTTAGATAATGGTTGTAGTAACAATGTGTTTGAGAAAAAGGAAATGCTTAATAACATAGACAAATTAATCAAGTTTAAAGTTAAAATGAGAAACAATGGCAAGGCCTCCATTAAGGACAAATGAAGTAAGTCCATTCACAACAAGCAAGGTGATAAGTTATAGATTCAAGATGCTTATTATGTTTAGGGTTGAAGCATAACCTAATCACTATTGGGTAGCTAGTCCAAAATGGATATAAAGTGAGATTTTAAGATAGATTGCATAATATATTATACAAGTGGCAGGAATAGGAAGATTGTAGCTATCAAGATGACACAAAACAAAATGTTTCCTTTGAGAATGTAAAATGAGTTATCAACAACATTTAAAATAGTTTAAATTGATTAATCCAATCTTTGGCACCACATGTATGGTCATTTGAGTTTTAGTGGGTTGAATCTTATTTAAAAGAAGCAAATGGTAAGAGGGTTGCCTCTAATTGAAAAAAACAAATAAATTTTATAAGGTTTTCATATTGGGGAAACAACATAGAAATGTCTTTCCCTCAAATAAGAAATGGGGAACTAGAATTCCTTTGGAGCTGATTCATTCATACCTATGTGGTCTCATGAACACCCCCTCTTTATCAAAGAATGAATATTTTATTACTTTCATATATGACTTCAGCATAAAGATATGGGTCTAATTTTTAAAAACATAAATTAGAGACTTTTAAAATATTCAATGAATTAAAGGCCATGATTGAAATGCATAGTGATCGTTACATAAAGATATTGAGAGCAAAGAGAGGGGATAATACATTTCAAATAAATTTATGATTTTTTTGCAAGGATAGTGGGATCATGAATCAATTTACATCAAAGTATACACCATAGAATAGTGGTGTAGCTGAGATGAAAAACAAAACCATTCAAGAAATGGACAAAAGCATGATAAAATCCAAAGGATTATCTAATGAATTTTGGGCTGAAGCAGTTAAAAAATTAATCTATTTTTTAATAGATGTCCTACTAAGAGTGTTCATGATATGATACCTCAAGAGACATGGAGTAGAAGAAATCCAAGTGTTGAACACTTAAGAGTATTTATATGTGTGACATATACACATGTTTCCAAGCAAAGAAGCTCAGAGTGGGATAACAAATGATAAAAAAAACATCTTCATTGGAGATAGCATGAGTAATTAAAATCTTAAAGGTTGTACAATCAAGTCACAAAGGATTTCATAATCAACTGGGATCTTTAATTTATAGAGGATGTAGCATGGAGTGATAGACAATAAGCATACTTCATTGAATTAGCCTATAACAATTAGATTACCATCAATTTTTATTCTAATTACTATCCATAGCAGAATCAAGTTGCAGAATATACTAAAAAGAATAAGTACAAACAAGGGAAGTAATGGACCCTTACTTGAGACTAAACCAACTAGTAGTACAACCACTCATACACCAAATTGGAGTCCTATTTTATAAAGGGTTGATTCATCTACTAGTATAAACCAAAAATGAGTTCAAGGTGAATCTCATGAGATAAATTCATCATCCTCCACCTCAAATCAACACTTAGCCAAAACAAGGTACTTGCAAGAAATTTATGCAATCAAGGTATGAAGATCATCAATATGAAACAATTAATTTTTTCTTTTTTCAAAAATTGGTCATACTTATTTTGAGGATGTAATTAAGGACATAAAATAGTGTGAAGATTATGAATATGAAATAATTGATTTTATCCTATTTTCAACAACTGGTCTTGCTTATTTTGAGGATGTAATTAATTTTTGTCAGTCATCATCCTTAATCATTCCCTTATCAACCCTCATTGTCCTTAATCACTCCCTCATTGATCCTCATCATCCATAATCACTCCCTCATCATCCCTAATCACTCCCTCCTTATCCCTAATCACTCCCTCATTGACCTTCATTGTTAAAGTAAAGCTATATATCAAAAATGCAAGCTTCCCTTGCCTTACTCCTTAGCATAAATGAAGTAGGTAGGGAAATTTTACATTACCTTAACAAGTAGGGAAAAATTGATATCAGGGCAGGGCCTTCGAAATGGTGCCCCCATCTATCTATAGTAGGGTCGCATTCCTATGTTATCCTTTAATATATTATATTGGGGACTGGAGAATACTTAGAGTACAACATGGCCGTAGTTTAGCCTTTAGGGCCACTGATCTATGCCCAAACTTATCCATAAACTATGTGTATACTCCACACTATGTTTCACCAACATGGACCCTTTCAATAAAAAGTGTTTCCCTAAATTTTTATGCCATATAAAACACCTAAAATGTTAATTTACTATATATTCCATCTCTAATGACAATCATATATAACATATAAAATAATACTAATCTGAGATGAAAACAATGAGAAACTAAGAACCAAGACTCAATCTCAAAAAAATATGTGATTCCAATTTCCCTTCATCTCATTGAGAATCATCTATGGTATCAATATAGTCCTATATACTCCTAACAATTCCTTGATTGCTTATATAAATATTTACATATCAAATTTATTATAACAACCATTGAATGTGATTTAGAAATGAACTACAAGTGAAATGTATTGAAAGGAATACAAGAACAAAGAACATGAACAAGGAATTAGAGACAAAATAGAATTTAAAGAGACACATACTACCCTGGAGAAACTCAAATTTGAGAAAAAAATCCATCAAAATTGAGGGATCTCCTCCTTGTTCCACTATATCATGTTGCACATACAAGCTTACTAACTTCTTGAGTCCTTTATGAACATCATTTGTATTTCACTATGCTCTACAACTTGCTCACTTATTATTTCCTTCCCACACTCTAATTCATAAACCACATACAATCAAGAAAATTACTTGCTAAGAATCTCTTCTACTTGCTTACAAAGACTCTCCACACACACACATACACACACAACTTAGGCACCAAAGGGAACCTAAAATAGAAGCCGAAAAAGCTCAAAATATTAAGAAGAAGTGTTTATAACCATTTCTTGTACCATTCTTTATATAGTGATAGAACCACCAAAATATACAAGTAGTTATAGAACTACCATAAGGTGGTTACATAAATGTGAGTGTGATTATAGAACCGTCAGGGCAGTTTTATCATTGGGAAAAATGCACCATCTTCTAAAGGCCTTAACTTGCACATAAGAACTTGGATTGACATGCCTTTTTTTGAAATTTCCTAATTTTTTTAATAGGAACACAAATATGTAATCAAATTATAATTTTGATGACATATTCATAATGTTTTAGCCTTTGTACCATAATCTATCCATTTTAGGTTGTAGAGTGTCACAACTTCTTATTGACCTTTCGCAATGGTTACAACTAATAAAGAGCAATAAAAAGAGTGTTTCAAGTTACAATATATTTAAATGAGAATAAATTATAAGTTAGCCAATATGGAAAACATTAAAGATCCAAAATTTAGATTATACCTCCCCAATTTGAAGGCTTTTAAGTCCCAACAATCTTAAGAGCTCATATGGTGAGAAAATTTCTTCCTACCCTTCTTTGAATGCCCTTTAGGATATCCTTATAAATTTCACTTTTAACTCAATTCCCAACTCTCTTACTCTCCCCTTCTTCACTCTATTTCCTTTAATTGTAGTAACAATTTTTGTCTCAATTCTCTTGGCCAATAGGAGTAAGGATCACCATGGAATATACAAAAGACCTTCTTTGTCCCAAATGAAAGGCTCAAAGCAATGTTACTTTAAAAAAAAAAACAGAACAACATATCCAATTGGAAAACAATTTTTCTTAGATTTCTATTTTTACCTTTGGATTCTTTATTTATTTGGAAGAGTATTTTCACATCCCTTGGATGGCTATTCAATCAAAGACTCTTAGAGAAAACCATCATTTCACGTAGTCCCAAGAGGTATATCCCAACAACAATAATAGTGGTAATTTCAACCTACCTTATTTCCAATGAATCAAGACAATCTCTCCACTGGCATTTTTCTATCTAGGTAAAGTAAGATATGCATAATGGTCACACCAAAACCACCTCAAAATAACATGAACATAACTAGAAAAATTACCAAAATGTGTTATCAATCTTTTACAGCAAAAAAGATAACTTGATATGATACCAATCTGATTCATAAACTAAGTAGATATTTCACACTAAATTTCACCAACACAAACCCTTTTAAGACAAGTTGTTTCACTCAAGTTATATGTCATAGAAAACACCTAAAATTCTATTTTAATATGTATTCTAGATCTAATAACTATCATATATAGCATATAAAATAATACAAATTTACGCTAAAAATAATGAAAAAATAAAAACTAAGACTCAAACTCAATAAAAATAATGTGAATCCAATGTACCTACATTTCAATGATAACTGGATTTGGTATCAATATGGTCCTATAGACTCCTAACAACTCCTTTATTACTTATATAATTGTTCCCATATCAAATTTCTTAAAACAACCATTGAATGGATTTAGAAATGAATTACAAGTGTAACATATTAAAAGGAATACAAGAAGAAATAACATGATCAAGGAATTAGAGACAAAACATAATTTAAAGAGACACTATATTAACCTAGAGAAACTCAAATCTGATAAAAACTCCTATAAAATTGAGGGATCTCCTCATTATTCCAAAATCTCATGTTGCACATAAAAGCTTACTACCTTCTTGAGGACTTCATGAACATCCATTATATTTTATTATGCTCAAACACTCATATGCTTTGTAACTTGGTCACTTATTATTTCCTTTCCACATTCTAATTCATAAACCACATACAATCAAGAAGATTACATGCTAATAATCTCTCCCATTTGCTTATAAAGACTCTCTCCAACATATATATACAAATTAGGCACCAAAGGGAGCCCGAAATGGAAGCCCAAAAGACTCACAAGATAAAAAGGAAGCATTTACAACCATTTCCTATACCATTATTTGCATAGTAATAGAACCATCAAAATCTATAGGGGTGGCTATGGAACTAAAATAGGGTGGTTATGTACAACCAATGAGCCTACATAACTACCAGGGTGATTTGGTCACTAGGAAAAATGCACCATCTTTTGGAGGCCATAACTTCCACATAAGAACTCAAATTATCATACCATTTTGTTGAAATTGTATAATTTTTGTGAGAGGAACACAAATATTTAATCAAATTTTAATTTTTATGACATATTCATAATTTTTAATCCTTTCTACCATAACCTATCCATTTTATTTCTTAGAGTGTCATAACTTCCTCTTGACCTTTCTCAATGGTTACAACTAACAAAGAGTAATAGAAAGAGTGTTTCAAGTTAAAATATAAAATGAGAATAAATGATAAGCTAATTAATATGGCTAATATTATATATACAAAAATTTATCACAAGCTCTAAGTGGCCCCTCTTGGATACACTGAATTAAGGCATATTCCCCTCATTCCCTTCATATATCAAGTAGGGTATAGATCAAGTTGGGTTTGGAAACACACTCTATTTATTACAATATTGGAACACACTCGACTATATTGGTGGCCACATGTCTCTCTATCTAGTAATCTGGTCTATTATGGATACTCTTAATGACGTATAGAGAAAATGAGAAGTCAACTATAAGGCTAGTATTGGAATTCTAAACTAATCTCTAGTCACCCCTATCTATATAGATATAAATTTGGATTATCAACTTTGGGAGTAGGATTATTACATGCCTAAATCCCAATGTGTGTGTGTGTGTGTGTGTGTGTGTGTGTGTGTGTGTGTGTGTGTGTGTGTGTGTGTGTGTGTGTGTGTGTGTGTGTGTGTGTGTGTAATTAATACAATTTCATCCCACTCTTTCTCAATTTCCTACCTATTTATTCTAATCTATGACTCTAGATACACACTATTTTTGTGGTCTACGTGTGGATCACCATAAATATCTTTGAATCCCACTAAAAAATCAGAGGATATCTCCAAGTTTTTTATTTTAGTGAAAGAGGATGAGTGAATTAAGAGTTTATTTGGGCCTTATTTGAGTGATTAAACTTTAAAATTGGAACATAATCTAATTAGACATAAACAATAAGCTACCATATCCACCATAAAGGTAATGGATGGAGTGATTAAGGATGAGGAGGGATGAGGATGAAGTGAGTATAAATTATGGGGGGTGATGAGGGATTCATTATGGATGATGAGGGATGATGAGGGAGTCATTATGGATGATTAGGGATGGTCAAGGTAAATGAGGGAGTGATTAGGGAGGATGATGGAATGATTAGGGAGGATGATGGAATGATTAGGGAGGGTGAGGGATGGGGAGGGTCAATGAGAGAGTGATCGAGGATGATGAAGGATGAGTAAAGAGTGATTAAGGATGGTGAAGGATGATGTAGTAGTGATTAAGGATGATGAGGGATGGTGAGGGTCAATGAGGGAGTGATTAGGGATGATGAATGAGTGATTATATATGATGAGGGATAGTGAGGGTTAATAAAGGAGTGATTAGAGATGAATAAGAATGTGGAGGGAGTGATTTGGTATGATGAGGGATGATGAAACAATGTTTATGGATGTTGAGGGTCAATGAGAGAGTGATTAGGGATGATGAAAGAGTGATCAGATATGATTAAGTATATTTAGGGTCAATTAGAGAATGATTAGGGATGATGAGGGATAATTAGAGTGTGATTAGGGATGATAACGGACAAGTAGAAAGTGATTAGGGATAAAGGAGGGATGATGAGCAAGTAATATTAACACAAAGTGGTTATTTGATGTGCACAAGTCATCAATTGACCTATGTTATCCAAATCACAACATTTTGGCTTGAATTTAAAGTGAGTGGTTTGTAGACTTCAATTTTGACAAACATAGGACTCCTAGAAATGTTAAAAAGTAAATTTAAAGGCACAAAAACCTTTAAAAATGACTATATATTTACCAAGAGTGGACATCAATTACAATATTTATGCCTGGAAATCCCTAGGTTCAATATTGAGACCCTAAAAATACCTAAGTACTGACCATATTGGATTTTAAAATATTATCTACTATATTGTAAGGTGTGTAGAAGTGAGACCAACTCTATAAAATGTAGAGTGACTCTAACTTCTTATATTTACTAAAATAAATTTAAATTATAAGTTTACATTTATATTGTTACACTTATAGTTAAATATAACTTATAGTTAAAAATTATTTTACTGAACCGTTTTCCCCTTCAAATAGATATTTTTTATTTTTTTGTGCAATGTATAACTAATGTGTACACATTATAATAGACACACACTATAACACATACGCATTATGTTCACTAAATAAAACATGTGCATGTTATAAACATATGCATTATATCATGTACACTTTAAGGCCAAGTGATATCGAGCTTAGTTTAAAATAACATGTATGCATTATGGACATTACACATACATGTTATGGACATTACATGTATGTGTTGTGTTTATAATGCATATGCATTACGGTAATGTCCACAAAATTATCCCCCAACTTTGTGCACTTACATGTACATTATTGTAAATCTATGTCATAAGTGTTATGATCCATGTAGTAGAGGTTGTGTTTGTAATCCATAAAATACTTTTATGGCAAATCATGTGTGTTATTCTAAGCTAGAGTTAGATTCAAAATATAAGAAAGCCCTAGAAAAGCCTAATTTAGATTGTGATCTTAAGGTTTTTTCCCATGTTATATTAGAATCATGAGAACATGTGTCAATATTTGTAATGATAGGTTTGGTCATACTTGACACATTCAAGTTATTTTCCCATGTTAATAAATCTTGAATTATGGTCATGGTTGATCCCATAATTAAACATAATATTCTAGATAAGAAAAAAGTCTAAATATTATGCCAACATTAGGCACTTATGAAATTTTCCCCATTCAGGGTCCATAATGTCGAAGCATTGAATGTGTAGAATTAGTGTATAATGTTTATTTTTTAGTGTAATATTATTTCATTAAAGATAAATTTTATGTTATTAATATTTGAGGTGTGGATGTTGTTTTAGGCATTAAATGGTTATACTCACTTGAAACTTACTCTATCAATCATTAGAAGTGATTATTCACATTTAATAATTGGGATCATGAGAATACTATCAAGTCCTTCCCCCAATGGAAATTAAAACAATTGATTCAGTCAAATAGAAAAATAAATAAATTTTGGATTAATAGTTCACATTTATAGTATGGATTTTGAATATTATATCACACACAAACAAATTCCATGGATTACAGATTTGTTATGCAAATATAATGTAGATTTCTAGTATCTATTCAATATCCTACTATCATATAGTGAATTAGATCATATTATTAGGCTTGAAGGTACAAATGGGCCAATAATGATACACCCTTATAGACATGGATATTTTCAAAAGTTAGAGATATAGAAATTGATCACTGAACTCTTGAAGGTTAGCATCATCATCCCTAGTAAGATTCCATATGCTACTCTAATGATACAAACTAGGAAGAGGATGGGTCATAGAGACTTTGTATTAATTATATATCCCTAAAAAAATCAAAATATAAAATCAAATTTTAATGCCAAGGAGTGATGATCTTCTTGATGAGTTTCATGGGAAATTTTTTTATCAAAATAATATCTTAGATCACAAAACTATCAAAATCTAATTATGATTCAAGGTCAATATATGATGTCCACATATAGTAAGGGTGTTATTTCCACCCTACATACAGTCACAAAATGTAATCAAATTTTCGGGGGGAGTAAGTTCTTTATTAAAATTACCATTTTAGCATTTAGACCCTGTTAACGCAAGGGATATTAATACAGGAGAAATAAAAATAGATTGTTCAACTTAAATAATATGACATTAAGATCCTTTAAAATAAATGGAAGTAAACTATGACGGTAAATGCATTATTCTTCTAGGAATAACTTTTAGTATTCCAAGCTGTGCCCATCAACCAACCTACTTGGATACATGACCTTATATAAGACTACTTAGCCCACCTACCTCAACTAAACTCATGCAAGAAATTGAATATGGGGGGAAAGGTATTACTTGATCAGTTAGTAATGAAATCATTTTTTTCCAAGTAAAAATTTAATTGAGGTTGAGTCCCTCTTTTCTCAAAAGGTGATAGAGAATAACCATGTGTCTCTATCTTCAAACCATGTTGGGTTGAAGAAAACATATAGAAACATCAAAGTTATTTTTTTTAAGAAGGTAATAAAGGTTGATAATATAATATGTATAACTGAGTATGACATCTGACAATTGAATAAGGGGAATAGTGTTCTTTTACCAAGATTTTTGAAATAAAATTAGATCCACAACAAAAGCAATAAATTGTGTCAATAGACTTTACCTCAAGTCTTCCTAGATCTAAGGGTAAAGATGAAATTATTTTGGTGGTAGATATATTGAAAAAATATACCCATTTCATTCCCCTAAGAAAGTTAGGGATGAATGGTCATAAGGTTGGAAAAAATTATATCCAACATTAATTTGAGATAAATGAGATCCTTAAATATATCATTTAAAATCATGATAAGATTTTTGAAATTCATTTATGATAGGATATTTTTGTAGTATGGAGGTGCTACATTTAACATGAGCACTACATACCACCCTCAAACATACTGGAAAATAAAGGTGGTGAGAAAAATATTGGAAGTGTGAGCAAGTGGTTACAATGGCTACATTTGACAGAGTATTAACACAACCACATACCACACAATTAAAAAAACATGTCACCATTTAATTCTTTATATGGTTAAGAGGCACAATCACTATTAGATTAGTTAATTCATAGGGTAAAGTTCCCAACAAAAGAGGAATTTTTGGAAGAGATGTAAAACATTATGCAAGTATTGAGAGATAAGTTGGCAGGGAACACCAATCTGATGAAGCAATAAACAAACCAACACAATATAAAGAGGAGTTTTGAGATCAAGGACATTTTGTTCATACAATTAAAATTGTATAAATAAAATACATTGAAGGATAAAGCAATGCAGAAACTACAACCAAAGTATAATGTCCCATGCCAGGTGCAAGCAAGGTTGGGGGAAGTTGTGTATGCATTGGACATACCAAATAAGTAAAGTTTCATGATGTGTTTCATGTGTTATGTTTGACAAGAAGATAGTAGTACATATAAATTTTGATGGCTAATGAAGAAGGCAAACTTGTGTAATAACCAAACAGAATTGTCATGGAGGAATCCAAGAAGATTTGCAATAGGGTAATGTGTATGTTGAAGGTGAAGTGTAAGGGGATACCCAAGAAGGATGTAAATCTATAAAGTAAGTAGTTTGTGGCAAAGCATCTGAGGCTGAAGAGGATTTCAAGTGGTGGGGGAGGTGTTTAAGCATGAAAGAGTGAAAAAAAATTATAAAGCATGCCCAAAATTCAAGCAAATCCTTAGGAATTAAAAAATGCCTCATTCTCATTCAAGTGATTTTTCAAGTCATGGTATATGGTAGGATGATCAATTTTTTTATGTATCAGGTAGAGGTATTGACTTCCATTCTCATAATGAAATGTTTTACACTTTTAGAGTTTGACTACATTTTATGTAAAATCTCTTTAAGAGGGAGGGCATGTTGTATAACTAAACACAACGTATATTTGTGTGTACATGTGTGCATGTGCCTACTTAGCATTATTTATATTATATTATATTTTAGGTGACTAGATTTACTAAAGGGTTTGATCATGAGTTAGTATTTGATTGATTAGGGTTTGTAGTAGTTGAATACAAATGGGAGAAAAACCTTAAATAATGTATCTTTTTATAATATCAACGTGATGAAAAAGTTAATTGCCATTGTGTGAGAGTTGTTTTATTACATTCAGATTTTTAGTTATAATCCACCTTTGGGAAAGCTCATGCTTCCATATTTTTTCATTTATGAGTGTTTAACTAAATTTTTTCAATTTTTTTTCCCAAATAACAATGTAATATTATACTAGACTCCTTTAATCTTATAGAATTGAGCTTAAAAAAATGAAATTCTCTAATCATGTGAAACTAGACTTAACTTAATTCCACTCTCTAATTTAACATCAATATAGAATCTACCTAATCTAAACTAATAATCATAGTATCTTTCCAAAAATTATTATTATTATTATTATTTGGGTCATAGCATTGGTTTCTAATAATTTCATTCTTGATGATAGGTTTAATATAAAGATCCAAAATATCAAACTTTAAAGTTTACCTAATTGTACAAATTAAATCAATACAAAAGAGTACTCGAATCCATGAGCTAATAATTTCTTTGCCAAACTTTTTGATTCTATTAATTAAATTAAGGGGATAAAAAAGAAGTCTGAGTTGTTGTGTTTAATTTCACTAGTTGGAAAGTAAAATAAGGTTGCTTTCCAAAACCTTTCCCAAGTGGCATATAGTTTGTAATGTTGGGATAGTCCTTAATTGTCTAATGAAAATTTTTATACATTGATGTTTACCATACAATTGTATTTCAACAATTAAACGTATGTTGATGCTTATGGTGCTATGTAAGTATTGTACATGTGAAGATAAAGATAATATGTATGGAAGAAATAAAGTTTAAGAGGTTTTTTTCCTTAAAAACCGTGAAAAGGATTAATAATTTATATTTAATTATTATACTGGGATGAAATTTGGCAACCCATCAAACTTTTCCATCATGATTTTCTTTGTGAAATGCCTTCATAAATGTGTTTGTTAAGTTTTAAAATAATGGAGACAATAACCATAGAGTAACTTACTTCATAGGATAAAGTCTATATATACTACCAATTCCATGTTATTACCAAGGATAACATAGCAATGGTAGCATGTCAACTATGACATTTGTAATATAATTATCTATTTATTTAATAAATAATATTACAATTTTTATATTATAATGAGTGCTCTTATCTCAAATATGAAAGGAAGATGTTAACAGGTTAACTAAATAACTTGCATCCAATATCTTAAACTAATTTTGTTATTTATAAAATACTTATTAACATTTATATGATTAGATATCATAATCTAGTTGTGATACCATCTTAATTATCTATAAACTATCTAGGTCTGGAACATGGAGCAGTAGTGAAGTGAAGATGATATTAACGTGTGATTAGTACTGAAGCTAATTTCAGCATGGGTCTGCCATTGATTTCATTGAAGACAAGCTACCTTCACATTTTATTTCACTTTGAATAAAAGAAAGTTGAATAAGTTGTGAAAGTATTAGTTGTAATTTTGAATTAAGCTAATCACTTAAGCAAGGTTTTCTTGTAGCTTTTTAAAAATTTCACCTAAGGCTGACTATGATGGATGATTTTGAGTAGATGAATATTTATTAGTAGCTTAATTACCACTTTTATTTCTTTCTAAGTTATGAATATTTTAATGAAGAATATAGTTCTTGACACATTAATTTAATTACTATATTAAGATTTGATTGTTGGAAATGATTGTGTTTATGACTAGTTTTATTAGCACCTTGAAATTACTATATGTTGTGATCCAGAGGTTTCTTTAATTATTTCATATAAGTCTATTTGGTGCCAAAATCACCTAAATATGTGGTAGGATAGGATTGAGGGAGAGGAGTGGGATAAGAAGTGAGAACAAAACCAATGGATGGGAAATATGAGAGCTAAGAAGATGAATGGTGTGCCAAAAAATTGTTATCTAGCTGAATGGATTTATAAAACATGTTATCGTAAGGTGGTAAGTAGTTGTAAGAGGGGGAACCAACTAATGCTATAAAGTGTGAAGTATACATGGGTCGCTTATTGTCTAGAACATTTTTAAGAGGAGTGATAGGTGGTGGTGTGTTGGTCACCATAATATTTGGAGGACGGTAAGAGAAAGAACCTTAAGTATGAGGTTGGTACTATGGGAGAAAGGTCTATGCCATAGCATTGGGAACCCTATAAAAAAGGATATAACTAGGGTTTTGGCTCAGTATGTAACCATTGGAGCATGATTAGGTTGGTAATATAATACTAGGATGGGAATACTAGAGGAATAATCTTTATTATTCAAGTTTGAGATCACCCTTTGTTTTAAATAACCATTTTAGAGAGATCTTTGGTTACTCCCTAGATTTCAAATATGACCAACCAAGGTAGACATTATCTCATTAGATGTTGCATTGGTTGTGGGTTTTGGAGCCTCTTTGATTAGAGGCTCTCAGTGAAAGGATTGATAGCCTATGATTAATTACTCTATGTTAGATGATTCACAAGGAGTCATTATGGGATTATTTGGTGTTATGAATGTGTTTTGGTTATTTTTAAATGGAATTAGGGGTAATTTATATCTAATAAACACATCTTCTAATAGGAAAACCCTTTAATAATGATGATCAAATATTTTCATGCCTTCAGTGTCAAGGTTTTGTAAGACAAGGAGAGGTTTAATTGCAATTTAAGGATAGATCTCACATCCTGTAGTAAGGATAATATTTTTTAATTAAAGGTAGTTTCTATAGGTTTTATAATGATCTCAAAAATCTTAGCTAAATGATACTTGTTTTTCAAGATAGAATAAGAAGATTTCTAAAATTTGTTCTCCATGTTTTAGGTGGAGTTGTTATTCCATTAAAAGAAAGAAGATTTACTCGGAGGTTGAAGAATCATTCTATAAGCTTTAAGTTTAAGGTCCTATCAAAATTGTATCTAGATATATTATGTGGGTGTGTATACCCAAATAATAAATGAAAGAGGAGATAAGGATGGAGGAAAGAGAGAAATGAAATAAAAGGTGAAATGTAGAAGGAGAATCCTTTCACGTCAATTTCACCAAATTTGAACATGCATAAAGTAACATGTTAACCCTCATGTAATTGAATTATAAATATTTGACTTTGAAATTTGATTAAAAGTATGATGTGATGAGTGGTTTATTCATTAGGTTGGTTTGTTTGAGGAATTTGGATTGGAAGGGATAGAAGGGCTAACTGATCAGGTCAAGCTATTGGCATGGAGGTTTAACTAGTAGGTGGAAAAGGATGCTTGTGTTGATACAAAAAATAGTTCATCTACATAGTATTAATAATTTAAGGTAGTGAATTGAGATGTGAAGATGTTCTAAGAACCCTTAGAGATGACAAGGACAATGGAGTAAAGCTTCTTATGTATACTTAGTTCTGGGAATTGAGCAAATCCAAGTTGAAAAATTCTAAGGATTTGGATTGCTTTGCCAAGTTAGGTTTAATTGAAAAATTTCATCCATGAAGCTTATGAAATATGATGAGGCTAGACCTAAGGATAAAATAGATAGAATATTCAATTTTTAAGTTGTTGGCTTGGCAAACTAGAAGACAAAGTTGTCTTATCTATTTTTCTTTTACTAGTCATTTTTCTTTGTCAAGAGTGTTAAGTTGACTAATAATACGGTTTGGAAGAGAATTAGATTGAAATACTTCTATTTGAGTCTCATAATACATAACATTTTATATGTTTCTCACCAATACAAGGGTTGGCATTCTAGGAAACATCCATACTCTATGGAAATGAGCTTGTTCAAGAAGCATCATTCACAACTTAGGTAAAAATTTATTTTTAAGTTTAAAAGTGTTATTTATTTATTTAGGATTGATCTTTAGCTGATTTAATTTTATTTTTAATAGAGGGTTCTTGGTGATTTTATAGATAATGTTATGTTTAACAAGGTTGAGGCTAGTTTGTGCTTACAACAAGGCTTTTTTAAATGATAAAAGACTATAACACCTCTGAAATTAAAGTAGAGAAATAAAAAGTAATGAAATATATCTTTTTTAAATTATTTTCTTGGAATTTTTTACATGCATTGCTAATCAAATTTGAATTTAAATCAAG
The DNA here is from genome assembly GCA_037957365.1 of Torreya grandis. Taxonomy (NCBI): domain Eukaryota; kingdom Viridiplantae; phylum Streptophyta; class Pinopsida; order Cupressales; family Taxaceae; genus Torreya; species Torreya grandis. Next base: position 4,191,160 of record JARHVA010000077.1, read on the forward strand.
CATTGGAAATACTTATTTTTGGCTATTTCCTTATTTTAAGAGTGTAAAAATTTTTCTATGTTTGCTAGAATGAATGTTTTTTCTTTAATATTTTTATATGCATAAAATGAGAAAATAATATATAGTTTCAAAATATAAATATAAAAACTAAAAACTAAACCTGCAACTCAAATTTTATATATGTGTAATGTAATTTCATAATTTTAAGATCTAATTTGTAGATGCAAAGTTAAATGTAAGTTTTTTGGCTCTTGATTATTGTAGAATATTGTAATAAACTAAATATTATATGAAAATTTAATGGATTTTTATTATAATTATTATCTATGAATTTAGATCACCTTATTAGCATGCAATAAAGTAAAAAAACTCTAAATGTAGATTCTCTTTTTGGGGCTTTTTTAATTTTGTATGCAAGTTATTTCTTTGTGTTCTGTGTGAGATTTGTATGTTCTAAAACTAAAATTTTGAATTTTTTTAATTAGATGTAATTAAATTAAAATTTTACTTATATATCATTGATATAATATGCACACTCTTGTTTTTTAAGATCTACATCATGTTAATGCAAATACGGAAGGCTTTGACAACTTTTCAATGAAAAGAATAGAGAAAGAATGATATATTTTTGGGACTTTTTTGAATGAATATTTTTGAAAAAATAATAATAAAATAAAATAATCAGAGAGACAACCACATATTTTATAAAAAATGCCATTGTAATTTTTAGAACCATCATAGTGGTCGCTCAAACCACCAAGGTGATTTCACAAAACATAGTGGCAGTTGCATAAAACACCACAAAAAAATTGTCATGTCATGTAGAAACCTAAATTACAAGAAGAAATACTTGGAAAATAAAAATGTTGAAGTTTCCAAGAGACAAAAAGGGTAAAATAAAAGAGATAAGTGATAAAAATAGATGTATGTTTTAATTATGGAGATCCTTGCATCATCATCAAATTTTAGAAATGTTGAACTATAAACGATTTGGGTGTGTAAAAAACCATATGATATCTAATTGATGCACCTATTTCAAAAATATATGTTTATGGATGATTATATATAAAAAACAAGTTTTGACGTTCAAGCCCAAGCTCTTTTTGAAACTAGTGTGAGGGATTTATAATTACAACCTATGGGATAAAATGTAAATCAAGATAAATATGTTTGAACTCAACTCTTCTAGAAGGTATATTATTATAATTAGGGCCACAAAAAAATATTGAATCCCTATAAAATAAAATGGTAAGACCTTAGTTGTGATTCTAATACTATGTACATTATTATAAACCCATGTTGTAGGTGTTTTGATACATAAATTAGAGGTCATGTTTGCAATCCATAAAATATTTTTATGGTAGATCATGTGTGTTAATCTGAGCTAGAGTCATAATCAGATAATAAGGAGGCCTAGAGAACCTTAATTTAGGTTGGGATCCTAAATATTTGTCTCCTACTATATTAGAATTGGGAGAACATACATGTCAATAATTTCAATGATAAGTTTGGTCCATTTGGACACATTCAAGTTATTTTCCCATGTTAATAAATCTTGAGTTTTGGTCATGGTTGATATCGTAAGTCAACTTATTATTCTAGATAAGAAACAAGTCCAAGTATTATGCCAACATTTAGGCACTTTTGAATGTTTCCACATTCATGTTTAATAACATTAAAGCATTTAATGTGTAGAATTAGTGTATAATGTGGATATGTTAGTGGAATTTTATGTCATTAAAGATAAATTTTATGTGGTTGATATTCGGGGTGTGGATGTTGTTTTAGAGGTTTAGTGGTTATATTCACCTTAAACATACTCCACAAATCATCGAGAGTGATTATTGACATTTAAGAAATGGGATCATGAGTATATTATCAATTCCTTCACCCAGTGGAAATTGTAATAGTTGATTCCAGATAGATAGGAAAAAATGAAATTTTGGATTAATCATTCACATTTATAATATGGATTTTCAATATTATATCTCACAAAAATAAGATCCATGGATTAAATAGTTGTTATGCAAGTATAATGTCATTTTCCATGATTTATAAAATATCCTACTATCATATAGTGAATTGGATCATATTATTGAGCTTGATGCTACAAAGGGGCCAATAAGGGTACACCCTTATAGATATAGATATTTTCAAAATTTTGAGTTATATAAATTGATCATCAAACTTTTGGATGTTAGCATCATCATCCCTAGTAAGAGACCATATACTAATCCAGTGGTACTATCTAGGAAGAAGGATGGGTTGTATAGACTCTATATTAATTCTAGATCCCTAAAAAAAATCAAAATCAAAATTATTTTTTACTGCCAAGGATTGATGATCTTCTTGACTAATTTCATGGAGCAAACTATTTATCAAAATAATATCTTAGATCATGATACTATCATATTCTAAAAATGATTCAAGATCAATAAATGATGTCCACCTATAGTAAGGGTATATTTTCCACCCTACATACAATCACAAGATGCAATCAATTTATTTTTGGTGAACATGTTATTTGTTAAATTTACCATCTTAGCCTTAAGCATATGTTAATGCAAGGGACATTAATAGTGGATAAATAGGAAATGGATTGTTTGCCTTCAATAATATTGCAGTGAGATCCTTTACAAGATAGGGAAGTAAAATGTGATGGAAAATGCATTATTGCACTAGGAATAACTTATAGTATTCCAAGCCATGCACATCAACCAACCTACCTAGATACATGACCTTATATTAGACTATTTAAATGACCCTACCTCAACTAAATTCATGCAAAAAATTAAAGATGGGGGAAAATATATTACTCAGTCAATCAGTAATGGAATCAATTTTTTTTAAGGAAGAATTTAATTGAGGGTGAGTCTCCCTTTGCTATAAGGTGCTAGAGAGTGACCATATATCTCCATCTATAAGCCATGTTGGGTTCGTAAAAACATATAGAGGCATCAAAGGTAATTTTCTTTGAGAAGGTAATTTGAAGGTTGAGATTATAATATTTACAAATGAGTATGACATCTGCCAACAAGAATAAGGGGAATAGTGTTCCTTTACCAAGATTTTTGTAATCAAATTTGGATCCACAACAAAAGTGATAAATTATGCTAATAGAGTTTACCTCGGGTCTTTCTAGCTTTGAAGGTAAAGATGAAATTATTTTGGTGGTAGATAGATTGACAAAATATTCCCATTTCATTCCCCTAAGAAAGGTAGGGATAAATGTCCCTAAGGTTGGAAAAATGTATATCCAACATTTATTCAAGGTAAATGAGATCCTTAAATAGATCATTTGAAATTAGGATCAGATTTTTATAGGCCACTTCTTATAGGATATTTTTTCATTGTGAGGGTACTACATTTAACATGAGTATTGCTTACCACCCCCAAACAAATTGGCAAATAAAGGTGGTGAACAAGGGCTTGGAAGCAAGTAGGTATAATTGCTATGTTTGACTAAGTATTAGCACAACACCACAATCCACAGTGAAAAAATATGTCACCATTAAATTTTTGGTATTGTTATGAGGCACTATCAGCATTAGATTGGGTAATTCATATGGTAAAGGTCTCGACAACAAAATAATTTGTGGAAGAGATGTAAAACATTCTAAAAGTATTGAGAGATAAGTTGGTAGGGAGCACCAATAAGATAAAGCAACAAACAAACCAACATAATATAAAGAGGAGTTTTGAGATCAATGACACTATGTTTGTACAACTACAACCATGTAAATAGAAGACATTGAAGGATAAAGTGATGTAATAACTACAACCAAAGCATAGTGTCCCATATGAGGTGCATGCAAAGCTTGGGAAAGTTCCATATGCATTGGACATACCAAATAGGGGAAGGTTTCACGATGTGTTACATGTTTTATGTTTAAATAAGAAGATAGCAGTGCATATAACATTTGATGGTTGATGAAGAATGAAACCTTGTACAAGAGATAGAGAGAATTTTTAGGGAAGAATCCAGGAAGATTTGAAATAAGGTAGTGTGTATGTTGAAGGTGAAGTGGAATGGGCTACCCATGGAGGATGCAAATCTATAAACTAATTGATTTTGGCCAAGCATCTAAGGCTGAAGAGGATTTCAAGGGGGTAGGGGGTAGGGGGAATCCTGACATGATAAAAAAAATGGTGAATATGGAGGGAATAAAAAAAGTGTGAAAGTTTGCAAGAAAAACATGCCCAAAATGCAAGTGAATCCTTAAGATTTAAAAAAAAATCCTCATTCTCATTCTTGAGTAATATGTCAAGTCATGGTCTATGGTAAGGTGATCAAATTTTTCATGTATTAGGTAGACTATTGAGTTCTATTGTCATAATTAAATGTTTTATACTTTCAGATTTGTCTACCTTTGAGGTAAAATCTCTTTAAGGAAGAGGGCATGTTGTATAGCTAAACACAATATATATTTGTAAGTGTGTGCACTTGTGCATGCATATGCATGTGTGTGTGTGTATGTGCATGTGCATTCATGTGTGTGTGTGTGTGTGTGTGTGTGTGTGTGTGTGTGTGTGTGTGTGTGTGTGTGTGTGTGTGTGTGTGTGTGTGTGTGTGTGTGTGTGTGTGTGTGTGTGTGTGTGTGTGTGTGTGTGTGTGTGTGTGTGCGTGCGTGCGTGCGTGCGTGCATGCGTGCGTGTGTGTGTTGTTAACATTATTTATATTATATTTTGGGTGCCTAGAGTTATTGAAGGGTTGAATCATGAGTTACCTTTAGATTGATTAGGGTTTATAGTCACTGAATACAAATAAGAGAAAAACTCTAAATAATATGTGTATTTACAATATCAACATGATGCAAAATATAGCCCCCATTATATGAGAGCTATTTTATTAAATTCAGATTTGTATATACAATCCATCCTGAAGAAAATACATGCTTCCATATTTTTTTAATTTATAAATATTTCACTACATTTTTCAATTTTGTTTTCCAAATAACAATGTAATACTGAACTAGACTCCTTTAATCATATAAAATTAACCTTAACAAAATTGAAATTCACTAATCATGTGTTAGTACACTTAACTCAACTTAATTACACTCCTCAAATTTAACATCGATTTAGAATCTACCTAATCTAAAGTAATAATGATAATATCATTCCAATAATAATAATAATAATAATAATTTTTTGGTTCATAGCATTGGTTTCCAATAATATCATTCTTGATGATAGGTTTAATATAAATATTGGAAACATCAAAATTTAAAGTTTACCTAACTATACAAATTAAATCAGTGCAAAAGAATGCTCAAAGACATGAGCTAATAATTTCTTTGCCAAAATTTTTGATTCTATTAGTGAAGAGGGGATAAAAAAACAAGTATGCGTTGTTTTATTTACTTTCACCGGCTGGAAAGTAAAGTAAGGTTGATTTCCAAAACCTTTCCCAGGTGGCATCTAGTTTTTAATGTTGGGACAGTATTTAATTATCTAAATAGAAATTTCTTACATTGATGTTTATCATACAATTGTATTTGGACAATTAAAAGTATGTGGATGCTTTTGGTGCTCTGTAATTATTGTACTTGTGAAGATAAAGACAATATGTGTGGAAAAAATAAAGTTTAAAAGGTCTTTTTCATAGAAAATTTGAAAAGGATTTATCATTTATATCTCATTATCTTACTAGGTTGAAATGTGCTAACCCATCAAACTTAACAATCATGGTTTACTTTTTGAAATGCTTTAATAAGTGTATTTGGTAAATTGTAAAACAATGAAACCAACATCCGTAGAATCATTTATCTCGTAAGCTAAGGTCTATATATATTATTACCAAGGATAACATAGCAATGGTAACAGGTCAACTATGACATTTTTAATAATATTATATATTTTTTTATATTATGATTGCTTTTATCTCAAATATGAAAGGAAGATGTTAAAAGGTCAACTAGATAATTTGGATCCAATATCCTAAACTAAGGTGGTTATTTCTAAAACACTTATTAACATTCAAATGCTTGGAGCTCATAATCTGGCTATGATACCTTCTCAATTTTCTATAAACTAGCTAGGTCTTGAACATTGAGCAGCAGAGAAGAGAAGACGATGTTGATATGTGAGTAGTATCGGAGCTGATTTCATCATGGGTCTGTCATTGATTTAATTGAAGGCAACTCCCTTTTTATTTCACTCTGAATTAAAAAAAGGTTAAGAAGTTATGAAAGTATTAGCTGTAATTTTAAATGGAGCTAAGCACTTAAGCAAGGTTTTCTTGTTGCTTTGTAATAATTCCACCTAAGGCTAACTATGATAGATGTTTTCGAGAATGAATATTTATTGGTAGTTTAATTACCATTTTTATTTATTTCTAAGTTTTGAATGTTTTTAATGAAGAACATAGTTCTTGACATAGTAGTTTAATTACCATACTAGGATTTGATTGTTGTATATGACTTTGTTTTATGACTGGTTTTATTAGCACCTTGAACTTTACTATATGTTGTGATCGAGAGCTTTCTAAATTATTTCATATTTATCCATGGTGCCAAAATAACCCAAATATGTGGTAGGACAGGGTTGATGGAGAGGAGAGGGATAAGAAGTGAGCACTTAAAAGTGGGAGGGGAAATATGAGGGCTAAGAAGATGAAGAATGGTATTCCAGAAAAAAGTTATCTAGCTAAGTGGATTTATAAAACATGTTATTGTAAGGTGGTAAGGAGTTGTAAGAGGGGGCAACAACCAATGCTAGCAAGGGTGAAGTATACATGGGTCTCTTATTGGCTAGAACATTGTAAAGAGGAGTGAAAGGTGGTGATGTGTGGTTCACCAAGTGGGGTAAGATGAAAAACCCCAAATGGGGATTTACACATGAGGTTGGTAAGATGGGGGAATGTTCAATGATATAGGATTGTGCACCTCATAAGAAAATATATCACTAGGTTTTTGGCTCGATATGTAACCATTAGGGTAATTAGGTTGGTATTAGGGTAGTTTGTAATATGTCACTAGGATGGGAATACTAGAGGAATAATCTTGATTATTCAGGTTCGAGGTCATCCTTTGTTTCAAATAACCATTTCAAAGAGATCCTTGATTACCCTCTATATCTCAAATGTGCCTGATATGTGTCTGATCAAGGTAGAGATAGCTCATTTCATGTTGCATTAATTGTTGTTTTGGGAGCCTCTCTCATTGGAGGCTCTCAGTGAAAGGATCGATAGCCTGTGATTAATTAATCTATGTTAGATGATTCATGAGCAATCGTCATGGGATTATCTAGTCGTGTGAAAGTGTTTTGGTTATTTTTCAAGGGAATTAGGGGTAATTTATATCTACTCAACCCATCTTATAACAAGTGAACTTTCTAATAATACTAATTGAATATTTTCATGCCTTTAATATAAAGGGTTTGTAAGACAATGTGAGGTGTAAGTTAAATTTTAAGATAGATCACACCTCTTTCAGTAAGGGTAATGTTTTTGAAGTCAAGGTAGTTTCTAGAGGTTTTATAATGATCTCATAATTCTTATCTTGTGATTCCATGAGATTTATTTTTCAAGATAGAAGAAAAATATTTTTAAAATTTGTTCTTCATATTTTAGGTGGAGTTGTTATTCCATTTAAAGAAAGAAGCTTCGCTTGGAGGTTGGATAATCCTTATATAAGATTTAAGGTATAAGGTCCTATCAAACTTCTATCCAGGTATATTATGTTGGTGTGAGTACATTCAAATAAAAAATGAGAAATGAGAGAAGGATGGAGGAAAGAAAGAAATGAAAGAAAAGGTGAAACGTTGAAGAATCCTTTCACATCAATTTCACCAAATTTGTATATATATAAAGTAACATTTTAACCTTTGTACATTAAAATTATAAATATTTAAATCATAAATTTGATTTAAAATATGATGTGATGAGTGGTTTAATGGTTAGGTTTGTTTGGTTGAGGATTTTCAATCGAAAGGGCTAGTTGATTAGGTCAAGCTATTGGCATGGGGTTTTGACCAATAGGTGGAAAAGGTTCCTCTTGTTGATATAAAAATATTTCACCTACATCATATTAATCATTTAAGGTATTAAATTGAGATGTGGTAGTGTTCCAAGAACCATTAGAGATGACAAGGATAAGGTAGTGAAGCTCTTGGTCTATACTTAATTCTAGAAATTGAGCGAATCTAGGTTGAATAACTCTAAGGATTTGGATTGATTTGTTAGGTTGGGTTTACCTATAATATTTCATCCACAAAGTTAATGAAATATGATGAGGCTAGACCTAAGGATAAAAGAGATAGAAAATTATAATTTCAAGTTGTTGGCTTGGCAAACTAGAAGATAGACTTGTCTTATCGGTTTTGCATCTACTAGTCATTTTTGTTTGCCAAGAATGTTTAATTAACTAATAATAAGTTTGGGAATACAATTAGAGTGAAATACTTCTAGTTGAAGCTCATAATACATCTCATTTTAGATGTTCACCAATTCAAGGCCTGGCATTCTAGGAAACATTCCTAATCTCTGAAAATGAGCTTGTTCAAGAAGTGTCATTCACAATTGAGGAAAACATTTGTTTTTAAGTTTAAAAGTGTGTTTTATTTATTTAGGCTTGATATGTAGTTGATTTAATTTTATTTTAAAAATAGGGTTTTTGCTGATTTATAGTTGGTGTAATGTTTAGCAAGGTTTAGGCTTGTTTGTACTTACAACAAGGCTTTTTTAAATGATAGAAGACTATAACACCTCTGAAATTCAAGTAGTGAAATAAAAAGTAATCAAATATTTTGTTTTTTTTATTATTTTATTGGATTCTTGTACGTGTAATGCTAATCAAAATTGAATTTAAATCAAGCAATTCAAATACTTTTTTTTTTTTGGCTTTTTCTTAATTTTAAGAGTTCAAAAAATTGTTTGTGTTTGTTAGAATGGATTTTTTCTCTTTAATAATTTTGTATGTATACAACAAAAATCTAATATGTAATTTGAAACTCTAAATGTGATAATTAAACACTAAACCTATTGTAGACACCGAAATCGTGTCTAACCCTTGTTCATTCCCCCCTTGGTCCATTCCTAACCCATACAATTACTAATTTAAAATAATAAACTTATTTTGAATTAACCCCCCCTCCTTTGACACATCACCCATGACACCTCGCCTAGGACACCTCACCTTGGACCATTTCCCACCTTATGACTCACCCAAGACCTATTCTTACTCCTCTCCAACCGCCTAACCAACTCTCGTGCGTATTTATCCTTACCTTCGCCAATTCCTTTACGAATTATGCACTTGACAGATGTAGAACGGGCTTGTTGGCCCTTTTACGCGTTCTGTACCCGCCGACGTCGATCAACTGTCGGCCGACGCTGGCGGGATCGTCGACGTCGGTTTACTTAAACCATCTTCTGACCCTATCCACGGCTAATCACAAAAATCACAAATTCTAATCAAACTCTGAATCTCGGGAGCTAATCATGAATCTGAAATCTGGAGTCTTCGACCATCCATCAATCTGCTAATCTCTCAGCCAAGCCTCTCACTCTCTCCCTCAGGTGTAGCAACAGGTATTCTGCATCAGACTTCTACATCAGCAACAGGGTTTTCACACCAGCAACACCAACAGCAGGGATGGGTATCATCAGCAGCACACCTTTCGCCAGCCACAGGTAAGTATATTGTCTGTGTTTTCTTTGTGTTTTCTAGTTATTTGCTTCTAAGTATTATGAATTAGATTCACTTCCTATCTCCCCCCAGACCAGACTATTCCCAGACCCAAATCTTTACTTCTCCATCTCCCTATTGCCTCCGTCCTCTGTCGAACCATACATTCTGCCCATTCAACCAGACTCCCAAACCTAGACCCCAGACCATTCAACCAAGCCCAAAACTTTGTCTCAGACCACTCAAATAGACCCAGACCCTTCCTTGGCCTTGTCTATAGACCATTCTGCACGACCAGACCCTGTGCACAGACCAAAGCCCTGACCAGACCCCGTCCAAGCGTACTGCCCCGACCGACGCCAGCCACTACCCCAATCGACATCGGCAGCTTAACCGATGTTGGCACTTTGACCAACCAACGTCGGTAGGACCACCGACATCGGCAACTGTGACCAGTCTGACAACATCTTTCAGGTAAGCCTTTGCTTCCATTTTTCATTTCATCTTTTATCATTTTAGTTCTTTAATCATTCTGTTGTTTATCAGACACTTCTTTTTATTGACTAGTGGGTTGATATCCCTTAAGGAAGTCTTCATACTTCTGGGATCAAGCTTTTGCTTGGCAACCCACCATCTATCCATCTAACGCCTTCTTTTGTCCAAGTCTCTTTTCTTTGCAGGTGTCATTCCTCTACAGCCAAAGAGGAGTTCTCACAGTGTCTGGATTATGGTGCGCATGACTACATCCAGGTACACACAAGCCTTGACCATCTCTTAGTTTCTTAATTCTTCTCTTGAATGTAGAAAGCGAAATTAGCATAGAAACATTCTGGCATGCCCGGTGGGACCTTAGGGCCTTCCTTGGGTTCTTTCCTTCTTTTTCATTTAGGTGCATTAGGTTCCTCCCTCTTCACCTCCTTCTTTTCTTCCAAACGACATTATAAGCAGGAATAAAAATAACCTTTCTTCTTTTCTTGCATTTCTAGACTAGTCCAAAATCATACTCTTGAACCCTTTCTCAACTTGTTTTCATCCGAACTTAACATTTCAACTTGGGGCTTAAAACTTATTGCATTGCATTTCTACTTGTGCTTGCATTTCTTAGTCCACACTTAGTAATTAACAAACCGCATATTGAATTAATCTAGTCCACTTCATGTTACACAACCTAAACCACTTGCACTAAATCAAACATCAAACTCACTTGAGACAAGGCCCGACTGGGATTTCATCCCCCAGCAGATACCTTACCCGTCCCGACAATCCTACTTGGATTTCATCACCAAGGGGAAAGCCCACTCTGTTCTCTGGCAGAGTCTAATCTCTAGGGAAAGTATATTTTGGCTAAGCGGGCCCAGTTTACCATTGGACTTGTGAAGTGAGGGGAGTTTGCTCCTTAGCACCAGGCCATGTACGGAACCTAACCCAGACTTCTTGAGCGCCTAAACATACCTGAAACCATCTTTAGACTACCTCTTTTAGGACCCTTCTAATAGCCAACCTCCCCAAACATCACTTTAAGGCATAAGCCACATGATTCTAAAAAGTTGATTCTTAGGATTTAACGCTTAGGGCCTGTCTATCTCCATCTCTATTTTTCTATTCCTATCTGGTTTTTTGAGCTAGTGAGGACGTTCTCTTCCTTTTTTTCAAGAATCTTCAAGTTTTCTGAGTTTTTGGAAACCACAGTCACCAGTATCAGCTTTTCCACTAATGTCGGCCACCTTCCTCCACCGGCATCGATTATCTGACCGACGTCGGCCATCTTCCCTCACCGACGTCGGCCATCTTCCCTCACTGACATCAGTTTTTAAACTGACGTCGGTCACTGTCACTGTCCTTTTTTCCAAAATAGCAACTTAAAACCCGACCCTTTTTTCTGCCAAAACCTCATTCTGGTTTTTTGAAACTGAAAAACACAGTTTCTGAAACTTGTCCTTTTTCTTTCCTTGAATGGTTTTGACACAGTCAAACCACGACTTTTCTTGACCATGCTAGCCATCAACCGCTTCTGCCTCCCCTGTCCATAACTAGTCCTATCATGGAGTTCCACTCGGAGACTGAAAGAACTCCTACAGGACCGACCCTGACTCAAACTCCCATCATCCCTGAAGGGGACCAAGATTTTGAAAGATTCTTGGACCTCAACATTACATCCCTCCAAAACTATCTCGCAAGAAACCCAACGCAAGACCTTTCGGGTGAAGCGGTGATGACATTAACACCGTCCGCTACCCAACCTTTTGTCTCAACCATTAACCCAACCATGGCCAATACGCAAAGTTTGGCCTCCCCATCTATTTTTAGACCAACCTCCATCGGGGTTCCATCACCCCCTCAACCACATGCAATTCAACCAAGTTCTACATCATACCGGAACTTGATTGTCTCGACCCCTCACACTCTTGCGCCCATATATGCAGGAGTATCTACCTCGCCCTTTGTCAATGCCATCACGCAACCACCTTTGGCAGTATCCAGTCAGATTATACCTTCAACCTTCATAACCCAACCACACTTGGCCTCTACATCTATCCCTGCGACTAGTCATCCGTACGTTGCCCCCTTATTGGTACAACCGACTACGTCGTATGCCTCCTTTATCCTCTTTCAAGCGCCCTACAACCTAGGGGGCACCCCATTCACCAATCCGTCAACAAACATCATTAAAATGCTGATGGTAAAATGTCCAGTCTCGAGACCTCTATCTCTGGTTCACGCAATGCTCTCTCGTATGAGCAAATTTGCAACGAGCCCATTCATCCTTCTGTCCCTATCTGACCACACCCCAACCAATGGGAGCTTGCTAAATTTACTCGCTTTCAGAGTAAGGAGGACCCGCAACAACATCTACGGGCATTTAGACATGCCTGCTATCTCATAGCGCATGACGATGCATTACTTTTACGCACGTTTCCCATGTCGCTTTTCGGCCCCGTCCTTGACTGGTATAGCTCTCTTGCCAGACATTCTATCTTTTCATTCATTCAACTTGCCCAATTATTTTTTGACCATTTTTCTATCAACATCACCAAACAAGTCTCGATCATGGACCTCTACTCCATTAGGCAATTTGATGACGAATCAATACTCGATTTTGTCGCCCGTTGGAGAGGCTTGATTAACCAGCTCTCCTTCTCCTTGCCTCAATCTGAGCTCATCGAGCTCTTTTCTCGAGCATGTGCCAGGCACATCTCTTCTACCTTACGGGTTCAGACATTTCACACTTTTGATGAAGCTTTCACCATGGCTCGAAAGCTTGAACTCCGTGCCATTGAAGAGGATAAGGTCAAATTGCGTAATACCAACGTGAAAACCAATGACCATTCTTCTTCTAGACCTTCTTCTGCCAACTCAAAACCGAAAGGAGTGGCCAACACTGTGGTCATTAGATCACCATCTTTGATGACAACTAATTACCCTCAACCTTCTACATCTCCAAGCATTACCAAACAATTCCAACAACGGTACATCTAGCGTTCATACACTCCACTTGGAGAATCATACGCTTCCATTTTGGAAAAACTACTCAAGCAGGGGGTCCTTAATCTCCCTCCAATCCGACCACCTCAATTTGACCCTTCAAAAGCCCTCCCTACATGGTATAGGGAGGCCGACTTCTGTCACTTTCATCGCGTCCACGGCCATGACATCGACAATTACCGAACCTTCAAGAACATCATCCAAGACATGATCGACAAGGGGGATCTTATTTTAGATAACCCGAACGCCCCACCAAATCAAAACATCGACATCTTCAAACAACCATTTCCAAACTATCCACCTACTCAAAACAACATCTAAACCATGACCAATGACTCTCATGACCATAATATTCACACAATCAACACTATTTTGCCTCTTGTCCTTGACCAACCTCCTCCATCACAGGATGAAGAACTTTCTTCTCCTATTAGTTCTCCATCTACCTCTCTCATACTAGAGGACACCTCGACCATGCCTACGCCATTAGCCTTACCTTCATCCGAAGACCTTACCTTGCCTACTCCTCAAGCACAAGCAGAAGGCACGATCATCCCTGCCTTCTTCTCTCTTGAGGAGCCGCACTCTCCTATTTCTTCTCCACCAAGAGAAGACCCAATCTCTCCACCCATTTTGACCGAGGAAGACCCAGTCACGGTTTCCTCTTGCCTTTTGCCTGAGATCGTTACATCTCACTCACCTCCATCCACATCTAAGCCCAAACCCGCACAAGCGCCCACCTTACCAAAAGAGATTGAACCTCTTGGTGTTCGCCCCACATCTAACCTCGCCTCTCACAATAATGGCCCTCAAACCATACCAAAGAAGGCCACTAGACCACACCGGAGGACTCCTCCCCCTCCTTCTTCATTACCTTCAATCTTGGGCCCACATCCATCCAATTTAATAGGAGTTCTTCCTAATCCCATACTTCACAGAGGCAAGTCGCCTCCATTACTCCCTCAACCCCTCAGACATATATCTCTTCCAAACCATCGACCTATGCCTCTTATGCATCCCAAACCAAAGTCATCAAACCCCACTGCGACAAAACATCCAGACCTGTTAGCAGGTTCTTATGCTTTGTTGTTACGGTAATTGTTGCAGTCCTCTCGCATCTATATCCTGCCTCTTAAACCATATCAATCTCTCAGACCAAAATCGCCCTGGTTCGATGACACTTGCATTTTTGCGTATCATCACACGCTTGGACACGACACTGAGCATTGTTGTGCCCTCAAGGTTGTCGTTCGCCAATGTCTGGGAAATGACACCCTTCTTCTTGACCACGTTATCAGCAAACCTTCAACACCACCCCACTCATCAACTCTCAGATCAAGGCCATCTTGGTTTGACAACTCTAAATTTTGTCATTATCATCACACTCCAAGACATGACATTGAGCGTTGTTGCACTCTCAAAGCTGTCATTCGTCAACAACGGAGAAAGGATTCCCTTCTCATCAAGGACCCTCTTGACCACCTCTTCGACAAATTATCAACACCGACCCATGCCTCTCAAACCTCATCGCCTAAATCGAGATCTCCACGCCAGACTATGGTCCCTTTGCCGCCTTTGACCCCATTATTCGACATCAACACAGTCCATTTAGCCACCAAGCCTCAACCGACCTTGACCAATTTATCCAACATTCTCCCTAAGCGACTGGGGGAATCCAACCTTATCATGACCCCGACCAAACAATCAACCAAACATTTGACCAACTTTGACCAGACATTCGACCAAACTTCGACCAAGTCTCGACCAACCATCAATCAACCTTATTATCATGACCCCGACCAGCATCAACCAAACCTCGACCAAACTTCAATTATCAAACATCAACCAACCAAGCACCTATCACTTCTTCAAACCGTCATCAATCATCGTGACCAATCTCAAAGAGGCAAATGGGGCAAATTTGCTCCTAATTGACTCGGACCTTTTATCATAACGCACTAGCATGGTCCAGGGACTTATCATGACCTGAGCCCTTTTATGCCTTACGTCCACGACCATTTTTTGTTAGTTGAGTATTCATCACTTGACGTTTTACTTGAGCTCGTCCCTTGAGCAACCCCGTCCTCTTAATCCTTATTCATTTCAACCCTATTCCCCTAAACAAGTCCTGTCAACCCCTTTTGACAAGCAATAATGCTTTGTCTTAATAAAAGGGAACCCTTAAACCTCAATAGGCTCGTCCATGGCTAAACTTCAGTCAACAATTATATCAATACATATCTTACCAGGTCATAAAACTCTCTAAATGTAGACTGCTCCCTCGAAGGATAGCTACATAATTGCTGTATTACTAGACTGCTCCCTTGAAGGACAGCTAGGCCAACTTATCAAATCTATAAAGCAAAATATAGACCACTCCCTCAAAGGATGGCTATGACTAACTATTGCTACATACAGTGCCTCTTTTTTTGAAGCTTCTCGCATTGATCAGCTTCACATATATGACCACCACTTAAGACAACATCCCTATGCAGACTTCCCACTTCGATCAGTTTGCGCCAAAAAAAAAAAATGACTGACAAACTATTCAAGTCATGGACATGCCTATAGTCATTCTTGGGTCACCTATAAAAGGGGCAAGGTTCTTCCTGCCACAAAAGGGTTACCCCATCCTCTCATATCATAATCCTACTTATCACCCCAACATACTCAAGGGACTTTGAGCTCACTTAACGTCAAGTGATTCGATTACTTCTCTAGCATCAACCATGGTCAAATGACGTAATGCATAAACGGGGCTTTTGTTCTAACAACCCCTATCTATGCCATCCTTTTAGTCCTTGTCAACGAAAGAGCAATTCGCCTTTCACTTATCTCTCACACTTTGGTCACAATCAACCAAGCCTTTTTACCAACCTCAACATTTTCAGACCAGCAACATTACATCATCATCATCCTAGTCCTTTTTACATAGTTTTTATGGACACCAATACACATGGAAACTATTGACCTGACACAATTTATGTTAAGCATAAACCAATACTTTCTGAAGCATAAATAGACCTCAATTCATTTTTAGCATACATCCATCACGAATATGGAAAATTGCTAGGGATGAAAGACTACTCACCAATGTTACAGAATACACCATTGGAAAAGGCTGTAACATCTTCTTCTCCTCATCATTTCGACCTTGACCTCGACCAAGACCAGCCCATTGACCTCTATGACCCTCCATCCAAACTACATTGGTCTGAGGCCCTTCACACAAGGGCTATGTAGGCAGCACTCAGTCTTCTGAGGTTAGCTCGGCCATTCCTCTTGTCCACCCATTTGCTCGTTCGTCTCTCTCAAGACGTCGACCTTTCATCTTCCATCATGACCAATCAACCCGCCCTGCCAATGTCGAAGTCATTTTTTACTCCTCATGGGGCACATTTGAGATCACTTATATCTCAACCCGACCAGTGACCATGGAGATCATGCCTATCTCCGCAGACCCTGACCACTTCCGAGACAACTCTATCTTGGTTTTGTTTGCACGCATGCTACCTCACGAATAGATAGCAAAATTGTTTGCAGACCATATTTTTGGACCCTCACAAGTATAAGATCACACACCGGTTGATCCACACTACTTGTGACATTTTGGTGTTTCTGGGAGCACTTCCTGAGCCCGAGATACCTGGAGCACGATGACCATTTGGAGTTACAGCTTAGATTGAATAATCCGATTAGCTATGACTAATGATGGGGCCCGATTATTTCAATTTTGGCACTCCTCGACCTTTTGACTACGACCATTTGACCTACCTGTCTCGTGAAGTGGAATGCACGCAATCACACCTATTGCAGCGTTTTCACTCACTCTTCTCTTTCTCATCCACCTTTTGTCAAATCGGCACCCGACATCAGGTTCCCTTCCCTCAACTCCCGCTTTGAGGGGGAATACCTCATCCATACCTCGGGGCAATCCACATCATCCCATACTTGGGGCAACCAACTCCTATTTTTGTCTTGCAGTTCATCCAGAACAACCAACAAGATAAAAAGGAGCAAATGTAGACACCGAAATCGTGTCTATCTCTTGTTCATTCCCCCCTTGGTCCATTCCTAACCCATTCCTAACCCATACAATTACTAATTTAAAATAATAAATTTATTTTGAATTAACCCCCCCTCCTTTGACACATCACCCATGACACCTCGCCTAGGACACCTCACCTTGGACCATTTCCCACCTTATGACTCACCCAAGACCTATTCTTACTCCTCTCCAACCGCCTAACCAACTCTCATGCGTATTTATCCTTACCTTCGCCAATTCCTTTACGAATTATGCACCTGGCGGATGTAGAACGGGCTTGTTGGCCCTTTTACGCGTTCTGCACCCGCTGACGTCATTCAACTGTCGGCTGACGCCGGCGGGATCGTCGACGTCGGTTTACTTAAACCGTCTTCTGACCCTATCCATGGCTAATCACAAAAATCACAAATTCTAATCAAACTCTGAATCTCGGGAGCTAATCACGAATCTAGAATCTGGAGTCTTCGACCATCCGTCAATCTGCCAATCTCTCAGCCAAGCCTCTCACTCTCTCCCTCAGGTGTATCAACAGGTATTTTGCATCAGAATTTTACATCAGCAACAGGGTTTTCACACCAGCAACACCAATAGCAGGGGCGGGTATCATCAGCAGCACACCTTTCGCCAGCCACAGGTAAGTATATTGTCTATGTTTTCTTTGTGTTTTCTAGTTATTTGCTTCTAAGTATTATGAATTAGATTCACTTCCTATCTCCCCCCAGACCAGACTATTCCCAGACCCGAATCTTTACTTCTCCATCTCCCTATTGCCTCTATCCTCTGTCAAACCATACATTCTGCCCATTCAACCAGACTCCCAGACCCAGACCCCAGACCATTCAACCAAGCCCAAAACTTTGTCTCAGACCACTCAAATAGACCCAGACCCTTCCTTGGCCTTGTCCACAGACCATTCTACATGACCAGACCCTGTGCACAGACCAAAGCCCTGACCAGACCCCGTCCAAGCTTACTGCCCCGACCGATGCTGGCCACTACCCCAATCGACGTCGGGGTAGTCAAATAATCACAAATGACTTTTGGTGGGCCACCAATCTGATTTTGTTGGATTTGGCAGGCCACCGACGTCAGCATCTGCATGCCCTAATCAGCTGACGTCGATCGGCATCTGCCAATGTCGGCCATTTTCAGCTATCGACGTCAGTTTTTATCACCGACGGTGATGTCCTTCCAACCTCTTTTTTTCTCTGTTGCCCCAAAATCATGCCCCCAATCAGTCAGTCCTCTAGACCACGTCATTTTGGCCCCCTGGGGCACAATTGAGATCACTTTTGCCTCCATCCATCGACCACCAGACATTGGAGATCATGACCATCTCCTCTAATTGCGACTACTTCCAAAAGCAATTTTGCCTTGTTTATTTTTGCATGTATGCTACCTCATGATTGGTTAGCAAAATTGTACGCACACTTTTGACCTTCACAAGTATAGGATCGCAAGCCAATTGATCTGCACTACTTGTGACATTTTTTGTGTTTTTGAGAGCACTTCCTAAGCCTGGGATACCTGGAACACGACGACCATTGGAGCTTCAGCTTAGATTGAATAACCCAATTAGCAGATGACTAAATGTTGGGGCCCGGTTATTTCAATTTGGCACTCCTTGACCCTCGACCTGCGACAATTTGACCTGACCATCTTCATGACGTGGTGTACGCGCAATCACAACTTTTGCAGCGTTCTCACTCTATCTTCACCCTTTTCATCCACTCTCTGTCCAATCAGCACCCGATTTCATGTTCCTTTCCCTCACCTCCTACTTTGAGGGGAAATACCTCATCCATAATCAGGGCAACCAACCCTCACCTATTTTTGTCTTGCAGTTCACTTGAACAACCAACAAGATGAAATCAACCTTATCCCATACCTGGGGCAATCGACTCCTATTTTTGTCTTGCAGTTCATTTAGAGCAACCAACAAGACAAAAAGGGGCAAATGTAGACACCTAAATAGTGTCTAACCCTTGGTCACCTTCCCCCCTTGGTCCATTCCTAACCCATTCCTAACCCATACAATTACTAATTTAAAATAATAAACTTATTTTTAATTAACCCCCCCTCCTTTGACACATCACCCATGACACCTCGCCTAGGAAACCTCACCTTGGACCATTTCCCACCTTATGACTCACCCAAGACCTATTCTTACTCCTCTCCAACTGCCTAACCAACTCTCATGCATATTTATCCTTACCTTCGCCAATTCCTTTACGAATTATGCACCTGGCGGATGTAGAACGGGCTTGTTGGCCCTTTTACGTGTTCTACACCCGCTGACGTCGATCAACTGTCGATCGATGCCAGTGAGATCGCCGACGTCGGTTTACTTAAACCGTCTTCTAACCCTATCCATGGCTAATCACAAAAATCACAAATTCTAATCAAACTCTGAATCTCGAGAGCCAATCACGAATCTGGAATCTGGAGTCTTCGACCATCCGTCAATCTGCCAATCTCTCAGCCAAGCCTCTCACTCTCTCCCTCAGGTGCAGCAACATGGTTTTCACACTAACAACACCAACAGTAGGGACGGGTATCATCAGCAGCACACCTTCCGCCAGCCACAGGTAAGTATATTGTCTGTGTTTTCTTTGTGTTTTCTAGTTATTTGCTTCTAAGTATTATGAATTAGATTCACTTCCTATCTCCCCCCAGACTAGACTATTCCTAGACCTAAATCTTTACTTCTCCATCTCCCTATTGCCTCCATCCTCTGTCAAACCATACATTCTACCCATTCAACCAGACTCCCAGACCCAGACCCTTCCTTGGCCTTGTCCACAGACCATTCGGCACGACCAGACCCTGTGCACATCACCCATGACACCTCGCTTAGGACACCTCACCTTGGACCATTTCCCACCTTATGACTCACCCAAGACCTATTCTTACTCCTCTCCAACCGCCTAACCAACTCTCGTGTGTATTTATCCTTACCTTCGCCAATTCCTTTACGAATTATGCACCTGGCGGATGTAGAACGGGCTTGTTGGCCCTTTTACGCGTTCTGCACCCATCGACGTCAGTCAACTGTCGACCGACGCCGATGGGATCACCGATGTCAGTTTACTTAAACCGTCTTCTAACCCTATCCAAGGCTAATCACAAAAATCATAAATTCTAATCAAACTCTGAATCTCGGGAGCTAATCACGAATCTGGAATCTGGAGTCTTCGACCATCCGTCAATCTACCAATCTCTCAGTCAAGCCTCTCACTCTCTCCCTTAGGTGCCGCAACAGGTATTCTGCATCAAACTTCTACATCAGCAACAGGGTTTTCACACCAGCAACACCAACAGCAGGGACGGGTATCATTAGCAGCACACCTTCTGCCAGCCACAGGTAAGTATATTGTCTGTGTTTTCTTTATGTTTTCTAGTTATTTGCTTCTAAGTATTATGAATTAGATTCACTTCCTATCTCCCCCCAGACCAGACTATTCCCAGACCCAAATCTTTACTTTTCCATCTCCCTATTGCCTCCGTCCTCTGTTGAACCATACATTCTGCCCATTCAACCAGACTCCCAGACCCAGACCCCAAACCATTCAACCAAGCCCAAAACTTTGTCTCAGACCACTCAAACAGACCCAGACCCTTCCTTGGCCTTGTCCACAGATCATTCTGCATGACCAGACCCTGAGCACAGACCAAAGCCCTGACCAGACCCAATCCAAGCTTACTGCCCCGACCGACGCCGACCACTACCCCAATCGACGTCGGAAGCTTAACCGACATCGGCACCTTGACCAACCAATGCCGGTAGGACCACCGACGCCGGTGATTGTGACCAGTCCGACAGCATCTTTCAGGTAAGCCTTTGCTTCTCTTTTTCATTTCATCTTTTATCATTTCAGTTCTTTAATCATTCTATTGTTTATCAGACACTTCTTTTTATTGACTAGTGGGTTGATATCCCTTAAGGAAGTCTTCATACTTCTGGGATCAAGCTTTCTCTTGGCAACCCACCATCTATCCATCTAACGCCTTCTTTTGTCCAAGTCTCTTTTCTTTGCAGGTTTCATTCCTCCACAGCCAAAGAGGAGTTCTCACAGCGTCTGGATTATGGTGCGCATGACTACATCCAGGTACACACAAGCCTTGACCATCTCTTAGTTTCTTAATTCTTCTCTTGAATGTAGAAAGCGAAATTAGCATAGAAACACCTACCATTCAGATTTTGTATATATTTAATGTAATTTCATAATTTTAAGATCTAGTTAGATGAAAAGCTAAATGTAAGTTCTTTGGATATTGATTGTTGTAAAATCTTGTATGCAAATAAAATTTATATGAAAATTTAATGAATTTTTATTTATAGTTATTATCTATGAATTTATATGACTTTATTAGCATGAAATAAAGTAAAACAACTCTAACTGCAAATTCTCTTTTTGGGGATTTTATGATTTTGTATGCAAGTCATTTTTTTGTGTTGTGTGAGAGATTTGTATGTCCTAAAACTAAAATTTTAAAGTGTTTTTATGTAATTGAATGGAAATTTTACCTATATATCATTGATATAATATGCACACTATTGTTCTTTAAGATCTACATCATGTGAATGCAAATATGAAAGGCCTTTAGCTTTTCAATGAAAAAGAAATAGAGAAGAATGAAATATTATTGAGAATTTTCTAAATGAATATTTTAAAATAAAAATAATACAATAAAATAATAAATTTAATCTAATTAATAAAATAAATAAGAAAATAGATATTCCAACCTGACCAAAGTAGAGATTAGATGGGGGGAAAGAACATGGTGGAATTATTGAATCTGTAGGTAATTGGATCCGAATATATAATTTAGTAAGTGATCCAAGAAATCTAAAACAAGATGAAACACAAATAGGACAAAATCAAAATCACAACTTGAATAAAGAGACAATTGAGTAGTATTTGTTTGTTGACAAATAATAGAGTATTGGGTTGCAAGCTCATGGGTATCTCTTTTTAATTCTTATGGGTGACCAAAAGATTACAATGAAATTTGGGTTGACCTATTAAAAATCAATAAAATGAATTTTGTACCTATATAAAACCTATATGTTACAATCTCTACTACATTTTTTTAGATATAAAATTGAAGGAAAAATGACTTAATTGTAAGAAAGAATAGGAACTTGCAAGTAGAAGTTAATTAAAAGGTATAAGTTAAGAAAGAATAGGAACTTGCCTGAGATCTTATTAGAGTTAACTTAAAGGTAGATAAATTTTGATTGAACATGATTGAGATTTATTGGATCATTAGGAGGATATGAAAAATAGAGAAGGCAAATGATTAAAATCATGCAAAACACATCAAAATTTGTGTCTTATGTTTTGTTTGCAACATGTGTGCAATAGTAGCAAAATTTTTGTTCAATGAAGGTAATGGTTATGAAACCATCATTATATTTAGAGAAATAACCACATATTTTATAAAAAAATGCCATGGCAATTTTTAGAACTAATACAATGGCTGCACAAACCACCAAGGTGATTATATAAAATTTAGTGGCAATTGCATAAAACACCACAAAAAATTTGCCATGCCATATAGAAACCTGAAGTTAGAAGGAAAAACACTTGGGAAATGAAAATTTTAAAGTTTACAAGAGCCAAAAAGGCAAAATAAAAGAGATAAGTGATAAAAATAGGTGTGAGTATGTTTTAATTATGGAGATCCTAACATCATCATCAGATTTTAGAAATGTTACACTATAAAAAATTTGGGTGCATACAAAACCATATGATATCCAATTGATGCACCTATTTCAAAAAATATATGTTCGTGGAGGATTATACATTAAAAAAATTATGTTTTGAAGTTCAAATCCAAGCTCTTTTTGAAACTAGTGTGAAAGATTTATATTTACAACATGTGGGATAAAATTTAAATCGATGTAAATATGTTTGAACTTGACTCTTCTGAAAGGTATATTATTACATTTAGGGCCACAAAAAAACACATCGATCCCTGAAAAACTAAAATGGTAGGACTTTAATTTTGATTCTACCTCTATGTACATTATTATAAACCCATGTTTAGGTGTTTTGATCGATATAATAGGGGTTATGTGTGTAATCCATAAAATATTTTTATGGCAAAGCATGTGTGTTATTATGATCTAGATTAAGATGATCAGATAATAAAGAGTCCCTAGAGAACCTTAATTTAGGTTGTGAACCTGAAGATATATATCCTATATTATAATTAGGAAAACATATGTGTCAATATTTGTAATAATAGGTTTGGTCCATCTAGACACATTCAAGTTGTTTTCCCATGTGGATGGAATAAAAAAGAATTTAAACTTTTCAAGAATCCTCTAGATTTAGAGGGTTTTAGAGGAGTGGAGAAGTTGGAGGAAGTTTATAGAGTTAGAAAACTCTAGACTTCATTAGGAGTTAATGAGGACTAGATAGGGGTTCTAGGTTTATAGGGAAGGCTATGAGTAGGTGGGTAAGGGGTAGTTAGTATATTTTGAATCTAAAATTATCAAGTGGACATGTGGTGATTGAATGAAATAGGATTATTAGGTTAATGGGATATTAATGGGATAAATGATGGATTAATATAAATAAGTGATGGATTAATATAAATGTGGAGTAAGTAGAAAGGTTGGTATGGTGTAATAAATAAATAGAGGGAGGGGGCATTATATTATTAATTAGAAAAAGGGTTAATTAGTTAAATAAAATTAGATGAGATAATTGGAGAGGTTAGTTGAATGATTAAGGTGATTAAATTAGTGTGCATACACATCCCATAAGTAAACTTATTATTCTAAATAGGAAACAAGTCCAAATATTATGCCAGTATTTAGGCACTTATAATTTTTTTCCAAATCTAGTTCTATAACATCGAAGCATTGAATGTGTAGAATTAGTGTATAATGTGGATCTATTAGTGGAAGATTATGTCATTAAACATAAATTTTATGTGGTTGATATTGGGGGTGTGGACCTCATCTTAAACATACTCCACCAATCATTACTAGTGATTATTGACATTTAATAAATGGGATCATGAGTATACTATAAAGTCCTTCCCCAATAGAAATTATAACAGTTGATTCCAATTAGATGGGAAAAAAAGGAAATTTTGGATTAACGATTCACACTTATAATATGGATTTTGAATATTATATCTCACAAAAATAAGCTCCATGGATTATAGATTTGTTATGCAAGTATAATGTATCTTTCCATGATCTATAAAATGTCCTACTACCATATAGTGAATTGGATCATAGTATTGAGTTTAATGCTACAAAGTGGCCAACAATGGTACACCCTTATAGATATGGATATTTTAAAAAATCAGAGATATAGAAACTAATCATCAAACTCTTGGTGGTTGGCATCATCATCCCTAATAAGAGCCCATATGCTACTCCAATGGTATTAGCTAGGAAGAAGGATGGATTATATAGACTCTATATTAATTATAAAGCCCTAAAAAAATTGAAATAAAAAGTTATTTTTAATGCCAAGGATTGATTATCTTGAATATTTTCATGGGGAAAATATATTGGATCACGATACTATCAAATTCTAATTATGATTTGAGGTCAATATATAATGTCCCCATATAGTAAGGGTATGCTTTCCATCCTGCACAAGATTTAATTATTTTATTTAGGGAGAGCAAGTTCTTTGTTAAATTTACCACCTTAGCCTTAAGCACCTGTTAATGCAAGGGGCATTAATAGAGGATAAATAGGAAATGGATTGTTTGCCTTCAATAATATGACATTGAGATTCTTTACAAGAAATGGAAGTAAAATGTGATGTTAAATGCATTGTTCCAAGCCATGTCCATCAACCAACCTACCTAGATACATGACCTTATACAAGACTACTTAACTCACCTTACCTCAACTAAACTCATGAAAGAAATTGAAGATGGGGGAAAAGGTATTAATTGGTCAATTAGTAATGGAATCATTTTTTTCCAAGGAAGAATTTAATAGAGCGTGAATCTCCCTTTACTAGAAGGTGCTAGAAAATAGCTATGTGTCTCCATCTGCAAGCTATATTAGGTTCAAGAAAACATATAGAAACATCAAAGGTAATTTTTTTAAGAAGGTAATTTGAAGGTTGAGATTATAATATTTACATATGTGTATGACATCTACCAATAGAATAAGGGGAATAGTGTTCTTTTACCAATATTTTTGCAATCAAATTTGGATCCACAACAAAAGTGGTAAATTGCATCAATAGAGTTTACCTTAGGTATTCCCAACTCTGAGGGTAAAGATGAAATTATTTTGGTGGTAGATAAGTTGACAATATATGTCCATTTCATTCCCCTGAGAAAGGTAGGGAGAAATGGTCATAAGGTTGTAAAATTGTATATCCAACATTTGTTTAAGGTAAATGAGATCCTTACATAGACCATCTAAAATCAAGATCATATTTTTAAAAGTCATTTTTAATAGGATTTTTTTTTGTATGCATGTGCTACATTTAACATGAACACTGCATACCACCCCCAAACATATTAGAAAATTAAGGTGGTGAACAAGAACATGGAAGGGTGAGCAAGTGGGTACAATGGCTACATTTGATTGAGTATTAACACAACACCACATACCACACAACTAAAAATATGTCATCATTAAAGTATTTGTATGGTTACAAGGCACAATCACCATTAGATTGGGTAATTCATAGGGTAAAGGTCCCAACAATAAAGTAGGTTGTGGAAGAGATGTAAAACATTATGAAATTACTGATAGATAATTTGAAAGGGAACACCAATAGGATGGAGCAACAAACAAACCAGCATAATATAGAGAGGAGTTTTGAGATCAAGGACATTGTGTTTATATGATTGTAACTGTATAAATAGATTACATTGAAGGATAAAGTGATGTAAAAACTACAACCAAAGTATAATATCCCATACAAGGTGCATGCAAAGGAGGGGGAAGTTGCATATGCATTGGACATACCAAACAAGGGAAGGTTTCATGATGTGTTTCATGTGTTATGTTTAAAGAAGAAGATAGTGGTGCATATAACTTTTGATGGATGATGAAGAAGGCAACCTTGTATAAGAGCTAGAGAGAATTTTCAGGGTGGAATCCAAGAAGCTTTGAAATAGGGTAGTGCATATGTTGAAGGTGAAGTGCAAGGGTCTACCCATGGAAGATCCAAATTTGTAAAGTAAGTAGTTTGTGTCCAAGCATTTGAGGCTGAAGAGGATTTCAAGGTGGTAGGGGGAAGGAGGGAATCTCGATGTGATCAAAAATGGTGAATATGGAGGGAAGCATGAAAGAGCAAGAGTTTGTTGGAAAAACATGCCCATAATGCAAGTGAATCCTTAAGAGTTTTTAAAAATGTCTCATTGTCATTCAAGTAATTTGTCAAGTCGTTGTATAGGTAAGATGATCATTTTTATCATGTATTAGGTAGAGTCTTCAGTTCCATTCTCATAATGAAATGTTATACACTTTTATATTTGATTGCCTTTAAGATAAAAGCTCTTTAAGGAGGAGGGCACATTGTATAGCTAAACATAATGTTTTTGTATGTGTGTGCGTGCATGCATGTGTATTTATGTGTGTGTGCTTACTTAGCATAATTTCTATTATATTATATTTTGGGTGCCTAGAATTACTAAAGAGTTGGATCATGAGTTAATCTTAGATTGATTAGGATTTATAATGTTTGAATACAAATGGGAGAAAAACCTAAATAATGTATCTTTTTACAATATCAACATGATACAAAAGATAACCATTATTATGTAAGAGCTGTTTTGTTATATTCAAATTTATGTCTATAATCCACTCTTAAGAAAGCATGTGTTTCCATATTTTTCCCATTTATAAACGTTTCCCTACATTTTACAGTTTTGTTTTCCAAATAACAATGTAATACTGAACTAGACTCCTTTAATCTTATAGAATTGAACTTAACATAACGGAAATTCTCTAATCATGTGGAACTACACTTTACTCAACTTAATTGCACTCCTCCAATTTAACATCGATTTAGAGTCTACCTAATCTAAACCAATAACGATGGTTTCATTCCAAAAATAATAATAATTATTGTTTCGGGTCATAGCACTGGTTTCCAATAATTTCATTCTTGATGATAGGTTTAATAGAAAGATCGGAAACATCAAACTTTAAAGTTTACCTTCCAAATTAAATCAGTGCAAAATAACACTCAAAGACATGAGCTAATAATTTCTTTGCCAAACTTTTCGATTCTATTCATGAAATTGAGGGGATAAAAAAGAAGTCTGAGCTTTTGTATTTCCTTTCACCGGTTGGAAAGTAAACTAAGGTTGCTTTCCAAAACCTTTCCCAGGTGGCATCTAGTTTGTAATGTTGGGACAGACCTTAATTGTCTAAAGAAAATTTTCTTACATTGACGTTTACCGTACAATTGTATTTGGACAATTAAAAGTATGTGATGCTTATGTGCTCTTAAGTTTTGTACTTGTGAAGATAAAGACTATATGTGTGGAAGAGATAAAGTTTAAAAGGTCTTTTTCTGAAACATTGAAAAGGAGTTATTATTTATATTTCATTATTATATTAGGTTGAAAGGTGTCAACCCATTAAACTTATTCATTATGGTTTGTTTTGTAAAATGTTTTGATAAGTGTGTTTGATAAGTTGTAAAATAATGGAACTAACTCTTTTATAAACATTATCAATGGTTATTATTGGTTCGATTAATATCATCAGACGGGACACTGTTGTTAATATTATTAGTAGTTTTAACTGTCCGAATATCTTCAACAACTATCATTGACGATCTAACGTGCCATTTGAGATTTGAACTTTAATAGAACTGCACACAACCAAACCTCTTAACCACTCTATCCACATTTCATTAACAAAAATAATATAACAATGATAACAAATTAACTAAGATATTTTGAATATAATTATCTATTTATTTAATAAAAAATATTATAATAAATACTTTTATCTCAAATATGAAAAGAAGATGTCAACAGGTCAACTAGATAACTTGCATCCAATATCTTAAACTAAGGTGGTTATTTCTAAAACACTTACCAGGATTCATATGCTTGGAGCTCATAATATGGCAGTGATACCATCTTAATTTTCTGTAAACTAGCTAGGTCTGGAACATGGAGCAACAGTGAAGAGAAGACGATGTTGATGTGTCAGCCATTGATTTCAGCATGGGTTTGCCATTGATTTCATTTCATTGCTGTAAATTTGAATGGAGCTAAGCACTTCAGCAAGGTTTTCTTGTACTAGTTTGTAGCTTTGTAACAATTCCACCTAAGGTTGACTATGACGGATGTTTTCGACCATATGAATATTTATTAGTATATTAATTACCATTTTTCTTTCTTTCCAAGTTTTGAATGTTTTTTCTATGTTCTTGACAGAGTAGGTTAATTACTATATTAGGATTTTGATTGGTGGAAATGATTTTGTTTTATCACAGGTTTTATTGGCAGCTAGAGCCTTACTATATATGGGTGTGATATTGTAAGATGGGATGCATTTCATGTGTTTACCATTTTGTTTCCAAGCTTAAATTAATCTTATAGGCAGGGTTCTTATGCTTGTTGATATTGAAATTTTCACTTTCTTAGGGTTTTGTTTGATTTTTTTAAATGATTTATTTTATTTTTCAAATTTTAATATTAAAAATTTTTTTTGGTTAAAATTTTATTATATTTTTATTTTTAGGTTTTTTTTAAAAAAAAAAAAAAATATGTCAAAGATATTATTAATATAATTTAAAATTATTATTAACATAGAATAAATATAATTTAAAATTAACAAAGATAAATATAGTTTGGTCAATTAAATCTATATTTATTAAAAAAATTGATTGACATGTGTTTTTAATTGATATTGATATTGTACCAATTTATATAGAGGAAAGGTTCCAATAATGGTACAAGTTTTTAAGAGCATATTCCTTTAATAAAACATATTAATGTGTCTAAATAATAAAGTGCACCAAAAATTAAGTATGTAATATCTAATAATTGTTCAATATTTATTCTATAAATTTAAAAGTAACTAGTCATATTTTATGATTTTTCGTATAAAATCAATTATATTATAAAATATATAATGAATTGAACTTTGAAATTTTAGTTATAAATAATTAAAATGACATATTAAAATAAATTAAAAAAATAAAATTTAATGTAATGTTATAATACTTTAATTACCTATCCAAAAATAAAATACATCACTACTAAAACCTTTCTCCTATAAAATATATATATATACTCAACCAGATTTTCCAACTATTTATTTTGAACATGGATCGAACTTCAACCAAACATCTTACTCAGTCAACAACCCTAATTGAATTTAAGAGGGTCAAAAAGAATGGATTGCTTTACAAATTCTTCGAACTCGAAGCATCCTGCTCCACGTGAAGGTTTTTTAAAGTTAATGTCCGGACATGCCATAATTGTGCAAAACTCATAACAGTGACAAGCCATGTTCATTAATGGTACCATACTGACACACTCGTTGAACAATCTAAAAGCAGCCGGCTGTTTTTGTACAAATGCATTGAACTAAAAAAAAGGTTAAAAGTCTTTTCTTAGTAATGAAACCTCTCGGAAAAGCTGTCCCCATGTGATGCCTACACATATATAGAGGGGCTCTCTATATAGTAAGGGCGTGTCCACAAGACTATTTATATCATATGTTTGCATGCATGCAGCTTTTATGTAGATCCAAGTTGAGGGAGAAAGATAGTGTGTGAATTTCAATATTTGTATGAGTTATTCAATTATTGATAGTGTTCTTTTTAGTGTGACGAATAATTTTATAGGGATATTATATGTTTGTATGCATGCAGTTTTTATGTAGATTTAAGTTGAGGGAAAAAAGATAATTTGTGAATTTCAATATTTGTACAAGTTATTCAATTATTGATAGTGTTCTCTTTAGTGTGACGAATAATTTCATGGCTCTCCTCTTTTGAGACTTAGGTGTTAATAAAGTTACTTTCATAGTTGGAATGATGAATTCACTTCTTTTCTTTAATAGAGGCTTGGAGTTTATTGTCGTAATATGGGAAGTCTTTTGCTGGATTATTGTAATGAACTTTCATATATAAATAGGTGGTTTAGTTGGTAATTATATTCAACCATCTTTTGATTGGAGTATTATAATTTGTATGGCATCCATTTGTGACCACTCAAAATGATTAAGCTTTTAATAGAGGCTTGGAGTTTATTATCGTAATATGGGAAGTCTTTTGTTGGATCATCGTAATAAAGCTCCATATATAAATAGGTGATTTAGTTAGCAATTTTATTCACCGACCCTATGATTAAAGCATTATAATTTCTATAGCATCCTACTATGACTACTCAAAATGATTAAGTGGCACCTAATCCTCTTTTAGTTGAGTCTTTTACTTGAAGTACCTAACCCCCTAAAAATGATCTCCTTCTACCACCTTATTAGACTATGACTTGTGCCTTGTTCTTATAATCTATTTATATGATTTTCAAGTTGTTGTGCATTATCAATAGTAATTTAATCTTTTTTTAACTAATGTAAAATTTGATTGTAAATATAAATTTATTTATTTTTTGGTGAGAGGAAGGGAAAGAGTGGGACATTATATGTTATAACCATTTTTATATTATTGTCTATTTTTTATTAGTAATAGATATATCCATGAGTTCAATTTTTTTTTGAAAGTGTATAAACAAAAGGTAGTGGTTCATTTCAATTGTTTCGTTTTGCCCGACCAACAATGACCTCTTAAAACAACCATGTTTTCACTCAAGCAAGGTAATTATTGTGGGCTATTTGATTTAGCTTTGTTGTTCCCCTTTGAGGTTTCTCTTGTTGGTGTCTTGGATTCCATCTAACCGCCTTACTATGTAAACTACTATTTGTTTAAAGATGTATTTTCAATAGTAAAATCTCTGTTCCTTATGACAAGTAAGGTGTATATATTATTATTTGGTCTGTTAGTGCAAAGGCTTTGGTTTATTATTGTTTAGTTATATTTTTACAATTAATAATGGATAATATTATGGAGTTTGGCAAGTATCTTTTCATTGAATTTTGGAATAGAAAACATTATAAAAATTATTACAAGGTCATGTAATTAGGAGTGGCCTCAAAGGTGGAATATATGTCATAAGGGAAGTAATTTTTTGTTTTAGTATAATATAGTTTTGTAAAGTGAAAATGTGTAAATCAATAGATATACTTCACTCAAAATCTATATTTATTGACTTGTATCATTTTTTGTGTATGAATTATCAAGTAACAATAATGATATTTTTGGGGGAGGTGATGGTAGAAAATAAGGTTGTGTGTTTTTTCATATGGCAATATACTATGTCAAGAGGGGATGTTATGTTTCACAATGAGTTTGAGCAATGAAAAATGATGTGGAATGGAAAGGCATACAAAGCATGAAAATGATGAAATATTTTAAAGTGCACTAGGCGATGATGGTGATGCACAATAATAGAGTGTTTCAAGGGATGAACTTGAAGAAGTCCAAGAAAATACAGTGCAAAGTTCAGTGACATGTCATATTTTTCAATACAATTTGTAGCTCCCATTGAATAATTTCAATCACCCAATACATGACTAAAATAGTGGTCATCTCAATAAAAACAAAGGTCTAATATCAAATAACCCCTGTAAAAATATAGATAATACACTACATATTAATTTAAATGATTCCTCTTCCTCACACAATTTATTATTACACTTTATAAAAGAACAAACCACCTCATTTTATACTATCACTTTTACTAAAAATATAATATTATTATTACTTAATATTTTATGTACAAAACATGATATAAATCAATAATCATAAATCTCAAATTAAATACAATCACTAATTTAAACTCTTTCTTTTTACAAAACCAACCATACCAAAACATAACATTACATCCCTTTTAATATAATATGCATCTTTATGAAAATTGCTAGTTATAATCTCTTACGGGTTTTATTGCCTTGACCTTACATTTGATACAATTTAACGAAGAACAAATTAATTTTATTTTGGGGTAAAGATGCGTAAATGCAGTCATGAATATGGATAAAATTCAGCACAGATGCTATTTACTAGCATAATAAGTAAATTATTATGTATATTATAAATACAAACATATATATGTGATGATAATAATAAATAAATATTTTTAAATGTTCAAAATCAAAGAGGGGTTAAGTGTTCTACATACAGAGACAATAATAAATAAATAATTTTTAATGTTCAAAATCAAAGTGTTCTACATACAGAAGGGAAACCTGGCTGCCATTGACAAGTGGAAATGAGAAAAAATCAAAAGAAGACATAAATAGAAGAAACAGGGAGCAGAGGAAAG
Source organism: Torreya grandis (assembly GCA_037957365.1). Lineage (NCBI taxonomy): Eukaryota > Viridiplantae > Streptophyta > Pinopsida > Cupressales > Taxaceae > Torreya > Torreya grandis. Next base: position 4,223,680 of record JARHVA010000077.1, read on the forward strand.
GGAGCGTAGGGAAGAAAAGAGGGAAAGCTGGAAGGTTGTGGAGCACGACATTAAACCTACAAATGGCATTTTGATTAAAGATTTTCAAGGCCGTCCCAGCAAAACCATTTTTGTCCGTATTTTACAATCAACAAACTCTGGAAGTCACATTTATTTGAGGCATAAATGAATAGATATTGGTAAGGGATTGAGGTGGTTTTATTTTAATTTAGTTTGGTAGGTATAATTCATAAAATTTAGGTACCAGTTTTATAAGAAACGTACAAAATTTGAATATTGTTGGTTCGCGTTTAAGATTGTAAACATAATGATTCTTTCTAATTTTTATGATGGTTTGACTTTGCGTGGTGGATAAGTTGTTTGTAATAGTTGATTGGTTTTAAAATATCTTTAAAATTGTTCACAGCTTTACCTTTTCATTATGATTTCATTATTTTTATTGTCTCAAATATTGCCTTCTAAATCTTTGAAAAATCTTGTGTGCTGCTTTTAAAATTTATCCATATTGTTGTCAATTTTTTTAATCTTTTGTTAAATGAATGTATTTAGGATGTACTAAAGATATATAAATACTACAAACTATCATGATCAAACATAATAGTTTGTAATATTTATTATCAATCTTCGAGTTATTTTTGTTCGATAAGTGTTTTTTACTGTAGTTTTTTAAGTTTGTTTTTAATAAAGCTATACAATGATTATAGATTAGATTATTCTTGTTTAATTTATTTTATGAAAGAATAAATATATGTAATGGAAATAGATTAAACTCTTTTTTCAAGCTATTACTTTTATTTTTATATTTTAAAATAGATTTATAATAATCTATTTTATATATGCATGTTCACATTCATATCTTATGATGTAACTATGACCTATTAACTATTATAAAAATACATTATTCTAGAATAATATTGTTACATGAAAAAAATCATTAAAAGATTGTGTTGGTTGATATTTTTTTTGAATATGTGGTATTTTGATTTTAACAATAAATTATTTACTATTGAAAGTTATTTTTACTAAATAGTGGGAGGTGTTTTTTCTAAATCCCTTCTTTGATATCAAAGAAAGGTTTGAGTTGTAGATTTATATTTTAGATTTTTATAACAATTTAGTGTGGTTTCCAATCATATAATGGATTCAACAATCCAAATCATCCTCTCAATCTCTCATAACACACATAAACATATTAATAATTCAACTCATAAACTCAACATATTCTTATCAATCCTCTTACAAATAAAAAATCTTTCAACAAAGCATTACAACTCAAAGGACATGCCATTAATGCATGCCATTACACAATCTCAATACTTAGCCAACATGCCAAGGAGGCTCCCAAGTTTCTCACTAAGCTTATCTCCCCAAACTCCCCTGACTTCCCTAAACAAAGATGAATACAATCATATATATATATATATATATATATATATATATATATATATATATATATATATATATATTCAAGGAAGAATAAGGGAGACAACATAACATTGACACTCTACATCCCATGTGGATGAAACATGATGAACAAGACATAGTAAGGCCCAAGCAAATGATACGCCACATGCTCCATGGAGGCATCTTTGACCAAGGACAAAGCATCTTGGAAGGTTGCACCATCCTTCACATATGAAACATTATTGATAAATAGTGAAAGAGTTATCACATGTGCAAGGTAAAAAAGAAAGAACATCTTCTTTAGACAAGATAGGCCACCACCATGTGCTCCATGTAACTCCGTAGAAATGCACCCCATGCCACCTAAATAATAGAAATAGTGTTTTGACACCTCACCAAGATGAATAGTGTTGTGATACCTCACTGGGATGAATAGTGTCTACCACCTCATTAGTGAATAGTGTTGCATGCATAGATTTTTATCACTACATCATTCTCTTCCAGTTGAAATCAACTCAAATCCCACTAGTTGTCTTGATTGTATTCTTGCCATTTATTCTAAACAAAATAGAAAAGCACACCACTCTATTTTTGGGTGATGCAAGATTTCTCAAACCCTTGGATACTCTTGCATCAGACACTCAAGGTAGATAATGTGATATTGTGAACATATAAATAGAGAAAGTTGTAGAACCACTCTTTTGGTCACAAAGGTTAATGACCATGGCATCCCCATCCAACATATCAAGTGTACACGGAATATATTATTTTCCTTTCTCCCTTCTAATTTCTACATACTAAACTTCCACCTCTTTTCCTCATGGGATCACACCCACTGCAAACACTCTTGGGATGACACCCATATGAAACTATCCTCCTCCACCAAAATTTAATACATATCTCAATGGATTCACATGTGGGCTGAATTCCATCATCAGAAATTGACCTCCTCCACCAAAATGCTCTATCATGTATCTTATCCTTCCATGTGAGCTCAAGCCCATAACTAGCCATCCACCTCCACCAAAAGCCCATTTGGATTTCTTCACTCATTTTCTAACAACCGATTGAATCTTTCACAACATCATAAATCATCACTACTTGCAGCTCCACTCTCATGGCTGCAACTATGTCCATCTTTTCATCTATCAAACTCTCATTCACATGTGCACCTACTTGCACAACAATATCCTTAACTTCTTCATCATGCTCGAAAGGCATGTTTTCCTCTTCCTCTATAATGTTAGCATGTTCCTCATGCTCTTCAATTTCACTATGGGTTGCCAATGGCCCATCCATAACAACTCCCATGGTTGTCTTCTCATCTTCCAAAACATTAATTTCAGCCCCTACACATGGATGTAACTCCATGAAGAAATAATCTTGTGATTTAATTGAAAAACTTCTTCATCCCTTGCTTCTCCCAAACAATCTTGCAACTCTATATAGATGCAATTATTTTCTCCTTGTAACTCCCCATGGCTAAAATTTTCTTCACTCACATGCCATGCTACATGGATGTAATCTTCATTCTCATTTCTATCATCCTTCACAAGGGTTTCTTCATCTTATACTTCAATATGGATCACCTTCATATCCTCTTGCATGAGGATTTTTTCTTCTACAAGCTGCTCACTAGTTTCCTCCTCTTTATTGATTTTAAAATCAGATTTGTTCTCCTCATATTAGAACCTTACTCTCTTATTTTCCTCCATGACAACCTTCTTCTTCTCACTCATTCTATTCTCCTCCATATGTAACACTTCATGGTTGCACTCTTGATACTTCTTCCACATGGCTATCTCTCTCCTCAATGTAGCCACTTTTGATTTTAGGGAGTCTACCATCTCTCACACCAAGTATTCATCTTCTTCACTTTCACATTCTTCAAATCTCTCTAGCATTAAATCCAATAGTCTACCCTAAGTCTTCAACTTCTTCTCCCACTCTTTTTCTATTGGCATTATTCCACTCTTATTTTCCATCTTCATACCTACAAAACAAAAACATTATAATTTCTCTCACATCCTCTACCCAAGGAATCATAACTTGATCTAATACAAGTTGATTTGGCCTCCAACCACATAATGGAGACAAAAATCCATATCATCCTCTAAATATCTCATAACACACATAAACATATCAATAATTCAACTCATAAACTCAACATATTCTCATTAATCCTCTCACAAATACAAAATCTTTCAATAAAGCATTACAAATGAAAGGCCATGCCACCAATACATGCCATTACACATTCTCAATACTTGGCCAACATGTCAAGGAGGATCCCAACTTTATCACCAAGATTATCTTCCCAAACTTGTCTTGCCTCCCTAAACAAAGATTAATACAATCATATATAGATTTTCAAGGAAGAATAAGGGAAATAACACATCTATGCCCCACATCCCATGTGAATGAAACATGATGAACAAGACATGGTTAGGCCCAAGGAAATGATATGTCTCATGTTCCATGGGGTCATCTCTGACCAAGGATAAATTATCTTTTAAAGTTAGCACCATCCTTCACATGTGAAACACTATTGATGAATAGTGAAAGGCTTGTCACATGTGTAAGGTCAAAAAGGAAAAACATCTTCTTTAGACAAGATAGGCCACCACCATGTGATCCATGTGACTCCATATAAATGTGCCCCATGCCACCTAAGAAATCAAGAATAGTGTTGTGACACCTCACCAGCATGAATAGTGTTCACTAACTCATTAGTAAATCGTGCTTAGAAATAGTGTTGCATGAATAGTGTTTTTCCACTGCATCACAATTATTCATATCAAACTATAACTCCCCTTCCATTCCATACTTTAGTGTAAATTACTATGATTATTAGAGCATCAAGATGATGAATCTTTTGTTAAGAAAATAATTATGTGATATTGTAATAATTCATTATGAAGAGCCAAATGAATGGGTCACTATTACATCTAATGATAGGCAAGCCAAAAATGAAGGTAAGAAGAATAACTCACAAGCATTGTTTCATATTCAGATAACTCTAGATAATAGCATGATTTCAAGAATTACCAGTGTAAAGATAGAAAATGATGCCTTGAAGACACTACAAGAAGCTTAAAAAAGTAGTGATCAATTCAAAGTGGTTAAGTTATAGACTTTGAAGAGAGAATTTGAAAATTTTAGGATAGAAAACATTGAAAGTGTGATTGATTTTGAACATAAGAGTAAAAGATGTGGTCAATAAGATGGTTATTCTTGGAGAAATGTTAAACAAATAATTTGATGTGAAAAATATATTAACTTCTCTAGCACCAAGGTGAAACCGTGTTGCCATCATCAATGAAGAACATAAATATTTGACTACTCTTGAGATTGATCACCTTATTCAGCGTCTTATGTCTAATGAAGAAAGATTAAAAGACCCATTTGGAGAAAGTGACGAGAATATTTTGCCTCAAAATTGAAGATCACAAAGAGTGAAGGTGCTATCAATAATTAAAAAAATATGAAAACAAGGAAAACATAGGAATCAAAATTATTCAATAGAAAACAAAGGAAGAACAAGTAGTTTAGCTATAAAAAGACAAGTTAAAAGAAGTTTAGAAAAAATAAATGTTCAATGATATTACTATAAAATATATGGTCACTTTAGATGAGAATGTAGATTAAAAGTAGGTAATGAAGATAAAAGTGTTAATTTTGTTAATGAAGAGGATGAGAAATCTTCTCCACACAATTTATTCTTTTCATATGAAAAATTTGAAAACTATCTTAAATAAGTTTGATACTTAGATTTAGGGTGTTACAATTATATATCAAGGAATAATAAATTATTTTTTACAAAAAATAAAAACTTCAAAATAAAGATCAAACTTTGTAATGACAAATATTTGGAAGTTGGAACAAAAATAATTATAAAAATAAATATTAAAAAATGAAAAAAAATATGTTAATTATAGTTATTGTCATTGTTATTTCTTTCCAAATGTTTTTTGTCAAGAATTATGTTCTTGAAAGAGTAGTTTAATTACTCTATTAAGCAAGGTTTTATTGTACTAGTTTATAGCTTTGTAACAATTCCATTTAAGGTTGATTATGACGGATGTTTTTGAGCAAATGAATATTTATTACCATTTTTATTTCTTTCCAAGTTTTGAATGCTTTTGTCAAGAACATAGTTGTTGAGAGAGTAGATTTGATTAGTAGATATTGTAAGATTAGTAGATATTGATTAGACCTTGAGCTTTCCTATATTTGGGTGTGATATTGTAAGATTGGAATGCATTTCATGTGTTTACCATTTTGTTTCTAAGATAAACTTAATCTTCTATTTGGTTTATATGTTTGGTTGATTTTGAAATTGATATTGAAATTTTCTCTTTCTTGAATTTTTATTTGATTTTTTTAATTTTCATAATATATTTTATTTTCTAAATTTTGGTATTGAAATTTTCAGTTTGTTGAGATTTTATTTATTTATTTATTTATTTATTTTGACATTTTTTAATTTTTCAAATATGACCAAGGCATTATTAACATAGTTTAAAATCATTATTAATATAGAATAAACATAATTTAAATTTAAGTGAGATAATTTAAATTTAAGGGAGATAACTATACTCTCGTCAATTAAATGGATATTAATTACAAATAAATTGGTAAGATATTTAATATCTTAAATAAATTTTATATAGTTGACATATTTTTTATAGATTTTGAGAAAGTATTAACTTGTAGATAGATAGATAGACAGATGGTACAGAAATTAAAAAAACCAACAATTTACTTTCAAATGAGATATTAAAAACTCTACGAAAGTAGATCGAACTTCAACATCAATAACCTTAATTGAATTTATTAATCACTTAGTGGAATAAACAAATTTTCTTTGTTTCTTCTAATATAATTTTTGGTGTCTAGTGGAATTGAAGGGTGAAATAAAATATATGACTAATTTAGAAATTTGAAGGTGCTAGAAAATCCTTAGAAGCATCTTTCACCCAATCCATGCTTTTTAAGTTTTTATAATAGTTTGTAATGTCTGGACATGCCATAATTGTGCAAAACTCGTAATAGTGAAAAGTTTATTTTATTTCAATGGCCTACTTTTTGGACAATCTATGAAATGTTTGATGGTGTTTATACAAATGTATTGAAGACAAAAAAAGGTTACATCATTTTTCCTAGTAACTTATTTCACGAAAAACTTATCCCCTAATGACGTCCATTCATATAAAAAGAATTGATATGTATGTATGTATGTTATAAGACTATTTATTTTTTTAGCTAATGATAAGGTGGGTGATTGTTATTACTTTAGTTTTTATGTAGATCTAAATTTAGAAGAAAAAGGTGGTATTTGAGTTTTAACACTCTCAAGATTTGTTCAACTATTGACAAAGTGATCTCTACATTATGAGTTGAGTCTTCCTAGACCAACCACCTCATGAATCTTCTCTTCTGACACTTAGGTGTGAGAAGAGCCACTCTCATAATTGCAACAATTTTTTTGTTTCTCAATAAGAGGTTTGAGTCATCGACCACAATATGGGAAGTTTTTCAATGAGTCATAGTGATGGAGCTCCTATGTAGAGAGTGGTCCTTGATTAGTAGTTGTATTCAACCACATTTTATTCAGGGCATCATAATTTCTTTTAACACCCCTGAGACTACTCAAGATGATTAAATAATGCCCAATCCTCTTTTATTTGAACCCTTTACTTAGAATGTCTAGCCTCCAAATTTTGATTACATACACCACCTTATAAAATTGAGACTTATACCTTAATTTCTTATAATAACTTGTACATTAATTTCTTATAATATATTCTTATGATTTTTTGAGATTGTATATTACCAACAAATTGTTGGGATTGTATTTTCTTACCAACGTAGATTTTAACCATACATACCAACTTCCTCCCCTTTTCTCCTATAACCATATTTATATTGTTGTTATTATTTAATTAATAATAAATATATTAATGTGTTCCATTGGAAAAAAAATTGTGTATATAAAAAAGGTTATGGTTTTTTTTTTAAAAACGTGTAACAAATATCCATAGAAAAAGTTTGTCCCTAATGGTGATTGTGAGTAGGGTATATATATTATTATCATCTAGAGTATAGATTGTAATCCCTTATAAAAATTATTTTATATTGAATAATGTACAACCAATAAAAGTAGGGTACTTTTTCATGTTCATAAATTTTTGAAATTGTTTCTGTAATATATATTTTATAAAATAAAATAATTAATTATCTTTCCTTTAATAGAACTCAAAATATGTGATTAAATATTATGGAAAATCTAATTTTTATTTAACCTAAAAACATATATTTTTCACTCTTAAATTCTTTATACTATTAAAGAAAAGGTATATATTTCATGGCTGTCACACACAAGAAAATATTTAGTGGTTTCACTTAACATTCACTTCTCTCAGTGGGACCTTAGGTTATATTTAGTGGTTTCCGAATCACTTAACATTCACTTCTCTCAAGAGGACCTTAGGTTATTCTCTTAGCAAGACCTTGGGTCCCTGTGAATTAATAGTAGATTCTTGAGTAAGCTTGGGCGCCTATATGACTGATGACTCATGACTTATAAATTGACATGTTGAAAGACATTTGAGAAGTGTCTGCCAATTTGTTTAAATTATATTATGTTTTATTTAAATTCAAATTAATTATAAATTCAAATTAATTTTAATTAAAACTAGAAATTATTGATATTTAATTTAGGAAGTTAAATGAGATAAAATACAGTAAATATCATAATAATTGTGAGAATTTGAAGGTTTTTTTAAAGATATTATTAGTTATATGAATGGTAAATTGATCAAGTAAAATAAAATGTTTAGGATCAACATTTATTAAACATTTATTGATTAAATTTTAATATTTATATATTGAATAATATTTATATTTATATTTTAATGAATTATTTGATTTTAAAGTTCTGAATATTATTTTAAATTATATTAAATTTAATTAAGAATTTGTTTTTATTTTCTCATATGATAACCAATTAATTTTTAGTTATTTTGAAAAATAATTATTGAAACCTTAAAATTTATTAGTTTGTTTAAATTAAATTTTTTATACAATATAAAATAGGAAAATGGACAAAGATATTACATCTTTTATAAGCTCACTTACAAAAATGTACAAAAAAAAATTGAACATAGAGGAAAGGTCTCAGTGGTTGTGCATGTTCTAATTACTGAATAGGGTGTTTCATTCAGGTGTGTTCCATTGATGGAATATATTGGTGTGTATAAATATTAAAGTGCACCAGACGCTGAGCATGTAGTAGCTAATACTTTTTCAACATTTATTCTATAAAATTTAAAGTAACCAATCACATAATAACAACTAATACTCAAGTATTGGTACTTTAATGTACAACTATTTGTACTCCAAAAGTTAATTTTTGATCATAGATTTAAAAAGTGCATTTTATAATCTCTTGTGATAAAATTAATTATATCGTAAAATGTATAATAAATTAAACCTTAAAACCTTAGTTATAAATAGTTAAGACAACATATTAAAATAGATAAAAAAAATTTGAAATCTAATATAATATTACGATACCTTCCCCCTACCAAACATGACAAACTATTATAATATTTCATATTTTAAAAATGAGCTCATAAAGGATATACTATCCCGAATCTTGTTCCTATTTTAATGAGCTACATATAATAGAAAATTATTGAGCTGGTTTAGGACACTTTAAATGGGTTAGGGTATACAATGATGTTATCCTCCAACACACGAATGTTCTGAGTTTTTGGAACATTATCAAGGGTGTGAGTTAAATAGATCTTTTTTAGTTAGATTATCATTCAGTGACAAGGGATTTTGTAGGTGAATTTGAATTGTAAGGTGTGGAAATGCATGAAAAATAAATTCTAGCTTGAAACTAAATGTAATTTATAATAATTCTAATGTTAGAATTTCTTCAAGATTAAAGTATGGTCTTTAAAGGCTCAAAATTCTATGTATTTTGTGGTAAAAGTAAACATTTGACACTTTTTTTAATAGGATTTGGTTATGTGAATTTTAAAGAAATAATTATTTTAAGCATTCACACAAGAAATTTTGTATTTCAATTCAGATCCCTGTTTAAAACTCATATATCATACTTAAATGTAAGTTATCCTCAACGTTATAGTTTTTATGATCGTTTTGTAATGTCCGGACATGCCATAATTGTGCAAAACTCATTACAGTGAAAAGCTATCTTACTTTAATGTTAGGACAATATTTAAGTAGCCGGTTGCTTTTGAACAAATGTATTGAAGTTAAAAAGGTTAAGGGTCTTTTCTTAGTAATGAAACCTCATAGAAAAGTTGTCCCCTTGTGATGCCTACGTATATATAGAGTGTGGCCATATATAGTTAGTGTAGAGACCATTCCTATCCTAGATCAATAATAATAATAATAATAATAATAATAATAATAATAATAATAGTAGTAGTTTGTGATTATAATTAGAGTATATTTTATTATATTGAATATCTTTTGTCAAACAGATAAGCATTTAACCATATAAGATAGGTATTATTTTGTCAAATGGGAAAGTATCTAAACATATGGGTTAGGTATTTCTTTATCAAACGGGCATGCGTTTAATCAAATGGGTTAGGCATCTACACGTGAGTAAGTTATGCTCTGGCTAGAAACTTGATTCATCGAAATCAACTGGATCCTGAGTCACTCACTATTCACCGCTCATCTCTACTAAATAAGCACTGAGGTCGTCATAACAGTAACATGTATAAAACATATAACCAAAAATTGCATTCTATCTCAAAATTTGGCCTAAAACCTCAAAAACTATGACAATCCAACCGGGATCCTTATGAGTATATCGCAGAGTTCTTATCTTTGCTTTGTATATCTAAGCTAAGGTCTTATCATAATGGTCTTATTTTTACATTTAACTTTAATCTTGTTTAGCGCACAACCTCAAACTCCATCATATTTACCTGCATATTGGAAGTATCATTCACTTTCCAGACTACCTACATACCTTCTTTCAAATAGGATCAAGGTGTAGTATGCATGTAATTCTATTTTCTATTCTAAGTTTTATGCGAACTGTGAATTTAAATATGCAACCCTTGCTAGGGCCCAATTCCCCAAATAGTCCCTCTGTGATTGCTACCTAAATGGGAGCATAAAAATACCAGTTCAAATGACTGAATACTTGTTTTATTAAACTAACACTAAATCTTAAAAAGGAAAAAGAATATTTGCAAGCTACATCCCCCTTTCTACTATTTAATTACATCAACAATGTTATCTCTTTTTTTTTATCTTTGCTTTAGACAACATAATTTGTATAATTGATGTTGTCAAAGTTTCGTTATCTAAGAGCCATATGGTTGGTGATTTCTTAATAATAGCTAGTTTAACATTCTCAATTTGGATTTTCATTATTATTTTTTGGTGGTACCAAGTTTTGAGTAAGTAATATACTTTTTCCATTTTGTTTCATAAGTTTGCAAGTCAGAATCATCTAAGATAGTCGAAGTCATTTTTAATCTTGATTAGTGTTATTGACCAAGAGGGATTATCCCACCCCTTGGTCTTAATGACACGACATGGCCTTTATTTCTCCTCGACAGTTTATAGGGACGATGCTCAGACATCATTGTTGCAACTGTGTTAGACTATGGATGTAGTAGCTCAAGCACGATGGCATTACCCATAAATGTGAGTTAGAGGCACCGCTTGTACCGAACATTGCATAGTTTATTTTAACCTTAAATTCTTGATCTAAGTTTGAGATTTGAAAAATAAAGATACTTGAAATAAATTAATGCATTATATTTCAAAAGAAAAATATTTAGTAGAAAAGTAGAAAACATAATATCCTAATTTAGTCATCATGTCGATTTTCAACCATATTTATTTTGGACAATTATATCTTTAGTGTTTAGGTAAATTTTTCTAAACAATAACTTATACACAAGGAGTTTATTGAACTTGAATTTAAAATAATCCTTTATACATTTGAACGGAGAGTTTTAAAATTTGAGAGTTGAACCCTAGAATGAAGGATATTTATTTTCATACTAATCTTAATGATAATCAAATTCATCATCAAGCTCAACAACAAAGTAAGAGTCCGTTCAAAATGTTGTTTTATGATAACTTAGATTGCTTTATGGTAATTTCATGTGCTTTATGGTAATTTCATGTATTTAAATCAATATTCTCACAATCTAGGTTGACGCATGTAAATTTTAAAACAAAAGTATTTCATAAATTTATAACTAAGTATACAGAAAACAAAACTCACTTATTTAATGTTATAATCCACCTCTCTTTTTTTCACCGAACCAGGTATAAAGATCATGTTAGTGTTTTCAAATAGATTCATACTGTAATGTTGTATATATCAACTAATATTAGATGAACTGATGAACTCATATTGTTATATGATATATGTCTCTTAAATATCTGATTACTTTGTTGCATTATTATTTGCTATAAAAATCATTTGCTTTCCCTAACAACAAGTAGGCGATATCATTTGTTTCTAATAATACTAAAATCATTTTATTTTAGTTTTCTAAAAATAATTACATTATATTTTCCTTACGATTCAAATAAAATATTCTATTCATCTTACAATTTAAATAATAGCAATTATTTACCTCGGATTTAAATAAAATAAATTATTTGTTTTACAATTTTAAATAAAATGATATATCTATCTTATAATTTTAAATAATACAAATTATTACCTTCTGAATTAAACAAAATAAATTAATTATTTTACAATTTAAAAAATATGTCTATCTTACCATTTAAATTAAATAAATTATTTACATCCAATTTAAATAAAATAAAATACTTATTTTACAATTTAAATAAAACAAAAAAAATATTACCTTTAAATTTTAAATAAACTAAAATACCTACCTTATGCCGTTGAAATCCTTGACTGAAATGGAATGAGGATCTGTTTGAATTTAAATAGCTAATAAAATGGTGGCGGTGTTGAGCTTGGTTGAGTTAAAGAAGAGAACATAACAAAACTTGTTGTGGCAACAACGTTAATGTTTAGGTGATTTGTTGTCCCATGTGGAATCGATCTCCCCCTCGTAGCGTAGTCTCCCCTCTCTTATTTTCTACAGCACTATATCTTGCTTTTATAAAACGCTTCCTTTCTCCCCTTCCTCCTTTCACTTCTGCACTGATATCTCTTTATATTTTTCTTTCTCATGCAAATTTCTTCCTTCCCCACTTGGCGTCGATCTACTCTTTATAAAAAAATTCCTTCGGATTCTCTCCTCAAATTTCTGCTCTAATTGGTTCTTTAACTTGACTCAAATGGCTTTAACAATCTGTTTGCATGAGTCTAAGGTGGGGCGACGGTTGGAGTGGGTTACTCCAAACTGGAAGTGTTAATTTCAAACTCAAAGAAAGATATGTTATAACTGAATGTTCCCCCCACCTCCATGTGGCATTTCAAATTTCATGCATGGTGGATTGATGTGTAGGATGTAGGCTTAGGTGAGGTGGTAGATTAGGGTGGCTTTAGGGTAGATTAGTTTCATTTTAATATTGTTAAGTTATGGTTCCACATAGGATTTAATAGGTATAAATAAAATAAATTAATAATCTTAATTTGTTTATAATAATATAATTTGTTAGGTTTTAAATTAAATATAATTAATTAATAATCTAAAAACTATTTATGAAAAATATAATTTAATTTAAAAAAATTAAAATCAACAATAAAAGAAAAAATTTATTAATAAAACAACTTTTGGTGATTTTAAAAATATTAAAATATAATTATTAAATTCATTCATTATAAATGTAAGTATTTAAGATAAGACTAAATATTTATCCCATTAAATTTTACTTGCTTACAATTGTAAACATTGCATATGATTCTATGAAAAGAAATAGCTTTAATATTTTAATGGTTTTATTTTTTAACTCTTGAAAATTTGAAAACAAAATTAAATTTGTACCTTGTTTTCTTGCAAAATCTTGTCGATGGTCTGATAGCTCTTTAAAAATCATAAAAGTTAACTTTAAAAAATCAACTCATTTCAATAATAAAATATTAAATGAGGTCCAAATCAACTTAGAGTATGAGTACTAGTCCATAGTGCGAGAAGAGAGGTCATGACAGTTAGGACATGTCCATAAGACTATTTGTATCTGATACTTAATGATAATATCTTCAATTCTTAAGTGGATCCAAATTGAAGGGGAAATGATAGCATTTGAGTTTCAACATTTGTAGAAGATGTTCAATAGAGTAATTTTATATTATGAGTTGAGTCTTTTTGAAATAACAATTTTATAGTTCCCTTCTTTTAAGATTTAGGTGTCAATATAGTCATGCTTATAATTGTAACCACTTCTTTTATCTTCCTTAACAGGGGGTTAGAGTCTACCACCACAACTTGGGAAGACTTTTATTGGCTTGTCACAATAGAGCTTCATATGTAAAGGGGTGGTGTAGTTGAGAGTTATGTTCAACTACTTTATGATTAGGGCATCATAATTTCTCTAGCACCACCTGAGACCACTTAAGATGGTTGGGTGGCACCCAATCCTATTTTAGTTGAGTTTTTTGCTTGGAAATCCTAGCTTCCTAAGGTTGTTTTGTATCTGACACCTTATTTGACTATGATTTGTGCCTTGCTTTCTTATGGTGTATTCATATAATTTTTGGGTTGTTGTGCATTGCCGATTTATTTAATTTGAAATGTATTCTCTTACTAATATAGATTTTTATCGTACACACCAATCATTTATTTTGTTTTTTTGGGGGGGTGCATTTCACCTATTTCGTTGTCCAGCCAATAGAGGTGTTCTGAGGGCCATGTTTTCATTTGCTCAATTTTGCCCTCCATCAAGGTAATTTTGTGAGCTATTTGATTTATCTTTGTTATTTTATTTTTGAGGTTTTTCTAGTTGGTGTCATGGATTCCACCCAATTTCATTACTATGTAAACTACTATTTGATTAATAGATGTGTCTCCAATAGTAAAATGTTTGTCCCTCATGGTGAGTAGGGTATACATATTAGTATTTGGTATGTTAGTGCAAATTCTTTGGTTTATGTTTGATTAGTTATTTTTTTTCTAAATAACAATGGAAAATGTTTTGGATTTTTCCAAGCGTCTTCTCATTTAACTTTGGGATAACAATGTTACATAAACTTTTACTAGGTCATGTAACTAGCATTTCCCCCAAGTTGGAAGTTATGTTAGAAGGGAGGTAATTTTTTGTATTGGTAAAGTAATATTTTTTAATCTAAAAGTGTGTAAATAAGTAGTTTTACCTCACTCAAAACCTATGTCTCTTGACCCATATAACATTTTGTGTATGAAGTATTAAGAAACAATAACATGATATTTTTGGTGAAGGTGACAGTGGAAAATGAGGTTTTGTTCCTTCATACAATTATTTATTGTGTTAGGAGAGGACATTTTGTTTCACAATGAACTTGAGCAATAAAAAATGGTGGGGAAGTGCAAGGCCATACAAAACATGAAAGTAGTGAAAATTTTCAAGGTGCACTAGGTGGTGATGGTGAGGGACAATGATAAGGTGTTTTAGGTGATGGAATTGAAGAAGGCCAGGCGGATACAAGTGAAAATTTCAATGACATGTCATATATGTCAATGCAACTTTTGTGTTCCATAAAATCATTTTAATCACACAGTACATTATTGAAATAGTGGGCATCTCAATGAAAATAGGGGTCTGATATCTAACAACTCATGTAAACACATAGATAATACACCACATGTCAATTTAGATGAGTCCTCCTTGCATAGCTCCTTGCCATACTATATGAAGGAAAAAACAAACTCATTTTCTACTACCACTTCCAAAATAAATAAAATATTAAATTATTACTTAACACTTCAAGTGCAAAAGATCATATGGATTCAATGATCATGGGTTTTAAGTTACATACAACTACTAATTTGAACTCTTTCCCTTTAAAAATTTGACCTTACAAAACATGATATTACATCTTTCCAGTATAATTTACACCTTAATAGAAATTTCTAGTTATAATCTTCTACGAGTTTTATTGCCCAAACCCTACATTTTATATAATTTAATTAAGGTCAAATTAATTTTATTTTGGGATAAAGATGTATAAATGTATTTATAGAAAATATTTATGGATTATATAGCACCTTAATCTTGTACAATTGGTAAAATTAGACTTTGTTTATTCCTCTCAATTATGTATCTTTCTCGCTTCTGTAAATCTTGTATATACTCTACTTTATGCCCTTTGGCCTATATCTCTTACTTCTACTAGTCTTGTAATGATGAACCAAACCTTTTATATTACCTAGAATGCTTAAAATGTACTTATCTTCCATCTCTATAAGTTTTGAATATGTACCTACTTCCCTACTCCCAAGAAACTAATTTCCAAGACATACACTAGCATCGATATTAGTGTCCTTACTTGACATAAGTGTCTAGTGCCCTAAAGTCATATATTTTGCCAATATAACATATTCTAATGGTTGGCCTAAGTGATTTAATGCAATTTATTACTTTAAAGGGATTGATGTAAATACAAGATCAACTCTCAATCATTCCTCACCTATAAGATCTAGCAAAAAATCAAAGAGACCAAGGAAACTTATCAAAAGCACTCTATCAAGCATTCAATTGAATAAAGCTTCCCTATTTCTATAACAGTCATAGGTACATCATATATACAAGTTAGAAGTACTAAAGGAATAGACCAAGAGTCTGATTTGCCAAGTTACAAGCTAGGTCAATAATGTACTTGCTTTTCACATATTCCATGATTCACAAATAAGCCAACACATAGGGAATAACTACATGAGTATAAGGCCTTTTTATTGAGTATTAACTATATAGGCAATGCCCACTGGTAGTGGGGTCTTTGGGGTCAGCTTGACTTTATGTGCACACTAACCTATTTTTTCCCAAGGTCATAATAAATATGAAGAACTAGGGTTTGGACATTTTATGAGGAGCAATATTCTATGACCCAAATCTGAACACACCATAGTGAAGGTGAATTCAAACCCAGAAGCATCCAGGTGGTCCCATCATTTTCTAATAAGTATTATATACAAGACACTTCTGTCGAACCCAGACAGTAATGTCAATGTAACCATTTCATGTTGACATTAGTGTCTAGAGCTTCAAAAACATCAGATTTAGAATCTAAAAATTGTTTCAAAATCATCTACCAAACTGTCTTCCACTTTTATTAGATCCAACACTATGTTAGCATTAGAACTAGTTAAGTACATTACTTATTAATCATTTGGATGCATAACTTAGTTGTATTTTCTAAATTTAGCCTATACTCTGCGTAAAAAAAATTGTTGTGTGCTTATAATTGAGTTTAGCACCTAATTACCCCATTATTAATCTGATTATCACCCTTATGCATTATCATTTATATATTATTAACTCTAGTATACTGTCAAGGTAGAATATAGCCTCATATCCATTTTAGGGTTAAAAATGGTCATATGGACATATAACTCAATATAGATGTTGAATTTTAATAAAATATTAAGTAAATTATAATGTATACTATAAATACACACACACACACACACATGTGAATGAGGATAACAATAATAAATAAATAACCTATAAATGTCAAAAATTGACATAAAAAAGGGAGGGTAAATGTTCCACATAAAGAAGGGAGACCTGGTATTGACAAGTAGAAGGAAGATGCATGATCAGCGCCAACATCGTGGTGATAACATTGGGAAAGTGAATCCATCAATAGAAGATCATCATGGAACAATGATGAGTGGAAAGTTGTAAAGAATAATAAAGGGGGAACCAAATGACCAATCAAATTAGAGTTTGAAGAAAATGTTGGGACAACCAACATGATAAGAGGAAAGTTAGCCCATATATTTCATAGGAGGAGAAGGAGGGTATCAATAATTCATTTGAGGAATTATAAAAGTAAATAGTCATAGATGCATGATTAACCTCAACATTAATAATATAACATGATAATCTTCAATGTCAATAAGAAATAATGAATGAAGAATTCCACCAAGGAATACTATGAATGGGCACTATAACGAAAGCATGGTAAGTTCACACACAAAATCAATTAGATTTTTGTAGCAAGATGTTGGATTTATTAGTTTATCTTTTGCATTGGAACATGATAATGAACCTGAAAACTATCAATAAAATAAAATTACCAATAGGCCAAGATCTAAAATAATAATTAGAATTGATTCATATTAAATTGCCGCCCCTTAATTACAACCCAAACCATGCTTAAATAAACCTCAACTCAGAATTGGAGTTGACATGCAAAATTCAAAAAAAACTAAAATCTAAAAAAATTAGTTTTGAAAGCTGCTATTTCTAGTAAGTTTTGCATGCAAGCACGTACAACTCTAAATTTTATTCATATTATCTTAAATTTTAAAATTAGCCTATTAGACGAATTTAAACTAAAGTTTACATCCAATCCTAAAAATATACAATTTTTAAAAATACAAAAATCCAAAAAAAATACTAAATTATAATTTCAAACCCTCATATGGTCTTGTTTAGCCTTAGAAAAATATCAAAAATGCCTCTAAGTGGACCCTCAAATAGACATTTTGGCGAATGGAAGAGCTCAAATGGAGCTATGGGTCAAAATTTATGACCTCCAAAAGTTTGGTCAATTTTTTCTGCATCATTCTCTATGGTTGAAAACAACTCAGCTCCTGTGAGTTGCCTTGATTATACTAATATCATTTTTCTTTGTTAATATTTTTTAGCTTTCATTCTTTAATCCAAGTGTTATCTTCTTATTTTAATCCTTCCCACTATACTAAATACTTATTATAATTCCCTTGCTTTGTGCTTACTATATTCATATCTAAAGCTTACACTATCTTTTCCTTCTTCTTCTTTGGAACCTATTGTTGCCAATTTACTTCTTCATCTTCATCACCTTCACCATCTTATCCATGGAATTAATATAAATTTGAAACATTAAATACTAGAGATATATCAAAATTCTATGGTAAACTCATCTCATAAGCATTGTCATTGAGTTTATTCATAATTCTGCATGGATAAATTTTCTTGTACTTTAACTTATTGTACATGCTTTTTGAAAATATTGATTTCTTAAGTAAACCATTACCAACTCTCCTTCTTCAAATACCTTGGGTCTTCTTCTGACATTTTCTTATGCTCTATATTTCTTATTACTTTCTTAAAACTTTCTTCTTACTCCTTGAAATTATTGCATATGTCCTTCAAATACTTTTACATCATCACTAACTCGATCTAAAATTGGTAATTATACCAAATCTAAAATACCCATAGGATTTCTCTCATAAACAATTTGAAATTATGACTTTCTTATTGATCTATTTACTGAATTTTTATATACAAACTTAGTTTGTGGTAAAGTCAAGTCCCATTACTTGGGCTTCTCTCCCACTATGCATCTCAACAAATTTTTCAAGCTCCTATTCACAAATTTTGTCTATCCATTTGTTTGTAGATGATATGCATTATTGAATTGTAGCTTAGTACCCATCTTCATCCATAAAGTCCTCCAAAAATGACTTAAATTTTTTGTGTCACTATCTGAAGTAATAGTTTTTGCAACACCATACAATCTCACAATATCCTTAAAAAATAATTATGCAACTCTAGTGGCATCATTGGTTTTATTACATGTAATGAAATGAACCATTTTAGGAAATCTTTCTACAACAACAAAAATTGAATCATTACCACTCTATGTGTTTGGTAATCCCAACACAAAATTCATACTCAAATTTGTCCATAGTCCTTTTGGAACTGGTAATGGCATGTATAGTCCAATATTTTATGCATGTCCTTTAGCCACCTGACATAACCTGTACCTTGAGGCATACCTTGTCACATCTCTATTCATCTTTGGCCAAAAATATTTTTCCTCTACCAAATCTATTGTCTTTGTCTTACCAAAATGTCTAGCCAAACTACCACTATGTGATTCTATTATTATATTATCTCGTAGAGACCCAAATGGAATGCATAATTATTTCCCTTTGAAGAGATAACCTTATTGTATAATATATTAACCATCATTAGTATATGTTCCACTTATTAATATATTCTTGCACTACTCAACTACCTTGTTAAAATATGGATCAGTATCATATAATTCTTTGATAGCTTCAAATCCAACTACATCACTCATCATAGTAGTTAATAATTCCACTCTCGTTCTCAATGAATCAACTACCTGATTTTGTTTTCCTGATTTATGCTTCAACACAAAAGTATACCCCTATAAGAAAGAAACCCACTTTGCATGCCCAGTATTCAACTTCTTTTGTGTATTCACATACTTCAAAACCTCATGATTTGTAAATAGGATAATTTCCTTATGCACCAAGTAATGCCTCCAATGTCTTAATGCTTGTACAATTGCATAAAGTTCAACATCATAAGTAGAATATTTTATTCTTACCTTGTTCAATTTCTGACTAAAATATGCTATTGGCTTTCCTTCTTGACTTAGCACAGTGCCAATTCCCACAAATGAAGCATCACAATCAACCTCAAACACTTTGTTAACATATGATAATGTTAAAATTGGTCTTTCTATAATCTTCTTCTTCAAAAATTGAAAGCTTTTTGTGGCTGCTCTAGTCTATGTAAATTCCTTCCCTCTTATGCAATTTGTTATTGGTGTCACAATACTACTAAAATTTCTAATAAATTTTCTATAAAAAGTTGCTAAACCATGGAAACTTCTTACCTATTTAATGTTATTTGGAGTAAGCCACTCAATAATTGCCTTTGTTTTTCCTTCATCCATTCTCACACCATTTGCTGAAATTATAAATCTCAAAAATACCAAACTATTATGCATAAGCCTGCACTTTTTCAAATTTGCATACTTCTCCTTTCTTAATAAATCTAGTACCATTCCCAAATGTTTTAAGTGTTCTTATTTTGTCTTACTGAATATCAAAATATCATCAAAATAAATAACCATAAACTTACCAATATATCCCCATGGATGCAATTTTCTTCACTCACATGCCATACTACATGTCTATAATTGTCATTCTCATTTCTATCATCCTTCACAAGGATGTCTTCATCTCCTCTATCAACTATAATCACTTCCATATCCTCTTGCATGAGGATTTCTTCTTCTATTAGTTACTCACTAGTTTCCTCATCTTTGCTCATTTTAAAATCAGATATATTCTCCTCACATGAGAACATTATTCTCTTGTTGTCCTCCATGACAACCCTCTTTTTATGACTCATTCTCTTCTCCTCCATCTACAATTCTTCATGGTTTCACTCTTGATCCTTCTTCCACATGGATCTCTCTCTTCGATGTATCCACTTTTGCTTTTAGGGAGTCTACCATCTATCATACCAAGTCTTCTTCTTCTTCTTCACTTTCACATCTTTAAATCTCTCTAACAATAAACCCAATAGTCTACCTTAAGTCTTCAACTTCTTCTCCCACTCTTTCTCTAGTGGCATTCTTCCACTATTTTTTTCCATCTTCATACCTGCAAAACAAAAACATAATACTTTCTCCCACATCCTCTACCCAAGGAATCAGAACTTTCTCTAATACCAGTTGATGTGGCCTCTAACCACATAATGGACTCAAAAATCCATATCATCCTTTAAATCTCTCAAAACACACATAAACATGTCAATAATTCAACTCATAAACTCAACATATTCTCATTAATCCTCTCACAAATACAAAATCTTTCAACAAAGCATTCCAACTCAAAGGTCATGCCACCAATGCATTCCATTACACACTCTCAATACTTGGCGAACATACCAAGGAGGCTTCCAAGCTTATCTTACCAAACTCACCTAGCCTCCCTAAACAAATATGAATATAATTATATATCAATTTTCAAGGAAGATTAAGGGAAACCACACAACATTTTACACCTCATATTCTATGTGAATGAAACATAATGAACAAGGCATAGTAAGGCCTAAGAAAATGATACACCACATGCTCCATGGGGTCATCTTTGACCAAGGACAAATCATCTTGGAAAGTTGGCACCACCTTTCAATGTAAAACACTATTGATGAATAGTGAAAGGCTTGTTACATGTGCAAGGTCAAAAATGAAGAGCATCTTCTTTAGACAAGATAAGTCACCACCATGTGCTCCATGTGACTCCATAGAAATGTGTCCCATGCCACCTAAGCAATCAGGAATAGTGTTGTGACACCTCACTAGGATGAATAGTGTTCACGACCTCATCAGTGAATAGTGTTTGGGAATAGTGTTGCATAAATAGTATTTTCCCGTTGCATAAGAAGAAACTGAAAGTGTGATTAAATTTTTGCATAAGAGTAAAAGATTTGGTCAATAAGATGGTTATTCTTGGCGACATGTTAAACATATAGGTTGATGTAAAAAATACATTAATGTCTCTAACACCAAGGTGAAACCATGATGCCATCATCAATGAAGAATATAAATATTTGTCTATTCTTGAAATCGATCACCTTATTCAACCTCTTGCGTCTTATGAAGAAAGATTAAGAGACTCATTTAGAGAAGGTGATAAGAAATATTTTGCCTCAAAATTGAAGATCACAAAGATGAATGTGCCATCAATATAAAAAAATCTAAAAACAAGGAAAAAATAAGAATCAAAATTATTCAATAGGAAATAGAGGCAGAAGAGGTGGTTTAGCTACATGAAAACAAGTTAAAAGTATGTTTGAAAAAATAAATATTCAATGTTATTACTATAAAATATATGATCATTTTTAATGAATATGTAGATTAAAAATAGATAATAAAAGTAAAAGTATTAATTATGTTAATGAGGATGAAAAATCTTCTCCATGTAATTTGTTCTTTTCATATAACAAATTTAAAAACTATCTTAAATAAATTTGATATCTAATTTTAGATTGTTACAATCACATATCAGGGAATACTGAATTGTTTTCTAAAAAATAAAAACTTTGAAACAAATATCAAACTTTATAATGACAAATATTTGTAAGTTGAAACGAAAGGAACTATAAAAATGAATGTTAAAGAATGCAAGAAATATGTTAATTATATTTATTGTACTCTAGAGTTAGAACATACTTTATTGAGTGTTAGAGGTAAGTACTTGAGCAAGGTTTTCTTTAACAATTCCACCTAAGGTTAATTATGATGGATGTTTTTGAACATATGAATATTTATTATCATTTTAATTTCTTTCCAAGGAACTATAAAAATGAATGTTAAAGGATGCAAGAAATATGTTAATTATATTTATTGTACTCTAAAGTTAAAACATACTTTACTGAGTGTTAGAGGTAAATACTTCAGCAAGGTTTTCTTTAACAATTCCACCTAAGGTTAACTATGATGGATGTTTTCGAACATATGAACATTTATTATCATTTTAATTTCTTTCCTAGTTCTGGATTTAAGGCTGACTATGACGGATGTTTTCGAGTAAATGAATAATTACTAATTTTTATTTCTTTCCAAGTTTTGAATGTTTTTGTGAAGAACAGAGTAGATTTGATTGATGGAAATGAATTTGTTTTTAGGACTAGTTTTATCGGCACCTTGAGCTTTCCTATATTTGGGTGTCATATTGTAAGATGGAATGCATTCATATGTTTACCATTTTGTTTCTAAGCTAAACTTAATCTTATATTTGGTTTATATGTTGGTTGATTTTAAAATTGATATTGAAATTTTCATTTTCTTAAATTTTTATTTGATTTTTTTTAATATATTTTCTTTTTCTAAATTTTGGTATTAATTTGTTGAGATTTAATTTAATTTTATATTTTGTGATATTTTTTATTTTTTAAATATGATCAAGATATTATTAATATAGTTTTAAATCGTTATTAATATAAAATAAATATAATTTAAATTTAAGTGAGATAATTTAAATTTAAGGGAGATAAATATAATTCATATTTATTAATTTTTTTTGGTAAGATATAAAATAAATTTTATATAGTGTATACATATTTTTAATTTATTTTGAGAATGTACCAATTTATAGATAGATACATAGATAAATACATAGACAAATAAACAAATATATGGATAGATAGAGTAACAATTTACTTTCAAATGCCGATATTGAAAACTCAACAAAATATTGAAAACTCGATGAAAATAGACCGAACTTGAATCCACTCTTAATCCTTGGTTAACAACTTTAATTGAATTTCTTAACCACTTAACGGAATAATTAAATTTTCTTTATTTCTTATAACAACCATCCTTAATTGAATTTATTAATCACTTAATGGAATAATTGAATTTTCATTGTTTCTTCTAATATGATTTTTGAAGTCGAATGGAATTGAAGAGTGAAAAAAATATATGGTTAATTTACAAATTTGAAGGTACTTAAAAAAAATCCTTAAAGCATCTTTCACCTGATCCATGTTTTTTAAATTTTTATAATACCCGAACATGCCATAATTGTGTAAAACTCATAACAATTAAAAGTTATCTTTCGTCAATGGTACCATACCATAATTGTAACAATGAAAAATTTACCCTACTTCAATGGCATAGTTTTTGTACCATATTATAAATTAAAGTATGGGGTGTAGTTTTATATGTTGTGTTAGATAAAATCAAATTATTGCTAGTAAAGGTGGATACAATAATGTATGGTTACACAAACCATTTATTTTGACTGGAATGCTTATTTTTTATTATTTTGCGTTCTTTAGTTGCTCACTATTTATTGGGAAGTGATGAATTAATAATTTTATTATAAATCAGAGATTGGGGGTGTAGATTCATTTTCACTATTTTATTGATGAAATTAGATTTTGTATGTCTTTGATAAAATATATGGTTTTCAAGTAGGTTAAGATTTTTTCTATATAGATTGCTTATTAAATATAAGATGTAGTACGTGGAAGATTATGAAATACTGTTAAATCTTGATATATTTTATGATGATAGAATTTAGTTTAAATATTGCACTTGTTTTTTTTATTTTGTTGTATTTTATTTTGTGATCATTTGATATTGATTTACATATTAATAGGTTTTTAATTTAAAATTAATTTCTAGTGAATGCATAAATATTGTATATTCATTATTTATCTGTCATTCATATGAATATAATGAACATTTAGAAATATTGTAGAGGAAAAGAATTATTTATTGAAGTACACAATTTATTTTTTAGACATACACCAGAAGATATTAGGCTGTGTGCATTCTATTGGAGCTTCTCTAATCATTGAGGTTTGTTGTTTTTGAATATTTTTATTTTTATGGACTTGCCAAATATTAATATATTTCAATTATTATATGATTTAATACATATTTATAGTATATATTGTTTCCTTGATAAATCATAAAATGTTAAAAGATTTACTTTGTCAATCAGTGTGGAAATTGGACCCCAATCACTATGTCACTCTTTCATAAGGAAATAGTTTCCTCATGTAGATACTTTTCCATCAAAGCTTAGATTTGATGGCCATATGAAACTTCATGAGAGTTTATTATATATGTGGCCACTTCTTGTTACTTGATGTGGCTCCCCAATATCTAATTTATATTGCACAATCACTCAGCTTCTTGCCATTTATAGCTTCAATATAATTGTACACACTGTTAGATCTCCACATATCACATTACATCATATGAATAATTCACAACTTTTTGTGATTCTCATGTTCTATGTCTTAATACTAATTCTACATTTATTCACTTTAAATAAAATGATAACATTTTAGTAGTCATTTTAAATGTTCTTGTGGGCTCATTGGATCTATTAATTTTGTTGATTATAATCAAAATCTTAACAATAATGAACTCTAAATATTCCTTTTAACAATAAGTATTAAAATCACATCATGGCACTATTTTGTAATGTTAGTACAAAGGCTTTGGTTTGTTGTCGGTTCATTATTTTTCTAAATAATACCAAAAAATATTTTGGATTATTCCAAGCATATTCTCATTAAACTTTGGAATAACAAACATGTTTACAAAGTTATAATATTAGGAATTGTCGTAAAGGTGTAAGTTATATGAGAAGGGATATAATTTTTTTGTTTTAGTAAAATAAAATTTGTAAAAATTAAAATGTAAATTGATAATTGTACCTCACTCATCATTCATGACTATTGATCATATATAAAATTTTGTGCATAAAATATTATACAATAATAATTATAAAATATTATACAATAATAATTTGATATTTTAGATGAAAATGATGATATTATTTTGGAAGTGATGACCTTTTTTAGATTATATTAATGAGATTGAGAAGATCAAAAAGAAGTCTGAGTTGTATTTACTTTCACCAGTTGGAAATTAAAACAAGGTTGCTTTCCGAACATTTTCTGGGAGGCATCTAGTTTTGTAATGTTGGGACAGTCCTTAACAAGGTGTATATATATATATATATATATATATATATATATATATATATATATATATATATATATATATATATATATATATATATATAAAATTTGGTCTATTAGTGCAAAGGCTTTGGTTTATTGCTAATTAGTTATTTTTTTATGAATAACAATAGAAAATGTTTTGGATTTTTCCAAGCATCTTCTCATTGAACTTTGGGATAACAAAGTTACATAAACTTTTACTAGGTCATCTAACTAGCATTTGCCCCAAGGTGAAAGTTATGTTAGAAGGGAGGTATTTTTTTGTGTTGGTAAAGTAACGTTTTTTAATACGAAAGTTTGTAAATAGGTAGTTTTACCTCAATCAAAACCTATGTCTCTTGAACCATATAACTTTTTGTGTATGAAGTGTTAAGAAATAATGATGATATTTTGTGTGTAGGTGATGGCAAAAAATGAGGTTGTGTTCCTTCATAGAACAATGCATTGTGCAAGGAGGGGGCATTCTATTTCACAATGAGATTGAGCAATAAAAAATGGTGGGGAAGGCCAAGGGCATACAAAACATGAAAGTAGTGAAATATTTCAATCTGCACTAGGTGGTGATGGTGAAGGGCAATGATAGTGTGTTTCAGGTGATGGACTTGAAGAAGGCCAAGTGGATACAAGTGCAAAGTTCAATGGCATGTCATTTATATCAATGTAACTTGTATCTTGCACAAAATTATTTCAATCACCCAATACATTATTGAAATAGTGGCCATCATAATGAAAAGAAGGATCTGATATCTAACAAGTCATGTAAAAACATAGATAATGCACCATATGTCAATTTAGATGAGTCCTCCTCACATAGATCATTGCCAAACTATATGAAGGAAAAAACAACCTCATTTTCCACTATCAATTCAATAATAAATAAAATATTAAATTATTACTTAACACTTTGTGTGCAAAAGGTCATACGGAGTTCATGATCATGGGATTCAAGTTAGGTACAAATATT
This sequence comes from Torreya grandis, assembly GCA_037957365.1. Classification (NCBI taxonomy): domain Eukaryota; kingdom Viridiplantae; phylum Streptophyta; class Pinopsida; order Cupressales; family Taxaceae; genus Torreya; species Torreya grandis. Next base: position 4,250,486 of record JARHVA010000077.1, read on the forward strand.
GATTTAAACTCTTTCCATTTTAAAAAATTGACCTTACAAAACATAATATTACATCCTTCTAGTGTAATTTGCACCTTAATAGAAATTTATAGTTATAATCTTCTATGAGTTTGATTTCCCTAACCCTACATTTGATACAATTTAACTAAGGTCAAATTAGTTTTATTTTGGGATAAAGATGTGTCAATGTGATTGTAAATGATATTTATGGAAGATATAGCACCTTTGTCTTGTATACTTGGCAAACACAAATCTTGGTTGTTTCTCTCAGTTCTATACCTTTCATGTTCCAGAAATCTTGTATCTACTCTATTTTATGCCCTTTGGCCTATATTTCTTAGTTTTACCAGTCTTATGTTGATGACTCAAGCCTTCTATCTTGCCTAGAATGCTAAAAATGTACTTATCTTCCATCTCTACAATTTTTGAACATGTGCCTACTTTCTTACTCCCTAGACACTAATGTCCAAGACAAACATTAGCATTGACATTAGTGTCCTAACCCAATGTAAGTGTCTATTGCCCTAAAGTAATCTATTTTTCAAATGAAACATATCCTAATGGATGGCCTATGTGTTTTAATGTGAGTTATTATTACTCTAAAGAGATTGATATAAATACAAGATCAAATTTCAATCATTTCTCACCTACAAGACCTATCAAAAGACAAAATAAACCAAGGCAACTTATCAAAAACACTTTATCAAGAATTCAATTGAACAAAGCTTCCTTATTTCCATACCAGTCATAGGTACATCATATCTACAAGTCAGAAGTACTAAAAAAATTCCCAAGAGCCTGATTTACCAAGTTAAAAACTAGGTCAATACTATATTTGCTTTCCACGTATATTACATGATTCACAAACAAGCCAACACGTAGGAAATAACAACATGAGTTTAAGGACCTCTTTTAAGTATTGTCTATGTAGGCAATGCCCACTAATAGTAGGTTCTTTGGGGTCAACTCGACTCCATGTGCCCACTAACCCATTTTTCTCCAAGGTCATAATAAAGATGAAGAACTAGGGTTTTGACATTTCTTGAGTAATAACATTCATGACCTAGATTTACATGCACTAGAGCGAAGGTGAAGTCAAACCCAAAAGCATCCAAGTGGTTGTATCATTTTTCAATAGGTATTCCATATAGGACACTTCCATCGAACCCAGATAATAATGTCGATGCAATCATTTCATGCTGACAAAGTGTCCAAAGCTCCAATAGCATCAGATCCAAATCTAACAATTGCTTCATAATAATCTTCTAGACTATCTTCCACCTTTTCTATATCCAACACTATGTTAGCATGAGAACTAGTTAAGTACATTCCTTTTTTGTCATTTGCATCAATAACTTAGTTTTACTCTCTATATTTAACCTATACTTAGCGTAATAAATTTGATGTATACTTATATTTGAGTTTAGCATCTAATTTTCATGTTATAAATATGATTATCCCCCTTGTGCATTATCATTTCTAGATTCTTAACTCTAGTATACTACCAAGGTAAGATATAACCTCATATCCATTTTAGGATTAAACAACGATCATATGGACATATAAATCAACATAGATGTTGAATTTTACTAAAATTTTAAGTAAAATATTATGTATATTGTAAATACAAACACACACACACATGAATGAGGACAACATTGGGGAAGTGCATCCATTAATAGAGATTATCACAGAACAACGATGAGTGGAAAGCTGTGAAGAATAATCATGGGGGAACTAAATGACCAATTAAATTGCAGTTGGAAGAAAAGGGTGAGACAACCAAGATGATAAGAGGCAAGTCAACCCATCTCTTTCATAGGAGGAGAATGACGGTATCCATATTTCATTTTAGGGATTATACAAGTAAATAGTCATAGATGCATGATTAAACTCAACATCAAATTATAGGATGCAGTAGTATGTGAGAAATTATGCAACGTTTCTAAATATTGATATACTTTAAAATGATAGAGTGTAGTTTAAGTGTTGCACTTGCTTTATTCATCCCATTATGTTCCATCTTGTGGTTGTTTGATATTAATTTTCACATAAAATCATGAAATGTTGCTAAATATTGATATACTCTAAGATGATAGAATGTAGCTTAAGTGTTGCATTCACTTTATTCATCCCATTGTGTTCCATCTTGTGGCCGTTTAATATTGATTTTCACACTAATGTGTTCCTAATTTAAATTATTTTTTTAATGAATGCACAAATATTTTATATACATTATCTACCTATCAGTCACATGAATATAATGAGTACTTAGAAAGTTTGTAGAGGAAATGAAGCATTTATTGAAGTACATATCCAATTTTTAGAATACATCAAAAGACATTAGCTTGTGTGCATTCGATTAGAGTTTCTCCAATCATTGAGGCTTATTATTTTTGGATATTTTTATTGTCTAAATGCTTGTAAAAAATGAATATAATTCAACTATTATATGATTTAATGCATGTTTTAAGACATATATTATTTTCTTAATAAATCTTAGAATGTTAAAAAATTTACTTTGTCAATCAATGTTGAAATTGGCCCCTAATCACTATGTGCCTCCCTTATAAGGAAATATTTTTCTAATGTAGATGTCTTTCCATCAAAGTCTAGATTTGATGGCCATATGAAACTTCGTAGTAGTCTATTGCCTATATGGCCACTAGTTATCACTAGGTATGGCTTCCCAATATCTAATTTATATTACACAGTCACTCAGCCTCTAGTCATTTATAATTTGAATATAATCAGACACACTATTAGATCTTCACATGCCACATTACATCATATAAATAACTCATAGTTTTATGTGCCTCCCTTATCAGGAAATATTTTTTCCAATGTAGATGTTTTGCCATCAAAATCTAGATTGATGGCTATATGAAACTTAGGAGTCTATTACCCATGTGGCCACTGGTTGTCACTTGGAATGGCTCCCCAATATCTAATTTATATTCCACAATCACTCAACCTCTATCCATTTATAATTACAATATAATCGGACACATTATTAGATCTCCACATGCCAAATTATATCGTATAAATAACTCATAGTTTTATGTACCTCTTATACTTTGTGCCTTAATAATGATTTTACATTTATTCATTTTTAAATAAAATGACAACACTCTACCGTAATCACTTTAAATGTCTTTGTGGGCTTATAAGATCTATTAATATTGTTGACTATAATCAAATTCTTAACACTAACAAACTCTAAATATTCTTTTTAATAGTAAGTACTAAATCTACATCATGGCACTTTTTGTAATTTGAGTGCAACGGATTTGATTTGTTATCAATTAGTTATTTTTTAAAATAATAACAGGTAATATTTTGGATTATTCCAAACATGTTCTCATGAAACTTTGGAATAATAAATATTAGATAAATATTTATAAGATTATAATATTAAGAGTTATTCTAAAAGTGTAAGTTACATGAGAAAGGATGTAATTTTCTATTTAGTAAAATGGATTATGTAAAGCAAAAGTGTGTCAATAGACAATTATACCTCACTCACAATTCATATCTATTGATCACATATAATCTTTTGTACATATAACATTACATGATAATAATTTAATATTTTTGATAGATATGATGATATTTTTTTAAAATTCTATTAATAAAATTGAGGGGATTAAAAAGAAATCTAAGCTGTTGTATTTACTTTCACCAGTTGGAAAGTCCTTAATTGTTTAAAATTATAAGAATGAAAATTCTCTTACATTGATGGTCACCATACATTTGTATTTGGGCTTTGTAAGTATTGTACTTGTGAAGGCAAAATGTGTGGAAGAAATAAAGCTTGAAAGGTCTTTTTCTTATAAAGATTGAAAGGGAGTTATATCTCATTATTATACTGGGTTAAAGGATGCTGACCCATCAAACTTATCCATCATGGTTAGCTTTGCGAAATGCAAAACAATGGAACAACTTATTTTCCCACAAAGAAAACGATGTTGATGTGTAGGAGATGATTTCAGCATGGGGCTGCCATTGGTTTCACTGAAGGCAGCTCCCTTCACATTTATGTTTCATTTTTGTTTGATTTTTTATTTTTAGGACATGTTTTATTCTCTAAATGTGACTAAAATTTTATCAATGTAATTTAAAATCATCATCAATATAGAATAAAGTTGAAGTGAAAAATATATATTCTTGACAATTAAATTTATATTTATTAAAAAAAATTGTTATTATTCATGAATTGGATCACAACTTCTTTATTATTTAATATCAATGTGTTCCTATTTAATTTTGAGAATATACCAATTTTTTAATATTCTTTTAGTATGAAAATTTTAATTGAACTAATATATTCAACCAAATTTATTAAATGTTTATTTTCAAATGAGATATTGAGAACTTCAAAAAATAAGATCAAACTTCAATCCAATCTCACATTAAGTAAGCAAATATCCCTTAAATTATGATGTAACAATTAAAATGGATACATCCGTATTGAAATAACTTAAATTCAAAATCGCAGCAGAATAAAATAATATTAACTAAAAGAAATGCCATATAAAAATCAAAACTCCCACTTATTTTTTTCATTAGATATAGGCCAACCAGTTCCACAATTATCATATATTAAAAAAATATATAATAAACATACATCAGACAACTAGCCTAATTAAATTATTAATCACTAAGTGGAATAATTAAATTTTCTTTGTTTCTTCTACCATAATTTTTGGACTAGAGTGAAATCCAAGAGGATCAAAAATAATGTGATTGCTTTACAAATCCTTAGGAGCATCCTTCTATACATCCTTGCTTTATTAAGTTTTTATGATCCAAACTAATAATAGTGAAAAGCTATCTTACTTTAATGGTAACAAACTAACATACTTGTTAGGAAATCTTTAAGTATCCAGTTGCTTTTGAACAAATGTATTGCAGTTAAAAAGGTTAAAGGTATTTTCTTAGTAATGAAACCTCAAAGAATTTGTCCCCTTGTGATGCCTACGCATATATAGAGTGTGGCCATAGAGACAATTCCTATCCTAGATCCTAAAACACAAATTTTTGTTTTTATTATTTTTTTTTAAATATTTGTTTGTGAATATAATTTGAGTATATTTTATCTTATGAGATATCCTTTATCAAAAAAATAAGCATCTAATCATATGAGTTAGGTATTCTTTTGTCAAATAAATAAGCATCTAAATATACGGGTTAGGTATTTCTTTGTCAAATGGACAAGCGTCTAACCAAATGGGTTAGACATCTAAACATGAGTAAGGTATGCTCTAGGTAGACACTTGACTCATCAAAATCAATCGGATCCTAGGTCGCTTACTATTCACCGCTCATCTCTACTAGATAAGCATCGAGGTTGTCATGACATAGTGGCATGTATAAAACATATAACAAAAAGTTGCATTTTGCCTTAGAATTTAGCCTAAAGCCTCAAGAACTATGACAATCCAACCGGGATCCTTCTGAGTATATCACAAAGTTCTTATCTTTTCTTTGTATATCTAAATTAGAGCCTTATTTTAATGTTCTTACTTTTTCATTTAGCTTTAATCTTGTTTAGCGTACAAACTCAAACCCCGTCCTATTCACCTACGTGCTGGAAGCATCTTTTGCTTCTCAAAATTTCTACATACCTGCTTTCGAATAGGATCAAGGTGTAGTATGCATATAGTTCTATTTTCTACTCTAAGTTTCATGTGAACTATGAATTTGGGTATGTAACGCTTGTCAGGGCCTAGTTCCCCAGACAGTCCCTCTATGATTGCTACCCAAATGATAGTGTAAAAGTATCAATTCACGTGACTGAATACTTATTTTACTAAACTAACCTTAAATCTTAACAAGAAATAGAAAAAAAAAAATTCAAGCTACATCCCCCTTTCCTACTCTTTAATTACATCACCAATGTTGTTTTTCTTTTTATCATTGCTTTAGACAACTTAATCTGTATAATTGTTGTTGCCAAAATTTCATTATCTAAGAGCCATATGGTTGGTGGTTTCTTAATAATCACTAGTTTAACATTCTTAATTTTAGTTTTTATTGCTCATTTTTGGTGATACCAAATTTTGAGTAAAAAATATACTTTCTCCACTCTGATTCATAAGTTCACAAGTCAAAATCGTCTAAAAGCAATAACTTATACACAAGGAGTTTATTGAACTTGAATTTAAATAAACTCTTTATACATTTAAAAGGAGGGTTCTGACATTTGAGAGTTTAACCCTAGAATGAAGGATATTTATTTTCATACTAATCTTAAAGATAATCAAATTCATCATCAAGCTCAACAAAAATCAAAGTAAAGGTCCTTTCAAAATATTATTTTAGGATAACTTAGATTGTTTTATGGTAATTTCATGTATCTAAATCAATATTCTCACAATCTAATTTAAGCATGTAAATTTTAAAACAAAAGTATTTCATAGATTTATGACTAAGTATATGGAAAACAAAACTCATTTAATAGTATAATCTACCCCTTTTTTTCCACCAAATTGGATATAGAGATCATGTTAATGTTTTTAAATAGACTCATACTATAAAATTGTATATATCAACTAATATTAGATGAACTCATAGTGTTATATGATATATGTCTCTTGAATATCTGATTACTTTATTACATTATTGTTTGTTATAAAAATCATTTGTTTTTCCTAACAAGCAGTGGTATCATTTTGTTTCTAGTAATATTAAAATCATTCTATTTTAGTCTTCTAAAAATATTTACATTATATTTTCCTCACGATTTAAATAGAATATTATGTTCATCTTATAATTTAAATAACACCAATTATTTACCTCCAATTTAAATAAAATAAATTGTTTGTTTTACAATTTTAAATAAAATAATATATCTATCTTACAATTTTAAATAATACAAATTACTACCTTTTGAATTAAACAAAATAAATTAATTATTTTACACTTTAAATAATATGTCTATATTACCACTTAAATAAAATAAATTATTTACTTCCAATTTAAATAAAATAAAATACTTATTTTATAATTTAAATAAAACAAAAAATATTACCTTACAATTTTAACTAAACTAAAATACCTACCTTATGCCATTGAAATTCTTGATTGAAATGGAATGAGGAACCACTTGAATTGAAACAACTGAGAAAATGGTGGTGGTGTTGATCTTGGCTGAGTTAAAAAATAGAATGAAACAAAACTTGATGTGGTAACAACGTTAATGTTTGGGTGATTTGTTGCCCCCTGTGGCATCGATCTCTCCCTCCCAATGTTGCCTCTCCTCTCTTCTTTTCTACAATGCTATATCCTCCTTTTATAAATTTCTTCCTTTCTCCCCTTCCTCCTTTCACTTTTGTGCTGACCTCTCTTTATATTTGTCTTTCTCACGCAAATTTTCTTCCTTCCCCACTTGGCATCAATCTGCTCTTCATAAATTTTTTCTTACAGATACTCTCCTCAAATTAATACTCTGATTGTCCCTTTAACTTGACTCAATGGCTTTAACAATCTCCTAAGTGGCAATCAAAATGGCAGATTCCCTTTGTTTGCATGAGTTTAAGGTGGGGCAACGGTTGGAGTGGGTTACTCCAAACTAGGAATTTTAATTTCAAACTCAAAGAAATATATGTTATAACTAAAAGTTCATGATTTTCTTCCCCCCTCCATTTGGCATTTTAAATTGCATGCATGGTGGATTGATGTGTAGGGTGTAGGCTTAGGTGAGGTGGTAGATTAGGGTGGCTTTAGGTTAGATTAGTCTCATTTTAATATTGTTAAGTTATGGTTTCACGTAGGATTTAATAGGTATAAATAAAATAAATTAGTAATCTTAATTTATTTATAATAATATAATTTTTTAGGTTTTAAATTAAATATAATTAATTAATAATCTAAAAATTATTTATGAAAAATATAATTTTATTTAAAAAAATTAAAATCAATAATAAAAGAAAAACTTTATTAATAAAACAATCTTTGGTGATTTTATAAATATTAAAACGTAATTATTACATTCATTCATTATAAATGTGAGTATTTAAGATAAGACTAAATATTTATCCCATTAAGATTACCTTGCTCACAATTATAAACGTTGCATATAATTCTATGAAAAGAAATAGCTTTAATATTTTAATGATTTTATTTTCTAACTTTTTAAATTTTGAAAATGAAATTAAATTTGTACCTTGTTTTCTTGTAAAATCTCATCAATGATCTGATAGATCTTTAAAAATAATAAAAGTTAACTTTAAAAAAATCAACTCATTCTAATAATAAAATATTAAATGAGGTCCAAATCAACTTAGAGTATGAGTATTAGTACACAGTGCGGGAAGAGAGGTCGTGACAGTTAGGACATGTCCATAAGATTATTTATATCTAATACTTAATGATAATATCTTCAGTTCTTAAGTGGATCCAAACTGAAGGGGAAATGATAGCATTTGATTTTCAACATTTGTAGGCATTATTTAATAGAGTATTTTTATATTATGAGTTGACTCTTTTTGAAATAACAATTTTATGGTTCCCTTCTTTTAAGATTAGGTGTCATTATAGTCATTCTTATAATTGTAACCACTTCTTTTCTCTTCCTTAACAGGGGGTTAGCGTCTACCACCACAACGTGGGAAGACCTTTATTGGCTTGTCACAATAGAGCTTCATGTGTAAAGGGGTGGTTTAGTTGAGAGTTATGTTCAACCACTTTATGATTAGGGCATCACAATTTCTCTAGCACCACTTGAGACCATTTAAGATGGTCAGGTTGCACCCAATCCTCTTTTAGTTGAGTTTTTTGCTTAGAAATCCTAGCTTCCTAAGGATGTTCAGTATCCGAAACCTTCTTCGACTATGACTTGTGCCTTGCTTTCTTATGATGTACTCATATAATTTTTGGGTTGTTGTGCATTGCTAATTTATTTGATTTGAAATGTTTTTTAATATTAGCATAGAGTTTGATCATACACACCAATTATTTGTTTTTGTTTGTTTGTTTGTTTGTTTGTTTTTTTTTTTTTTTTTTTGGGGGGGGGGGGTACATTTCCCATATTTCACTATGTCCAACTAGTAGAGGTGTTCTAAGGGCCATGTTTTCACTTGCTCAATTTTGCCCTCCATCAAAGTAATTTTACGAGCTATTATATTTAGCTTTGTTATTTTAGTTGTGATGTTTTGCTAGTTGGTGTCATGGATTCCACAGGATTGCATTACTATGTAAACTACTATTTGATTAATAGATGTGTTTCCAGTAGTGAAATGTTTATCCCTCATGGTGAGTAGGGTATATATATTATTATTTGGTATGTTAGTGAAAAGTCTTTGGCTAATTTTTTATTAGTTATTTTTTTACGAATAACAATGGAAAATGTTTTGGAGTTTCCAAGTGTCTTCTCATTGAACTTTGGGATAACAATGTTACATAAACTTTTACAATGTCATGTAACTAGCATTTGCCCCAAGGTGGAAGTTATGTCAGAAGGGAGGTAATTTTTTGTATTGGTAAAGTAAGATTTTTTAATGTGAAAGTGTGTAAATAGGTATTTTTACCTCACTCAAAACCTATGTCTCTTGACCCATATAAATTTTTGTGTATGAAGTGTTAAGAAACAATAACATGATATTTTTGGTGGAGGTGACAGTGGAAAATGAGGTTGTGTTCCTTCATAAAAAAATGCATTGTGTTAGGAGGGGACATTTTATTTCACAATGAACTTGAACAATAAAAAATGGTGGGGAAGTGTAAGGTCATACAAAACATGAAAGTAGTGAAATATTTCAAGGTGCACTAGGCAGTGATGGTGAGGGGCAATGATAAGGTGTTTCAAGTGATGGACTTGAAGAAGGCTAGGTGGATACAAGTGCAAAGTTCAATGACATGTCATATATGTCAATGCAACTTGTATATTCCATAAAATTATTTCAATCACCCAATACATTATTGAAATAGTAGACATCTCAATGAAAATAGGTGTCTGATATATAAAAACTTATGTAAAAAAATAGATAATACAAAATGTGTCAATTTAGATGAGTCCTCCTTGCATAGCTCATTGCCACACTATATGAATGAACAAAGAAACTCATTTTCCACAAGAAATAAAATATTAAATTATTACTTAACACTTCATGTGCAAAAGGTCATATGGTGTCAATGATCATGGGTTTTAAGTTATGTACAACTACTGATTTAAACTCTTTCCCTTTAAAAAATTGACCTTACAAAACATAATATTACATCTTTCTAGTGTAATTTGCACCTTAATAAAAATTTCTAGTTATAATCTTCTACGAGTTTTATTGCCCTAACACTTGGTAAACTTAGACCTTGGTTGTTCCTCTCAATTATCTTTCTCACTTCTACAAATATTGTATCTGCTCTACTTTGTGCTCTTTGTCCTATATCTCTTAGTTCTACCAATCTTATATTGATGACCCAAACCTTCTATCTTTCCTAGAATGCTTAAAATGTACATATCTTCTATCTCTATAAGTTTTGAACCTGTACCTACTTCCATGCTCCCTAGACACTAATGTCTAGGACATACACTAGCATCGACATTAGTGTCCTAACTTGACATAACTATCTAGTGCCCTAAAGTCATATATTTTGCAAATAAAACATATTCTAATGGTTGACATAAGTGATTTAATGCAAATTATTACTTTAAGGGATTGATATAAATACAAGATCAACTCTCAATCATTCCTCACCTACAAGACCTAGCAAAAAACCAAAGAGACCAAGGTAACGTATCAAAATCACTCTATCAAGCATTCAATTGATCAAAGCTTCCCTTTTTCCATACCATTTATAAGTACATAATATCTAAAATTTATAAATACTAAAGGAATAACCTAAGAGCCTAATTTACCAAGTTACAAGCTAAGTCAATACTATACTTGCTTTCCACATATTGCATGATTCATAAATAAGCCAACACATAAGGAAGAACTTCATGCATATAAGGCCCTCTTATTGAGTATTAGATATGTAGGCAATGCCCACTAGTAGTGGGGTCTTTGGAGTCAGCTCAACTCTATGTGCCCACTAACCTATTTTTCCCTAAGATCATAATAAATATGAAGAACTAGGGTTTTGAAATTTTATGAAGAGTAATATTCTATGACCCATATCTGAATGCACCAGAGTGAAGGTGAAGTCAAACCCAGAAGCATCCAAGTGGTCGCATCATTTTCCAATATATATTACATACAAGACACTTTTGCCGAACCTAGATAGTAATGTCAACACAACCATTTTATGTTGACATTAGTGTCCAAAGCTCCAAAAGTATTAGATCCAAAATCTAACAACTATTTTAGAATCATCTTCTAGACTATCTTTCACCTTTTATAGATCCAACATTGTGTTATCTTTAGAACCAGTTAAGTACATTACTTATTTATCATTTGGATGCATAACTTAGATGCACTTTCTATATTTAGCCTATACTTAGCATAAAAAATTTGTTGTATGCTTATAATTGAGTTTAGCACCTAATTACCCTATTATAAATCTGATTATCACCCTTATGCATTATCATTTCTATATTATTAACTCTAGTATACTGGCAAGGTGAAATATAGCCTCATATCCATTTTAGGGTTAAACAATAGTCATATGGACATATAATTCAATATAGATGCTGAATTTTACTAAAATATTAAGTAAATTATTATGTATATTTTAAATACAAAAAAACACACATACACATGTGAATGAGGACAACAATAATAAATAAATAACTTATAGTGTCAAAAATTGACATTAAAAAGGGAGGGTAAATGTTCCACATAAAGAAGGGAGACCTGGTATTGATAACTAGAATAAGGATGCATGATCAGCTCTAACATCATGGGGACAACATTGGGGTAGTGAATCCATCAATATAAGATCATCATATAACAACAATGAGTGGAAAGTTGTGAAGAATAATCACGGGGAACCAAATGACCAATCAAATTATAGTTAGAAGAAAATGTTGGGACAACCAACAGGATAAGACGAAAGCTAGCCCATCTATTTCATAGGAGCCGAAGGAGGGTATCAATATTTCATTTGAGGGATTATACAAGTAAATAGTCATAGATGTGTGATTAACCTCAACATTAATAAGATAACATGATAATCTTCAATGTCAATAAGAAATAATGAATGAAGAATTCCACCAAGGAATACTATGAATGGGCACTATAGCAAAAGTATGGTAAGTTCACACACAAAATCAATTAGATTTTTGTAGCAAGATATTGAATTTATCAATTCATCTTTTTCATTGGAACATGATAATGAACTCGAAAACTATCAATACAATAAAATTACCAATAGGCCAAGATCTGAAACAATAATTAGAATTTATTTGTATTAAATGGCTTCCCTTTAATTACAACCCAAACCATGCTTAAATAAGCCTCAACTTGGAATTGGAGTTGATATCCAAAATTTAAAAAAAAAAACTAAAATATATTTTTAAAAAAAAAATTGATAGCTGCTATTTATAGTAAGTTTCACTTGCAAGTGCATGCAACTCTAAATTTTTTTGAAATATCCTAAATGTTAAAATTAGCATATCAAACAAATTTTAACTAAAGTTCAATTCTAGTCCTAAAAATATATAATTTTTTAAAATACCAAAATCTAGAAAAATTACTAAATTGTAATTTCATACCCTCATATGGTCTTGTTTGGCCTCTAAAAAATATCAAAAATGCCTCTAAGTGGACCCTCAAATAAACATTTTTTCACATGGAAGAGCTCAAACAGAGCTACGGGTCAAAAGTTATGACCTCTAAAAGTTTGATAGATTTTTTTTGTATCATTCTCTCTGGTTGAAAACAGCTCAGCTCCTGTGACTTGCCCTAATTATACTACAACCATTTTTCTTTGTTAATATTCTTTAGCTCCCATTATGTAATCCAAGTGTTGTCTTCTTACTGCAATCCTTCCCACTATACCAAATACTTGTTATAATTCCCTTGCCTTGTGCTCCCTATCTTCATATCCAAAACTTGCATTATCTTTTCTATCTTCTTCTTTGGAACCTATTGTTGCCAATTTACTTCTTCATCTTCATCACCTTCACCATCTTCTCCATAGAATTAATATAAATATGAAACATTAAATACTAGAGATAGATCAAAATTCTATGGTAAACTCACCTCATAAACATTATCATTGAGTTTATTCACAATTCTGCATGGACCAATTTTTTTGTACTTCAACTTGTTGTACATGCTTTTTGAAAATATTTTTTCCTCAAGTAAACCATTACCAACTCTCCTTCAAATACCTTGGGTCTTCTTCTGACATCTGCTTATCCTTTATATTTCTCATTACATTCTTGCAACTTTCTTCTTACTCCTTGCAGCTATTACATATATTCTACAAATGTTTTTACATCATCACTAACTCGATCTATAATTAGTAATTGTACCAAATCTAAAATACCTAAAGAATTTCTCCCATATATAATTTGAAATGATGAATTTTTTGTTGATCTATTCACTGAACTATTATATGCAAACTTAGTTTGTGGTAAAGCCAAGTCCCTTTACTTGGGCTTCTCTCCCACTATGCATCTCAACAAATTTCTCAAGCTCCTATTCATAACTTTTGTCAATCCATCTATTTTTAGGTGATATGCACTATTGAATTGTAACTTAGTACCCATCTTCTTCCATAAAATCCTCCAAAAAAGACTTAAAACTTTTGTGTCCCTATCTGAAGTAATATATTTTGGAACACCATGCAATCTCACAATATCCTTAAAAAATAATTTTGCAACTCTAGTGGCATCATTGGTTTTATTACATGCAATGAAATGAACCATTTTAGAAAATCATTCTACAACAACAAAAATTGAATCATAACCACTCTGTGTGTTTGGTAATCCAAACACAAAATCCATACACAAATCTACCCATAGTCCTCTTAGAACTAGTAATGGCATGTATAGTCCAATATTTTATGCATGTCCTTTAGCCACCTGACATATCTTGCACCTTGAGACATACCTTGTCACATCTCTCTTCATCTTTGTCCAAAAATATTTTTTTTCCACCAAATATATTCTCTTCGTCTTACCAAAATATCCAGCCAAACTACCACTATGTGATTCTATTATTATATTATCTCATAGAGACCCAATTGGAATACACAATTGTTTCCCTTTGAAGAGAAAACCTTATTGTATAAGATACTAACCATGATTAGTATATGTCCCACCTATTAATAGATTCTTGCACTTCTCAACTACATTGCTAAAATATGGATCAGTATCATATAATTCTTTGATAGCTTCCAATCCAACTACTTCACTCATCATAGTAGTTAATAATGCTACTCTCGTGCTCAATGCATCAACTACCTGATTTTATTTTCCTGATTATACTTCAACACAAAAGCATACCCCTACAAGAAAGAAACCCACTTTGCATGCCTAGTATTCAACTTCTTTTGTGTATTCACATATTTCAAAACCTCATGATCTGTAAATAGGATAAACTCCTTAGGCACCAAATAATGCCTCCAATGTCTTAATGCTTGTACAATTGCATAAAGTTCAACATCATAAGTATAATACTTTATTCTTACCTCATTCAATTTCTCACTAAAATATGTTATTGGCTTTCCTTCTTGACTCAACATAGTGCCAATTCCCACAAATGAAACATCACAATCAACCTCAAACACTTTGTTAAAATATGATAATGTTAAAATTGGTCTTTCTATAATCTTCAAACATTCAAAGCTTTTTGTGGCTGCTTTAGTCTATGTAAATTCCTTTCCTTTTATGCAATCTGTTATTGGTGTCACAATACTACTAAAAATTTTAATAAATTTTCTGTAAAAAGTTGCTAAACCATGGAAACTGTTTACCTCTTTAATGCTTTTTGGAATAGGCCACTTAATAATTTCTTTCATTTTTTTCATCCATTCTCACACCATCTGCTGAAATTATAAATCCCCAAAATACCAAACTATTATGCATAAACCTGCACTTTTTCAAATTTGCATATTTCTCCTTTCTTAACAAATCCAGTACCATTCCCAAATGTTTTAAGTGTTCTTATTTTGTCTTACTGAATATCAAAATATCATCAAAATAAATAACCATAAACTTACCAATATATCCCCATGGATGCAATTTTCTTCACTCACATGCCATGCTACATGTCTATAATTGTCATTCTCATTTCTATCATCCTTCACAAGGATGTCTTCATCTCCTCTATCAACTAGAATCACTTCCATATCCTCTTGCATGAGGATTTCTTCTTCTATTAGTTTCTCACTAGTTTCCTCATCTTTGTTGATTTTTAAATCAAATTTATTCTCCTCACATGAGAACATTATTCTCTTATTGTCCTCCATAATAACCCTCTTTTTATGACTCTTTCTCTTCTCTTCCATCTACAACTCTTCATGGTTGCGCTCTTGATCCTTCTTCCACATGGCTCTCTCTCTTCGATGTAGCTACTTTTACTTTTAGGGAGTCTACCATCTACCATACCAAGTCTTCTTCTTCTTCACTTTTACATTCTTTAAATCTCTCTAGAACCAAATCCAATAGTTTACGTTAAGTCTTTAAATTATTATCCCACTCTTTCTCTAGTGGCATTCTTCCACTATTCTTTTCCATCTTCATATCTGCAAAACAAAAACATAATACTTTCTCTCACATCCTCTACCCAAGGAATCAGAACTTGCTCTGATACCAGTTGATGTGGCCTCCAACCACATAATGAATTCAATAATCCATATCATCCTCTTAATATCTCATAACACACATAAACATGTCAATAATTCAACTCATAAACTCAACATATTCTCATTAATCCTCTCACAAATACAAAATCTTTTAACAAACCATTAAAACTCAAAGGCCATGCCACCAATGCATGACATTACACACTATCAATACTTGGCCAATATACCAAGGATGCTCTCGAGCTTCTTGCCAAGCTTATCTCCCAAAACTCACCTACACTCTCTAAAAAAAAATGATTACAATCATATATTAATTTTCAAGGAAAAATAAGGGAGACAACACAACATCTACACCTAACATCCCATGTGAATGAAATATAATGAAAAAAACTTAGTAAGGCCCAAGAAAATTATACACCACATGCTCCATGGGGTCATCTTTAACCAAGGACAAATCATCTTGGAAATTTGGCTCCATCTTTCAATGTGAAACACTATTGATGAATAATGAAAGGCTTGTTATATGTGCAAGGTCAAAAATGAAGAGCATCTTCTTTAGACAAGATAGGCCACCACCATGTGCTCCATGTGACTCCATATAAATGTGTCCCATGCCACCTAAGCAATTTGGAATAGTGTTGTGACACCTCACTAAAATTAATAGTGTTCAAGACCTCATCAGTGAATAGTGCTTGGAAATAGTGTTGCATAAATAGTATTTTCCCATTGCATAAGAAGAAACTGAAAGTGTGATTGAATTTTTGCATAAGAGTAAAATATGTGGTCAATAAGATGGTTATTCTTGGTGAAATGTTAAACATAGAGGTTGATGTAAAAAATATATTAATGTCTCTAACACCAAATCGAAACCATGATGCCATCATCAATGAAGAATATAAATATTTGACTACTCTTGAAATTGATCAACTTATTCAACCTCTTATGTCTTATGAAGAAAGATTAAGAGACTCATTTAGAGAAAGTGACAAAAAGTATTTCTCCTTAAAATTAAAGACCACAAAGAGTGTATGTGCCATCAATAATAAAAAAATCTAAGAACAAGGAAAAAATAGGAATCAAAATTATTCAATAAGAAATAGAGGAAGAAGAGGTGGTTTAGCTACATAAAGACAAGTTAAAAGTATGTTTGAAAAAATAAATATTCAATTTTATTACTATAAAATATATGATCACTTTAAATGAGTATGTAGATTAAAAATAAGTAATAAAAGTTTTAATTATATTAATGACAATGAGAAATCTTCTCCATCTAATTTTTTCTTTTCATATAACAAATTTAAAAACTATCTTAAATAAATTTTATATCTAAATTTAGATTGTTACAATCACATATCAGGGAATACTCAATTGTTTTCTAAAAAAATAAAAACTTTGAAACAAAGATCAAACTTTATGATGACAAATATTTGTAAGTAGCAACAAAAGGAATTATAAAGATGAATGTTAAAGAATGCAAAAAATATGTTAATTATATTTATTGTACTTTTTTAAGGTAACTACTTTGAGCAAGGTTTTCTTTAACAATTCCACCTAAAGTTGACTATGATGGATGTTTTCGAACATATGAACATTTATCATCATTTTTATTTCTTTCCTAGTTATGGATTTAAGGCTGACTATGATGGATGTTTTTGAGTAAATGAATATTTATTGATTTTTATTTCTTCCCAAGTTTTTAATGTTTTTGTGAAAAACATAGTTCTTGACAGAGTACATTTGATTGATGGAAATGAATTTGTTTTTAGGATTAGTTTTATTGGCACCAAGAGCTTTCCTATATTTGGGTGTGGTATTGTAAGATGGAATGCATTTCATATGTTTACCATTTTGTTTCTAAGCTAAACTTAATCTTATATTTGGTTTATATGTTGGTTGATTTTAAAATTGATACTTAAATTTTCATTTTCTTAAATTTTTATTTGATTTTTTTTTAATATATTATTTTTCTAAATCTTGGTATTAATTTGTTGAGATTTTATTTAGTTTTATGTTTTGTGATATTTTTTATTTTTTAAATATGATTAAGATATTATTAATATAATTTTAAATCATTATTAATATAGAATAAACATAGTTTAAATTTAAGTGAGATAATTTAAATTTAAGGGAGATAAATATATTTTATATTTATTAATTTTTTTGGTGAGATATTAAATATATTAAATAAATTTTATATAGTGGATATATAATTTTAATTGATTTTAAGAATGTACCAATTTATAGATAGATAGATAAACAAATATACGGATAGATAGACCAACAATTTACTTTCAAACGCAGATATTGGAAACTCAACAAAAATATTGAAAACTCGACTAAGATAGATCGAACTTGAACCTACTCCTACTCCTTGATTAACAACCTTAATTGAATTTCTTAATCACTTAATGGAATAATTGAATTCTCTTTGTTTCTTCTAACAACCATCCTTAATGAAATTTATTAATCACTTAATGGAATAATTAAATTCTCATTGTTTATTTTAATATAATTTTTGAAGTCGAGTGGAATTGAAAGGTGAAAAGTATATGTGGTTAATTAAAAAAATTGAAGGTACTTAAAAAAAACCTTAAAAGCATCTTTGACCTGATCCATGTTTTTCAAATTTTTATAATACCCAAACATGCCATAATTGTGCAAAACTTGTAACAATTAAAAGTTACCTTACGTCAATGGTACCATACGATAATTGTAACAGTGAAAAGTTTACCCTACTTCAATGGCAAAATTTTTGTATATTCATTATTTATTTGTCATTCACATGAATATAATTAACACTTGGGAAAGTTTGTAGAGGAAAGGAAGTATTTATTGAAGTACGCAATTTAATTTTTAGACATATACCAAAAGATATTAGGTTGTATGCATTATATTGGAGCTTCTCTAATCATAGAGGTTTGTTGTTTTTGAATATTTTTATTTTTTTATGGGCTTACCAAATATTAATATATTTCAATTATTATATGATTTAATACATGTTTATAGTATATATTGTTTCCCTGATAAATCATAAAATGTTAAAAGATTTATTTTGTTAATCAGTGTGGAAATTGGACCCCAATCACTATGTGACTCTTTCATAAGGAAACATTTTCCTCATGTAGATACTTTTACATCAAGGCTTAGATTTGATGGCCATATATGTGTCATGAGAGATTATTATATATATGGCCACTTGTTTTTTCTTGGCGTGGCTCCCCAATATCTACTTTATATTGCACGATCACTTGACTTCTTGACATTTATAGCTTCAATATAATTGTACACACTATTAGATCTCCACATATTACATTACATCATATGAATAATTCATAATTTTGTGTGATTCTCATGTTCTATGTCTTAATACTGATTCTATATTTATTCACTTTAAATAAAATGATAACATTCTAGTAGTCACTTTAAATGTTCTTGTGGGTTCATTGGATCTATTAATCTTGTTGATTATATTCAAATTCTTAGCACTAATGAAATTTAAATATTCCTTTTAACAATAAGTATTAAAATCACATCATGGCACTATTTTTTAATGTTAGTACAAAGGCTTTGGTTTCTTGTCGGTTCAATATTTTTCTAAATAATAGCAGAAAATATTTTGGATTATTCCAAGCATATTCTCATTAAACTTTTGAATAACAAATATTAAATAAATATTTACAAATTTATAATATTAGGAGTTGTCATAAAAGTGTAAGTTATATGAGAAGGGATATAATTTTTTTGTTTTAGTAAAATAAAATTTGTATAAATTAGAATGTAAATTGATATTTGTACCTCACTCATAATTCATGACTATTGATCATATATAAAATTTTGTGCATAAAATATTATACAATAATAATTATAAAATATTATAGAATAATAATTTGATATTTTAGATGGAAATGATGATATTATTTTGGAAGTGATGACATTTTTTGGATTCTATTAATGAGATTGAGAAGATCAAAAAGAAGTCTAAGCTATTGTATTTACTTTCACCAGTTAGAAATTAAAACAAGGTTGCTTTTTGAAACATTTTTCAAGAGGCATCTAGTTTTGTAATGTTGGGACACTCCTTAACTATCTAAAGTTATAATAATGAAAAATTTCTTACACTGATGTTTACCATATAATTAAATGTACATGGTCACTTCTGGGCTTTGTAAGTATTCTACTTGTGAACACAAAATGTGTGGAAGAAATCAAGCTTGAATGTTATTTTTCTTATAAAGATTGAAAGTAGACAAAATGTGTAGAAGAAATAAAGCTTGAAAGGGTTTTTTCTTATAAAGATTGAAAGTGAGTTTTATCTCATTATTACACTGGGCTAAAGGATATTAACCCATCAAACTTATCCATCGTGCTTTGCTTTGTGAAATACAAAACAATGGAACAACTTATTTTGTAGCAGAGAAGATAAAATGATGTTGATGTGTAGGAGCTAATTTCAGCATGGCGCTACCATTGGTTTCAGTGAGGGCAACTTCCTTCAAATTTTTTGATTGTGACGTAAAAATTATCAATATAATTTAATATCATCACTGATATAGAATAAATATAATCTAAATTCAAGTGAAAAATAGATATTTACATAAATCAGATTTATATTTATTTTTATTGACATTATTTATGGACCGGATCATAGCAGCTTCTCTATTTAATGTATTCCTATTTAATTTTAAGGATATATCAAATTTTTTATATATTTTTAGTATAAAAAAGTTAATTGAATGGATATAATCAACCTAATTCACTAAATGTTTACTTTTAAATGAAGTATTGAGGACTCCAAAAAGGTAGATCCAACTTATACTTAACATATAATAAGTAAATGTTTTTGGAGTTGTGATATAATGATTAATGTAAATACATTCATATCAAAAGATTTAGATTCAAATTTACAATAATAAATATAATATTAACTAAATAAAATGATAAAATAGAAATCTAAAAACTGAAACTCTAATTTATTTTTCAAATAAAATATGAATCAAGCAATTCCAAAATTATCATATATCAAAATATATATATATATGTGATCAAATTATAATTTTGATGGCATATTCATAATTTTTTAGCCTTTGTACCATAATCTATCCATTTTAGGTCGTAGAGTGTCACAACTTCTTATTGACCTTTCTCAATGGTTACAACTAATAAAGAGAAATAAAAAGAGTGTTTCAAGTTACAATATATTTAAATGAGAATAAATTATAAGTTAGCCAGTATGGATGACATTAAAGATCCAAAATTTAGATTATACCTCCCCAATTTGAAGGCTTTTAAGTCCCAACAATCTTATGAGCTCATATGGTGAGAAAATTTCTTCCTACCCTTCTTTGAATGCCCTTCAGAATATCCTTAGAAATTTCTCTTTTAACTCAATTCCCAACTCTCTTACTCTCCCCTTCTTGACTCAATTTCCTTTATTTGTAGTAACAATTTTTGTCTCAATTCTCTTGGCCAATAGGAGTAAGGATCACCGTGGAAGACACAAAAGACCTTCTTTGTCCCAAATGAAAGGCTCAAAGCAATGTTACTTTTTTTTAAAAAATAGAACAACATATCCAATTGGAAAATAATTTTTCTTACATTTCTATTTTTACCTTTGGATTCTTTATTTATTTAGAAGAGTATTTTCACATCCCTTGGATGGCTAGTCAATCAAAGACTCTTAAATAAAACCATCACTTCACGTAGTCCCAAGAGGTATATCCCAACAATAATAATAGTGGTAATTTTAACCCACATTATTTCTAATGAATCAAGACAATCTCTCCACTAGAATTTTTCTATCTGGGTAAAGTAAGATATGCACAATGGTCACACCACAACCACCTCAAAAGAACATGAACATAACTAGAAAAAATACCAAAATGTGTTAGCAACCTTTTATAGCAAAAAGGATAACTTGATATGATACCAATCTGATTCATAAACTAGGTAGATATTCCACACTAAATTTCACCAACACAGACCCTTTTAAGAAAAGGTGTTTCACTCAAGTTATATGTCATAGAAAACACCTAAAATTCTATTTTAATATGTATTCTATCTCTAATGACTATCATATATAGCATATAAAATAATACAAATCTACACTAAAAATAATTAAAAACTAAGAACTAAGACTCAAACCAAATAAAAATAATGTGAATCCAATTTACCTACATTTCAATGATAACTAGCTTTGGTATCAATATGCTCCTATAGACTCCTAATAACTCCTTTATTACTTATATAATTATTAACATATCAAATTGCTTAAAACAACCATTGAATGGATTTAGAAATGAATTACAAGTGCAACATATTAAAAGACATACAAGAAGAAATAACATGATCAAGGAATTAGAGACAAAACATAATTAAAGAGACACCATATTAACATAGAGAAACTCAAATCTGATAAAAACTCTTATAAAATTGAGGGATCTCCTCCTTATTCCAAAATCTCATCTTGCACATATAAGCTTACTACCTTCTTGAGGCCTTCATGAACATCCTTTGTATATTATTATGCTCAAACACTCATATGCTTTGTAACTTGCTCACTTATTATTTCTTTTCCACATTCTAATTCATAAACCACATACAATCAAGAAGATTACTTGCTAAGAATCTATCCCATTTGCTTATAAAGACTCTCTCTGACATATATATACAAATTAGGCACCAAAGGGAGCCCAAAATGGAAGCCCAAAAGACTCACAAGATGAAAAGGAAGCATTTATAACCATTTCCTATACCATTCTTTGCATAGTAATAGAACCATAAAAATCTATAGGGAGTGGATATGGAACTAAAATAGGGTGGTTATGTACAACCAATGAGCCTACATAACTACCAGGGTGATTTCGTCACTAGGAAAAATGTATCATCTTTTGGAGGCCATAACTTCCACATAAGAACTTAGATTATCATACCATTTTATTGAAATTTTATAATTTTTTTGAGAGGAACACAAATATGTAATCAAATTGTAATTTTTATGACATATTCATAATTTTTAATCCTTTCTACCATAACCTATCCATTTTATTTCTTAGAGTGTCGTAACTTCTTCTTGACCTTTCTCAATGGTTACAACTAACAAAGAGTAATAGAAAGAGTGTTTCAAGTTACAATATAAAATTAGAATAAATGATAAGCTAATTAATATGGCTAACATTATATATACAAAATTTGTATCACAAGCTCTAAGTGGCCCCTCTTGGATAGACTAAATTAAGGCATATTCCCTTCATTCCATTCATATATCAAGTAGGGTATAGATCAGGTTGGGTATATACCGAGTTAGGTTTGGAAACACACTCTATTGATTACCATATTGGAACACACTCGACTATATTGGTGGCCACATGTCTCTCTATCTAGTAATCTAGTCTATTAGGGGCATACTCTTAATGACGTATAGAGAAAATGAGAAGTTAACTATAAGGTTAGTATTTGAATTCTAAACTAATCTCTAGTCACCCCTATATATGGATTCTCAACTTTGGGAGTAGGATTATTAGATGCCTAAATCCCTGTGTGTGTGTGTGTGTGTGTGTGTGTGTGTGTGTGTGTGTGTGTGTGTGTGTGTGTGTGTGTGTGTGTGTGTGTGTGTGTGTGTGTGTGTGTGTGTGTGAATAATAAAATTTCATCCCACTCTTTTCTCAATTTCCTACCTATTTATTCTAATCTAGGACTCTATATACACACTATTTTCGTGGTCTACGTGTGGATCACCAAAATATCTTTGAATCCCACTAAAAAATCAGAGGATATCTATATGTTTCTTTATTTTAGTGAAAGAGGATGAGTGAAATAAGAGTTTCTTTGGGCCTTATTTGAGTGATTAAAATTTAAAATTGGAACATAATCCAATCAGACATAATCAATAAGCTACCATATCCACCATAAAGGTAATGGATGGAGTCATTAAGGATGAGGAGGGATGAGGATGATGTGAGTAGAAATGATGAGAGTTGATGAGGGAGTCATTATGGATGATGAGGGATGATGAGGGAGTCATTATGGATGATTAGGGATGGTGAGGCTAAATGAAGGAGTGATTAGGGAGGATGACGGAATGATTAGGGAGGGTGAGGGATGGGGAGGGTCAATGAGAGAGTGATCGAGGATGATGAAGGATGAGGAAAGAGTGATTAAGGATGGTGAGGGATGATGTAGTAGTGATTAAGGATGATGAGGGATGGTGAGGGTCAATAAGGGAGTGATTAGGGATGATGGAGTGATTATAGACGATGAGGGATGGTGAGGGTTAATAAGGGAGTGATTAAGGATGAGGAGGAATGCAGAAGGAGTGATTAGGTATGATGAGGGATGATGAAAAAATGTTTAGGGATGATGAGGGATGTTGAGGGTCAATGAGGGAGTAATTAGGGATGATGAAGGAGTGATTAGGTATGATGAAGCACATTTAGGGTCAATTAGAAAATGATTAGAGATGATGAGCAATAAGTAGAGAGTGATTAGGGATGATAACAGACAAGGAGAAAGTGATTAGGGATAAAGGAGGGACGATGAGCAAGTAATATTAATACAAATTGGTTATTTAATGTGTATAAGTCATCAATTGACCTATGTTATCCAAATCACACCACTTTGGCTTGAATTTAAAGTGAGTGGTTTGTATACTTCAATTTTGACAAACCTAGGACTCCTATAAATGTTAAAAAGTAAATTGAAAGGCACAAAAACCTTTAAAAATGTCTATATGTTTACCAAAAATGGACATCAATTACAATATTTATGCCTAGAAATCCCTAGGTTCAATACTGAGACCCTAAAAATACCTAAGTACTGACCATATTGGATTTTAAAATACTATTTGCCATATTGTAAGGTGTGTAGATGTGAGACCAACTCTATCAAATGTAGAGTGACTCTAAATTCTTATATTTACTAAATTAAATTTAAAGTATAATTTTACATTTATATTGTTACACTTATATTTAAATATAACTTATTCTTTAGAATTATTTTACTAAACCATTTTCTCCTTCAAATAGATTTTTTTTTTAATGTATAACTAATTTGTACACATTATAATAGACACGCACTATAACACATATGCATTATGTTCACTAAACAAAACATGTGCATGTTATAACACATATGCATTATATCATGTACACTTTAAGGCCAAGTGATATTGAGCTTAGTTTAAAATAACATGTATGCATTATGGACATTACGCATACATGTTATGGACATTACATGTATGTGTTGTGTTTATAATGCATATGCATTATGGTAAATTTCCACATAATTATCCCCCAACTTTGTGCACTTACATGTACATTGTTGTAAATCTATGTCATAAGTGTTATGATCCATGTAGTAGACGTTGTTTTCGTAATCCATAAAATAATTTTATGGTAAATCATGTGTGTTATTCTAAGCTAGAGTCAAATTCAAAATATAAGGAAGCCCTAGAAAACCCTAATTTAGATTGTGATCTTAAGGTTTTTTCCCATGTTATATTAGAATCATCAGAACATGTGTCAATATTTGTAATGATAGATTTGGTCATGCTAGACACATTCAAGTTATTTTCCCATGTTAATAAATCTTGAATTATGGTCATGGTTGATCCCATAAGTAAACTTAATATTCTAGATAAGAAAAAAGTCTAAATATTATGCCAACATTAGGCACTTATGAAATTTTCCCCATTCAGGTTCCAGAACATCGAAGCATTGAATGTGTAGAATTAGTGTATAATGTGTATTTTTTAGTATAATATTATTTCATTAAAGATAAATTTTATGTCATTAATATTTGAGGTGTGGATGTTGTTTTAGGAATTAAATGGTTATACTCACTTGAAACTTACTCCATCAATCATTAAAAGTGATTATTGGCATTTAATAATTGGGATCATGAGTATACTATCAAGTCCTTCCCACAATGGAAATTAAAACAACTTATTCCAGTCAAATAAAATAAAAAATAAAAAATTGGATTAATAGTTCACATTTATAGTATGGATTTTGAATATTATATCACACACAAACAAATTCCATGGATTACAGAGTTGTCATGCAAATATAATGCAGATTTTTAGTATCTATTCAATATCCTACTATCATATAGTGAATTAGATCATATTATTGAGCTTGAAGGTACAAATGGGCCAACAATGATACGCCCTTATAGACATGGATATTTTTAAAAGTTAGAGATATAGAAACTGATCACTAAACTCTTGAAGGTTGGCATTATCATCCCTAGTAAGAGTCTATATGCTACTCTAATGATACAAACTAGGAAGAGGATGGGTCATATAGACTTTGTATTAATTATATATCCCTAAAAAAAATCAAAATATAAAATAAAATTTTAACACCAAGGAGTGATGATCTTCTTGATGAGTTTCATGGGAAATTGTTTTATCAAAATAATATCTTAGATCACAATACTATCAAAATCTAATTATGATTAAAGGTCAATATATGATGTCCACATATAGTAAGGGTATTATTTCCACCCTACATATAGTCACAAAATGTAATCAAATTTTTGGGGGGAGTAAGTTTTTTATTAAATTTACCATCTTAGCATTTAGACCCTATTAACGCAAAGGATATTAATAGAGGAGAAATAAAAATAGATTTTTCACCTTAAATAATATGACATTGAGATCCTTTAAAATAAATGGAAGTAGATTGTGATGGTAAATGCAGTATCCTTCTAGGAATAACTTTTAGTATTCCAAGCCGTGCCCATCAACAAACCTACTTGGATACATGACCTTATATAAGACTACTTAACCCACCTACCTCAACTAAACTCATGCAAGAAATTGAATATGGGGGGGAAAGTATTACTTGATTAGTTAGTAATGAAATCAATTTTTTCCAAGTAAAAATCTAATTGAGGGTGAGTCCCCCTTTTATCAAAATGTGATAGAGAATAACCATGTGTCTCCATCTTCAAGCCATGTTGGGTTCAAGAAAACATATAGAAACATCAAAGTTATTTTTTTTAAGAAGGTAATAAGGGTTGATATTATAATATGTATAAATGAGTATGACATTTCACAATAGAATAAGGGGAATAGTGTTCTTTTACCAATATTTTTGAAATAAATTTGGATCCACAACAAAATTAATAAATTGTGTCAACAGACTTTACCTCAGGTCTTCCTAGATCTAAGGGTAAAGATTAAATTATTTTGGTGGTAGATATATTGAAAAAATATACCCATTTCATTCTCCTAAGAAAGGTAGGGATGAATGGTCATAAGGTTGGAAAAAAGTATATCCAACATTTATTTGAGATAAATGAGATCTTTAAATATATCATTTAAAATCATGATAAGATTTTTTAAATTCATTTATGATAGGATTTTTTTTAGTATGTAGGTGATACATTTAACATGAGCACTACATACCACCCTCAAACATATTGGAAAATAAAGGTGGTGAGAAAAATCTTGGAAGCGTGAGCAAGTGGTTACAATGGCTACATTTGACAGAGTATTAACACAACCACATACCACACAATTAAAAAAACATGTCACCATTTCATTATTTATATGCTTAAGAGGCACAATCACCATTAGATTAGTTAATTCATAGGGTAAAGTTCCCAACAAAAGAGGAATTTTTGGAAGAGATGTAAAACATTATATAAGTATTGAGAGATAACTTGGCAGGGAACACCAATCTGATGAAGCAATAAACAAACTAACACAATATAAAGAGGATTTTTGAGATCAAGGACATTTTGTTCATACAGTTAAAATTATATAAATAAAATACATTGAAGGATAAAGAAATACAGAAACTACAACCAAAGTATAATGTCCCACGCCAGGTGCAAGTAATGTTGGGGGAAGTTGTGTATGCATTGGACATACCAAATAAGTAAATTTTCTTGATGTGTTTCATGTGTTATGTTTGAACAAGAAGATAGTGGTGCATATAAATTTTGATGGCTAATGAAGAAGGTAAACTTGTGCAATAACCAAATAGAATTGTCATGGAGGAATCCAAGAAGATTTGAAATAGGGTAATCTATATGTTGAAGGTGAAGTGTAAGGGGCTACCCATGAAGGATGTAAATTGATAAATTAAGTGGTTTGTGGCAAAGAATATGAGGTTGAAGAGGATTTCAAGTGGTGGGGGAGGTGTATAAGCATGAAAGAGTGAAAAGTTTTAAAAAAAACATGCCCAAAATTCAAGCTAATCCTTAGGAATTAAAAACTTCCTCATTCTCATTCAAGTAATTTTTCAAGTCATGGTATATGGTAGGATGATCAGATTTTTTATGTATCAAATAGAGGTATTGACTTCCATTCTCATAATGAAACGTTTTACAATTTTAGAGTTTGACTACATTTTATGTAAAATCTCTTTAAGAGGGAGGGCATGTTGTATAACTAAACACAACGTATATTTGTGCATACATGTGCACATGTGCCTACTTAGCATTATTTATATTATATTATATTTTAGGTGATTAGAGTTACTAAATGGTTTGATCATGAGTTAGTATTTGATTGATTAGGGTTTGTAGTAGTTGAATACAAATGGGAGAAAAACCTTAAATAATGTATCTTTTAACAATATCAACGTGATGAAAAAGTTAATTGCCATTGTGTGAGAGTTGTTTTATTACATTCAGATTTTTAGGTATAATCCACCTTCGGGAAAGCTCATGCTTCCATATTTTTTCATTTATAAGTGTTTCACTATATTTTTTCAATTTTTTTTCCCCAAAGAACAATGTAATATTATACTCGAGTCCTTTAATCTTATAGGATTGAGCTTAAAAAAATGAAAATCTCTAATCATGTGAAACTAGACTTAACTTAATTCCACTCTCTAATTTAACATCAATATAGAATCTACCTAATCTAAAATAATAATAATAATAATAATAATAATAATAATAATAATAATAATAATAATAATAATAATAATAATAATAATAATAATAATAATAATAGTATCTTTCCAAAAATTATTATTATTATTTGGGTCATAGCATTGGTTTCCAATAATTTCATTCTTGATGATAGGTTTAATATAATGATCCAAAATATCAAACTTTAAATTTACCTAATTGTACAAATTAAATCAATACAAAAGAGCATTCGAATACATGAGCTAATAATTTATTTGCCAAACATTTTAAATCTATTAATTAAATTAATGGGATAAAAAAGAAGTCTGAGTTGTGTTTACTTTCACCAGTTGGAAAGTAAAATAAGGTTGCTTTCCAAAACCTTTCCCAAGTGGCATCTAGTTTGTAATGTTGGGGCAGTTCTTAATTGTCTAATGAAATTTTTGTACATTGATGTTTACCATACAATTTTATTTCAACAATTAAAAGTATGTGGATGCTTATGGTGCTATGTAAGTATTGTACTTGTGAAGAAAAAGATAATATGTATGGAAGAAATAAAGTTTAAAAGGTTTTTTCTTAAAAATCCTGGAAAGGATTAATCATTTATATTTAATTATTATACTGGGATGAAATTTGGCAACCCATCAAACTTTTCCATCGTGATTTTCTTTGTGAAATGCCTTCATAAATGTGTTTGTTAAGTTTTAAAATAATGGAGCCAATAACCATAGAGTAACTTACTTCATAGTATAAAGTCTATATATACTACCAATTCTATGTTATTACCAAGGATAACATAGCAATGGTAGCATGTCAACTATGACACATTTAATATAACTATCTATTTATTTAATAAAGAATAATACAATTTTTATATTATAATGAGTGATTTTATCTCAAATATGAAAGGAAGATGTTAACAGGTCAACTAGATAACTTGCATCCAATATCTTAAACTAAGGTTGTTATTTATAAAACACTTATTAACATTCATATGATTAGAGATCATAATCTAGTTGTGATACCATCTTAATTTTCTATAAACTATCTAGGTTTGGAACATGGAGCGATAGTGAAGTGAAGATGATATTAACGTGTGATTAGTACTGAAGCTGATTTCAGCATGGGTCTGCCATTGATTTCATTGAAGGCAAACTACCTTCACATTTTATTTAACTTTGAATAAAATAAAGTTGAAGAATTTGTGAAAGAATTATTTGTAAATTTGAATTAAGCTAAGCACTTAAGCAAGGTTTTCTTGTAGCTTTTTAAAAATTCCACCTAAAGTTAACTATGATGGATGATTTTGAGTGTATGAATATTTATAAGTAGCTTAATTACCACTTTATTTCTTTCTAAGTTCTGAATTTTCTAATGAAGAATATAGTTCTTGACACATTAATTTAATTACTATATTAAGATTTGACTGTTGGAAATGATTATGTTTATGAGTAGTTTTATTAGCACCTTGAAATTACTATATGTTGTGATCTAGAGGTTTCTTTAATTATTTTATATAAGTCTATTTGGTGCCAAAATCACATAGAGATGTGGTAGGATAGGATTGATGGAGAGAAGTTGGATAAGAAGTGAGAACAAAACCACTGGAGGGGAAATATGAGGGCTAAGAAGATGAATGGTGTGCCAAAAAATAGTTATCTAGCTGAGTGGATTTATAAAACATGTTATCGTAAGGTGGTAAGTGGTTGTAAGAGGGGAAACCAACCAATGATATAAAGTGTGAAGTATACATGGGTCGCTTATTGTCTAGAACATTTTTAAGAGGAGTGATAGGTGGTGCGTGTTGGTCACCATAATATTTGGAGGATGGTAAGAGAAAGAACCTTAACTTAAGTATGAGGTTGGTACTATGGTAACATATCACTAGGGTTTTGTCTTAGTATGTAACCATTGGATCATGATTAGGTTGGTAATATGTTACTAGATGGGAATACTAGAGGAATAATCTTTATTATTCAACTTTGAGATCACCCTTTATTTCAAATAACCATTTTAGAGAGATATTTGGTTACTCCATAGATCTAAAATATGACCAACCAAGGTAGACATTATCTCATTAGATGTTTCATTGGTTGTGGGTTTTGGAGCCTCTCTCATTAAAGGCTCTCAGTGAAAGGATTGATAGCCTATGATTAATTACTCTATGTTAGATGATTCACAAGGAGTCATTATGGGATTATTTGGTGTTATGAATGTGTTTTGGTTATTTTTCAATGGAATTAGGGGTAATTTATATCTACTCAACACATCTTCTAACAAGAAAACCCTTTAATAATGATGATCTAATATTTTCATTCTTTTAGTGTCAAGGTTTTGTAAGACAAGGAGAGGTTTAATTACAATTTAAGGATAGATCTCACATCCTGTAGTAAGGATAATATTTTTTAATTCAAGACAATCTCTATAGGTTTTAGAATGATCTCAAAAATCTTAGCTACATGATATTTGTTTTTCAAGATAGAAGAAGATTTCTAAAATTTGTTCTCCATGTTTTAGGTGGAGTTGTTATTCCATTTAAAGAAAGAAGATTTAATTAGAGGTTGAAGAATCATTATATAAGCTTTGATTTTAAAGTCCTATCAAAATTATATCTAGATATATTATGTGGGTGTGTACACCCAAATAATAAATGAAAGAGGAGATAAGGATGGAGGAAAGAGAGAAATGAAATAAAAAGTGAAATGTAGGAGAATCCTTTCACATCAATTTCACCAAATTTGTACATGCATAAAGTAACATGTTAACCCTCATGTAATTGAATTATAAATATTTGACTTTGAAATTTGATTAAAAGTATGATGTGATGAGCGTTTTGCTCATTAGGTTGGTTTGTTTGAGGATTTTGGATTGGAAGGGATAAAAGGGCTAACTGATCAGGTCAAGCTATTAGCATGGAGTTTTGACTAGTAGGTAGAAAAGGATGATTGTGTTGATACAAAAAAAATTTCATCTACATAGTATTAATAATTTAAGGTAGTGAATTGAGATCTGAAGATGTTCTAAGAACCATTAGAGATGACAAGGACAATGGAGTAAAGCTCCTTATATATACTTAGTTCTAGGAATTGAGAAAATCTAAGTTGAATAATTTTAAGGATTTGGATTGCTTTGTCAAGTTAGGTTTACCTGAAAAAATTCATCCATGAAGCTAATGAAATATGATGATGCTATACCTAAGGATAAAATAGATAGAAAATTCAATTTTTAAGTTTTTGGCTTGGCAAACTAGAAGACAAACTTGTCTTATCCGTTTTGCTTCTACTAGTCATTTTTCTTTGTCAAGAGTGTTAAGTTAACTAATAATAAGGTTTGGAAGAGAATTAGATTGAAATACTTCTATTTTAATCTCATAATACATATAATTTTAGATGTTGCTCACCAATACAAGGGTTGGCATTCTAGGAAACATCCATACTCTATGAAAATGTTCAAGAAGCATCATTCACAACTGAGGTAAACATTTATTTTAAAGTTTAAAAGTGTGTTTTATTTATTTAGGATTGAACTTTATCTGATTTTATTTTATTTTTAATAGAGGGTTCTTTCTAATTTTATAGATGGTGTTATGTTTAACAAGGTTGAGGCTAGTTTGTGCTTACAACAAGGCTTTTTTAAATGATAAAATACTAGAACACCTTTGAAATTAAAGTACTAGAATATGTTTGCTAGAATGATTGTTTTTTCTTTAATATTTTTATATGCATAAAATGAGAAAATAATATATAGTCTCAAAATATAAATATAAAAACTAAAAACTAAACCTTCAACTCAAATTTTATATATGTGTAATGTAATTTCATAATTTTAAGATCTAATTTGTAGATGCAAAGTTAATTGTAAGTTTTTTGGCTCCTAATTATTTTAAAATATCGTAATCAACTAAATATTATATGAAAATTTAATGGATTTTGATTATAACTATTATCTATGAATTTATATCACCTTATTAGCATGCGATAAAGTAAAACAACTCTATATGTAGATTCTCTTTTTGGGGCTTTTTTAATTTTGTATGCAAGTTGTTTCTTTGTGTTGTGTGTGAGATTTGTATGTTCTAAAACTAAAAATTTGAATTTTTTTATTATATGTAACTAAATGAAAATTTTACTTATATATCATTGATATAATATGCACACTCTTATTCTTTAAGATCTACATCATGTTAATGCAAATACGAAAGGCTTTGACAACTTTTCAATGTAAAGAAAGGAGAAAGAATGATATATTTTTGGGACATTTTTGAATGAATGTTTTTGAAAACAAAATAATAAAATAAAATAATAAATTTAATCTAATGAACAAAATTTTAAAAAAATAATAAAATAAATCTTCCAACCTAACCAAAGCAGAGTTAGATGGAGAAAAAATCTTGGTGGAATTATTTGATTCGTAGGTAGTTAGCTCTAATTATATTGCTCAATAAGTGACCTGACAAAATATAAAAAAAGAGGAAATGCAAATAAGATAAAATAAAAATCACAACTTGAGTAAAGAGGTAATTGAGCAGTGTTTGGTTATTCACAAATAACAGATTATTAGGTTGCAAGATTGTGGGTATCCTTTTCAAATTCTTATGCGTGATGTGAATATTACAATGAAACTTGGGTTGAGTTATTTAAAATCAATATATGAAAGTCTATACCTATATAATACCTATATGTTACAATCTCTACTACATTTTATAGATCTAAAATTCAAGGAAAAATTAATTAATTGTAAGAAAAAATAGGAGGTTGCAAGTGGAAGTTAATTAAGGCTTTCATAAGAGCATGTTAAAGTTAACTTAAAGGTAGATAAATTGTGCTTGAACATGACTGAGATTGTATTGAGTCATTAGGAGGATATGAAAAATATAAAAGGTTAAAAAAATGACTAAAATCATGCAAAACACATCAAAACTCATGCCCTAAGAGTCATTTGCATAATGCATCCAATAGTGGCGAAACAATTGCTCAATGTAGAAAATGGTTATGAAACCATCATGATAATTAGAGAGACAACCACATATTTTATAAAAAATGCCATTGTAATTTGTAGGACCATCATAGTGGTCACACAAACCACCAAGGTGATTTCACAAAACATAGTGGCAGTTGAATAAAACACCACAACAAATTTTCCATGTCATGTAGAAACCTAAATTAGAAGGAGAAGCACTTGGAAAATAAAAATTTTGAAGTTTCCAAGAGACAAAAAGAGTAAAATAAAAGAGATAAGTGATAAAAATAGATGTGAGTATGTTTTAATTATGGAGATCCTTGCATCATCATCAAATTTTAGAAATTTTAAAAAACCATATGATATCTAATTGATGCACCTATTTCAAAAATATATGTTCATGGATGATTATATATAAAAAACAAGTTTTGACGTTCAAGCCCAACCTCTTTTTTAAACTAGTGTGAAGGATTTATAATTACAACCTATGGGATAAAATGTAAATCAAGATAAATATGTTTGAACTTGACTCTTCTAGAAGGTATATTATTATAGTTAAGGCCAAAAAAAACATATTGATTCCCTAAAAAATAAAATGGTAAGACCTTAGTTGTGATTCTAATACTATGTACATTATTATAAACCCATGTTTTAGGTGTTTTGATACATGGATTAGAGGTCATGTTTGCAATCCATAATATATTTTTATGGTAGAGCATGTGTGTTAATCTAAGCTAGAGTCATAATCGGATAATAAGGAGGCCTAGAGAACCTTAATTTAGGTTGGGATCCTAAATATTTGTCTCATACTATATTAGAATTGGGAGAACATACGTGTCAATAATTTCAATGATAGGTCTGGTCCATTTGGACTCATTCAAGTTATTTTCCCCTGTTAATAAATCTTGAGTTTTGGTCATGGTTGATATCGTAAGTCAACTTATTATTCTAGATAAGAAACAAGTCCAAGTATTATGCCAACATTTAGGCACTTATGAACGTTTCCACAATCATGTTCAATAACATCAAAGCATTGAATGTGTAGAATTAGTGTATAATGTGGATATGTTAGTGGAATATTATGTCATTAAAGATAAATTTTATGTGGTTGATATTCGGGGTGTGGATGTTGTTTTAGAGGTTCAGTGGTTATATTCACCTTAAACATACTCCACCAATCATCTGGAGTGATTATTGACATTTAAGAAATGGGATCATGAGTATATTGTCAATTCCTTCACCCAATGGAAATTATAATAGTTGATTCCAAATAGATAGGAATAAATGAAATTTTGGATTAATTATTCACATTTATAATATGGATTTTCAA
Source organism: Torreya grandis (assembly GCA_037957365.1). NCBI lineage: Eukaryota > Viridiplantae > Streptophyta > Pinopsida > Cupressales > Taxaceae > Torreya > Torreya grandis. The sequence continues at coordinate 4,285,335 of JARHVA010000077.1, forward strand.
TATTATATCTCACAAAAATAAGATCCATGGATTAAATAGTTGTTATGCAAGTATAATGTAGTTTTCCATGATTTATAAAATATCCTACTGTCATATAGTGAATTGGATCATATTATTGAGCTTGATGCTACAAAGGGGCCAATAAGGGTACACCTTGATAGATATGGATATTTTCAAAATTTTGAGATATATAAATTGATCATCAAACTTTTGGAGGTTAGCATCATCATCCCTAGTAAGAGACCATATACTACTCTAGTGGTACTATCTAGGAAGAAGGATAGGTTGCATAGACCCTATATTAATTATAGATCTATGAAAAAATCAGAATAAAAATTATTTTTTAGTACCAAGGATTGATGATCTTCTTGACTAATTTCATGGGGCAAACTATTTATTAAAATAATATCTTAGATCATGATACTATCATATTCTAAAAATGATTCAAGATCAATATATGATGTCCACATATAGTAAGGGTATATTTTCCACCCTACATATAGTCACAAGATGTAATCAATTTATTTTGGGCGAACACGTTAGTTGTTAAATTTACCATCCTAGTCTTAAGCACATGTTAATGCAAGGGACATTAATAGTGGATAAATAGGAAATGGATTATTTGCCTTCAGTAATATGACAGTGAGATCCTTTACAAGATAGGTAAGTCAAATGTGATGGAAAATGCATTGTTGCACTAGGAATAACTTATAGTATTCCAAGCCATGCACATCAACCAACCTACCTAGATACATGACCTTATATTAGACTATTTAAATCACCCTACCTCAACTAAATTCATGCAAAAAATTAAAGATGGGGGAAAATATATTATTGGTCAATCATTAATGGAATCAAATTTTTTCAATGAAGAATTTAATTGAGGGTGAGTCTCCCTTTGCTATAAGATGCTAGAGAGTGACCATATATCTCCATCTATAAGCCATGTTGGGTATGTAAAAACATATAGAGGCATCAAAGGTAATTTTCTTTGAGAAGGTAATTTGAAGGTTGAGATTATAATATTTACAAATGAGTGTGTGTGTGTGTGTGTGCGTGTGTGTGCGTGTGTGTGCGTGTGCGTGCACTTGTTTAACATTATTTATATTATATTATATTATATTATATTTTGGGTGCCTAGAGTTATTGAAGGGTTGAATCATGAGTTACCTTTAGATTGATTAGGGTTGATAGTCACTGAATACAAATAAGAGAAAAACTCTAAATAATAAATGTATTTACAATATCAACATGATGCAAAATATATCCCCTATTATATGAGAGCTATTTTATTAAATTCAGATTTGTATATACAATCCATCCTGAGGAAAATACATGCTTCCATATTTTTTTAATTTATTAAGATTTCACTACATTTTGCAGTTTTGTTTTCAAAATAACAATGTAATACTGAACTAGACTCCTTTAATCATATAGAATTGAGTTTAACAAAATTGAAATTCACTAATCATGTGTTAATACACTTAACTCAACTTAATTACACTCCTCAAATTTAACATCGATTTAGAATCTACCAATCTAAATTAATAACGATAATATCATTCAAAAATAATAATAATTATTTTTTGGTTCATAGCATTGGTTTCCAATAATATCATTCTTGATGATAGGTTTAATATAAATATTGGAAACATCAAAATTTAAAGTTTACCTAACTATACAAATTAAATCAGTGCAAAAGAATGCTCAAAGACATGAGCTAATAATTTATTTGTCAAACTTTTTGATTCTATTAGTGAAGAGGGGACAAAAAAACAAGTCTGCGTTGTTTTATTTACTTTCACTGGCTGGAAAGTAAATTAAGGTTGCTTTCCAAAATCTCTCCCAGGTGGCATCTAGTTTGTAATGTTGGGACAGTCCTTAATTATCTAAAGAAAAATTTCTTACATTGATGTTTATCATACAATTGTATTTGGACAAAAGTATGTGGATGCTTTTGGTGCTCTATAATTATTGTACTTGTGAAGATAAAGACAATATGTGTGGAAGAAATAAATTTTAAAAGGTCTTTTTCATAGAAAATTTCAAAAGGATTTATCATTTATATCTCGTTATCATACTAGGTTGAAATGTGCCAACCCATCAAACTTATCAATCATGGTTTGCTTTTTGAAATGCCTTAATAAGTGTATTTGGTAAATTGTAAAACAATGAAACCAACATCCGTAGAATCATTTATCTCGTAAGCTAAGATCTATATATATTATTACCAACGATAACATAGCAATGGTAACAGGTCAACTATGACATTTTTAATAATATTATTTTTTTAATATTATAATGAGTGCTTTTATCTCAAATATGAAAGGAAGATGTTAAAAGGTCAACAAGATAATTTGGACCCAATATCCTAAACTAAGGTGGTTTTTTCTAAAACACTTATTAACATTCAAATGCTTGGAGATCATAATCTGGCTGTGATACCATCTTAATTTTCTATAAACTAGCTACGTCTGGAACATTGAGCAGCAGAGAAGAGAAGACGATGTTGATGTGTGAGTAGTGTCGGAGCTGATTTCATCATGGGTCTGTCATTGATTTCATTGAAGGCAACTCTCTTTTTATTCCACTATGAATAAAAGAAAGGTGAAGAAGTTATGAAAGTATTAGCTGTAATTTTTAATGGAGCTAAGCACTTAAGCAAGGTTTTCTGGTTGCTTTGTAATAATTCCACCTAAGGCTGACTATGACAGATGTTTTCGAGTATGAATATTTATTGGTAGTTTAATTACCATTTTTATTTATTTCTAAGTTTTGAATGTTTTTAATGAAGAACATAGTTCTTGACTGAGTAGTTTAATTACCGAGTAAATGAATATATATTGATTTTTATTTCTTTCCAAGTTTTGAATGTTTTTGTGAAGAACAGAGTAGATTTGATTGATGGAAATGAATTTGTTTTTAGGATTAGTTTTATCGGCACCTTGAGCTTTCCTATATTTGGGTGTGATATTGTAAGATGGAATGCATTTTATATGTTTATCGTTTTGTTTCTAAGCTAAACTTAATCTTATATTTGGTTTATATATTGGTTGATTTTAAAATTCATATTAAAAACTTCATTTTCTTAAATTTTTATTTGACTTTTTTTTTCAGTATTTTTTTTTTCTAAATTTTGGTATTAATTTGTTGAGATTTTATTTAATTTTATATTTTGTGATATTTTTTATTTTTTAAATATGATCAAGATATTATTCATATAGTTTTAAATTGTTATTAATATAAAATAAACATAATTTAAATTTAAGTGAGATAATTTAAATTTAAGGGAGATAAATATATTTTATATTTATTAATTTTTTTGGTGAGATATTAAATAAATTTTATATAATAGACATATACTTTTAATTGATTTTGGATAAATAGATAGATAGATAGATAGATAGATAAATAAACAAATATATGGATAGATAAAACAATAATTTATTTTCAAATGTAGATATTGAAAACTCGAAAAAAATATTGAAAACTCGACGAAAGTAGATCGAACTTGAACCTACTTCTACTTTTTGATTAACAACTTTAATTAAATTTCTTAATCACTTAATGGAATAATTGAATTTTCTTTGTTTCTTTTAACAACCATCCTTAATTGAATTAATTAATCACTTAATGGAATAATTGAATTTTCATTGTTTTTTCTAATATAATTTTTGAAGTCGAGTGAAATTGAAGGGTGAAAAAATATATGATTAATTTACAAATTTGAAGGTACTTGAAAAAATCCTTAAAAGCATCTTTCGCCCGATCCATAATTGTGCAAAACTCGTAACAATTAAAAGTTATCTTACGTCAATGGTACCATACCATAATTGTAACAGTGAAAAGTTTACCCTACTTCAATGGCACAGTTTTTGTACCATATTATAAATTAAAGTAGGGGGTATAGTTTTATATGTTGTGTTAGATAAAATCAAATTCTCGCTAGTAAATGTTGATACAATAATGTATGGTTACACAAGCCATTTATTCTGACTGGAATGCTTATTTTTTATTGTTCTGCGTTCTTTACTTGCTCACTATTTATTGGGAAGTGATGAATTAATAGTTTTATTATAAATCAGAGATTGGGGGTGCAGATTCATTTTCACTATTTTATTGATGAAATTAGATTATGTATGTCTTTGATAAAATATGTGGTTTTCGAGTAGGTTAATTTTATTTTTTTACTTAAATTGCTTATTAAATATAAAATGTAGTATGTCAAAAATTATGAAATGTTGCTAAATTTTGATAGACTTTAGGATGATAGGATGTACCTTAAGCATTGCATTTGTTTTCTTCATTTTGTTGTGTTTTTCTTGTGACCGTTTAATATTGATTTGTATATCAATAGATTTTTAATTTAAAATTAATTTTTAACGAATTTATAAATATTGTGTATTTATTATTTATCTGTTATTCACATGAATATAATGAGCACTTGAAAAGTTTGTAGAGGAAAGGAAGTATTTATTGAAGTACAGAATTTAATTTTTAAACATACACCAAAAGATATTAAGTTGCGTGCATGTTATTGGAGATTCTCTAATCATTGAGGTTTGTTGTTTTTGAATATTTTTATTTTTTATGGGCTTGCCAGATATTAATATATTTCAATTATTATAAGATTTAATACATGTTTATAATATATGTTGTTTCGTGATAAATCATAAAATGTTAAAAGATTTACTTTGCCAATCAATGCGGAAATTGGACGTCAATCACTATGTGACTCTTTCATAAGGAAATATTTTCTTCATGTAGATATTTTGCCAACAAGGCCTAGAATTGATGGCCATATGAAACGTCATGAGAGTTTATTACCTATGTGGCCACTTGTTGTCACTCAGCGCGGATTCTCAATATCTAATTCATATTGCACAATCACTCAGCGTCTTGCCATTTATAACTTCAATATAATCGTACACACTATTAGATCTCCACATACCACATTACATCATATGAATAAGTCATAATTTTACATGATTCTCATGCCATGTGCCTTAATACTAATTCTACATTTATTCACTTTAAATAAAATGACAATATTCTAATAGTCAATTTAAATGTTCTTGTGGGCTCATTGGATCTATTAATCTTGTTGATTATAATCAAATTCTTAACACTAATGAATTCTAAATATTCCTTTTAATAATAAGTATTAAAATCACATCATGGCACTATTTTGTAATGTTAGTACCAACGTTTTGGTTTGTTGTCGGTTCATTATTTTTTTAAATAATAGCAGAAAATATTTTGGATTATTTCAAGCATATTCTCATTAAACTTTGAAATAGCAAACATTAAATAAATATTTACAAAATCTTAATATTAAGAGTAATCGTAAAAGTGTAAATTATATGAAAAAGGATATATTTTTTTGTTTTAGTAAAATAAAATTTGTAAAAATTAAAATGTAAATTGATAGTTGTATCTCACTCATAATTTATGACTATTAATCATATATAAACTTTTATGCATAAAATATTATACAATAATAATTTGATATTTTAGATGGAAGTGATGATATTATTTTGAAAGTGATGACATTTTTTTGATTCTATTAATGAGATTGACAGGATCAAAAAGAAAGTCTGAGCTGTTGTATTTACTTTCACCAGTTGGAAATTAAAACAAGGTTGCTTTCCAAAACATTTTCCAGGAGGCATCTAGTTTTGTAATGTTGGGACAGTCCTTAACTGTCTAAAGTTATAATAATGAAAATTTTCTTACGCTGATGTTTACCATACAATTAAATGTACGTGGTCGCTTCTGGGCTTTCTAAGTATTGTACTTGTGAACACAAAATGTGTGGAAGAAATAAAGCTTGAAAGGTATTTTTCTTATAAAGATTGAAAGTGAGTTTTATCTCATTATTACACTGGGCTAAAGGATATTAACCCATCAAACTTATCCATCATGCTTTGCTTTGTGAAATACAAAACAATGGAACAACTTATTTTGTAGCAGAGAAGATAAAACGATGATGTGCAGGGGCTGATTTCAGCATGGGGCTGCCATTGGAGGCAGCTTCTTTCAAATTTCTGTAATTGTGACGAAAAAATTATCAATATAATTTAATATCATCATCGATATAAAATAAACAGAATTTAAATTTAAGTGAAAGGATAGATATTTTGATAAATCATATATATATATATATATATATATATATATATAGACATTATTTATGGATCAGATCACAGCAGCTTCTCTATTAAATGTATTCCTATTTAATTTTAAAAATAGAACAAATTTTTAATATATTTTTAGTATAAAAAAGTTAATTGAATGGATATAATCAACTGAATTCACTGAATGTTTACTTTTAAATGAAGTATTGAGGACTCGAAAAAGGTTGATCCAACTTCAACTTAACATATAATAAGTAAATGTTTTTGGAATTGTGATATAATGATTAAAGTAAATACATTTATATTAAAAGATTCAGATTCAAATTTACAATAATAAATATAATATTAACTAAATAAAATGATAAAATAAAATTCTAAAAACTGAAACTTTTTAATTATTTTTCAAATAAAATATGAATCAAGCAATTCCACAATTATTATATATCAAAACAAAATATGATAAACATTATTTTTAATCAACAACCCTAATTAAATTATTAATCGTTAAGTGAAATAATTGAATTTTCTCTGTTTCTTCTAATATAATTTTTGGACTCGAGTGAAATCCATGAGTGTCAAAAACAATATGATTGATTTACAAATCATTAGAAGCATCCTTCTCCACATCCATGCGTTTTTAAGTTTTTATAATGTCCGGACATACCGTAATTGTACAAAATTCATAACAGTGAAAAGCTACCTTACTTTACTGGTACCAAACTGACACACTTGTTGGATTATCTAACAGGAGCCGGTTGCTTTTGAACAAATGTATTGAAGTGAAAAAGGTTAAAGGTCTGTTCTTAGAGATGAAACCTCACGGAAAAGCTGTCCCCTTGTGATGCCTACGCATATAGAGTGGCTATATACAGCTAGGACGTGTTCATAAGACTTTATATCTTATAATTGAATGTTCTCTTCAGGTCTTATGTAGATCCAAATTGAAGAGGAAATTATCGCTTTTGTGTTTTGTAGGAGTTGTTCAATTATTGATAGGGTGTTTTTTTAAATTATTGATAAGAGTGTTCTTTGTATTATGAGCCCAGTCTCCTTAAATTAATAATTTGATAGTTCCTTTTTTTTAAGATTTAGGTGTCAATAATGTTGTTTTTATAGTTGTAATTATTATTTATTTTTTTTTGTAAAAAGGGGTTGGAGACTATTATTGTAATGTCGGAAGTTATTTATTGGTTTGTCATGATGGAGCTCCATGTGTAAAGGGATGGTTTAGTTGACAATTGTGTTCAACTACCTTATGATTAGGGTATTATAATTTCTCTAGCACCCCCTAAGACCACTTAAGATGGTTGGGTGGCACTCAATCTTCTTTTAGTTGAGCTTTTTGTTTAGAGTACATAACCTCCTAAGGATGTTCTACATCCACCACCTTCTCCCACTGTGACTTGTGCCTTGCTTTCTTATGATGTATTCATATAATTTTTGGGTTGTTGTGCATTGCCAAGTTGTTTAATTTAAACTTTATTTTCTTACCAGCATAGAGCTTGACTGTACACACCAACCGTTTGTTTGTTTGTTTGTTTATTTATTTATTTTTATTTTTATTTTATTTTATTTATTTATTTTTTGGTGGGGGGTCGAGGGTGGGGGAGCGACGTTGGGGCATGCGGGGGAGGCAGGGCCAGGGTAATTTATTTCACTTGTTTGGTTGTGCCCAGCTAGTAGAGGTGTTCCAATGGCTATGTGTTCACTTGTTCGGTTTTGCCCTCCATCAAGGTAGTTTTGCGGGCTATTTGATTTAGCTTCATTGTTTTCATTGTGAGGTTTTACTAGTTCACATGTCGTGGATTCCACCCAATTGCCTTACTATATAAACCGTTATTTGAATAATAGATGTGTTTCCAATAGTAAAATGTTTGTCCCTCATGGTGAGTTGGGTTTATATATATATATATATATATATATATATATATATATATATAATTTGGACTATTAGTGCAAAGGCTTAAGTACAATCTTTTTTTATCATTTGCATGCATAAGTTAGTTTTACTCTCTATATTTAGCCTATACTTAGCATAATAAATTTGATGTATACTTATATTTGAGTTTAGCATCGAATTGGCATGTTATAAATCTGATTATCACCCTTGTGCACTATCATTTCTAGATTCTTAGTTCTAGTATACTGCCAAGGTAAGATATAACCTCATATCCATTTTAGGGTTAAACAATGATCATATGGACATATAATTCAACATAGATGCTGAATTTTACTAAAATATTAAGTAAAATATTATGTATATTGTAAATACAAATGTTGACACAGTGGATTGCATTCGGGGGTAGGACACCTAGCTCCTGCCCGTCCACACGCAACAATGGAAACTCCCCTCTTGCCTGTGGGACCAGCGAAGCTGGAGGGGAGAGTCTCTAGATAAGGGCTAGCTCCCTCTGATGTATCTTTTAGGCCCTGGTTTCTCCTACTTCTAAAAAATAAAATGAAAAAAGGGGGGGATGAAAAAGGAGAGAGAGATGCTGAAAATAGAACCTAAGCCTAAAAGATGAAAAGGTGATACACCAAAAAAGTTTGATCCACTCAAGCCTGAACATACACTTTTCACCAAGAAGCAGCACCCATACACATCATCTAATGTGGGAAGCTCTTCTGCAACAGTGAGCTAGGGGTCCATGGAAATATAGGGAGGAAGGAACTACCAAAGGCATCCTCAAACACACTTATGACGACCTATTCACAAGAACCTATACTCCTCTAGGGACAATTCTGGGAAACCTGCAAAAGAGAAGCTCACAATGCACTAGACATGCTGGAGTCATTCTATGAAAAGCATCAAAGACAATGACTTAACACAAAAGAAATCATAGACATATGTGTGACTGCAAGTCTAGATGGAGGTAAAAATGCTAAGTCTTGATTGAAGGTAAAATCTGGCAGAGTTTTGCCTTACAAGCCCGAGAGATTTTTGGGCAGAGCTTTTGCTTTAAGGCTGAGAGAATGGATCCTTCTCAAAATGAGAATTTTACAATATATAGAAAGAGGGAGAGAACTTGGCACTTTCTGGGAAAAACTTTGGTGCTCTTTTTTCAAGTGGCCCATGTGCGTTCTGAACCTTGGGAAGAGGAAATCATTTGATTGTTGGCTCCTGCTTTAACTTTGGCATCCCAACATTAATAAGAAAACATGGCCGCACCTCTTTTACTATAAATAGACTGCAGTTTGTCCCCTCATAAATGCCATATGGAGAAATCAGGCCACACCGCTCATTATTTACACCGTTTGATGACCATCTAGCAATAACTCGTCACTTGGACTGCTTTGTCTTTTCTTGCACATTGTCTTTGTCCTGGTTTCTCTCTTTTTGGCTTTGTCACTTTTTTGCTTCTTCTAGTGGGTCGCTACATTCCTTAGGCTCTTTTATGCTTGCCTTGGCCACTTTCCACTAATTTTCAAATAAGTGACACGTGGTGTGTTCCACTCTGAAATTGGCAGGACACGTGGTAGCATCTGCTTGACTCAAAGAAGCTTTAAGTACCCTTTGAAGGTCCTACAAAAGAGGACATGTGTCGACGTCTGCTCTCTTTAGTAGTTCATCAGAGCCCACCACAGTGCTCACGAGACAAAAAGGGAGAGACAGTGGGTGTTGACACTTGTCAGCTTCCATCGAGCCTTTTAGGGGATACATGGCGCATTCCACTTCTTTTAGAGAAAACATGTCAAGCCTCCTGCAATTTCCACTTGGCACTTTCCATGCTCTGGATCTTTTGGCCCTTAGGGGCTATCTTTTGGTGGGTCATTGCACTCCTTAGGCTCTTCCTACTTGCCTTGGCCACTTTTCACCAATTTCAAATAAGTGACATGTGGCGCATTCCACTGTGAAATGGGCAAGACACATGGCAGCATCCACTTGACTTATGGAAGCCTTAGGCACCCTTTGAAGGTCCTGTGGAAGAGGACATGTGTTAGCTTCCACTCTCTTTAGTAATTCATCTGGGGCCCACCACAGTTCTCGTAGGACAAAAGAGAGAGATTGCGGGTGTTGACACTTGTTGGCTTCTGCTGAACCTTGCAAGGGACATGTGGCACATTCTGTTGCTCCTAGAAAAGCATGTCAAAGCCTTTCATGGTTGCCACTTGGTGCCTTCCATGCTTTGGATTTCCTGGTGTAAAATTTGATGTTCGTGGGCCCATCATAGTTTGAATACCAATGGCTAGTTTGTCGTGTTTAACTTTGACATTTTTGGGCCCATCACCCCATGGACTTTCCTTCAGCTTCTTGCTTCGGCCCTTTCTGCAGACTTTTTCCTTTGGATTTCTTCCCCATGGGCTTTTTTCGTGGACAATTTTCCCATGGACAAAAGGTCCACGAGAATTGGCCGCTTTGATTTCTTTTGGGGTTTTCCCTGGGTCCTTTTCTCTCGCAGCCTTTATCCAAATATCTTCAAACTTTTTGTCTGAAGGAATTCCTTCGAACAAAAAGTCTAAAAGAATTCACTCAATGACTTAAGTCTTTTTCCGCATTTTGAATTTCTTTGATTGAACCAAAAGCCGTTGAACCATTTGAACTAAACCAAAGCGTTGAACCTTGTCGATGAACTTAGCTTTGAACCAAAGCAATGAACTTTGTCGATTAAACCAAGAATTTAACTTTGCCAAAGCATTGAACCAACTAAATTGAACCAAGCCTTTGAATTGAGCTGATGAACTTTGCAGTTGAATTGAAGCATTGAACCTAAGCGTTGAAACAAGGCATTGAATCGAAGCATTTAACTAGTTCAATGGTTCAACATTTCAAAGATGCCAACTTTCCTTGTGAATTTCTTCAAATAAGAGTCTGAAAAATCTTTGTAAAACCTTGCACTCTTTGGCTAGTTCTTCAACTACCAAAAGACTACACCTACCGAGTTCATAGAAGTCATTGTGAAGTCCATAGAAAACCTACAGAGTCCATAGAAATGGACCTGCAGAGTCTATTAAAATTTTGTAGACCATCAAAAATTTCCAGATTCATGCAAAATGAAAAAATGAAATGGCCCAAAATAGCTAGGATAGAAGGGGACCAATTTTTGTCCTGTTGCAAAAAAAATGGTCAACAAATTGGCGACTCCCAGGGGAAGCATCCCTGCTATGCTTAGAGACCAATTGCCTTTTAGTCCATCGAGCACAGAGTTAGATGCAGATCTGAAAGAGTTAGCCACTACTTTGAGGGATCCCAGAATAAAACATGAAGCCTTTTACCCCACACATAAAGGAAAACACACACAAGGCTAAAACCACTACTTATGCAAACTGCACATAGGGAAAGTAGGAAAAGAAACTGAAAGCAAACTACTATATACATCTAACCAAGAATATTTACCTCCCTCCTAAATCAAAGGGAAAATTTCTTAAGTTCCCTCCCTGGCTAGGAAACTTATGGTGCCAGACAAGTGGCTGAATGAAGTGGAGACTTGGTGACCTGTGCCTCTTGCCTGTCACCTGGATTGGCTTGCATATGAGTGGATCAGAATCAAACATACTCCCAACATATTTGTACTCTACTTGTTCTTGAGAGCTTGTTGAATGCTGGTTCTTCATGCTGGTGCATTTCACCAAGAAATCTCTGGCTGTTGGCTCATCACCATAAGCCCTTTGATATGCACAGTCCCTCCGTAATGCATCATGGTTTGACCTGTTCCCTTCTGCTTCATTGAAAACCCTGTCAAAATCATCCTCTACTTCCTCTTGGCCTTCTTGAAGAAGGGTGACTATTGTGATGTCTGAAATATAATCACAAACTGATTTCTCATCCCATAAAACATCACCTCTTTGTTTAAAGCTCTCTTCTTCAAGGCTTTCCTCAAGGAAGACCAGCTTCTCCTTTTCCTCCTCAAAGACCAGAGTTTCTAGACGTTTAAAGGCATCCATCTAGTCCTCCTCTAACTCAGGCTACTCAGCGTAGTCATCCTCTTCATCGAAACAACAAGGAAGTTCATCAAACAAAGGGGGAGAGAGCTCACCATGCTTAAGTTCCTCCTCATATTGCTGGAACATCCGCATGTATCCATGCCTTGTGTCTTCTCCATTGCTGATGAGGTATTCACAATGAGCATCGATGATGATTTATTCTTCATCATCACTCACTATAGCCTCTTGGAGAGCTGCAAATTGGATCTTCTACTCCTCCATGGCCTCCTGTAAAATAGGGTCCTCCTTGAGAAGGGATGAAGTGAAAAAAACATGTGGTAGAGGAGACAGTCCTTGAGCTAGAATCAAATGATTCTCCTCTTTCCACTTGGCTAGCACTTCATCTATATTAGGTGTGGCCTGATATCTCTCTTGGGGGTGTGTAAGTGGGTGTGTTTAGACATGGAATGTGCCATTGGGTCTGAACCATCCATCACACATTGGCTGAGGAATCTCTCTCTGAATTCCAACTCTACAATTCTTTTGGCTATATCCTCTTGGAAGAGCCTTTCTTTGAGGTCACCAGCATCATCATGAGTAGGAGTAGCCTCATCTTCTTCAAGGTTTTGAGCAAAACCTTTCTTCTCCTCTTTCATGCCCCATGATTCTACTGTTTTATTCTAGTTTAGGATCTCAGAATTGGAATTTTGCTCCTATGAATAGGCAGCAACTGTGTTTTCTCCAAAGTCTTGGGGCTCCTCCACAAGGTCTAAAAATTCCATTTCTCTTTCATGAAGCAGTCTCATTCTAGCCTCTAAATCCTCAATTTGCTTGGCTAGATTATTCTGAAAGTCTTTCTTGAAGGTCACCAGCATCATCATAGAGATGGGTAGGAGCAATTTTGAGAGAGATGTGCTAGTTCAAAAAGTTCCCCCCAAAATAAGATTCATGATCTAAGGAGTTTAGAAGGTTCATCTCCATGGGAGGTTGTCCCAGTTCCCTTTGATGCTTGAAGGCTAAGAGCATGGGGTCAAGAGCAGGGTTGATTGATGCATAGGATGAGCCAAAATGAGCAAGTGCCATCTGGTAGAAAGGATTTGGTGCACAAGAGGGGGCTTTTTTTAGTATAGAAGGGGGTGCATAAGGCTGATTGCCTTGCATGGATGGATTCCTCTATTTTGCTACCTCTTCCTCCATGGATTACAAGGCCTAAGCTTGCCTGAACAAGCATGCCTCTTTATACATCAGCTCCTACTGATATCCATACTGCTCATCCAATATGTTGATCTCCATTACCTACTTCTCAAACACCAGCGCCACCTCCCTTATCATTGAAGGGCAACTAGGAGAGCTGCTTGAGGTGATTCTCTGAATATCTTGAGTTTGATCGAAGTCATATGAAGGAATACAAGACCCATGATTTTGTGCAAAGGAATTATACATAAAAAAAGTGATTTCTTGATGGCACTAGGCTGCTTAACCAGTTGATTCAACTCAGAGTCACCATTGGTGTTGATATAAAAGACTCCAAAGGCTGGTTGGTTGAAGAACACACCAAAAATTCTTCAACTCTTTGGACACAACTTGTCCTAGTTGGTTCCTTTGGGCATGCGAAAAACTATTGATGCAGTGGATTGCACCTGGGGGTAGGACGCAAGGTTTTATTTCCACCCTACATACAATCACAAAATGTAATCAAATTTTTGGGGGGAGTAAGTTCTTTATTAAATTTACCATCTTAGCATTTAGACCCTATTAACGCAAGGGATATTAATAGAGGAGAAATAAAAATAGATTGTTCAAGTTAAATAATATGACATTGAGATCCTTTAAAATAAATGGAAGTAGATTGTGATGGTAAATGTAGTATCCTTCTAGGAATAACTTTTATTATTTTAAGCCGTGCCCATCAACCAACCTACTTGGATACATGACCTTATATAAGACTACTTAATCCACATACCTCAACTAAACTCATGGAAAAAATTGAATATGGGGGGAAAAGTATTACTTGATCAGTTAGTAATGAAATCAATTTTTTCCAAGTAAATATTTTAATTGAGGGTGAGTCCCCCTTTTCTCAAAAGGTGATAGAGAATAACCATGTGTCTCCATCTTCAAGCCATGTTGGGTTCAAGAAAACATATAGAAACATCAAAGTTATTTTTTTAAAGAAGGTATTAAAGGTTGATATTATAATATGTATAAATGAGTATGACATCTAACAATAGAATAAGGGGAACAATGTTCTTTTGCCAAGATTTTTGAATTAAATTTGGATCCACAACAAAAGTAATAAATTGTGTCAATAGACTTTACCTTAGGTCTTCCTAGATCTAAGGGTAAAGATTAAATTATTTTGGTGGCAGATATATTGAAAAAATATAACCATTTCATTCCCCTAAGAAATGTAGGGATGAATGGTCATAAGGTTGGAAAAAAGTATATCCAACATTTATTTGAGATAAATGAGATCTTTAAATTTATCATTTAAAATCATGATAAGATTTTTCAAATTCATTTATGATAGGATTTTTTTTAATATGTAGGTGCTACATTATACATGAGCACTACATACCACCCTCAAACATATTGGAAAATAAAGGTGGTGAGAAAAATCTTGGAAGCATGAGCAAGTGGTTACAATGGCTACATTTGACAGAGTATTAACACAACCACATACTACACAATTAAAAAAACATGTCACCATTTAATTATTTATATGGTTAAGAGGCATAATCACCATTAGATTAGTTAATTCATAGGGTAAAGTTTCCAACAAAAGAGGAATTTTTGGGAGAGATGTAAAACATTATATAAGTATTGAGAGATAACATGGCAGGGAACACCAATCTGATGAAGCAATAAACAAACCAACACAATATAAAGAGGATTTTTGAGATCAAGTACATTTTATTCATACAGTTAAAATTATATAAATAAAATACATTGAAGGATAAAGAAATACAAAAACTACAACCAAAGTATAATGTCCCGTGCCAGGTGCAAGCAAGGTTGGGGAAAGTTGTGTATGCATTGGACATACCAAATAAGTAAAGTGTCTTGATGTGTTTCATGTGTTATGTTTGAACAAGAAGATAGTGGTGCATATAAATTTTGATGGCTATTAAAGAAGGCAAACTTGTGTAATAACCAAACAGAATTGTCATGGAGGAATCCAAGAAGATTTGAAATAGGGTAATGTGTATGTTGAAGGTGAATTGTAAGGGGCTACTCATGAAGGATGTAAATCGATAAATTAAGTAGTTTATGGAAAATAATATGAGGTTGAAGAGGATTTCAAGTGGTGGGGGAGGTTTATAAGCATGAAAGAGTGAAAAGTTTTAAAAAAAAACATGCCCAAAATTCAAGCAAATCCTTAGGAATTAAAAGATTCCTCATTCTCATTCAAGTAATTTTTCAAGTCATGGTATATGGTAGGATGGTCAAATTTTTTATGTATAAAATAGAGGTATTGACTTCCATTCTCATAATGAAATGTTTTACAATTTTAGAGTTTGACTACATTTTATGTAAAATCTCTTTAAGAGGGAGGGCATGTTGTATAACTAAACACAATGTATATTTGTGCATACATGTGCGCATGTGCCTACTTAGCATTATTTATATTATATTATATTTTAGGTGACTAGAGTTACTAAAGGGTTTGATCATGAGTTAGTATTTGATTGATTAGGGTCTGTAGTAGTTGAATACAAATGGGAGAAAAACCTTAAATAATGTATATTTTAACAATATCAACTTGATGAAAAAGTTAATTGCCATTGTGTGAGAGTTGTTTTATTACATTTAGATTTTTAGGTATAATCCACCTTCGGGAAAGCTCATGCTTCCATATTTTTTCATTTATAAATGTTTCACTATATTTTTTCAATTTTTTTTCCCAAATAACAATGTAATATTATACTAGAGTCCTTTAATCTTATAGGATTGAGCTTAAAAAAATGAAAATATCTAATCATGTGAAACTAGACTTAACTTAATTCCACTCTCTAATTTACAATCAATATAGAATCTACCTAATCTATAATAATAATAATAATAATAATAATAATAATAATAATAATAATAATAATAATAATAATAATAATAATAATAATAATAATAATATCTTTCCAAAAATTATTATTATTATTTGGGTCATAGCATTGGTTTCCAATAATTTCATTCTTGATGATAGGTTTAATTTTGAGAATATACCAATTTTTTAATATACTTTTAGTATGAAAAAGTTAATTGAACTAATATATTCAACCAAATTTATTAAGTGTTTATTTTCAAATGAGATATTGAGAACTTCAAAAAATAAGATCAAAATTCAATCCAATCTCACATGAAGTAAGCAAATATCCCTTAAATTATGATGTAACAATTAAAATGGATACATCCATATTGAAATAACTTAAATTCAAAATCGTAGTAGAAAAAAATAACATTAACTAAAAGAAATGCCATACAAAAATTAAAACTCCTAATTATTTTTTTCATAAGATATAGGCCAACCAGTTCCACAATGATCATATATTAAAAATATATATAATAAACATACAACAGACAACCAGCCTAATTAAATTATTAATCGCTAACTGGAATAATTAAATTTTCTTTGTTTATTCTACTATAATTTTTGGACTAGAGTGAAATCCAAGAGGATAAAAAATAATGTGATTGCTTCACAAATCCTTAGGAGCATCCTTCTCAACATCCTTGCTTTATTAAGTTTTTATGATCCAAACTGATAACAGTGAAAAGCTATCTTACTTTAATAGTACCAAACTAACATACTTGTTGGGCAATCTTTAAGTAGCTGGTTGTGTTTGAACAAATGTATTGAAGTTAAAAAGGTTAAAGGTCTTTTCTTAGTAATGAAACCTCAAAGAAGTTGTCCCCTTGTGATGCCTATGCATATATAGAGTGTGGCCACAGAGACCATTCCTATCCTAGATCCTAAAACATAAATTTTTGGTTTTTATTTTTTTTCTAATATTTGTTTGTGAATATAATTCAAGTATATTTTATCTTATGAGATATCCTTTATCAAACAAATAAGAATCTAATCATATGAGGTAGGTATTCTTTTGTCAAATAAATAAGAATCTAAATATATGGGTTATGTATTTCTTTGTCAAACGGACAAGCGTCTAACCAAACGGGTTAGACATCTAGACATGAGTAAGGTATGCTCTGGGTAGACACTTGACTCATCAAAATCAACCGGATCCTGAGTCGGTCACTATTCACCACTCATCTCTACTAGATAAGCATCGAGTTTTTCATGACACAGTGGCATGTATGAAACATATAATTAAAAGTTGCATTTTGCCTTAGAATTTGGCCTAAAGCCTCAAGAACTATGATAATCCAACCGGGATCCTTCTGAGTATATCACAGAGTTCTTATCTTTGCTTTGTATATCTAAATTAGGACCTTATTTTGATGGTCTTACTTTTTCATTTAGCTTTAATCTTGTTTAGCATACAAACTCAAACCCCATCCTATTCACCTATGTGCTGGAAGCATCTTTCACTTCTCAGAATTTCTACATACCTGCTTCCAAATAGGACCAAGGTGTAGTATGCATGTAGTTCTATTTTCTACTCTAAGTTTCATGTGAACTGTGAATTTCGGTATGCAGCGCTTGTTAGGGCCTAGTTCATTTTAACGTGAGCATTGCTTACCACCCCCAAACAAATTGGCAAATAAAAGTGGTGAACAAGGGCTTGGAAGAAAATAGATACAATAGCCATGTTTGACTAAGTATTAACACAACACCACATTCCACAGCTAAAAAATATTTCAACATTAAATTTTTTGTATGGCTATGAGGCACTATTAGCATTAGATTGGGTAATTCATAGGGTAAAGGTCTCAACAACAAAATAAGTTGTGGAAGAGATGTAGAACATTCTAAAAGTAATGAGAGATAAGTTGGTGGGGAGCACCAATAAGATAAAGCAACAAACAAACCAAGATAGTATATAGAGGAGTTTTGAGATCAATGACACTATGTTTGTCCCAACCAAAGCATAGTGTCCCATATGAGGTGCATGCAAAGCTTGGGAAAGTTCCATATGCATTGGACATACCAAACAAGGGAAGGTTTCATGATGTGTTTCATGTGTTATGTTTAAATAAGAAGATAGCAATGCATTTAACATTTGATGGTTGATGAAGAATGAAACCTTGTACAAGAGATAGAGAGAATTGTTAGGGAAGAATCCAAGAAGATTTGAAATAGGGTAGTGTGTATGTTGAAGGTGAGGTGGAAGGGGATACCCATGGAGGATGCAAATCTCTAAACTAAGTAATTTTGGCCAAGCATCCAAGGCTGAAGAGGATTTCAAGGGGGTATGGGGTAGGGGGAATCCCGACATGATAAAAAAATGGTGAATATGGAGGGAATAAAGAAAGAGTGAAAGTTTGTAGGAAAAATATGCCCAAAATGCAAGTGAAGCCTTAACATTTTAAAAAAAATCCTCATTCTCATTCTTGAGTAATATGTCAAGTCATGGTATATGGTAAGGTGATCAAATTTTTCATGTATTAGGTAGAGTATTGAGTTCTATTCTCATAATTAAATGTTTTACACTTTTAGATTTTGTCAACCTTTGAGGTAAAAGCTCTTTAAGGAGGAGGGCATGTTGTATAGCTAAACACAATGTATATTTGTAAGTGTGTGCATGCGTGTGTGTGTGTGTGTGTGTGTGTGTGTGTGTGTGTGTGTGTGTGTGTGTGTGTGTGTGTGCGCGCGCGCGCGCGCGTGTGCTTTTTTAACATTATTTATATTATATTATATTATATTTTGGGTGCCTAGAGTTATTGAAGGGTTGAATCATGAGTTACCTTTAGATTGATTAGGGTTTATAGTCACTAAATACAAATAAGAGAAAAACTCTAAATAATAAATGTATTTACAATATTAACATGATGCAGAATATATCCCCTATTATATGAGATCTATTTTATTAAATTCAGATTTGTATATACAATCCATCCTTAGGAAAACACATGCTTCCATATTTTTTTAATTTATTAAGATTTCACTACATTTTGCAGTTTTGTTTTCCAAATAACAATGTAATACTGAACTAGAGTCCTTTAATCATATAGAATTGAGTTTAACAAAATTGAGATTCACTAATCATGTGTTAATACACTTTACTCAACTTAATTACACTCCTCAAATTTAACATCGATTTAGAATCTACCAATCTAAATAAATAATGATAATATCATTCCGAAAATAATGATTATTATTTTTTGGTTCATAGCATTGGTTTCCAATAATATCATTCTTGATGATAGGTTTAATATAAATATTGAAAACATCAAAATTTAAAGTTTACCTAACTGTACAAATTAAATCAGTGCAAAATAATGCTCAAAGACATGAGCTAATAATTTATTTGCCAAACTTTTTGACTCTATTAGTGAAGAGGGGACAAAAAAACAAGTCTGCGTTGTTTTATTTACTTTCACTGGCTAGAAAGTAAATTAAGGTTGCTTTCCAAAACCTTTCCCAGGTGGCATCTAGTTTGTAATGTTGGGACAGTCCTTAATTATCTAAAGAAAAATTTCTTACATTGATGTTTATCATACAATTGTATTTGGACAATTAAAAGTATGTGGATGCTTTTGGTGCTCTGTAATTATTGTACTTGTGAAGTTAAAGACAATATGTGTGGAAGAAATAAATTTTAGAAGGTCTATTTCATAGAAAATTTGAAAAGGATTTATCATTTATATCTCGTTATCATACTAGGTTGAAATGTGCCAACCCATCAAACTTATCTATCATGGTTTGCTTTTTGAAATGCCTTAATAAGTGTATTTGGTAAATTGTAAAACAATGAAACTAACATTCGTAGAATCATTTATCTCGTAAGCTAAGGTCTATATATATTATTACCAAGGATGACATTTTTAATAATATTATTCTTTTATATTATAATGATTGCTTTTATCTCAAATACGAACAGAAGATGTTAAAAGGTCAACAAGATATTTTGGATCCAATATCCTAAACTAATGTGGTTTTTTCTAAAACACTTATTAACATTCAAATGCTTGGAGCTCATAATCTAGCTGTGATACCATCTTAATTTTCTATAAACTAGGTAGGTCTGGAACATTGAGCAACAGAGAAGAGAAGACGATGTTGATGTGTGAGTAGTGTCGGAGCTGATTTCATCATGGGTCTGTCATTGATTTCATTAAAGGCAACTCCTTTTTTATTCCACTCTGAATAAAAGAAAGGTGAAGAAGTTATGAAAGTATTAGCTATAATTTTGAATGGAGCAAAGCACTTAAGCAAGGTTTTCTTGTTGCTTTGTAATAATTCCACCTAAGGCTGACTATGACAGATGTTTTCGAGTATGAATATTTATTGGTAGTTTAATTACGATTTTTATTTATTCCTAAGTTTTGAATGTTTTTAATGAAGAACATAGCTCTTGACGGAGTAGTTTAATTACCCTACTAGGATTTGATTGTTGGAAATGATTTTGTTTTATGACTGGTTTTATTAGCACCTTGAACTTTACTATATGTTGTGATCGAGAGCTTTCTAAATTATTTCATATTTATCCATGGTGCCAAACTAACCCATATATGTGGTAGGACAGGCTTGATGGAGAGGAGAGGGATAAGAAGTGAGCACTTAAAAGTGGTAGGGGAAATATGAGGGCTAAGAAGATGAAGAATGGTATTCCAGAAAAAAGTTATCTTTCTAAGTGGATTTATAAAACATGTTATTGTAAGGTGGTAAGGAGTTGTAAGAGGGGGCAACAACCAATGCTAGCAAGGGTGAAGTATACATGGGTCGCTTATTGGCTAGAACATTTTAAAGAGGAGTGAAAGGTGGTGATGTGTGGTTCACCAAGTGGGGTAAGATGAAAAACCCCAAATGGGGATTTACACATGAGGTTGGTAAGATGGGGGAATGTTCAATGACATAGGATTGTGCACCTCATAAGAAAATATATCACTAGGTTTTTGGCTCGATATGTAACCATTAGGGTAATTAGGTTGGTATTAGGGTAGTTTATAATATGTCACTAGGATGGGAATACTAGAGGAATAATCTTGATTGTTCAGGTTGGAGGTCATCCTTTATTTCAAATAACCATTTCAAAGAGATCCTTGATTACCCTTTATATCTCAAATGTGATTGATATGTGTCTGATCAAGGTAGAGATAGCTCATTTGGTGTTGCATTAATTGTTGGTTTGGGAGCCTCTCTCATTGGAGGCTCTCAGTGAAAGGATCGATAGCCTATGATTAATTAATCTCTGTTAGATGATTCATGAGAAATCGTCATGGGATTATCTAGTCGTGTGAAAGTGTTTTGGTTATTTTTCAAGGGAATTAGGGGTAATTTATATCTACTCAACCCATCTTATAACAAGCGGACTTTCTAATAATACTAATTGAATATTTTCATGCCTTCAATGTAAAGGGTTTGTAAGACAATGTGAGGTGTAAGTTAAATTTTAGGATAGATCCCAACTCTTTCAGTAAGGGTAATGTTTTTGAATTCAAGGTAGTTTCTAGAGGTTTTATAATGATCTCATAGTTCTTATCTTGTGATTCCATGAGATTTATTTTTCAAGATAGAAGAAAAAATATTTTTAAAATTTGTTCTTCATATTTTAGGTGGAGTTGTTATTCCATTTAAAGAAAGAAGCTTCGCTTGGAGGTTGGATAATCCTTATATATATTTAAGGTATAAGGTCCTATCAAACTTCTATCCAGGTATATTATGTTGGTGTGTGTACATTCAAATAAAAAATGAAAGATGAGAGAAGGATGGAGGAAAGAAAGAAATGAAAGAAAAGGTGAAACATTGAAGAATCCTTTCACATCAATTTCACCAAATTTGTATATATATAAAGTAACATTTTAACCTTTGTACATTAAAATTATAAATATTTAACTCATAAATTTAATTTAAAATATGATGTGATGAGTGGTTTAATGGTTAGGTTTGTTTGGTTGAGGATTTTCAATCGAAAGGGCTAGTTGATTAAGTCAAGCTATTGGCATGGGGTTTTGACCAGTAGGTGGAAAAGGTTGCTTTTGTTGATATAAAAATATTTCACCTACATCGTATTAATCATTTAAGGTATTACATTGAGATGTGGCAGTGTTCCAAGAACCATTAGAGATGACAAGGATAAGGTAGTGAAGCTCTTGGTCTATACTTAATTCTAGAAATTGAGCGAATCTAGGTTGAATAACTCTAAGGATTTGGATTGATTTGTTAGGTTGGGTTTACCTATAATATGTCATCCACAAATTTAATGAAATATGATGAGGCTAGACCTAAGGATAAAAGAGATAGAAAATTATAATTTCAAGTTGTTGGCTTGGCAAACTAGAAGATAGACTTGTCTTATTGGTTTTGCATCTACTAGTCATTTTTGTTTGCCAAGAATGTTTAATTAACTAATAATAAGGTTGGGAAGACAAGTAGAGTGAAATACGTCTAGTTGAAGCTCATAATACATCTCATTTTAGATGTTGTTCACCAAATTAAGGCCTAGCATTCAAGGAAACATTCCTAATCTATGAAAATGAGCTTGTTCAAGAAGTGTCATTCACAATTGAGGAAAACATTTGTTTTTAAGTTTAAAAGTGTGTTTTATTTATTTAGGCTTGATATGTAGTTGATTTAATTTTATTTTAAAAATAGGGTTTTTGCTGATTTATAGTTGGTGTAATGTTTAGCAAGGTTTAGGCTTGTTTGTACTTACAACAAGGCTTTTTTAAATGATAGAAGACTATAACACCTCCGAAATTCAAATAGTGAAAAAAAAAGTAATCAAATATTTTGTCGTTTTATTATTTTATTGGATTCTTGTACGTGTAATGCTAATCAAAATTGAATTTAAATCAAGAAATTCAAATACTTATTTTCTTTTGGCTTTTTCTTAATTTTAAGAGTTCAAAAAATTGTTTGTGTTTGTTAGAATGGATTTTTTCTCTTTAATAATTTTGTATGTATAAAACAAAAATATAATATGTAGTTTGAAACTCTAAATGTGATAATTAAACACTAAACATACCATTTAGATTTTGTATATATGTAATGTAATTTCATAATTTTAAGATCTAGTTAGATGAAAAGCTAAATGTAAATTCTTTGGATCTTGATTGTTGTAAAATTTTGTATGCAAATAAAATTTATATGAAAATTTAATGAATTTTTATTTATAGTTATTATCTATGAATTTATATCAGTTTATTAGCATGAAATAAAGTAAAACAACTCTAACTGCAAATTCTCTTTTTGGGGATTTTATGATTTTGTATGCAAGTCATTTTTTTGTGTTGTGTGAGAGATTTGTATGTCCAAAAACTAAAATTTTAAAGTATTTTAATGTAATTGAATGGAAATTTTACCTATATATCATTGATATAATATGCACACAATTGTTCTTTAAGATCTACATCATGTGAATGAAAATATGAAAGGCCTTTAGCTTTTCAATGAAAAAGAAATAAAAAAAGAATGAAATATTATTGAGAATTTTGTAAATGAATATTTTAAAATAAAAATAATACAATAAAATAATAAATTTAATCTAATGAATAAAATAATTAATAAAATAAAGAAGAAAATAGATATTCCAACCTGACCAAAGTAGAGATTTGATGGGGGGAAAGAACATGGTGGAATTATTGAATCTGTACGTAATTGGATCCAAATATATAATTCAGTAAGTGATCCAAGAAATCTAAAACAAGATGAAACACAAATAGGACAAAATCAAAATCACAACTTGAATAAAGAGACAATTGAGTAGTATTTGGTTGTTGACAAATAATAGAGTATTGGGTTGCAAGCTCATGGGTATCTCTTTTTAATTCTTATGGGTGACCAAAAGATTACAATGAAACTTGGGTTAACCTATTAAAAATCAATAAAATGAATTTTGCACCTATATAAAACCTATATGTTACAATCTCTGCTACATTTTTTTAGATATAAAATTGAAGGAAAAATGACTTAATTGTAAGAAAGAATAAGAACTTGCAAGTAGAAGTTAATTAAAAGGTAGAAGTTAAGAAAGAATAGGAACTTGCCTGAGATCTTATTAGAGTTAACTTAGAGGTAGATAAATTTTGATTGAACATGATTGAGATTTATTGGATCATTAGGAGGATATGAAAAATAGAGAAGGCAAATGATTGAAATCATGCAAAACACATCAAAATTTGTGTCTTAAGTTTTGTTTGCAACATGTATGCAATAGTAGCAAAAAATTCGTTCAATGAAGGTAATGGTTATGAAACCATCATTATAGTTAGAGAAATAACCACATATTTTATAAAAAAATGCCATGGCAATTTTTAGAACTGATACAATGGCTGCACAAACCACCAAGGTGATTATATAAAATGTAGTGGCAATTGCATAAAACACCACAAAAAATTTGCCATGCCATATAGAAACTTGAAGTTAGAAGGAAAAACACTTGGGAAATGAAAATTTTAAAAGTTTATAAGAGCCAAAAAGGCAAAACAATGGAACAACTTATCCATCATGCTTTGCTTTGTGAAATACAAAACAATGGAACAACTTATTTTGTAGTAGAGAAGATACAACGATGTTGATGTGCAGGAGCTGATTTTAGCATGGGGCAGCCATTGGTGTCAGTGAAAGCAGCTTCTTTCAAATTTTTGTAATTGTGGCGAAAAAATTATTAATATAATTTAATATTATTTATATAGAATAAACATAATCTAAATTCAAGTGAAAAATAGATATTTTGATAAATTAGATTTATATTTATTATTGTTTTTGACATTATTTATGGATCCGATCATAGCAGCTTCTCTATTAAATGTATTCCTATTTAATTTTAAGAATATATCAAATTTTTAATATATTTTTAGTATTAAAAAATTAATTGAATGGATATAATCAACTGAATACACTAAATATTTACTTTTAAATGAAGTATTGAGGACTCGAAAAAGGTAGATCCAACTTCAACTTAACATATAATAAGTAAATGTTTTTGGAGTTGTGATATAATGATTAAAATAAATACATTTATATTAAAAAATTCAGATTCAAATTTACAATAATAAATATAATATTAACTAAATGAAATGATAAAATAAAATTCTAAAAATTGAAACTTTAATTTATTTCTACAATAAAATATGAATCAAGTAATTCCACAATTATCATATATCAAAACAAAATATGATAAACATTTGTTTAAGTCAACAACCCTAATTAAATTTTTAATCGTTAAGTGAAATAATTAAATTTTCTATTTCTTCTAATATAATTTTTGGACTCGAGTGAAATCCAAGAGTGTCAAAAACAATATGATTGCTTTACAAATCATTAGAAGCATCCTTCTCCACATCCATGTGTTTTTAAGTTTCTATAATTGTGCAAAATTCAAAACAGTGAAAAGCTATCTTACTTTAATGGTACCAAACTGACACACTTGTTGGACTTGGTGAAAAGCATATAGAGTGGCTATATACAGCAAGGACATGTTCATAAGACTTCATATCTTATACATGAATGTTCTCTTCAGGTCTTATGTAGATCCAAATTAAAGAGGAAATTATAGATTTTGTGTTTTGTAGGAGTTGTTCAATTATTGATAGGGTGTTTTTTTTAATTATTGATACGAGTGTTCTTTGTATTATGAGACCAGTCTCTTTAAATTAATAATTTGATAGTTCTTTTTTTCTAAGATTTAGGTGTCAATAAAGTTGTTTTTATAGTTGTAATTATTTATTTATTTATTTTTTTAATAGAGGGTTGGAGACTACTATTCCAATGTCAGAAGTTATTTATTGGTTTGTCAAGATGGAGCTCCATGTGTAAAGGGATGGTTTAGTTGACAATTCTGTTCAACCACCTTATGATTAAGGTATTATAATTTCTCTAGAACCCCCTAAGACCACTTAAGATAGTTGGGTGGCACTCAATCCTCCTTCAATTGAGCTTTTTGCTTAGAGTACATATCTTCCTAAGGATGCTCTACATCCACCACCTTCTCCGACTATGACTTGTGCCTTGCTTTTATGATGTATTCATATGATTTTTGGGTTGTTGTGCATTGCCAAGTTGTTTAATTTGAACTTTATTTTCTTACCAGCATAGAGTTTGACTGTACACACCAACTGTTTGTTTGTTTATTTATTTATTTATTTATTTTTATTTTTTATATGGTGGGGGATGGGGGAGGGAGGTTGGGGTGTGCGGGGAGGCGGGGCCAGGGAAATTCATTTGACTTGTTTGGTTGTGCCTAGATGGTATAGGTGTTCCAAGGGCCATGTCTTCACTTGTTTAGTTTTGCCCTCCATCAAGGTAGTTTTGTGGGCTATTTGATTTAGCTTCGTTGTTTTCATTGAAAGGTTTTTCTAGTTCCAATGTCGTGGATTCCACCCAATTGCCTTATTATATAAACCGTTATTTGAATAATAGATGTGTTTCCAATAGTAAAATGTTTTTCCCTCATGGTGAGTAGGGTATATATATATATATATATATATATATATATATATATATATATATATATATATATATATATATATATATATATATATATATATATATATATATATATATATATATAATTTGGTCTATTAGTGAAGAGGCTTTGGTTTATTGCCAATTAGTTATTTTTTTATGAATAACAATAGAAAATGCTTTGGATTTTTCTAAGCATCTTCTCATTGAACTTTGGGATAACAAAGTTACATAAACTTTTACTAGGTCATCTAACTAGCATTTGCCCCAAGGTGAAAGTTATGTCAGAAGGGAGGTAATTTTTTGTGTTGGTAAAGTAGGTTTTTTAATACGAAAGTGTATAAATAGGTAGTTGTACCTCAATTAAAACCTATGTCTCTTGACCCATATAACTTTTTGTGTATGAAGTGTTAAGAAATAATGATGATATTTTGGGTGTAGGTGATGGCAAAAAATGAGGTTATGCTCCTTTGTAGCACAATGCATTGTGCTAGGAGGGGGAATTCTATTTCACAATGAGCTTGAGCAATAAAAAAATTTGGGGAAGGGAAAGGGCATACAAAACATGAAAGTAGTGAAATATTTCAAACTCCACTAGGTGGTGATGGTGAAGGGCAATGATAGGGTGTTTCAGGTGATGGACTTGAAGAAGGCCAAGTGGATACAAGTGCAAATTTCAATGGTATGTCATATCAATCAATGTAACTTGTATCTTCCACAAAATTATTTCAATCACCCAATACATTATTGAAATAGTGGGCATCATAATGAAAACAAGAGTTCGTTATCTAGCAAGTCATGTAACAACATAGATAAAGCACCACGTGTCAATTTAGATAAGTCCTCCTCACACAGATCAATGCCACACTATATGAAGGAACAAACAACCTCATTTTCCACTATCAATTCAATAATAAATAAAATATTAAATGATTACTTAACACTTTGTGTGCAAAAGGTCATATGGGGATCCTGATCATGAGATTCAAGTTAGGTACAACTACTGATTTAAACTCTTTCCCATTAAAAAAATTGACCTTACAAAACATAATATTACATCCTTCTAGTGTAATTTTCACCTTAAAAGAAATTTATAGTTATAATCTTCTATGAGTTTTATTTCCCTTACCCTACATTTGATACAATTTAACTAAGGTCAAATTAATTTTAATTTGGGATAAAGATGTGTCAATGTGGTTGTAAAGGATATTTATGGATGATATAGCACTTTAGTCTTGTATACTTGGCAAGCACATATCTTGGTTGTTTCTCTTAGTTCTAGACCTTTCTCGCTCCATAAATCTTGCATCTGCTCTATTTTATGCCCTTTGGCCTATATTTTTTAGTTCTACCAGTCTTATGTTGATGACTCAGGCCTTCTATCTTGCCTTAAATGCTTAAAATGTACTTATCTTCCATCTCTACAAGTTTTGAACATGTACCTACTTTCTTGTTCCCTAGACACTAATGTCCAAGATAAACACTAGCATTGACATTAGTGTCCTGACCCGATGTAAGTGTCTATTGCCCTAAAGTCATCTATTTTGCAAATGAAAAATATCCTAATGGATGGCTTATGTGTTTTAATGTGAGTTATTACTCTAAAGGGACTGATATAAATACAAGATCGACTTTTAATCATTTCTCACCTACAAGACCTAGCAAAAGACCAAACAAACCAAGGCAACTTATCAAAAACACTTTATCAAGCATTCAATTGAACAAAGCTTTCTTATTTCCATACCAGTCATAGGTACATCATATCTAAAAATTAGAAGTACTAAAAAAACATTCCAAGAGCCTGATTTACCAAGTTAAAAACTAGGTAAATACTATATTTGCTTTCCACATATATTACATGATTCAAAAACAAGCCAACACGTAGGAAATAACTACATGAGTTTAAGGACCTCTTATTAAGTATTGTCTATGTAGGCAATGCCCACTGATAGCGGGTTCTTTGGGGCCAACTCGACTCTATGTGCCCACTAACCCATTTTTCCCCAAGATCATAATAAAGATGAAGAACTAGGGTCTTGACATTTCATGAGTAACAACATTCCATGACCTAGATTTACATACACCAGAGCGAAGGTGAAGTCAAACCCAAAAGCATCCAAGTGGTCATATCATTTTCCAATAGGTATTCCATCTATGACACTTCCATCAAACCCAAACAGTAATGTTGATGCAACCATTTCATGCTGACAATAGTGTTCAAAGCTCTAGTAGCATCAGATCCAAATCTAACAATTGTTTCATACCAATCTTCTAGACTATCTTCCACCTTTTCTAGATCCAACACTATGTTAGCATCAGAACTAGTTAAGTACATTCCTTTTTTTCATTTGCATGCATAACTTAGTTTTAATCTCTATATTTAGCCTATACTTAGAATAATAAATTTGATGCATACTTATATTTGAGTTTAGCATCCAATTGGCATGTTATAAATATGATTATCACCCTTGTGCATTATCATTTCTAGATTCTTAACTCTTGTATACTGCCAAGGTAAGATATAACCTCATATCCATTTTAGGGTTAAACAACGATCATATGGACATATAATTTAACATAAGTGTTGAATTTTACTAAAATATTATGTATATTGTAAATACAAACACACACACATGAATGAATGAGGACAACATTGGGGAAGTGCATCCATCAATAGAAGATCATCACAGACCAACTATGAGTGGAAAGTTGTGAAGAATAATCATGGGGGAACCAAATGACCAATTAAATTAAAATTTGAAGAAAAGGTTGAGACAACCAAGATGATAAGAGTCAAGTCAACCCATCTCTTTCATAGGAGGAGAATGAGGGTATCCATATTTCATTCGAGGGATTATATAAGTAAATAGTCATAGATACATGATTAAACTCAACATCAAATACAAGATGTAGTAGTCTGATAGATCTTTGAAAATCATAAAATTTAACTTTAAAAAATCAACTCATTCTAACAATAAAATATTAAATGAGGTCCAAATCAACTTAGAGTATGAGTACTAGTCCACAGTGCGGGAAGAGAGGTTATGACAGTTAGGACATGTCCATAAGATAATTTATATATGATACTTAATGATAATATCTTCAGTTCTTAAGTGGATCCAAATTGAAGGGTAAATGATAGCATTTGAGTTTCAAAATTTGTAGGCATTGTTTGATAGAGTATTTTTATATTATGAGTCGACTCTTTTTGAAATAACAATTTTATGGTTCCCTTGTTTTAAGATTTAGGTATCAATATAGTCATTCTTATAATTGTAACCACTTCTTTTCTCTTCCTTAATAGGGGGTTAGAGTCTACCACCGCAATGTGGGATGACTTTTATTGGCTTGTCGCGATAGAGCTTAATGTGTAAAGGGGTGGTTTATTTGAGAGTTAAGTTCAACCACTTTATGATTAGGGCAGCACAATTTCTCTAGCACCAACTGAGACCATTTAAGATGGTCGGTTTGCACCCAATCCTCTTTTAGTTGAGTTTTTTTCTTGGAAATCTTAGCTTCCTAAGGATTTTCTATATCCGACACCTTCTTCAACTATGACTTGTGCCTTGCTTTCTTATGATGTATTCATATAATTTTTGGGTTGTTATGCATTTCCAATTTATTTAATTTGAAATGTATTTTCTTACTAGCATAGAGTTTGACAATACACACCAATTATTTTTTTTGTTTTTTCTTTTTCTTTTTGGGAGGGGGTGCATTTCACCTGTTTCGCTATGTCCAGCTAGTAGAGGTGTTCTGAGGGCCATGTTTTCACTTGCTCAGTTTTGCCCTCTATCAATGTAATTTTATGAGCTATTAGATTTAGATTTTTTATTTTAGTTGTGAGGTTTTGCTATTTGGTGTCATGGATTCCACCTGATTGCATTACTATGTAAACTGCTATTTGATTAATAGATGTGTTTCCAATAGTGAAATGTTTGTCCCTCATGGTGAGTAGGGTATATATATATTATTATTTGGTATGTTAGTGTAAAGACTTTGGTTTATTTTTTATTAGCTATTTTTTTATGAATAACAATGGAAAATATTTTAAAGTTTTCCAAGCATCTTCTCATTCAACTTTGGGATAACAATGTAACATAAACTTTTACAAGGTCATGTAACTAGCATTTTCCCCAAGGTGGAAGTTATGTCAGAAGGGAGGTAATTTTTTGTATTGGTAAAGTAAGATTTTTTTAATGTGAAAGTGTGTAAATAGGTAGTTTTACCTCACTCAAAACCTATGTCTCTTGACCCATATAAATTTTTGTGTATGAAGTGTTAAAAAACAATAACATGATATTTTTAATGGAGGTGACAGTGGAAAATGAGGTTGTGTTCCTTCATATAATAATGCAATGTCTTAGGAGGGGACATTTTGTTTCACAATGAAATTGAGCAATAAAAAATGGTGGGGAAGTGTAAGGTCATACAAAACATGAAAGTAGTGAAATATTTCAAGGTGCACTAGGCAGTGATGGTGAGGGGCAATGATAAGGTGTTTCAGGTGAGGACTTGAAGAAGGCCAGGTGGATACAAGTGCAAATTTCAATGGCATGTCATATATGTCAATGCAACTTGTATGTTCCATAAATTTATTTCAATCACCCAATACATAATTTAAATAGCGGACATCTCAATGAAAATAGGTGTTTGATATATAAAAACTGATGTAAAAAAATAAACAATACAAAATGTGTCAATTTAGATGAGTCCTCCTTGCATAGCTCATTATCGCATTATATGAAGGAACAAACAAACTCATTTTCCACTATCACTTCCACAATAAATAAAATATTAAATTATTACTTAACACTTTGTGTGCAAAAGGTCATATGCAGTCAATGATCATGGGTTTTAAGTTAGGTACAACTACTGATTTAAACTCTTTCCCTTTAAAAATTTGACCGTATAAAACATAATATTACATATTTCTAGTGTAATTTTCACCTTAATATAAATTTCTAGTTATAATCATCTATGAGTTTTATTGCCCTAACACTTGGTAGACTTAGACCTTGGTTGTTCCTCTCAATTATCTTTCTCACTTTTAAAAATCTTGTATTTACTCTACTTTGTACTCTTTAGCTTATATCTCTTAGTTCTACCAGTCTTGTATTGATGACCTAAACCTTCTATCTTACCTAGAATGCTTAAAATGTACTTATCTTCCATCTCTATAAGTTTTGAACCTGTACCTACTTCCATGCTCCCTAGACACTAATGTCTAGGACATACACTAGCATCGACATTAGTGTCCTGACCTGAAATAAGTGTCTAGTTCCCTAAAGTTATATATTTTTCAAATTAAACATATTCCAATGGTTGGCCTAAGTGATTTAATGTAAGTTATTACTTTAAAGGGATTGATATAAATACAAGATCAACTCTCAATCATTCCTCACTTACAAGACCTAGCAAAACACTAAAGAGACCAAGGTAACGTATCAAAAGAACTCTATCAAGAATTCAATTGAACAAAGCTCCCCTATTGCCATACCAATCATAAGTACATAATATCTACAAGTTAGAAGTAATAAAGGAATAGCTTAAGAGCCTAATTTACCAAGTTAAAAGCTAGGTCAATATTGTACTTATTTTCCACATATTGCATGATTCACAAACAAGCCAGCACATAGGGAAGAACTACATGTGTATAAGGCCCTCTTATTGAGTATTAGATATGTAGGCAATGCCCACTAGTAGTTGGGTCTTTGGGGTCAGCTCGACTCTGTGTGCCCACTAACCTATTTTTCTCCAAGGTCATAATAAATATGAAGAACTCAAGTTTTGACATTTTATGAAGAACAATATTCTATGACCCATATCTGCATGCACCAGAGTGAAGGTTAAGTCAAACCTAGAAGCATCTAGGTAGTCGCATCATTTTCCAATAGATATTACATACAATGCACTTCTGTCAAACCCAAGTAGTAATGTCAATGCAACCATTTTACATTGATATTACTATCCAAAGCTCCAAAAGCATCAGATCCAGAATCTAATGACTATTTTAGAATCATCTTCTAGACTGTCTTCCACATTTTATAGATCTAACATTGTGTTAGCATTAAAACAAGTTAAGTACATTACTTATTTATCATTTGGATGCATAACTTAGTTGTACTTTTTATATTTAGCCTATACTTAGCATAAAAAGTTTGGTGTATGCTTATAATTGAGTTTAGCATCTAATTACCCTATTATAAATCTAATTATCAACCTTATGCATTATCATTTCTATATTATTGACTCTAGTATACTACCAAGGCAAAATATAGCCTCATATCCATTTTAGGGTTAAACAATAGTCATATGCACATATAATTCAATATAGATATTGAATTTTACTAAAATAGTAAGTAAATTATTATATATATTGTAAATACAAAAAAACACACATACACACGTGAATGAGGACAACAATAATAAATAAATAAATAATTTATACAAGTCAAGAATGGACATTAAAAAGGAAGGGTAAATGTTCCACATAAAGAAGGGAGACCTGGTATTGATAAGTAGAAGAAGGATGCATGATCAGCTCCAGCATCGTGGGGACAACATTGGGGAAGTGAATCCATCAATAGAATATCATCATGGAACAACGATGAGTGGAAAGTTGTGAAGAATAATCATGGGGGAACCAAATGACCAATCAAATTATAGTTAGAAGAAAATGTTGGGACAACCAACATGATAAGAGGAAAGCTAGCCCATCTATTTCATAGGAGGAGAAGGAAGGTATCAATAATTCATTTGAGGGATTATATAAGTAAATAGTCATAGATGCATGATTAACCTCAACATTAATAAGATAACATGATAATCTTCAATGTCAATAAGAAATAATGAATGAAGAATTCCACCAAGTAATACTATGAATGGGCACTATAGAGAAAGCAGGGTAAGTTCACACACAAAATCAATTAGATTTTTGTAGCAAGATGTTGGATTTATCAGTTCATATTTTTCGTTGGAACATGATAATGAACCTAAAAACTATCAATATAATAAATTTACCAATAGGTCAAGATCTGAAACAATAATTATAATTTATTCATATAAAATGGATTCCCTTTAATCACAACCCAAAACATTCTTAAATAAGCCTCAACTCATTATTGGAGTTGACATGCAAAATTTAAAAAAAAACTAAAATATTAAAAAAAAATTGATAGCTATTATTTATAGTAAGTTTTGCCTACAAGTGCGTGCAGCTCTAATTTTTTGAAATATCCTAAATGTCAAAATTATCCTATCAAATGAATTTTAACTAAAGTTCACATCTAGTCCTAAAAATATATAATTTATAAAAATACAAAAATCCAAAAAAATTACTAAATTGTAATTTTAGACCCTCATATGGTCATGTTTGGCCTCTAAAAAATATTAAAAATGCCTCTATGTGGACCCTCAGATAAATATTTTGGCATATGGAAGAGCTCAAACAGAGCTACGAGTCAAAAGTTATGACCTCTGAAAGTTTGGTTGATTTTTTCTGCATCATTCTCTCTGGTTGAAAACAACTCGCCTGTGATTGCCCTGATTATATTACTACCATTTTTATTTGATAATATTCTTTAGATCCCATTCTATAATCCAAGTGTTATCTTCTTATTGAAATCCTCCCCACTATACCAAATACCTATTATAATTCCCTTGCCTTGTGCTCCCTGTCTTCGTATCCAAAACTTGCATTATCTTTTCATTCTTCTTTTTTAAAACATATTGTTGCCAATTTACTTCTTCATCTTCATCACCTTCACCATCTTTTCCATGGAATTAATATAAATCTAAAACATTAAATAATGGAGATATATCAAAATTCTATGGTAAACTCACCTCATAAGCATTGTCATTGAGTTTATTCACAATTCTGCATCAACCAATTTTCTTGTACTTCAACTTGTTGTACATTCTTTTTGAAAATATTTTTTTCCTCAAGTAAACCATTACCAACTATCCTTCTTGAAATACTTTGGGTCTTCTTCTAACATCTGCTTATGCTTTATATTTCTCATTACGTTCTTACAACTTTCTTCTTACTCCTTGCAACTGTTGCATATGTTCTACAAATGCTTTTACATCATCACTAACTCGATCTGCAATTGGTAATTGTACTTAATATAAAATACTCAAAGAATTTCTCCCATAAATAATTTTAAATGATGAATTTCTTGTTGATCTATTCACTGAACTATTATATGCAATCTCAGTTTGTGGTAAAGTCAAGTCTCTTTACTTGGGCTTCTCTCCCATGATGCATCTCAACAAATTTCTCAAGCTTCTGTTCGCAAATTTTGTCTATCCATCTGTTTGTGGGTGATATGCACTATTGAATTGTATCTTAATACCCATCTTATTCCATAAAATCCTCCAAAAAAGACTTAAAATTTGTGTGTCCCTATCTGAAGTAATAGTTTTTGGAACACCATGCAATCTCACAATATCCTTAAAAAATAATTCTGCAACTCTAGTGGCATCATTGGTTTTATTACATGCAATGAAATGAACCATTTTAGAAAAAAAAATCTACAACAACAAAAATTGAATCATTACCACTCTGTGTGTTTGGTAATCCTAGCACAAAATCCATACTCAAATTTATCCATAGTCCTCTTGGAAGCGGTAATGGCATGTATAGTCCAATATTTTATGCATGTCCTTTAGCTACCTAACATATCCTACACCTTGAGACATACCTTGTCACATCTCTCATCATCTTTGGCCAAAAATATATTTTTCCACCAAACCTATTGTCTTCATCTTACTAAAATATGTAGCCAAACTACCACTATGTGATTCTATTATTATATTATCTCATAGAGACCCAACTGGAATGCACAATTATTTCCCTTTGAAGAGATAACTTTATTGTATAAGATACTAACCATGATTAGTATCTATCCCATCTATTAATAGATTCTTGCACTACTCAACTACCTTGCTAAAATATGGATCAATATCATATAATTCTTTGATAGCTTCAAATCCAACTACTTCACTCATCATAGTAGTTAATAATGCTACTATTGTACTCAATGTATCAACTACCTAATTTTATTTTCTTGATTTATGTTTCAACACAAAAGTATGCCCCTACAAGAAAGAAACCCACTTTGCATGCCTAGTATTCAACTTCTTTTGTGTATTCACATATTTCAAAACCTCATGATCTGTAAATAGGATGAACTCCTTATGCACCAAATAATGCCTCCAATGTCTTAATGCTTGTACAATTGCATAAAGTTTAACATCATAAGTAGAATACATTTTCTTACCTCGTTCAATTTCTTACTAAAATATGTTATTGGCTTTCCTTCTTGACTCAACAAAGTGCCGATTCTCACAAATGAATCATCACAATCAACCTCAAATACTTTGTTAAAATATGATAATGTTAAAATTGGTCTTTCTATAATCTTCTTCAAAAATTTAAATCTTTTTGTGGCTGCTCTAGTCTATGTAAATTCCTTTCCTCTTATGCAATCCGTTATTGGTGTCACAATACT
This sequence comes from Torreya grandis, assembly GCA_037957365.1. NCBI lineage: Eukaryota > Viridiplantae > Streptophyta > Pinopsida > Cupressales > Taxaceae > Torreya > Torreya grandis. Next base: position 4,321,376 of record JARHVA010000077.1, read on the forward strand.
ACTAAAAATTTTAATAATTTTTCTGTAAAAAGTTGCTAAACCATGGAAACTGCTTACCTCTTTAATGCTTTTTGGAATAGGCCACTCAACAATTTCTTTTATTTTTTTCATCCATTCTCACACCATCTGCTAAAATTATAAATCCCCAAAATACCAAACTATTATGCATAAACCTGCACTTTTTCAAATTTGCATACAACTTCTCCTTTCTTAACAAATCCAGTACCATTCTCAAATGTTTTAAGTGTTCTTCTTTTGTCTTACTGAATATCAAAATATCATCAAAATAAATAACCATAAACTTACCAATATATCCCCATGGATGCAATTTTCTTCACTCACACGCCATGCTACATGTCTACAATTGTCATTCTCATTTCTATCATCCTTCACAAGGATGTCTTTGTCTCCTCTTTCAACTAGAATCACTTCCATATCCTCTTGCATGAGGATTTTTTTTCTATTAGCTGCTCACTAGTTTCCTCATCTTTGTTGATTTTAAAATCAGATTTACTCTCCTCACATGAGAACATTATTCTCTTGTTGTCCTCCATTACAACCCTCTTTTTATGACTCATTCTCTTCTCTTCCATCTACAACTCTTCATGGTTTCACTCTTGATCCTTCTTCCACATGGCTCTCTCTCTTCGATGTAGCCACTTTTGCTTTTAGGAAGTCTACCATCTACTATACCAAGTCTTCTTCTTCTTCACTTTCACATTCTTTAAATCTCTCTAGCAACAAATCCAATAGTTTACCTTAAGTCTTCAAATTCTTCTCCCACTCTTTCTCTAGTGGCATTCTTCCACTATTCTTTTCCATCTTCATATTTGCAAAACAAAAACAAAATACTTTCTCTCACATCCTCTACCCAAGGAATCAGAACTTGCTCTGATACCAGTTGATGTGGCCTCCAACCACATAATGGATTCAAAAATCCATATCATCCTCTTAATATCTCATAACACACATAAACATGTCAATAATTCAACTCATAAACTCAACATATTCTCATTAATCCTCTCACAAATAAAAAATCTTTCAACAAACCATTACAACTCAAAGGTCATGCCACCAATGCATGTCATTACACACTCTCAATACTTGCCCAACATACCAAGGAGGCTCCCAAACTTCTCACCAAGCTTATCTCTCCAAACTCTCTTGGCCTCCCTAAACAAAGATGATTACAATCATATATCAATTTTCAAGGAAGAATAAGGGAGACAACAGAACATCTATGCCTCACATCCCATGTGAATGAAACATAATGAATAAAACATAGTAAGGCCCAAGAAAATGATACGCCACATGCTCCATGGGGTCATCTTTAACCAAGGACAAATCATCTTGAAAATTTGGTGCCATCTTTCAATGTGATACACCATTGATGAATAGTGAAAGGCTTGTTATATGTGCAAGGTCAAAAATGAAGAACATCTTCTTTAGACAAGATAGGCCACCACCATGTGCTCCATGTGACTCCATAGAAATGTGTCCCATGCCACCTAAGCAATTTGGAATAGTGTTGTGACACCTCACTAAAATTAATAGTGTTCACGAACTCATCAGTGAATAGTGCTTGGTAATAGTGTTGCATAAATAGTATTTTCCTGTTGCATAAGAAAAAATTGAAAGTGTGATTGAATTTTTGCATAAGAGTAAAATATGTGGTCAATAAGATGGTTATTCTTGGCGAAATGTTAAACATAGAGGTTGATGTAAAAAATCTATTAATGTCTCTAACACCAAGGTGAAACCATGATGCCATCATCAATGAAGAATATAAATATTTGACTACTCTTGAAATTGATCAACTTATTCAACCTCTTATGAAGAAAGATTAAAAGAATCATTTAGGGAAAGTGACAAAAAGTATTTTGCCTTAAAATTGAAGATCACAAAGAGTGACTGTGCCATCAATAATAAAAAAATCTAAGAACAAGGAAAAAATATGAATCAAAATTATTCAATAAGAAATAAAGGAAGAAGAGGTGGTTTAGTTACATAAAGACAAGTTAAAAGTATGTTTGAAAATATAAATATTCAATGTTATAACTATAAAATATATGATCACTTTAAATGAGTATGTAGATTTAAAATAAATAATAAGTGTTAATTATATTAATGACGATGAGAAATCTTCTCCATGTAATTTTTTCTTTTCATATAACAAATTTTTAGAACTGATACAATGGTTTCACAAACCACCAAGGTGATTATATAAAATGTAGTAGCAATTGCATAAAAGACCACAAAAAATTTGTCATGCCATATAGAAACCTAAGGTTAGAAGGAGAAACACTTGGGAAATGAAAATTTTTACGTTTACAAGAGTGAAAAAGTCAAAATAAAAGAGATAATCGATAAAAAATAGGTGTGAGTATGTTTTAATTATGGAGATCCTAACATCATCATCTGATTTTAGAAATGTTACACTATGAAAAATTTGGGTGCATACAAAACCATATGATATCCAATTGATGCACCTATTTCAAAAAATATATGTTCGTGGAGAATTATACATAAAAAAAAATCATGTTTTGAAGTTCAAATCCAAGCTCTTTTTGAAATTAGTGTGAAAGATTTATATTTACAACATTTGGGATAAAATTTAAATCGAGGTAAATATATTTTAACTCAACTCTTCTAAAAGGTATATTATTATAGTTAGAGCCACAAAAAAGCATATTGATGCCTAAAAAACTAAAATGGTAGGACTTTAATTTTGATTCTACCTTTATGTACATTATTATAAACCCATGTTTAGGTGTTTTGATCGATATAATAGGGGTCATGTGTGTAATCCATAAAATATTTTTATGGCAAAGCATGTGTGTTATTATGAGCTAGATTAAGATGATCGGATAATAAAGAGTCCCTAGAGAACCTTAATTTAGGTTGTGAGCCTGAAGATATATCTCCTATATTATAATTAGGAAAACATATGTGTCAATATTTGTAATAATAGGTTTGGTCCATCTAGACACATTCAAGTTATTTTCCCATGTGCATGGAATAAAAAAGAACTTAAAATTTTCAAGAATCCTCTTGATTTAGAGGGTTTTAGAGGAGTGGAGAGGCTGGAGGAAGTTTATAGAGTTGGAAAACACAAGACTTCATTAGGAGTTAATGAGGATTAGATAGGGGTTCTAGGTTTATAGGGAAGGCTATGAGTAGGTGGGTAAGGGGTAGTTAGTATATTTTGAATCTAAAATTATCAAGTGGGCATGTGGTGATTAAATGAAATAGGATTATTAGGTTAATGGGATATTAATGGGATAAGTGATGGATTAATATAAATGTGGAATATTTAGAAAGGTTGGTATGGTGTAATAAATATATAGAGGGAGGGGGCATTATGTTATTAGTTAGAAAAAGGGTTAATTAGTTAAATAAAATTAGATGAGATAATTGGAGAGGTTAGTTGAATGATTAAGGTGATTAAATTAGCATGCATACACATCCCATAAGTAAACTTATTATTCTAAATAGGAAACAAGTCCAAATATTATGCCAGTATTTAGGCACTTATGAATTTTTTCCAAATCTAGTTCCATAACATCGAAACATTGAATGTGTAGAATTAGTGTATAATGTGGATCTATTAGTGGAAGATTACGTCATTAAACATAAATTTTATGTGGTTGATATTAGGGGTGTGGACCTCACCTTAAACATACTCCACCAATAATTACTAGTGATTATTGACATTTAATAAATGGGATCATGAGTATACTATAAAGTCCTTCGCTAATAGAAATTATAATAGTTGATTCCAATTAGATGGGAAAAAAAGGAAATTTTGGATTAAAGATTCACACTTATAATATGGATTTTGAATATTATATCTCACAAAAACAAGCTCCATGGATTACAGAGTTGTTATGCAAGTATAATGTAGCTTTCCATGATCTATAAAATGTCCTACTACCATATAGTGAATTGGATCATATAATTTAGTTTAATGCTACAAAGTGGCCAACAATGGGACACCCTTATAGATATGGATATTTTCAAAAATTAGAGATATAGAAACTAATCGTCCAACTCTTGGAGGTTGGCATCATCATCCCTAGTAAGAGCCCATATGCTACTCCAGTGGTATTAGCTAGGAAGAAGGATGGATTGTATAGACTCTATATTAATTATAGAGCCATAAAAAAATTGAAATAAAAAATTATTTTTAATGCCAAGGATTGATTATCTTGAATATTTTCATGAGGCAAATATCTTGGATCATGATACTATCAAATTCTAATTATGATTCGAGGTCAATATATAATGTCCCCATATAGTAAGGGTATGCTTTCCACCCGGCACAATATTTAATTATTTTAGTTAGGGGGAGCAAGTTCTTTGTTAAATTTACCACCTTAGCCTTAAGCACCTGTTAATGCAAGGGGCATTAATAGATGATAAATAGGAAATGGATTGTTTGCCTTCAATAATATGACATTGAGATGCTTTACAAGAAATAGAATTAAAATGCGATATTAAATGCATTGTTCCAAGCCATGTCCATCAACCAACCTACCTAGATACATGACCTTATACAAGACAACTTAACTCACCTTACCTCAACTAAACTCATGAAAGAAATTGAAGATGGGGGAAAAGGTATTAATTGGTCAATTAGTAATGGAATCATTTTTTTGCAAGGAAGAATTTAATAGAGCATGAATCTCCCTTTACTAGAAGGTGCTAGAAAATAACTATGTGTCTCCATTTGCAAGCTATATTGGGTTTGAGAAAACATATAGAAACATCAAAGGTAATTTTTTTAGGAAGGTAATTTAAAGGTTGAGATTATAATATTTACATATGAGTATGACATCTACCAATAGAATAAGGGGAATAGTGTTCTTTTACCAATATTTTTGCAATTAAATTTTGATCCACAACAAAAGTGGTAAATTGCCTCAGTAGAGTTTACCTTAGGTATTCCCAACTCTGAGGGTAAAGATGAAATTATTTTGGTGGTAGATAAGTTGACAAAATATGCCCATTTCATTCCCCTGAGAAAGGTAGGGAGAAATGGTCATAAGGTTGTAAAATTGTATATCCAACATTTGTTTAAGGTAAATGAGATCCTTAAATATATCATCCAAAATCAGGATCATATTTTTAAAAGTCATTTCTAATAGGATATTTTTTTGGCATGCATGTGCTACATTTAACATGAACACTGCATACCACCCCCAAACATATTGGAAAATTAAGGTGGTGAACAAGATCTTGGAAGGGTGAGCAAGTGGGTACAATGGCTACATTTGATTGAGTATTAACACAACACCACATACCACACAACTAAAAATATGTCATCATTAAATTATTTTTATGGTTACAAAGCACAATCACCATTAGATTGGGTAATTCATAGGGTAAAGGTCCCAACAATAAAGTAGGTTGTGGAAGAGATGTAAAACATTATGAAATTACTGATAGATAAGTTGAAAGGGAACACCAATAGGATGGAGCAACAAACAAACCAACATAATATAGAGAGGAGTTTTGAGATCAAGGACATTGTGTTTATATGATTGTAACTGTATAAATAGAATACATTGAAGGATAAAGTGATGTAAAAACTACAACCAAAGTATAATGTCCCATAAAAGGTGCATGCAAAGGAGGGGGAAGTTGCATATGCATTGGACATACCAAACAAGGGAAGGTTTCATGATGTGTTTCATGTGTTATGTTTAAAGAAGAAGATAGTGGTGCATATAACTTTTGATGGATGATGAAGAAGGCAACCTTGTACAAGAGCTAGAGAGAATTTTCAGGGTAGAATCCAAGAAGATTTGAAATAGGGTAGTGCATATGTTGAAGGTGAAGTCCAAATTTGTAAACTAAGTAGTTTGTGTCCAAGCATTCGAGGTTGAAGAGGATTTCATGGTGGTAGGGGGAAGGAGGGAATCTCGATGTGGTCAAAAATGGTGAATATGGAGGGAAGCATGAAAGAGCGAGAGTTTGTTGGAAAAACATGCCCATAATGCAAGTGAATCCTTAAGAATTTTTTAAAATGTCTCATTCTCATTCAAGTAATTTGTCAAGTCATTGTATAGGTAAGATAATCATTTTTATCATGTATTAGGTAGAGTCTTCAGTTCCATTCTCATAATGAAATGTTATACACTTTTATATTTTGACTACCTTTAAGATAAAAGCTCTTTAAGGAGGATGGCACATTGTATAACTAGACATAATGTATATTTGTATGTGTGTGCGTGCATGCATGTGTATTTATGTGTGTGCGCGCTTACTTAGCATAATTTCTATTATATTATATTTTGGGTGCCTAGAATTACTAAAGAATTGGATCATGAATTAGTCTTAAATTGATTAGGGTTTATAATGTTTAAATACAAATGGGAGAAAAACTTTAAATAATGTATCCTTTTACAATATCAACATGATACAAAAGATAACCATTATTATGTAAAAGTTGTTTTGTTATATTCAAATTTATGTCTATAATCCACTCTTGAGAAAGCATGTGTTTCCATATTTTTTCCATTTATAAACGTTTCCCTACATTTTACAATTTTGTTTTCCAAATAACAATGTAATACTGAACTAGACTCCTTTAATCTTATAGAATTGAACTTAACATAACGGAAATTCTCTAATCATGTGGAACTACACTTTACTCAACTTAATTGCACTCCTCCAATTTAACATCGATTTAGAGTCTACCTAATCTAAACCAATAACGATGGTTTCATTCCAAAAATAATTATTATTATTGTTTCGGGTCATAGCACTGGTTTCCAATAATTTCATTCTTAATGATAGGTTTAATAGAAAGATCGGAAACATCAAACTTTAAAGTTTACCTTCCAAATTAAATCAGTGCAAAATAACACTCAAAGACATGAGCTAATAATTTCTTTGCACACTTTTCGATTCTATTCATGAAATTGAGGGGATAAAAAAGAAGTCTTTACTTTCACCGGTTGGAAAGTAAACTAAGGTTGCTTTCCAAAACCTTTCCCAGGTGGCATCTAGTTTGTAATGTCGGGACAGACCTTAATTGTCTAAAGAAAATTTTCTTACATTGATGTTTACCGTACAATTGTATTCGGACAATTAAAAGTATGTGATGCTTCTGTGCTCTTAAGTTTTGTACTTGTGAAGATAAAGAGTATATGTGTGGAAGAGATAAAGTTTAATTGGTCTTTTTCTTTAGAAAATTGAAAAGGAGTTATTATTTATATATCATTATTATAAGTTGAAAGGTGTCAACCCGTTTAAACTTATTTATTATGGTTTGTTTTGTAAAATGTTTTGATAAGTGTGTTTGATAAGTTGTAAAATAATGAAATTAACTTTTTTACAAATATTATCAATGGTTATTATTGGTTCCTTCAACAACTATCATTGACGATTTAACATGTTATTTGAGATTTAAATTTTAGTGAAACTGCATGCAACCAAACTTCTTAACCACTCTATCCACATCTCATTAACAAAAATAATATAACAATGATAACAAATTAACTATAATATTTTTAATATAATTATCTATTTATTTAATGAAAAATATTATAATAAATACTTTTATCTCAAATATGAAAAAAAATGTCAACAGGGGAACTAGATAACTTGCATCCATTATCTTAAACTAAGGTGGTTATTTCTAAAACACTTACCAGCATTCATGTGCTTGGAGCTCATAATATGGCAGTGATACCATCTTAATTTTCTATAAACTAGCTAGGTCTGGAACATGGAGCAGCAGTAAAGAGAAGACGATGTTGATGTGTCAGCGATTGATTTCAGCATGGGTTTGCCATTGATTTCATTTCATTGCTGTAATTTTGAATGGAGCTAAGCACTTGAGCAAGGTTTTCTTGTACTAGTTTGTAGCTTTGTAACAATTCCACCTAAGGTTGACTATGACGGATGTTTTCGACCATATGAATATTTATTAGTATATTAATTACCATTTTTCTTTCTTACCAAGTTTTGAATGTTTTTGTCAAGAACATAGTTCTTGACAGAGTACGTTAATTACTATATTAGAATTTTGATTGGTGGAAATGATTTTGTTTTATCACCGGTTTTATTGGCACTTAGAGCTTTACCATTTTGTTTCTAAGCTAAACTTAATCTTATAGGCAGGGTTCTTGTGTTTATTGATATTGAAAATTTCACTTTTAGGTTTTTGTTTGATTTTTTTTAAATGATTTATTTTATTTTTCAAATTTTAATATTAAATTTTTTTGGTTAAAATTTTATTTATATTTTATTTTTAGGATTTTTGTTTTCTAAATATGTTTAAAATATTATTAATATAATTTAAAATTATTATTAATATAGAATAAATATAATATAAAATTAACAAAGATAAATATAATTTGGTCAATTAAATTTATATTTATTAAAAAAATTGATTGACATGTGTTCTTAATTGATATTGATATTGTACCAATTTATATAGAAGAAAAGTTTCAATAATGGTACATGTTTCAATACAGGGTTTTTATATAAAAGCATATTTCTTTAATGAAACATATTAATGTGTAAAAATATTAAAGTGCACCAAAAACTAAGTATGTAATATCTAATATTTGTTCAATATTTATTCTATAAATATAATAATAACTAATCATATTTTATGGTTTTTAGTATAAAATCAATTATATCATAAAATATATAATGATTTGGACTTTCAAATTTTAGTTATAAATAATTAAAATGACATAAAAATAGATTTAAAAAATTAAAATTTAATGTAATGTTATAATACCTTAATTAACTATCCAAAATTAAAATACACCACTACTAAAACATTTTTCCTATAATATATATATATATATATATATTCAACCAAATTTTCCAACTATTTATTTTGAACAAGGATCCAACTTTCAACCAAACAATTGATAACCAAACATCTTACTCAGTCAACAACCCTAATTGAATTTAAGAGGGTCAAAAAGAATGATTGGATTGCTTTACAAATCCTTCGAACTCGAAGCATCCTTCTCCACATGAAGGTTTTTTAAAGTTAATGTCCGGACATGCCATAATTATGCAAAAGTCATAACAGTGACAAGCCATGTTCTTTAATGGTACCATACTGACACACTCGTTGAACAATCTAAAAGCAGCCGGCTGTTTTTGTACAAATGCATTGAACTAAAAAAAGGTTAAAGGTCTTTTCTTAGTAATGAAACCTCTCGGAAAAGCTGTCCCCATGTGATGCCTACACATACATAGAGGGGCTCTGTATATGGTAAGGGCGTGTCCACAAGACTATTTATATCATATGTTTGCATGCATGCAGTTTTTATGTAGATTCAAGTTGAGGGAGAAAAGATAGCGTGTGAACTTCGATATTGTACGAGTTATTCAATTATTGATAGTGTTGTTTTTAGTGTGACAAATAATTTCATGAGGATATCATATGTTTGTATGGATGCAGTTTTTATGTAGATTCAAGTTGAGGGAGAAAAAATAGCATGTGAATTTCAATATTTGTACAAGTTATTCAATTATTGATAGTGTTCTCTTTAGTGTGACAAATAATTTAATGGTTCCCCTCCTTTGAGACTTAGGTGTTAACAAAGTTACTTTCATAGTTGGAATGACAACTTCATTTCTTCTCTTTAATAGAGGCTTGGAGTTTATTGTCGTAATATGGGAAGTCTTTTGCGGGATTATTGTAATGAACTTTCATATATAAATACGCTGTTTAGTTGGTAATTATATTCAACCATCTTTTGATTGGAGTATTATAGTTTTTATGGCATCCATTTGTGACCACTCAAAATGATTAGGCTTTTAATAGAGGCTTGGAGTTTATTATCGTAATATGGGAAGTCTTTCGCTAAATCATCATAATAAAGCTCCATATATAAATAGGTGGTTTAGTTAACAATTTTATTCAACCACTTTCTAATTGGAGCATTATAATTTCTATAGCACCCTACTATGACCACTCAAAATGATTAAGTGGCACTTAATCCTCTTTTAGTTGAGTCTTTTACTTGAGGTACCTAAACCCCTAAAAATGATCTCCTTCTACCACCTTATTAGACTATGACTTGTGCCTTGTTCTTATAATGTATTCATATGATTTTCAAGGTATTGTGCATTGTCAATAGTAATTTAATCTTTTTTTTACTAATGTAAAATTTGATCGTGTGTGTATATATATATATATATATATATATATATATATATATATATATATGGGGGAAGGGGGAGAGTGGGACATTATATGTTATAACCATCTTTATATCATTGTCTATTTTTTATTAGTAATAGATATATCCATGAGTTCATTTTTTTTTTTAAAGTGTATAAACAAAAGGTAATGGTTCATTTCAATTGTTTTGTTTTCCCCGACCAACAATGACCTCTTAAGACAACCATGTTTTCACTACTTGTGTTTTTCTCTCAAGTAAGGTAGTTATGTGGGCTATTCGATTTAGCTTTGTTGTTCCTCTTTGAGGTTTCTCTCGTTGGTGTCTTGGATTCCATCTAACTGCCTTCCTATGTAAACTACTATTTGTTTAAAGATGTATTTTCAATAGTAAAATGTTTGTTCCTCATGACAAGTAAGGTGTATATATTATTATTTGGTATGTTAGTGCAAAGGCTTTGGTTTATTATTGGTTAGTTATTTTTTTACAAATAATAATGGACAATGTTATGGACTTTGGCAAGTGTCTTTTCATTGAACTTTGGAATAGAAAACATTACAAAAATTATTACAATGTCATGTAACTAGCAGTGGCCCTAAAGGTGGCATATATGTCAGAAGGGAAGTAATTTTTTGTTTTGGTATAATACAGTTTTGTAAAGTGAAAATGTGTAAATCAGTAGATATACCTCACTCAAAACCTATATTTATTGACTTGTATCAATTTTTGTGTATGGAGTATATCAAGTAACAATAATGATATTGTTGGTGGAGGTGATGGTAGAAAATAAGGTTGTGTGTTTTTTCATATGGCAATACACTATGTCAAGAGGGGATGTTATGTTTCACAATGAGTTTGAGCAATGAAAAATGATGTGGAATGGAAAGGCCATACAAAGCATGAAAATGATGAAATATTTTAAAGTGCACTAGGCGATGATGGTGATGCACAATAATAGAGTGTTTCAGGGGATGAACTTGAAAAAGTCCAAGAAGATACAAGTGCAAAGTTTAGTGACATGTCATATTTGTCAATACAATTTGTAGCTCCCATTGAATAATTTCAATCACCCAATACATGACTAAAATAGCGGTCATCTCAATGAAAACAAAGGTCTGCTATCAAATAACCCCTGTAAAAATATAGATAATACACTAAGTGTTAATTTAGATGATTCCTCTTCCTCACATAATTTATTATTACACTTTATAAAAAAACAAACAACCTCATATTATACTATCACTTCTACTAAAAATATAATATTATTATTACTTAATATTTTATGTACAAAACATGATATAAATCAATAATCATAAGTCTCAAATTAAATACAACCACTGATTTGAACTCTTTCTTTTTACAAAACCAACCTTACGAAAACATAACATTACATCCCTTTTAATATAATATGCATCTTTATGAAAATTACTAGCTATAATCTTTTACGGGTTTTATTGCCTTGACCTTATATTTGATACAATTTAACGAATAACAAATTAATTTTATTTTGGGATAAAGATGTGTAAATGCAGTCATATGGATAAAATTTAGCACAGATGCCATTTACTATCATAATAAGTAAATTATTATGTATATTATAAATACAAATATATATATATATATATGTGTGAGAGAGAGAGATATGACAATAATAAATAAATAACTTTAAATGTTCAAAATCAAAGGAGGGGTTAAGTGTTCTACATACAGAAGGGAAACCTGGCTGCCATTGACAAGTGGAAATGAGAAAAAATCAAAAGAAGACATAAATAGAAGAAATAGGGAGCAGAGGAAAGGGAGCGTAGGGAAGAAAAGAGGGAAAGCTGGAAGGTTGTGGAGCACGACATTAAACCTACAAATGGCATTTTGATTAAAGATTTTCAAGGCCATCCCAGCAAAACCATTTTTGTCCGTATTTTACAATCAACAAACTCTGGAAGTCACATTTATTCGAAGCATGAATGAATAGATATTGGTAAGGGATTGAGGTGGTTTTATTTTAATTTAGTTTTGTAAGTATAATTTATAAAATTTAGTTATTAGTTTTATAAGAAACGTATAAAATTTGAATATTGGTGGTTCGCGTTTATACCAGTTTTTATTTTATTAAAGTGGTGGGAGACTGTTTGAAGATTGTAAAAATATAATGATCCTTTCTAATTTTCATGATGTTTGACTTTGCTTGGTGGATAAGTTGTTTGTAATAGTTGATTGGTTTTAAAACATTTTTTTGAAATTGTTCACAGCTTTGCCTTTTCATTATGATTTCATTATTTTTATTGTCTCAAATATTGCCTTCTAAATCCTTGAAAAATCTTGTGTGCTGCTTTTAAAATTTATCCATATTGTTGTCAATTTTTTTAATCTTTTGTTAAATGAATGTATTTAGGATGTATTAAAGATATATAAATGCTACAAACTATCATGATCAAAGATAATAGTTTGTAATATTCATTATCAATTGTCGAGTTATTTTTGTTCGATAAGATAATAGTTTGTAATATTCATTATCAATCGTCGAATTATTTTTGTTCGATAAGTATACTTGAGTGTAGTTTTTTAAGTTTATTTTTAATAAAGCTATACAATGATTATAAATTAGATTATTCTTATTTTATGAAAGAATAAATATATGCAATGGCAATAGATTAAACTATTTTTTTAAAAGCTATTACTTTTATTTTTATATTTTTAAATAGATTTATAATAATCTAATAGTTTACTTTTATTTTTAATTACAGATGTTTACTTTTTATAATAATATAATATTGGTAGTTTACTTTTATTTTTAATTACAGATGTTTTCGAGTATGAATATTTATTGGTAGTTTAATTGCCATGTTTATTTATTTCTAAGTTTTGAATGTTTTTAATGAAGAACATAGCTCTTGACAGAGTAGTTTAATTACCCTAGTAGGATTTGATTGTTGGAATTGACTTTGTTTTATGACTGGTTTTATTAGCACCTTGAACTTTACTATATGTTGTGATCGAGAGCTTTCTAAATTATTTCATATTTCCCCATGGTGCCAAAATAACCCAAATATGTGGTAGGATAGGCTTGATGGAGAGGAGAGGGATAAGAAGTGAGCACTTAAAAGTGGGAGGGGAAATATAAGGGCTAAGAAGATGAAGAATGGTATTCCAAAAAAAAGTTATCTGGCTAAGTGGATTTATAAAACATGTTATTGTAAGGTGGTAAGGAGTTGTAAGAGGGGGCAGCAACCAATGCTAGCAAGGGTGAAGTATACATGGGTCGCTTATTGGCTAGAACATTTTAAAGAGGAGTGAAAGGTGGTGGTGTGTGGGGCACCAACTGGGGTAAGATGAAAAACCCCAAATGGGGATTTACACATGAGGTTGGTAAGATGGGGGAATGTTCAATGGCATAGGATTGGGCACCTCATAAGAAAAGGTATCACTAGGTTTTTGGCTCGATATGTAACCATTAGGGTAATTTGGTTGGTATTAGGGTAGTTTTTAATATGTCACTAGGATGGGAATATTATTGGAATAATCTTGATTGTTCAGGTTCAAGGTCATCCTTTATTTCAAATAACCATTTCAAAGAGATCTTTGATTACCCTCTATATCTCAAATGTGACTGATATATGTCTGATCAAGGTAGAGATAGCTCATTTGGTGTTGCATTGATTGTTGGTTTGGGAGCCTCTCTCATTGGAGGCTCTCAGTGAAAGGATCGATAGCCTGTGATTAATTAATCTCTGTTAGATGATTCATGAGCAATCGTCATGGGATTATCTAGTCGTGTGAAAGTGTTTTGGTTATTTTTCAAGGGAATTAGGGGTAATTTATATCTACTCAACCCATCTTATAACAAGCGGACTTTCTAATAATACTAATTGAATATTTTCATGCCTTCAATGTCAAGGGTTTGTAAGACAATGTGAGTTGTAAGTTACATTTTAGGATAGATCCCACCTCTTTCAGTAAGGGTAATGTTTATGAATTCAAGGTAGTTTCTAGAGGTTTTATAATGATCTCATAATTCTTATCTTGTGATTCCATGAGATTTATTTTTCAAGATAGAAGAAAAATATTTTTAAAATTTATTCTTCATATTTTAGGTGCGGTTGTTATTCCATTTAAAGAAAGAAGCTTCGCTTGGAGGTTGGATAATCCTTATATAAGATTTAAGGTATAAGGTCCTATCAAACTTCTATCCAGGTATATTATGTTGGTGTGTGTACATTCAAATAAAAAATGAAAGATGAGAGAAGGATGGAGGAAAGAAAGAAATGAAAGAAAAGGTGAAACATTGAAGAATCCTTTCACATCAATTTCACCAAATTTGTATATATATAAAGTAACATTTTAACCTTTGTACATTAAAATTATAAATATTTAACTCATAAATTTGATTTAAAATATGATGTGATGAGTGGTTTAATGGTTAGGTTTGTTTGGTTGAGGATTTTCAATCGAAAGGGCTAGTTGATTAGGTCAAGCTATTGCCATGGGGTTTTGACCAGTAGGTGGAAAAGGTTGCTTTTGTTGATATAAAAATATTTCACCTACATCGTATTAATCATTTAAGGTATTACATTGAGATGTGGCAATGTTCCAAGAACCATTAGAGATGACAAGGATAAGGTAGTGAAGCTCTTGGTCTATACTTAATTATAGAAATTGAGCGAATGTAGGTTGAATAACTCTAAGGATTTGGATTGATTTGTTAGGTTGGGTTTACCTATAATATGTCATCCTCAAAGTTAATGAAATATGATGAGGCTAGACCTAAGGATAAAAGAGATAGAAAAATATAATTTCAAGTTGTTGGCTTGGCAAACTAGAAGATAGACTTGTCTTATTGGTTTTGCATCTACTAGTCATTTTTGTTTGCCAAGAATGTCTAATTAACTAATAATAAGGTTGGGAAGAAAAATAGAGTGAAATACGTCTAGTTGAAGCTCATAATACATCTCATTTTAGATGTTGTTCACCAATTCAAGGCCTGGCATTCTAGGAAACATTCCTAATCTATGAAAATGAGCTTGTTCAAGAAGTGTCATTCACAATTGAGGAAAACATTTGTTTTTAAGTTTAAAAGTGTGTTTTATTTATTTAGGCTTGATATGTAGTTGATTTAATTTTATTTTAAAAATAAGGTTTTTGCTGATTTATAGTTGGTGTAATGTTTAGCAAGGTTTAGGCTTGTTTGTACTTACAACAAGGCTTTTTTAAATGATAGAAGACTATAACACCTCTGAAATTCAAGTAGTGAAATAAAAAGTAAACAAATATTTTGTATTTTTATTATTTTATTGGATTCTTGTACGTGTAATGCTAATCAAAATTGAATTTAAATCAAGCAATTCAAATACTTATTTTCTTTTGGCTTTTTCTTAATTTTAAGAGTTCAAAAAATTGTTTGTGTTTGTTAGAATGGATTTTTTCTCTTTAATAATTTTGTATGTATAAAACAAAAATCTAATATGTAGTTTGAAACTCTAAATGTGATAATTAAACACTAAACATACCATTTAGATTTTGTATATATGTAATGTAATTTCATAATTTTAAGATCTAGTTAGATGAAAATCTAAATGTAAGTTCTTTGGATCTTGATTGTTGTAAAATCTTGTATGCAAATAAAATTTATATGAAAATTTAATGAATTTTTATTTATAGTTATTATCTATGAATTTATATCACTTTATTAGCATGAAATAAAGTAAAACAACTCTAACTGCAAATTCTCTTTTTGGGGATTTTATGATTTTTTATGCAAGTCATTTTTTTGTGTTGTGTGAGAGATTTGTATGTCCTAAAACTAAAATTTTAAAGTATTTTTATGTAATTGAATGGAAATTTTACCTATATATCATTGATATAATATGCACACTATTGTTCTTTAAGATCTACATCATGTGAATGCAAATATGAAAGGCCTTTAGCTTTTCAATGAAAAAGAAATAGAAAAAGAATGAAATATTATTGAGAATTTTCTAAATGAATATTTTAAAATAAAAATAATACAATAAAATAATAAATTTATTCTAATGAATAAAATAAAGAAGAAAATATATATTCCAACCTGACCAAAGTAGAGATTAGATGGCGGGAAAGAACATGGTGGAATTATTGAATCTGTAGGTAAATGGATCCGAATATATAATTCAGTAAGTGATCCAAGAAATCTAAAACAAGATGAAACACAAATAGGACAAAATCAAAATCACAACTTGAATAAAGAGACAATTGAGTAGTATTTGGTTGTTGACAAATAATAGAGTATTGGGTTGCAAGTTCATGGGTATCTCTTTTTAATTCTTATGGGTGACCAAAAGATTACAATGAAACTTGGGTTGACCTATTAAAAATCAATAAAATGAATTTTGTGCCTATATAAAACCTCTATGTTACAATCTCTGCTACATTTTTTTAGATATCAAATTGAAGGAAAAATGACTTAATTGTAAGAAAGAATAAGAACTTGCAAGTAGAAGTTAATTAAAAGAAGATTGAGATTTATTGGATCATTAGGAGGATATGAAAAATAGAGAAGGCAAATGATTGAAATCATGCAAAACACATCAAAATTTGTGTCTTAAGTTTTGTTTGCAACATGTATGCAATAGTAGCAAAAAAAAATTTTAATGAAGGTAATGGTTATGAAACCATCATTATAGTTAGAGAAATAACCACATATTTTATAAAAAAATGCCATGGCAATTTTTAGAACTGATACAATGGCTGCACAAACCACCAAGGTGATTATATAAAATGTAGTGGCAATTGCATAAAACACCACAAAAAATTTGCCATGCCATATAGAAACTTGAAGTTAGAAGGAAAAACACTTGGGAAATGAAAATTTTAAAGTTTACAAGAGCCAAAAAGGCAAAACAATGGAACAACTTATCCATCATGCTTTGCTTTGTGAAATACAAAACAATGGAACGACTTATTTTGTAGCAGAGAAGATACAACAATGTTGATGTCCAGGAGCTGATTTCAGCATGGGGCAGCCATTGGTGTCAGTGAAAGCAACTTCTTTCAAATTTTTGTAATTGTGGTGAAAAAATTATTAATATAATTTAATATTATCGATATAGAATAAACATAATCTAAATTCAAGTGAAAAATAGATATTTTGATAAAACAGATTTATATTTATTTATTTTTTTGACATTATTTATGGATCCGATCACAGTAGCTTCTCTATTAAATGTATTCCTATTTAATTTTAAGAATATATCAAATTTTTAATATATTTTTAGTATAAAAAAATTAATTGAATGGATATAATCAACTGAATACACTAAATGTTTACTTTTAAATGAAGTATTGAGGACTCGAAAAAGGTAGATCCAACTTCAACTTAACATATAATAAGTAAATTTTTTTGGAGTTGTGATATAATGATTAAAATAAATACAATTAATTAAAAAATTCAGATTCAAATTTACAATAATAAATATAATATTAACTAAATGAAATGATAAAATAAAATTTTAAAAATTGAAACTTTAATTTATTTTTACAATAAAATATGAATCAAGTAATTCCACAATTATCATATGTCAAAAAAAAATATGATAAACATTTGTTTAAGTCAACAACCCTAATTAAATTATTAATCGTTAAGTGAAATAATTGAATTTTCTATTTCTTCTAATATAATTTTTGGACTCGAGTGAAATCCAAGAGTGTCAAAAACAATATGATTGCTTTACAAATCATTAGAAGCATCCTTCTCCACATCGATGTGTTTTTAAGTTTCTATAATTGTACAAAATTCATAACAGTGAAAAGCTATCTTACTTTAATGGTACCAAACTGACACACTTGTTGGACTTGGTGAAAAGCATATAGAGTGGCTGTATACAGCTAGGACATGTTCATAAGACTTCATATCTTATACATGAATGTTCTCTTGAGGTCTTATGTAGATCCAAATTAAAGAGGAAATTATAGCTTTTGTGTTTTGTAGGAGTTGTTCAATTATTGATAGGGTGTTTTTTTTAATTATTGATACGAGTGTTCTTTGTATTATGAGACCAGTCTCTTTAAATTAATAATTTGATAGTTCTTTTTTTCTAAGATTTAGGTGTCAATAAATTTGTTTTTATAGTTGTAATTATTTGTTTATTTATTTTTTTAATAGAGGGTTGGAGACTACTATTGCAACGTCAGAAGTTATGTATTGGTTTGTCAAGATGGAGCTCCATGTGTAAAGGGATGGTTTAGTTGACAATTGTGTTCAACCACCTTATGATTAAGGTATTATAATTTCTCTAGAACCCCCTAAGACCACTTAAGATAGTTGGGTGGCACTCAATCCTCCTTCAATTGAGCTTTTTGCTTAGAGTACATATCTTCCTAAGGATGCTCTACATCCACCACCTTCTCTGACTATGACTTATGCCTTGCTTTTATGATGTATTCATATGATTTTTGGGTTGTTGTGCATTGCCAAGTTATTTAATTTGAACTTTATTTTCTTACTAGCATAGAGTTTGACTGTACAAACCAACCGTTTGTTTGTTTGTTTATTTATTTATTTTTATTTATTTTATGGTGGGGGATGGGGGAGGGAGGTTGGGGTGTGCGGGGAGGTAGGGCCAGGGCAATTCATTTCACTTGTTTGGTTGTGCTTAGCTAGTAGAGGTGTTCCAAGGGCCATGTGTTCACTTTTTCGGTTTTGCCCTCCATCAAGGTAGTTTTGTGGGCTATTTGATTTAGCTTCGTTGTTTTCATTGAGAGGTTTTTCTAGTTCCAATGTCATGGATTCCACCCAATTGCCTTACTATATAAACTGTTATTTCAATAATAGATGTGTTTCCAATAGTAAAATGTTTTTCACTCATGGTGAGTAGGGTGTATATATATATATATATATATATATATATATATATATATATATATATATAATTTGGTCTATTAGTGAAAAGGCTTTGGTTTATTGCCAATTAGTTATTTTTTTATGAATAACAATAGAAAATGCTTTGGATTTTTCTAAGCATCTTCTCATTGAACTTTGGGATAATAAAGCTACATAAACTTTTACTAGGTCATCTAACTAGCATTTGCCCCAAGGTGAAAGTTATGTCAGAAGGGAGGTAATTTTTTGTGTTGGAAAAGTAAGGTTTTGTAATACGAAAGTGCCTAAATAGGTAGTTGTACCTCAATGAAAACCTATGTCTCTTGACCCATATAACTTTTTGTGTATTAAGTGTTAAGAAATAATGATGATATTTTGGGTGTAGGTGATGGCGAAAAATGAGGTTATGCTCCTTCGTAGAACAATGCATTGTGCAAGGAGGGGGCATTCTATTTCACAATGAGCTTGAGCAATAAAAAATTGTGGGGAAGGGAAAGGGCATACAAAACATGAAAGTAGTGAAATATTTCAAACTGCACTAGGTGGTGATGGTGAAGGGCAATGATAGGGTGTTTCAGGTGATGGACTTGAAGAAGGCCAAGTGGATACAAGTGTAAATTTAAATGGTATGTCATATCTATCAATGTAACTTGTATCTTCCACAAAATTATTTCAATCACCCAATACATTATTGAAATAGTGGGCATCATAATGAAAACAAGAGTCTGATATCTAACAAGTCATGTAACAACATAGATAATGCACCACGTGTCAATTTAGATGAGTCCTCCTCACATAGATCAATGCCACACTATATGAAGGAACAAACAACCTCATTTTCCACTATCAATTCAATAATAAATAAAATATTAAATTATTACTTAACACTTTGTGTGCAAAAGGTCATATGGGGATCGTGATCATGAGATTCAAGTTAGGTACAACTACTGATTTAAACTCTTTCCCATTTAAAAAATTTACCTTACAAAACATAATATTACATCCTTCTAGTGTAATTTGCACCTTAATATAAATTTATAGTTATAATCTTCTATGAGTTTTATTTCCCTAACCCTACATTTGATACAATTTAACTAAGGTCAAATTAATTTTGATTTGGGATAAAGACGTGTCAATGTGGTTGTAAAGGATATTTATGGATGATATAGCACCTTAGTCTTGTATACTTGGCAAACACATATCTTGGTTGTTTCTCTTAGTTCTAGACCTTTCTCACTCCATAAATCTTGCATCTGCTCTATTTTGTGCCGTTTGGCCTATATTTTTTACTTCTACCAGTCTTATGTTGATGACTCAGGCCTTCTATCTTGCCCATAATGCTTAAAATGTACTTATCTTCCATCTCTACAAGTTTTGAACATGTACCTACTTTCTTGTTCCCTAGACACTAATGTCCAAGATAAACACTAGCATTGACATTAGTGTCCTGACCCGATGTAAGTGTCTATTGCCCTAAAGTCATCCATTTTGCAAATGAAACATATCCTAATGGATGGATTATGTGTTTTAATGTGAGTTATTATTCTAAAGGGACTGATATAAATACAAGATCGACTTTTAATCATTTCTCACCTACAAGACCTAGCAAAAGACCAAACAAACCAAGGCAACTTATCAAAAACACTTTATCAAGCATTCAATTAAACAAAGCTTTCTTATTTCCATACCATTCATAGGTACATCATATCTACAAATTAGAAGTACTAAAAAAACATTCCAAGAGCCTGATTTACCAAGTTAAAAACTAGGTAAATACTATATTTGCTTTCCACATATATTACATGATTCACAAACAAGCCAACACGTAGGAAATAACTACATGAGTTTAAGGATCTCTTATTAAGTATTGTCTATGTAGTCAATGCCCACTGATAGCCGGTTCTTTGGGGTCAACTCGACTCTATGTGCCCACTAATCCATTTTTCCCCAAGTTCATAATAAAGATGAAGAACTAGGGTTTTGACATTTCATGAGTAACAACATTCCATGAATTAGATTTACATACACCAGAGTGAAGGTGAAGTCAAACCCAAAAGCATCCAAGTGGTCATATCATTTTCCAATAGGTATTCCATCTATGACACTTCCATCAAACCCAAACAGTAATGTTGATGCAACCATTTCATACTGACAATAGTGTTTAGAGCTCTAGTACAATCAGATCCAAATCTAACAATTGTTTCATACCAATCTTCTAGACTATCTTCCACCTTTTCTAGATCCAACACTATGTTAGCATCAGAACTAGTTAAGTACATTCCTTTTTTTCATTTGCATGCATAACTTAGTTTTACTCTCTATATTTAGCCTATACTTAGCATAATAAATTTGATGTATAATTATATTTGAGTTTAGCATCCAATTGGCATGTTATAAATATGATTATCACCCTTGTGCATTATCATTTCTAGATTCTTAACTCTTGTATACTGCCAAGGTAAGATATAACCTCATATCCATTGTAGGGTTAAACAACGATCATATGGACATATAATTCAACATAAGTGTTGAATTTTACTAAAATATTATGTATATTGTAAATACAAACACACACACACACATGAATGAATGAGGACAACATTGGGGAAGTGCATCCATCAATAGAAGATCATCATAGACCAACTATGAGTGGAAAGTTGTGAAGAATAATCATGAGGGAACCAAATGACCAATTAAATTACAATTGGAAGAAAATGTTGAGACAACCAAGATGATGAGAGGCAAGTCAACCCATCTCTTTCATAGGAGGAGAATGAGGGTATCCATATTTCATTCGAGGGATTATACAAGTAAATAGTCATAGATACATGATTAAACTCAACATCAAATACAGGATGTAGTAGTCTGATAGATCTTTGAAAATCATAAAATTTAACTTTAAAAAATCAACTCATTCTAACAATAAAATATTAAATGAGGTCCAAATCAACTTAGAGTATGAGTACTAGTCCATAGTGTGGGAAGAGAGGTCATGACAGTTAGGACATGTCCATAAGATAATTTATATCTGATACTTAATGATAATATCTTCAGTTCTTAAGTGGATCCAAATTGAAGGGTAAATGATAGCATTTGAGTTTCAAAATTTGTAGGAGTTGTTTAATAGAGTATTTTTATATTATGAGTCGACTCTTTTTGAAATAAAAATTTTATGGTTCCCTTGTTTTAAGATTTAGGTGTCAATATAGTCATTCTTATAATTGTAACCACTTCTTTTCTCTTTCTTAATAGGGGGTTAGTGTCTACCACCGCAATGTGGGATGACTTTTATTGGCTTGTCGCGATAGAGCTTAATGTGTAAAGGGGTGGTTTATTTGAGAGTTATGTTCAACCACTTTATGATTAGGGCATCACAATTTCTCTAGCACCAACTGAGACCATTTAAGATGGTCAGGTTGCACCCAATCCTCTTTTAGTTGAGTTTTTTTCTTGGAAATCCTAGCTTCCTAAGGATGTTCTATATCCGATACCTTCTTCAACTACGACTTGTGCCTTGCTTTCTTATGATGTATTCATATAATTTTTGGGTTGTAATGCATTTCTAATTTATTTAATTTGAAATGTATTTTCTTACTAGTATAGAGTTTGATGATACACACCAATTATTTGTTTTGTTTTTTCTTTTTCTTTTTGGGAGGGGGTGCATTTCACCTATTTCAGTATGTCCAGCTACTAGAGGTGTTCTGAGGGCCATGTTTTCACTTGCTCAGTTTTGCCCTCTATCAAAGTAATTTTATGAGCTATTAGATTTGGATTTTTTATTTTAGTTGTGAGGTTTTGCTATTTGGTGTCATTGATTCCACCTGATTGCATTACTATGTAAACTACTATTTGATTAATAGATGTGTTTCCAATAGTGAAATGTTTGTCCCTCATGGTGAGTAGGGTATATATATATTATTATTTGGTATGTTAGTGTAAAGACTTTGGTTTATTTTTTATTAGCTATTTTTTTATGAATAACAATGGAAAATATTTTAAAGTTTTCCAAGCATCTTCTCATTGAAATTTGGGATAACAATGTTACATAAACTTTTACAAGGTCATGTAACTAGCATTTGCCCCAAGGTGGAAGTTATGTCAGAAGGGAGGTAATTTTTTGTATTGGTAAAGTAAGATTTTTTTAACGTGAAAGTGTGTAAATAGGTAGTTGTACCTCATTCAAAACCTATGTCTCTTGACCCATATAACTTTTTGTGTATGAAGTGTTAAGAAACAATAACATGATATTTTTGGTGGAGGTGATAGTGGAAAATGAGGTTGTGTTCCTTCATACAATAATGCAATGTGTTAGGAAGGAACATTTTGTTTCACAATGAAATTGAGCAATAAAAAATGGTGGGGAAGTGTAAGGTCATACAAAACATGAAAGTAATGAAATATTTCAAGGTGCACTAGGCAGTGATGGTGAGGGGCAATGATAAGGTGTTTCAGGTGATGGACTTGAAGAAGGCTAGGTGGATACAAGTGCAAAGTTCAATGGCATGTCATATATGTCAATGCAACTTGTATGTTCCATAAAATTATTTCAATCACCCAATACATAATTTAAATAGCGGACATCTCAATGAAAATAGGTGTTTGATATATAAAAACTGATGTAAAAAAATAAACAATACAAAATGTGTCAATTTAGATGAGTCCTCCTTGCATAGCTCATTACCGCACTATATGAAGGAACAAACAAACTCATTTTCCACTATCACTTCCAAAATAAATAAAATATTAAATTATTACTTAACACTTTGTGTGCAAAAGGTCATATGCAGTCAATGATCATGGGTTTTAAGTTAGGTACAACTACTGATTTAAACTCTTTCCCTTTAAAAAATTGATCGTACAAAACATAATATTACATATTTCTAGTGTAATTTTCACCTTAATAGAAATTTCTAGTTATAATCTTCTATGAGTTTCATTTCCCTAACACTTGGTAGACCTAATTAGACCTTGGTTGTTCCTCTCAATTATCTTTCTCACTTTTAAAAATCTCATATCTACTCTACTTTGTACTCTTTAGCTTATATCTCTTAGTTATACCAGTCTTGTATTAATGACCCAAACCTTCTATCTTACCTAGAATGCTTAAAATGTACTTATCTTCCATCTCTATAAGTTTTTAACCTGTACCTACTTCCATCCTCCCTAGACATTAATGTCTAGGACAGAAACTAGCATCGACATTAGTGTCCTGACCTGAAATAAGTGTCTAGTTCCCTAAAGTCATCTATTTTGCAAATTAAACATATTCCAATGGTTGGCCTAAGTGATTTAATGCAAGTTATTACTTTAAAGGGATTGATATAAACACAAGATCAACTCTCAATCATTCCTCACCTACAAGACCTAGCAAAACACTAAAGAGACCAAGGTAACGTATCAAAAGAAATCTATCAAGAATTCAATTGAACAAAGCTCCCCTATTGCCATACCAATCATAAGTACATAATATCTACAAGTTAGAAGTAATAAAGGAATAGCTTTAGAGCCTAATTTACCAAGTTAAATGTTAGGTCAATATTGTACTTGTTTTACACATATTGCATGATTCACAAACAAGCCAACACATAGGGAAGAACTACATGTGTATAAGGCCCTCTTATTGAGTATTAGAAATGTAGGCAATGCCCACTAGTAGTTGGGTCTTTGGGGTCAGCTTGACTCTGTGTGCCCACTAACCTATTTTTCTCCAAGGTCATAATAAATATGAAGAACTAGGGTTTTAACATTTTATGAAGAACAATATTCTATGACCCATATCTGAATGCACCATAGTGAAGTTTAAGTCAAACCCAGAAGCATCTAGGTAGTTACATCATTTTCCAATAGATATTACATACAATGCACTTCTGTCAAACCCAAGTAGTAATGTCAATGCAACCATTTTACATTGATATTACTATCCAAAGCTCCAAAAGCATCATATCCAAAATCTAATGACTATTTTAGAATCATCTTCTAGACTGTCTTCCACATTTTATAAATCTAACATTGTGTTAGCATTAAAACCAGTTAAGTACATTACTTATTTATCATTTGGATGCATAACTTAGTTGTACTTTTTCTATTTAGCCTATACTTAGCATAAAAAGTTTGGTGTATGCTTATAATTGAGTTTATCATCTAATTACCCTATTATAAATCTAATTATCAACCTTATGCATTACCATTTCTATATTATTAACTCTAGTATACTACCAAGGCAAAATATAGCCTCATATCCATTTTAGGGTTAAACAATAGTCATATGGACATATAATTCACTATAGATGTTGAATTTTACTAAAATAGTAAGTAAATTATTATATATATTGTAAATACAAAAAAACACACATACACATGTGAATGAGGACAACAATAATAAATAAATAACTTATACAAGTCAAAAATGGACATTAAAAAGGGAGGGTAAATGTTCCACATAAAGAAGAGAGACCTGGTATTGATAAGTAGAAGAAGGATGCATGATCAGCTCCAGCATCGTGGGGACAACATTGGGGAAGTGAATCCATCAATAGAATATCATCATGGAACAACGATGAGTGGAAATTTGTGAAGAATAATCATGGGGGAACCAAATGACCAATCAAATTATAGTTAGAAGAAAATGTTGGGACAACCAACACGATAAGAGGAAAGCTAGCCCATCTATTTCATAGGAGGAGAAGGAGGGTATCAATAATTCATTTGAGGGATTATATAAGTAAATAGTCATAGGTGCATGATTAACCTCAACACTAATAAGATAACATGATAATCTTCAATGTCAATAAGAAATAATTAATGAAGAATTCCACCAAGTAATACTATGAATGGGCACTATAGAGAAAGCAGGGTAAGTTCACACACAAAATCAATTAGATTTTTGTAGCAAGATGTTGGATTTATCAGTTCATCTTTTTCGTTGGAACATGATAATGAACCTAAAAATAATTATAATTTATTCATATAAAATGGCTTATCTTTAATCACAACCCAAAACATGCTAAAATAAGCCTCAACTTAGAATTGGAGTTGACGTGCAAAATTTTAAAAAAAAAATTGATAGCTGTTATTTATAGTAAGTTTTGCCCACAAGTGCGTACAGCTCTAAATTTTTTTTGAAATATCCTAAATGTTAAAATTATCCTATCAAATGAATTTTAACTAAAG
The DNA here is from genome assembly GCA_037957365.1 of Torreya grandis. Classification (NCBI taxonomy): domain Eukaryota; kingdom Viridiplantae; phylum Streptophyta; class Pinopsida; order Cupressales; family Taxaceae; genus Torreya; species Torreya grandis. The sequence continues at coordinate 4,347,557 of JARHVA010000077.1, forward strand.
TTCACATCTAGTCCTAAAAATATATAATTTATAAAAATACAAAAATCCAAAAAAATTACTAAATTGTAATTTTAGACCCTCATATGGTCTTGTTTGGCCTCTAAAAAATATCAAAAATGCCTCTAAGTGGACCCTCAGATAAACATTTTGGCATATGGAAGAGCTCAAACAGAGCTACGAGTCAAAAGTTATGACCTCTGAAAGTTTGGTTGATTTTTTCTGCATCATTCTCTCTGGTTGAAAACAACTCGCCTGTGATTGCCCTGCTTATATTACTGCCATTTTTCTTTGATAATATTCTTTAGATCCCATTCTATAATCCAAGTGTTATCTTCTTATTGCAATCCTCCCCACTATACCAAATACCTATTATAATTCCCTTGCCTTGTGCTCCTTGTCTTTGTATCCAAAACTTGCATTATCTTTTCATTCTTCTTTTTTAAAACATATTGTTGCCAATTTACTTCTTCATCTTCATCACCTTCACCATCTTTTCCATGGAATTAATATAAATCTAAAACATTAAATAATGGAGATATATCAAAATTCTATGGTAAACTCACCTCATAAACATTGTCATTGAGTCTATTCACAATTCTGCATCGACCAATTTTCTTGTACTTCAACTTGTTGTACATTCTTTTTGAAAATATTTTTTTCCTCAAGTAAACCATTACCAACTCTACTTCTTCAAATACCTTGCGTCTTCTTCTAACATCTGCTTATGCTTTATATTTCTCATTACATTCTTGCAACTTTCTTCTTACTCCTTGCAACTGTTGCATATGTTCTACAAATGCTTTTACATCATCACTAACTCGATCTGCAATTGGTAATTGTACTTAATATAAAATACTCAAAGAATTTCTCCCATAAATAATTTTAAATGATGAATTTCTTGTTGATCTATTCACTGAACTATTATATGCAATCTCAATTTGTGGTAAAGTCAAGTCTCTTTACTTGGGCTTCTCTCCCACGATGCATCTCAACAAATTTCTCAAGCTCCTGTTCACAAATTTTGTCTATCCATCTGTTTGTGGGTGATATGCACTATTGAATTGTATCTTAATACCCATCTTATTCCATAAAATCCTCCAAAAAAGACTTAAAATTTGTGTGTCCCTATCTGAAGTAATAGTTTTTGGAACACCATGCAATCTCACAATATCCTTAAAAAATAATTCTGCAACTCTAGTGGCATCATTGGTTTTATTACATGAAATGAAATGAACCATTTTAGAAAAAAAAAATTCTACAACAACAAAAATTGAATCATTACCACTCTGTGTGTTTGGTAATCCCAGCACAAAATCCATACTCAAATTTATCCATAGTCCTCTTGGAAGCGGTAATGGCATGTATAGTCCAATATTTTATGCATGTCCTTTAGCTACCTAACATATCCTACACCTTGAGACATACCTTGTCACATCTCTCATCATCTTTGGCCAAAAATATATTTTTCCACCAAACCTATTGTCTTCATCTTACTAAAATATCCAGCCAAACTACCACTATGTGATTCTATTAGTATATTATCTCATAGAGACCCAACTGGAAAGCACAATTATTTCCCTTTGAAGAGATAACTTTATTGTATAAGATACTAACCATGATTAGTATCTATCCCATCTATTAATAGATTCTTGCACTACTCAACTACCTTGCTAAAATATGGATCAATATCATATAATTCTTTGATAGCTTCAAATCCAACTACTTCACTCATCATAGTAGTTAATAATGCTACTCTTGTACTCAATGTATCAACTACCTAATTTTATTTTCTTGATTTATGTTTCAACACAAAAGTATGCCCCTACAAGAAAGAAACCCACTTTGCATGCCTAGTATTCAACTTCTTTTGTGTATTCACATATTTCAAAACCTCATGATCTATAAATAGGATGAACTCCTTATACACCAAATAATGCCTCCAATGTCTTAATGCTTGTACAATTGCATAAAGTTTAACATCATAAGTAGAATACTTTATTCTTACCTCGTTCAATTTCTTACTAAAATATGTTATTGGCTTTCCTTCTTGACTCAACAAAGTGCCGATTCTCACAAATGAATCATCACAATCAACCTCAAATACTTTGTTAAAATATGATAATGTTAAAATTGGTCTTTCTATAATCTTCTTCAAAAATTTAAATCTTTTTGTGGCTGCTCTAGTCTATGTAAATTCCTTTCCTCTTATGCAATCCGTTATTGGTGTCACAATACTACTAAAATTTTTAATAATTTTTCTGTAAAAAGTTGCTAAACCATGGAAACTACTTACCTCTTTAATGCTTTTTGGAATAGGCCACTCAATAATTTCTTTTATTTTTTTCATCCATTCTCACACCATGTGCTAAAATTATAAATCCCCAAAATACCAAACTATTATGCATAAACCTGCACTTTTTCAAATTTGCATACAACTTCTCCTTTCTTAACAAATCCAGTACCATTCTCAAATGTTTTAAGTGTTCTTCTTTTGTCTTACTGAATATCAAAATATCATCAAAATAAATAACCATAAACTTACCAATATATCCCCATGGATGCAATTTTCTTCACTCACACGCCATGCTACATGTCTACAATTGTCATTCTCATTTCTATCATCCTTCACAAGGATGTCTTTGTCTCCTCTTTCAACTAGAATCACTTCCATATCCTCTTGCATGAGGATTTTTTTTCTATTAGCTGCTCACTAGTTTCCTCATCTTTGTTGATTTTAAAATCAGATTTACTCTCCTCACATGAGAACATTATTATCTTGTTGTCCTCCATGACAACCCTCTTTTTATGACTCATTCTCTTCTCTTCCATCTACAACTCTTCATGGTTTCACTCTTGATCCTTCTTCCACATGGCTCTCTCTCTTCGATGTAGCCACTTTTGCTTTTAGGAAGTCTACCATCTACTATACCAAGTCTTCTTCTTCTTCACTTTCACATTCTTTAAATCTCTCTAGCAACAAAACCAACAGTTTACCTTAAGTCTTCAAATTCTTCTCCCACTCTTTCTCTAGTGGCATTCTTCCACTATTCTTTTCCATCTTCATATCTGCAAAACAAAAACACAATACTTTCTCTCACATCCTCTACCCAAGGAATCAGAACTTGCTCTGATACCAGTTGATGTGGCCTCCAACCACATAATGGATTCAACAATCCATATCATCCTCTTAATATCTCATAACACACATAAACATGTCAATAATTCAACTCATAAACTCAACATATTCTCATTAATCCTCTCACAAATACAAAATCTTTCAACAAACCATTACAACTCAAAGGCCATTCCACCAATGCATGTCATTACACACTCTCAATACTTGGCCAACATACCAAGGAGGCTCCCAAACTTATCACCAAGCTTATCTCTCCAAACTCTCTTGGCCTCCCTAAACAAAGATGATTACAATCATATATCAATTTTCAAGGAAGAATAAGGGAGACAACACAACATCTATGCCCCACATCCCATGTGAATGAAACATAATGAATAAAACATAGTAAGTCCAAAGAAAATGATACACCACATGCTCCATGGGGTCATCTTTAACCAAGGACAAATCATCTTGGAAATTTGGTGCCATCTTTCAATGTGAAACACTATTGATGAATAGTGAAAGGCTTGTTATATGTGCAAGGTCAAAAATGAAGAACATCTTCTTTAGACAAGATAGGCCACCACCATGTGCTCCATGTGACTCCATAGAAATGTGTCCCATGCCACCTAAGCAATTTGGAATAGTGTTGTGACACCTCACTAAAATTAATAGTGTTCACGACCTCATCAGTGAATAGTGCTTGGTAATAGTGTTGTATAAATAGTATTTTCCTGTTGCATAAGAAAAAACTGAAAGTGTGATTGAATTTTTGCATAAGAGTAAAATATGTGGTCCATAAGATGGTTATTGTTGGAGAAATGTTAAACATAGAGGTTGATGTAAAAAATATATTAATGTCTCTAACACCAAGGTGAAACCATGATGCCATCATCAATGAAGAATATAAATATTTGACTACTCTTGAAATTGATCAACTTATTCAACCTCTTATGAAGAAAGATTAAAAGACTCATTTAGAGAAAGTGACAAAAAGTATTTTGCCTTAAAATTGAAGATCACAAAGAGTGAATGTGCCAGCAATAATAAAAAAATCTAAGAACAAGGAAAAATTATGAATCAAAATTATTCAATAAGAAATAAAGGAATGAAAAATAATGATTGGATTGCTTTACAAATACTTCGAACTCGAAGCAACCTTCTCCACATGAACAAGCCATGTTCTTTAATGGTACCATACTGACACACTCATTGAACAATCTAAAAGCAGCCGGCTGTTTTTGTCCAAATGCATTGAACTAAAAAAAGGTTAAAGGTCTTTTCTTAGTAATGAAAGCTCTCGAAAAAGCTGTCCCCATGTGATGCCTACACAGATATAGAGGGGCTCTCTATATAGTAAGGGCATGTCCACAAGACTATTTATATCATATGTTTGCATGCACGCAATTTTTATGTAGATCCAAGTTGAGGGAGAAATGATAGTGTGTGAATCTCAATATTTGTACGAGTTAATCAATTATTGATAGTGTTTTTTTAGTGTGATGAATAATTTTATGAGGATATCATATGTTTATATGCATGCAGTTTTTATGTAGATCCAAGTTTAGGGAGAAAAGATAGTGTGTGAATTTCAATATTTGTATAAGTTATTCAATTATTGATAGTGTTCTCTTTAGTGTGACGAATAATTTCATGGCTCCCCTCCTTTGAGACTTAGGTGTTAACAAAGTTACTTTCATAGTTGGAATGACAACTTCAATTCTTCTCTTTAATAGAGGCTTGGAGTTTATTGTCGTAATATGATGGGAAGTATTTTTCTGGATTATTGTAATGAACTTTCATATATAAATAGGTGGTTTAGTTGGTAATTATATTCAACCATATTTTGATTGGAGTATTATAATTTTTATGGCATCCATTTGTGACCACTCAAAATGATTAGGCTTTTAATAGAGGCTTGGAGTTTATTATCGAAATATGGGAAGTCTTTCGCTAAATCATCGTAATAAAGCTCCATATATAAATAAGTGGTTTAATTAGCAATTTTAGTGAACCACTTTCTCATTGGAGCATTATAATTTCTATAGCACCCTACTATGACCACTCAAAATGATTAAGTGGCACCTAATCCTCTTTTAGTTGAGTCTTTTACTTGAGGTACCTAACCCCCTAAAAATGATCTCCTTCTACCATCTTATTAGACAATGACTTGTGCCTTGTTCTTATAATGTATTCATATGATTTTCAAGTTATTGTGCATTGTCAATAGTAATTTAATCTTTTTTTTACTAATGTAAATTTTGATCATAAATATTAAAAAAAAAAATTAAGGGGAAGGGGGAGAGCGGGACAATATATGTTATAACCATCTTTATATTATTGTCTATTTTTTATTAGTTATAAATATATCCATGAGTTCAATTTTTTTTTTGAAAGTGTATAAACAAAAGGTAGTGGTTCATTTTAATTGTTTCATTTTGCCCGACCAACAATGACCTCTTAAGACAACCATGTTTTCACTACTTGTGTTTTTCTCTCAAGCAAGGTAGTAATGTGGGCTATTTGATTTAGCTTTGTTGTTCCTCTTTGAGGTTTCTCTCGTTGGTGTCTTGGATTCCATCTAACCACCTTCCTATGTAAACTACTATTTGTTTAAAGATGTACTTTCAATAGTAAAATGTTTGTTCCTCATGACAAATAAGGTGTATATATTATTATTTGGTATGTTAGTGCAAAGGCTTTGGTTTATTATTGGTTAGTTATTTTTTTACAAATAATAATGGAAAATGTTATGGAGTTTGGCAAGTGTCTTTTCATTGAATTTTGGAATAGAAAATATTACAAAAATTATTACAAGGTCATGTAACTAGCAGTGGCCCCAAAAGTGGCATATATGTCAGAAGGGAAGTAATTTTTTGTTTTGGTATAATATGGTTTTGTAAAGTGAAAATGTGTAAATCAGTAGATATACCTCACTCAAAACCTATAATTATTGACTTGTATCATTTTTTGTGTATGCAGTATCAAGAAACAATAATGATATTTTTGGTGGAGGTGATGGTAGAAAATAAGGTTGTGTGTTTTTTCATATGGCAAGACATTATGTGAAGAGGGGATATTATGTTTCACAATGAGTTTGAGCAATGAAAAATGATGTGGAATGAAAAGTCCATACAAAGCATGAAAATGATGAAATATTTTAAAGTGCACTAGGCGATGATGGTGATGCACAATAATAGAGTGTTTCAGGGGATGAACTTGAAGAAGTCCAAGAAGATACAAGTGCAAAGTTCAGTGACATGTCATATTTGTCAATACAATTTATTACTCCCATTGAATAATTTCAATCACCCAATACATGACTAAAATAGTGGTCATCTCAATGAAAATAAGGGCCTGATATCAAATAACCCCTGTAAAAATATAGATAATATATTACATGTTAATTTAGATGATTCCTCTTCCTCACACAATTTATCATTACACTTTATTAAAAAACAAACAACCTCATTTTATGCTATCACTTCTACTAAAAATATAATATTATTATTACTTAATATTTTATGTACAAAACATGATATAAATCAATAATCATAAGTCTCAAATTAAATACAACCACTGATTTAAACTCTTTCCTTTTACAAAACCAACCTTACCAAAACATAACATTACATCCCTTTTAATATAATATACATCTTTATGAAAATTACTAGTTATAATCTTTTACGGGTTTTATTGCCTTGACCTTACATTTGATACAATTTAACGAAGAACAAATTAAATTTATTTTTGGGTAAAGATGCGTAAATGCAGTCATGAATATAGATAAAATTCAGCACAAATGCTATTTACTAGCATAATAAGTAAATTATTATGTATATAATATATATATATATATATATATATATATATATATATATATATATATATATATATATATATATATATATATATATATATATATTTGTGTGTGTGTGTGTGTGTGTGTGTGTGTGTGTGTGTGTGTGTGTGTGTGTGTGTGTGTGTGTGTGTGTGTGTGTGTGTGTGTGTGTGTGTGTGTGTGTGTGTGATGACAATAATTAATAACTAATTTCAAATGTTCAGAATCAAAGAGGGGTTAAGTGTGCTACATAAAGAGACAATAATAAATAAATAATTTGAAATGTTCAAATCAAAGGAGGGGTTAAGTGTTCTACATACAGAGACTATAATAAATAAATAAGTTTAAATGTTCAAAATCAAAGGAGGGGTTAAGTGTTCTACATACAGAAGGGAAACATGGCTGCCATTGACAAGTGGAAATGAGAAAAAATCAAAAGAAGACATAAATAGAAGAAATAGGGAGCAGAGGAAAGGGAGCATAGGGAAGAAAAGAGGGAAAGTTGGAAGGTTGTGGAGCACGACATTAAACCTACAAATGGCATTTTGATTAAATATTTTCAAGGCCGTCCTAGCAAAACCATTTTTTTCTGTATTTTACAATCAACAAACTCTGGAAGTCACATTTATTTGAGGCATAAATGAATAGATATTGGTAAGGGATTGAGGTGGTTTTATTTTAATTTGGTTTGGTAGGTATAATTTATAAAATTTAGGTATCAGTTTTATAAAAACCTTATAAAATTTGAATATTGGTGGTTTGCGTTTATATCAATTCTTATTTTATTAAAATGGTAGGAGACTATTTTAAGATTGTAAAATGTAATGATTCCTTCTAATTTTCATAAGGTTTGATTTTGTTTGGTGGATAAGTTATTTATAATAATTAATTGATTTTAAAACATCTTTTGAAATTGTTCACAGCTTTGCCTTTTCATTATTTTTATTGTCTCAAATATTGCCTTCTAAATCCTTGAAAAATCTTGTGTGCTGCTTTTAAAATTTATCCATATTGCTGTCAATTTTTTTAATCTTTTGTTAAATGAATGTATTTAAGATGTGTTAAAGATATATAAATACTACAAACTATCATGATCAAAGATAATAGTTTGTAATATTCATTATGAATCCTCGAGTTATTTTTGTTCGATAAGTGTTCTTGAGTGTAGTTTTTTAGCTTTATTTTTAGTAAAGCTATACAATGATTATAAATTGGATTATGTTGTTTAATTTATTTTATGAAAGAATAAATATATGTAATGGAAATAGATTAAACTATCTTTTTTCAAGCTATTACTTTTATTTTTATATTTTTAAATAGATTTATAATAATCTATTTTATATATGCATGTTCACATTCATATCTTATGATGTAACTATGACCTATTAACTTTTATAAAAATACATTATTCTAGAACAATATTGTTACATGAAAAAAATCATTAAAAGATTGTGTTGGTTTATATTTTTTTTTGGATGTGTGGTATTTTGATTTTAACAATAAATTATTTACTATTGAAAGTTATTTTTACTAAACAGTGGGAGGCATTTTTTTCTAAATCCCTTCTTTGATATCAAAGAAAGGCTTAGGTTGTAGATTTTTATTTTAGATCTTTATAACAATTTAATTTGGTTTTCAATCATATAATGGATTCAACAATTCATATCATCCTCTCAATATCTCATAACACACATAAACATATTAATAATTCAACTTATAAACTCGACATATTCTTATTAATCCTCTTACAAATAAAAAATCTTTCAAAAAAGCATTACAACTCAAAGGACATGCCATTAATGCATGCCATTACACACTCTCAATGCTTAGCCAAAATGCCAAGGAGGCTCCCAGGATTCTCACTAAGCTTATCTCCCCAAACTCCCCTGACCTCCCTAAACAAAGATGAATACAATCATATATAGATTTTCAAGGAAGAATAAGGGAGACAACATAACATTGACACTCTACATCCCATGTGGATGAAACATGATGAACAAGACATAGTAAGGCCCAAGGAAATGATACGCCACATGCTCCATGGAGTCATCTTTGACCAAAGACAAAGCATCTTGGAATGTTGTTCCATCCTTCACATATGAAACATTATTGATGAATAGTGAAAGAGTTATCACATGTGCAAGGTCAAAAAGGAAGAACATCTTCTTTAGACAAGATAGGTGACCACCACGTGCTTCATGTAACTCTATAGAAATGCACCCCATGCCACCTAAATAATAGGAATAGTGTTTTGACACCTCACCAAGATGAATAGTGTTGTGATACCTCACTAGGATGAATAATGTCTCCCACCTCATTAGTGAATATTATTGCATGCATAATTTTTTATCACTACATCATTCTCTTACAGTTGAAATCAACTCAAATCCCACTAGTTGTCTTGATTGTATCCTTGCCATTTATTCTAAACAAAATAGAAAAGCACACCACTCTATTTTTGGGTGATGCAAGATTGCTCGAACCCTTGGATACTCTTGCATCAAACACTCGAGATAGATAATGTGATCTTATGAACATATAAATAGAGTAAGTTGTAGAACCACTCTTTTGGTCACAAAGGTTAATGACCACGGCATTCCCATCCAACATACCAAGTGTACCCAAAATATATTATTTTTCTTTCTCCCTTCTAATTTCTACATACTAAACTTCCACCTCTTTTCCTCGTGGGATCACACCCACTACAAAGACTCTTGGGATGACACCCATCCGAAACTACCCTCCACCAAAATTTAATACATATCTCAATGGATTCACATGTGGGTTGAATTCCATCATCATAAATTGACCTCCTCCACCAAAATGCTCTATCATGTATCTTATCCTTCCATGTGAGCTCAAGCCCACATCTAGCCATCCATCTCCACCAAAAGCCCACCTGGATTTATTCACTCATTTTCTAACCACCTGTTGAATCTTCCACAACATCATAAATCACCACTACTTGCAGCTCCTCTCTCATGGCTGCAACTATATCCATCTTTTCATCTATCAAACTCTCATCCACATGTGCACCTACTTGTGCAACAATATCCTCAACTTCTTCATCATGCTCCAAAGGCATGTTTTCCTCTTCCTCTATAATGTTAGCATGTTCCTCATGCTCTTCAATTTCACTATGGGTTGCCAATGGCCCATCCATAACAACTCCCATGGTTGTCTTCTCATCTTCCAAAACATTAATTTCAGCCCCTACACATGGATGTAACTCCATGAAGAAATAATCCTGTGATTTACTTGAAAAACTTCTTCATCCCTTGCTTCTCCCAAACAATCTTGCAACTCTATATAGATGTAATTATTTTCTCCTTGCAACTCCCCATGGCTAAAATTTTCTTCATTCACGTGCCATGCTACATGGATGTAATCTTCATTCTCATTTCTATCATCCTTCACAAGGGTGTCTTCATCTTATACTTCAATAGGGATCACCTTCATATCCTCTTGCATGAGGATTTTTTCTTCTACAAGTTGCTCACTAGTTTCCTCCTCTTTAATGACTTTAAAATCAGATTTTTTCTCCTCATATTAGAACCTTACTCTCTTATTTTCCTCAATGACAACCCTCTTCTTCTCACTCATTCTATTCTCCTCCATCTTTAACACTTCGTGGTTGCACTCTTGATACTTCTTCCACATGGCTATCTCTCTCCTCAATGTAGCAAATTTTGATTTTAGGGAGTCTACCATCTCTCACACCAAGTATTCTTCTTCTTCACTTTCACATTCTTCAAATCTATCTAGCATTAAATACAATAGTCTACCCTAAGTCTTCAACTTCTTCTCCCACTCTTTTTCTAGTGGCATTCTTCCACTCTTATTTTCCATCTTCATACCTACAAAACAAAAACATTATAATTTCTCTCACATCCTCTACCCAAGGAATCATAACTTGATCTAATACCAATTGATGTGGACTCTAACCACATAATGTAGACACAAATCCATATCATCCTCTAAATCTCTCATAACACACATAAACATATCAATAATTCAACTGATAAACTCAACATATTCTCATTAATCCCCTCACAAATACAAAATCTTTCAATAAAGCATTACAACTCAAAGGCCATACCACCAATGCATGTCATTACACATTCTCAATACTTGGCCAACATGTCAAGGAGGATCCCAACTTTCTCACCAAGATTATCTCCCCAAACTTGTCTTGCCTCCCTAAACAAATATTAATACAATCATATATAGATTTTCAAGGAAGAATAAGGGAGATAACACATTTATGCCCCACATCCCATGTGAATGAAACATGATGAACAAGACATAGTAAGGCCCAAGGAAATGATATGTCTCATGTTCTATGGGGTCATATTTGACCAAGGATAAAGTATGTTTTAAATTTAGCACCACCCTTCACATGTGAAACACTATTGATGAATAGTGAAAGGCTTGTCGCATGTGCAAGGTCAAAAAGGAAAAACATCTTCTTTAGACAAGATAGGACACCACCATGTGATCCATGTGACTCCATATAAATATGTCCCATGCCACCTAAGCAATCAATAATAGTGTTGTGACACCTCCCCAGCATGAATAGTGTTCACCAACTCATTAGTGAATAGTGCTTAGAAATAGTGTTGCATGAATAGTGTTTTCCCACTGCATCACAATTATTCATATCAAACTCTAACTCCCCTTCCATTCCATACTTTAGTGTAAATTACTATGATTATTAGAGCATCAAGATGATGAATCTTTTGTTAAAAAAATAATTATGTGATATTGTAATAATTCATTATGAAGAGCCAAATGAATGGGTCACTATCACATCTAATAATAAGCAAGCCAAAAAGGAAGGTAAGAAGAATAACTCACAAGCATTGTTTCATATTCAGATAACTCTAGATAATAACATGATTTTGAGAAATACCAGTGTAAAGACAGAAAATGATGCCTTGAAGACACTACAAGAAGCTTAAAAAGGTAGTGATCAATTCAAAGTGGTTAAGCTATAGACTTTGAAGAGAGAATTTAAAAATTTTAGGATAGAAAAAATTAAAAGTGTGATTGATTTTGAACATAAGAGTAAAAGATGTGGTCAATAAGATGGTTATTCTTGGAGAAATGTTAAACAAATACGTTGATGTGAAAAATATATTAAATTTTCTAGCACCAAGGTGAAACTATGTTGTCATCATCAATGAAGAACATAAATATTTGACTACTCTTGAGATTGATCACCTTATTCAGCCTCTTATGTCTTATGAAGAAAGATTAAAAGACCCATTTGGAGAAAGTGACGAGAAGTATTTTGCCTCAAAATTGAAGATCACAAAGAGTGAAGGTGCTATCAATAATAATAAAAATCTAAAAACAAGGAAAAAAATAGGAATCAAAATTATTCAATAGAAAACAAAGGAAGAACAGGTGGTTTAGCTATAAGAAAACAAGTTAAAAGAAGTTTAGAAAAAATAAATATTCAATGTTATTACTATATAATATATGTTCACTTTAAATGAGAACGTAGATTAAAAGTAGGTAATGAAGATAAAAGTGTTAATTTTGTTAATGAGGAGGATGAGAAATCTTCTCCACACAATTTATTTTTTTCATATGAAAAATTTGAAAACTATCTTAAATAAATTTAATATCTATATTTAAATTGTTTTTTGAAAAATAAAAACTTTGAAACAAAGATCAAACTTTATGATGACAAATATTTCTAAGTTGCAACAAAAAGGAACTATAAAGATGAATGTTAAAGAATGCAAGAAATATGTTAATTATATTTATTGTACTCTAGAGTTAAAACATACTTTATTGAGTGTTAGAGGTAAGTACTGAGCAAGGTTTTCTTTAACAATTCCACCTAAGGTTAACTATGATGGATGTTTTCGAACATATGAACATTTATTATCATTTTTATTTATTTCCTAGTTTTGGATTTAAGGCTGGCTATGACGAATGTTTTTGAGTAAATGAATATTTATTGATTTTTATTTTTTTCCAAGTTTTGAATGTTTTTGTGAAGAATAGAGTAGATTTGATTGATGGAAATGAATTTGTTTTTAGGACTAGTTTTATCGGCACCTTGAGCTTTCCTATATTTGGGTGTGATATTGTAAGATGGAATGCATTTCATATGTTTATCATTTTGTTTCTAAGCTAAACTTAATATTATATTTGGTTTATATGTTGGTTGATTTTAAAATTCATATTGAAATTTTCATTTTCTTAAATTTTTATTTGACTTTTTTTTTTCAATAATTTTTTTTAAAATTTTGGTATTAATTTGTTGAGATTTTATTTAATTTTATATTTTGTGATATTTTTTATTTTTTAAATATGATCAAGATATTATTAATATTGTTTTAAATCGTTATTAATATAGAATAAACATAATTTAAATTTAAGTGAGATAATTTAAATTTAAGGGAGATAAATATATTTCATATTTATTAATATTTTTGGTGAGATATTAAATAAATTTTATATAGTGGATATATACTTTTAATTGATTTTGAGAATTTACCAATTTATAGATAGATAGATAGATAGATAGATAGATAGATAGATAGATAGATAGATAGATAGATAGATAGATAGATAGATAGATAGATAGATAGATAGATAGATAGATATATAGATAGATAAATAGATAGATAGATAGATAAATAAACAAATATATGGATAGATAAACCAACAATTTATTTTCAAATGTAGATATTGAAAACTCGACAAAAATATTGAAAACTCGATAAAAGTAGATCGAACTTGAACCTACTCCTACTCCTTGATTAACAACTTTAATTAAATTTCTTAATCACTTAATGGAATAATTGAATTTTCCTTGTTTCTTTTAACAACCATCCTTAATTGAATTTATTAATCACTTAATGGAATAATTGAATTTTCATTGTTTCTTCTAATATAATTTTTGAAATTGAGTGGAATTGAAGGGGGAAAAAATATATAGTTAATTTACAAATTTGAAGGTACTTAAAAAAATCCTTAAAAGCATCTTTCACCTGATCCATGTTTTTTGAATTTTTATATTACCTAAACATGCCATAATTGTGCAAAACTCGTAACAATTAAAAGTTATCTTACGTCAATGGTACCATACCATAATTATAATAGTGAAAAGTTTACCCTACTTCAATGGCACAGTTTTTGTACCATATTATAAATTAAAGTAGGGGGTATAGTTTTATATGTTGTGTTAGATAAAATCAAATTCTCTCTAGTAAATGTTGATACAATAATGTATGGTTACACAGGCCATTTATTTTAACTGGAATGCTTATTTTTTATTGTTTCGTGATAAATCATAAAATGTTAAAAGATTTACTTTGCCAATCAATGTGGAGATTGGACCTCAATCACTATGTGACTCTTTCATAAGGAAATATTTTGTTCATGTAGATACTTTGCCAACAAGGCCTAGAATTGATGGCCATATGAAACATCATGAGAGTTTATTACCTATGTGGCCACTTATTGTCACTCAGCGCGGCTCCTCAATATCTAATTCATATTGCACGATCACTCAGCCTCTTCCCATTTATAGCTTCAATATAATCATACACACTATTAGATTTCCACATACCACATTACATCAAATGAATAATTCGTAATTTTACATGATTCTCATGCCATGTGCCTTAATATTGATTCTACATTTATTCATTTTAAATAAAATGACAATATTCTAATGGTTAATTTAAATGTTCTTGTGGGCTCATTGGATCTATTAATCTTGTTGATTATAATCAAATTCTTAACACTAATAAACTCTAAATATTCCTTTTAATAATAAGTATTAAAATCACATCATGGCACTATTTTGTAATGTTTGTACAAAAGCTTTGGTTTGTTGTCGATTCATTGTTTTTTTAAATAATAGCAGAAAATATTTTGAATTATTCCAAGCATATTCTCATTAAATTTTGAAATAACAAATATTAAATAAATATTTACAAAGTTGTAATATTAGGAATTGCTCGTAAAAATGTAAGTTATATAAGAAGGGATATATTTTTTTGTTTTAGTAAAATAAATTTTTTAAAAATTAGAATGTAAATTGATAGTTGTATCTCACTCATAATTTATGACTATTAATCATATATAAATTTTTGTGCATAAAATATTATACAATAATAATTTGATATTTTAGATGGAAGTGATGATGTTATTTTGGAAGTGATGACATTTTTTTGGATTCTATTAATGAGAGGATCAAAAAGAAAGTCTGAGCTATTGTATTTACGTTCACCAGTTGGAAATTAAAACAAGGTTGCTTTTCGAAACATTTTTCGGGAGGCATCTAGTTTTGTAATGTTGGGACAGTCATTAACTGTCTAAGGTTATAATAATGAAAATTTTCTTACGCTGATGTTTTCCATACAAAATGTGTGGAAAAAATAATGCTTGAAAGGTTTTTTTCTTATAAAGATTGAAAGTGAAATTTATCTCATTATTACACTGGGTTAAAGGATATTAACCCATCAAACTTATCCATCATGCTTTGCTTTGTGAAATACAAAACAATGGAACAACTTATTTTGTAGTAGAGAAGATAAAATGATGTTGATGTGCAGGAGTTGATTTCAGCATGGGGCTGCCATTGGTTTCAGTGAAGGCAGCTTCCTTCAAATTTCTGTAATTGTGACGAAAAAATTATCAATATAATTTAATATCATTGATATAGAATAAACATAATCTAAATTTAAGTGAAAAGTAGATATTTTGATAAATCAGATATATATATATATATATATATATATATATATATATATATATATATATATATATATATATATATATTGACATTATTTATGGATTGGATTACAGCAGCTTCTCTTTTAAATGTATTCCTATTTAATTTTAAGAATATATCAAAATTTTAATATATTTTTAGTATAAAAAAGTTAATTGAATGGATATAATCAACTGAATTTACTAAATGTTTACTTTCATTTACTTTTAAATGAAGTATTGAGGACTTCAAAAAGGTAGATCCAACTTCAACTTAATATATAATAAGTAAATGTTTTTGAAGTTTTGATATAATGATTAAAATAAATACATTTATATTAAAAGATTCAGATTCAAATTTACAATAATAAATATAATATTAACTAAATAAAATGATAAAATAGAATTCTAAAAATTGAAACTTTAATTTATTTTTCAAATAAAATATAAATCAAGAAATTCCACAATTATCATATATCAAAACAAAATATGATAAACATTCTTTTAATCAACAATCCTAATTAAATTATTCATCATTAAGTGAAATAATCAAATTTTCTCTGTTTCTTCTAATATAATTTTTGGACTCGAGTGAAATCCAAGAGTGTCAAAAACAATATGATTGCTTTACAAATCATTTGAAGCATCCTTCTCCACATCCATGCATTTTTAAGTTTTTATAATGTCCGGACATGCCATAATTGTGCAAAATTCATAACAGTGAAAAGCTATCTTACTTTAATGGTACCAAACTGACACACTTGTTGGGCAATCTTTAAGTAGCCGGTTGCTTTTGAACAAATGTATTGAAGAGAAAAAGGTTAAAGGTATTTTCTTAGTAATGAACCTCAAAGAAAAGTTGTCCCCTTGTGATGCCTACGCATATATAGAGTGTGGCCATAGAGACCATTCCTATCCTAGATCCTAAAACACAGATTTTTTTTTTCTTTTTTTTCTAATATTTGTTTGTGAATGTGAGACTAACTCTATAAAATGTAGAGTGACTCTAACTTCTTATATTTATTAAAAAAAAATTAAAGTATAAGTTTAAATTTATATTGTTACACTTATATTTAAATATAATTTATACTTAAAAATTATTTTACTGAACCGTTTTCCCCTTCAAATAGACATTTTTGATTTTTTTGTGCAATGTATAACTAATGTGTACACATTATAATAGACACGCATTATAAAACATATGAATTATGTTCACTAAATAAAACATGTGCATGTTATAACACATATGCATTATATCATGTACACTTTAAGGCCAAGTGATATTGAGCTTAGTTTAAAATAACATGTATGCATTATGGACATTACACATACATGTTATGGACATTACATGTATGTGTTGTGTTTATAATGCATATGCATTACGGTAAATGTCCACATAATTATCCCCCAACTTTGTGCACTTACATGTACATTGTTGTAAATCTATGTCATAAGTGTTATGATCCATGTAGTAGAGGTTGTGTTTGTAATCCATAAAATACTTTTATGGTAAAGCATGTGTGTTATTCTAAGCTAGAGTCAGATTCAAAATATAAGGAAGCCCTAGAAAACCCTAATTTAGATTGTGATCTTAAGGCTTTTTCCCATGTTAATAAATCTTTGTAACATGTGTCAATATTTGTAATGATAGGTTTGGTCATGCTGGACACATTCAAGTTATTTTCCCATGTTAATAAATCTTGAATTATGGTCGTGGTTGATCCCATAAGTAAACTTAATATTCTAGATAAGAAAAAAGTCTAAATATTATGCCAACATTAGGCACTTATGAAATTTTCCCCATTTAGGTTCCATAACGTCGAAGCATTGAATGTGTAGAATTAGTGTATAATGTGCATTTTTTTGTGTAATATTATTTCATTAAAGATAAATTTTATGTCATTAATATTTGAGGTGTGGATGTTGTTTTAGGCATTAAATGTTTATACTCACTTGAAACTTACTTTATCAATCATTAGAAGTGATTATTCACATTCAATAATTGGGATCATGAGAATACTATCAAGTCCTTCCCCCAATGGAAATTAAAACAATTGATTCCAGTCAAGTAGAAAAATAAATAAATTTTGGATTAATAGTTCACATTTATAGTATGGATTTTGAATATTATATCACACACAAACAAATTCCATGGATTATAGAGTTGTTATGCAAATATAATGTAGATTTCCAGTATCTATTCAATATCCTACTATCATATAGTGAATTAGATCATATTATTGAACTTGAAGGTACAAATGGGCCAATAATGATACAACCTTATAGACATGGATATTTTCAAAAGTTAGAGATATAGAAACTGATCGCATAACTCTTGAAGGTTGGCATAATCATCCCTAGTAAGAGTCCATATGCTACTCTAATGATACAAACTAGGAAGAGGATGGGTCATAGAGACTTTGTATTAATTATATATCCCTAAAAAAAATCAAAATATAAAATAAAATTTTAACACTAAGGAGTGATCTTCTTGATGAGTTTCATGGGAAAGTTTTTTATCAAAATAATATCTTAGAACACAATACTATCAAAATTTAATTATGATTCAAGGTCAATATATGATGTCCACATATAGTAAGGTTATTATTTCCACCATACATATAGTCACAAAATGTAATCAATTTTTTTGGGGGAATAAGTTCTTTATTAAAATTACCATTTTAGCATTTAGACCCTGTTAACGCAAGGGATATTAATAGAGGAGAAATAAAAATAGATTGTTCACCTTAAATAATATGACATTGCGATCCTTTAAAATAAATGGAAGTAAAATGTGACGGTAAATGCATTATTCTTCTAGGAATAACTTTTAGTATTTCAAGCTGTGCCCATCAACCAACCTACTTGGATACATGACCTTATATAATACTACTTAACCCACCTACCTCAACTAAACTCATGCAAGAAATTGAATATGGGGGGAAAGGTATTACTTGATCAGTTAGTAATGAAATCAATTTTTTCCAAGTAAAAATTCAATTGAGGGTGAGTCCCCCTTTTCTCAAAACGTGATAGAGAATAACCATGTGTCTCTATCTTCAAGCCATGTTGGGTTCAAGAAAACGTATAGAAACATCACCAAAAAAAATTTTAACAAGGTAACAAAGGTTGATATTGTAATATGTATAAATGAGTATGACATTTGACAATAGAATAAGGGGAATAGTGTTCTTTTACCAAGATTTTTGAAATAAATTTGGATCCACAACAAAAGTAATAAATTGTGTCAATAGACTTTACCTTAGGTCTTCCTAGATCTAAGGGTAAAGATGAAATTATTTTGGTGGTAGATATATTGAAAAAATATACCCATTTCATTCCCCTAAGAAAGGTAGGGATGAATGGTCATAAGGTTGGAAAAAAGTATATCCAACATTTATTAGAGATAAATGAGATCCTTAAATATATCATTTAAAATCATGATAAGATTTTTGAAATTAATTTATGATAGGATATTTTTTTAGTATGCAGGTGCTACATTTAACATGAGCACTACATGCCACCCTCAAACATATTGGAAAATAAAGGTGGTGAGAAAAATCTTGGAAGTGTGAGCAAGTGGTTACAATGGCTACATTTGACAGAGTATTAACACAACCATATACCACAAAATTAAAAAAACATGTAACCATTTTATTATTTAAATGGTTAAGAGGCACAATCACCATTAGATTAGTTAATTCATAGGGTAAAGTTCCCAACAAAAGAGGAATTTTTGGAAGAGATGTAAAACATTATGTAAGTATTGAGAGACAAGTTGGTAGGGAACACCAATCTGATGAAGCAATAAACAAACCAACACAATATAAAGAGGAGTTTTGAGATCAAGGACACTTTGTTCATACAATTAAAATTGTATAAATAAAATACATTGAAGGATAAAGCAATACAGAAACTACAACCAAAGTATAATGTCCCATGCCAGGTGCAAGCAAGGATGGGGCAAGTTGTGTATGCATTGGACATACCAAATAAGTAAAGTTTCATGATTTGTTTCATGTGTTATGTTTGAACAAGAAGATAGTGGTGCATATAAATTTTGATGGCTAATGAAGAAGGCAAACTTGTGCAGTAACCAAACAGAATTGTCATAGAGGAATCCAAGAAGATTTGAAATAGGGTGATGTGTATGTTGAAGGTGAAGTGTAAGGGGCTACCCATGAAGGATGTAAATCTATAAACTAAGTAGTTTGTGGCAAAGCATCTGAGGCTGAAGAGGATTTCAAGTGGTGGGCAAGGTGTATAAGCATGAAAAAGTGAAAAGTTTTTTAAAAAGCATGCCCAAAATTCAAGCAAATCCTTAGGAATTAAAAAATGCCTCATTCTCATTCAAGTAATTTTTCAAGTCATGGTATATGGTAGGATGATCAATTTTTTTATGTATCAGTTAGAGATATTGACTTCCATTCTCATAATGAAATGTTTTAAACTTTTATAGTTTGGCTACATTTTATGTAAAATCTCTCTAAGAGGGAGGGCATGTTGTATAACTAAACACAATGTATATTTGTGTGTACACATGCACATGTGCCTACTTAGCATTATTTATATTATATTATATTTTAGGTGACTAGAGTTACTAAAGGGTTTGATCATGAGTTAGTATTTGATTGATTAGGGTTTGTAGTAGTTGAATACAAATGGGAGAAAAACCTTAAATAATGTGTCTTTTTACAATATCAATGTGATGAAAAAGTTAATTGCCATTGTGTGAGAGTTGTTTTATTACATTCAGATTTTTAGGTATAATCCACCTTTGGGAAAGCTCATGCTTCCATATTTTTTCATTTATAAGTGTTTCACTATATTTTTTCAATTTTTTTTCCCAAATAACAATGTAATATTATACTAGACTCCTTTAATCTTATAGAATTGAGCTTAAAAAAATGAAATTCTCTAATCATGTGAAACTAGACTTAACTTAATTACTCTCTAATTTAACATCAATATAGAATCTACCTAATCTAAACTAATGATCATAGTATCTTTCCAAAAATTATTATTATTATTTGGGTCACAACATTGGTTTCCAATAATTTCATTCTTGATGATAGGTTTAATATAAAGATCCAAAATATCAAACTTTAAAATTTACCTAATTGTAAAAATTAAATCAATACAAAAGATCACTCGAATACATGAGCTAATAATTTATTTGCCAAACTTTTTGATTCTATTAATTAAATTAAGGGGATAAAAAATAAGGTTGCTTTCTAAAATCTTTCCCAAGTGGCATCTAGTTTGTAATGTTGGGATAGTCCTTAATTGTCTAATGAAAATTTTTGTACATTGATGTTTACCATACAATTGTATTTCAACAATTAAAAGTATGTAGATGCTTATGGTGCTATGTAAGTATTGTACTTGTGAAGATAAAGATAATATGTATGGAAGAAATAAAGTTTAAAAGTTTTTTTCCTTAAAAATCCTGAAAAGGATTAATCATATATATTTAATTATTATACTGGGATGAAATTTGGCAACCCATAAAACTTTTCCATCATTATTTTCATTGTGAAATTCCTTCATAAATGTGTTTGTTAAGTTTTAAAATAATGGAGCCAATAACCATAGAGTAACTTACTTCATAGGATATAGTCTATATATACTATCAATTCTATGTTATTACCAAGGATAACATAGCAATGGTAGCATGTCAACTATGACATTTTAAATATAATTATCTATTTATTTAATAAATAATATTACAATTTTTATATTATAATGAGTGCTTTTATCTCAAATATGAAAGGAATATGTTAACAGGTCAACTAGATAACTTGCATCCAATATATTAAACTAAGTTTGTTATTTATAAAATACTTATTAACATTTATATGCTTAGATATCATAATCTATTTGTGATACCATCTTAATTTTCTATAAACTATCTAGGTCTGGAACATGAAACAGTAGTGAAGTGAAGATGATATTAACGTGTGATTAGTACTAAAGCTAATTTCAGCATGGGTATGCCATTGATTTCATTGAAGGCAAGCTACCTTCACATTTTATTTCACTTTGAATAAAAAAAGGTTGAAGTTGTGAAAGTATTAGTTGTAATTTTGAATTATGATAAGCACTTAAGCAAGGTTTCTTGTATCTTTTTAAAAATTCCACCTAAGGCTGACAATGATGGATGATTTTGAGTGTATGAATATTTATTAGTAGCTTAATTACCACTTTTATTTCTTTATAAGTTCTGAATATTTTAATAAATAATATAGTTCTTGACACATTAATTTAATTACTATATTAAGATTTGATTGTTGGAAATGATTGTGTTTATGACTAGTTTTATTAGCACCTTGAAATTACTATATGTTGTGATCTAGAGGTTTATTTAATTATTTCAGAGAAGTCTATTTGGTGCCAAAATCACCTAAAGATGTGGTAGGATAGGATTGAGGGAGAGGAGTGGGATAAGAAGTGAGAACAAAACCACTGGAGGGTAAATATGAGAGCTAAGAAGATGAATGGTGTGCCAAAAAATACTTATCTAGCTGAGTGGATTTATTTAACATGTTATCATAAGGTGGTAAGTGGTTGTAAGAGGGGGAACCAACCAATGCTATAAAGTGTGAAGTATACATGGGTTGTTTATTGTCTAGGATATTTTTAAGAGGAGTGATAGGTGGTGGTGTGTTGGTCACCAGAATATTTGGAGGATGGTAAGAGAAAGAACCTTAAGTATGAGGTTGGTACTATGGGGGAATGGTCTATGCCTTAGAATTGGGAACCCTATAAAAAAGGATATCACTAGGGTTTTGGCTCAGTATGTAACCATTGGAGCATGATTAGGTTGGTAATATATTACTAGGATGGGAATACTAGAGGAATAATCATTATTATTCAAGTTTGAGATCACTCTTTGTTTCTAATAACCATTTTAGAGAGATCTTTGGTTACTCCCTAGATCTCAAATATGACCAACCAAGGTAGAAATTAGCTCATTATATGCTGCATTGGTTGTGGGTTTTAGAGCCTCTCTTATTAGAGGCTCTCAGTGAAAGGATTGATAGCCTATGATTAATTACTCTATGTTAGATGATTCACAAGGAGTCATTATGGGATTATTTGGTGTTATGAATGTGTTTTAGTTATTTTTAAATAGAATTAGGGGCAATTTATATCTACTCAACACATCTTCTAATAGTAAAACCCTTTAAAAATGATGATCAAATATTTTCATGCTTTCGTTGTCAAGGTTTTATAAGACAAGGAGAGGTTTAATTGCAATTTAAGGATAGATCTCACATCATGTAGTAAGGATAATATTTTTTAATTCAAGGTAGTTTCTATAGGTTTTATAATGATCTCAAAAATCTTAGCTACATGATTTTTTTTCAAGATAGAAGAAGAAGATTTTTGAAAAAATTTCTCCATGTTTTAGGTGGAGTTGTTATTCCATTTAAAGAAAGAAGATTTACTCGGAGGTTGAAGAATCATCCTATAAGCTTTAAGTTTAAGGTCCTATCAAAATTATATCTAGATATATTATGTGGGTGTGTATACCCAAATAATAAATGAAAGAGGAGATAAGGATGGAGGAAAGAGAGAAATGAAATAAAAGGTGAAATGTAGAAGGAGAATCCTTTCACGTCAATTTCACCAAATTTGTGCATGCATAAAGTAGCATGTTAACACTCATGTAATTGAAATATAAATATTTTAATTTGAAATTTGATTAAAAGTATGATTTTATGAGTGGTTTATTCATTAGGTTGGTTTGTTTGAGGAATTTTGATTTGAAGGGATAGAAGGGCTAACTGATCAGGTTAAGTTATTGGCATGGACTTTTGACTAGTAGGTAGAAAAGGATGCTTGTGTTGATACAAAAAATAGTTAATCTACATAGTATTAATAATTTAAAGTAGTGAATTGAGATGTGAAGATGTTCTAAGAAACCTTAGACATGACAAGGACAATGGAGTAAATCTCCTTATCTATACTTAGTTATGGGAATTGAGCAAATCTAAATTGAATAATTCTAAGGATTTGGATTGCTTTGCCAAGTTGGGTTTACCTAGTAAATTTCATCCATGAATCTAATGAAATATGATGAGGCTAGACCTAAGGATAAAATAGATAGAAAATTCAATTTTTAAGTTGTTGGCTTGGCAAACTAGAAGACAAAGTTGTCTTATCTATTTTGCTTCTAGTAGTCATTTTTCTTTGTCAAGAGTGTTAAGTTAATTAATAATAAGGTTTGGAAGAGAATTAGATTGAAATACTTCTAGTTGAGTCTCATAATACATATCATTTTATATGTTTCTCAGCAATACAAGGGTTGGCATTCTAGGAAACATCCATACTCTATGAAAATGAGCTTGTTCAAGAAGCATCATTCACAACTGAGGTAAACATTTATTTTTAAGTTTAAAAGAGTGTTTTATTTATTTAGGATTGATCTTTAGCTAATTTAATTTAATTTTTAATAGAGGTTTGTTTCTAATTTTATAGATGATGTTATGTTTAAAAGGTTGAGGCTAGTTTGTGCTTACAACAAGGCTTTTTTAACTGATAAAAGACTATAACACCTCTGAAATTAAAGTAGTGAAATAAAAATTAATGAAATATATATATATATATATATATAATTTTCTTGGATTTTTTTACATGCAATGCTAATCAAATTTGAATATAAATCAAGCATTGGAAATACTTAATTTTTTGGCTATTTCCTGATTCTAAGAGTGTAAAAATTTATCTATGTTTGCTTGAATGAATGTTTTTTCTTTAATATTTTTATATGAATAAAATAATAAAATAATATATAGTTTCAAAATATAAATATAAAAACTAAAAACTAAACCTGCAACTCAAATTTTATATATGTGTAATGTAATTTCATAATTTTAAGATCTAATTTGTAGATGCAAAGTTAAATGTAAGTTTTTTGGCTCTTGATTATTCTAAAATATTGTAATCAACTAAATATTATATGAAAATTTGATGGATTTTGATTATAATTATTATCTGTGAGTTTAGATCACCTTATTAACATGCAATAAAGTAAAACAACTCTAAATGTAGATTCTCTTTTTGGGGCTTTTTTTATTTTGTATGAAAGTTATTTCTTTGTGTTGTGTGTGAGATTTGTATGGTCTAAAACTAAAAGTTTGAATTTTTTTAATTAGACATAACTAAATGAAAATTTTACTTATATATCATTGATATAATATGCACACTCTTGTTCTTTAAGATCTACATCATGTTAATGCAAATACAAAAGGCTTTGACAACTTTTCAATGTAAAGAAAAGAGAGAGAATGATATATTTTTCAGACTTTTTTGAATGAATATTTTTGAAAAAAAATAATAAAATAAAATAATAAATTTAATCTAATGAAAAAAAAATTAAAAAAAAAAAAGAAAACAAATCCTCCAACCTAACCAAAGCAGAGTTAGATGGAGAAAAAATCTTGGTGGAATTATTTGATTTGTAGGTAGTTAGCTCTGATTATATTGCTCAATAAGTGACCCAAAAAAATATAAAAAAGAGGAAACACAAATTAGACAAAATAGAAATCACAACTTGAGTAAAGACACAATTGAGCAGTGCTTGGTTGTTCACAAATAACATATTATTAGGTTGCAAGATTATGGGTATCCTTTCTAAATTCTTATGGGTGATGTGAATATTACAATGAAACTTGGGTTGAGTTATTTAAAATCAATATATGAAAGTCTATACCTATATAATACCTATATGTTACAATCTCTACTACATTTTGTAGATCTAAAATTCAAGGAAAAATTAATTAATTGTAAGAAAAAATAGGAGGTTGCAAGTGGAAGTTAACTAAGGCTTTCATAAGAGCATGTTAGAGTTAACTTAAAGTTAGATAAATTGTGCTTTAACATGATTGAGATTGTATTGAGTCATTAGGAGGATATGAAAAACATGAAAGGTTAAAAAAAATGACTAAAATCATGTAAAACACATCAAAACTCATGTCCTAAGAGTCATTTACAAAATGCATCCAATAGTGGCAAAAAAATTGCTCAATGTAGGCAATGATTATGAAACCATCATGATAATTAGAGAGACAACCACATATTTTATAAAAAATGCCATTGTAATTTTTAGAACCATCATAGTGGTCGCACAAACCCCCAAGGTGATTTCACAAAACATAGTGGCAGTTGCATAAAACACCACAAAAAATTTGTCATGTCATGTAGAATCCTAAATTAGAAGGAGAAAAACTTGGAAAATAAAAATGTTGAAGTTTCCAAGAGACAAAAAGGGTAAAATAAAAGAGATAAGTGATAAAAATAGATGTATGTTTTAATTATGGAGATCCTTGCATCATCATCAAATTTTAGAAATGTTGAACTATAAACGATTTGGGTGTGTAAAAAACCATATGATATCTAATTGATGCACCTATTTCAAAAATATATGTTCATGGATGATTATATATAAAAAACAAGTTTTGATGTTCAAGCCCAAGCTCTTTTTGAAACTAGTGTGAAGGATTTATAATTACAACCTATGGGATAAAATGTAAATCAAGATAAATATGTTTGAACTTGACTCTTCTAGAAAGTATATTATTATAGTTAGGGCCACAAAAAAACATATTGATTCCCTATAAAATAAAATGGTAAGACCTTAGTTGTGATTCTAATACTATGTACATTATTATAAACCCATGTTGTAGGTGTTTTGATACATAAATTAGAGGTCATGTTTGCAATCCATAATATATTTTTATGGTAGAGCATGTGTTTTAATCTGAGTTAGAGTCATAATCGGATAATAAAGAGGCCTAGAGAACCTCAATTTAGGTTGGGATCCTAAATATTTATCTCCTACTATATTAGAATTAGGAGAACATACGTTTCAATAATTTCAATTATAAGTTTGGTCCATTTGGACACATTCAATTTATTTTCCCATGTTTATAAATCTTGAGTTTTGGTCATGGTTGATATCATAAGTCAACATATTATTCTAGATAAGAAACAAGTCCAAGTATTATGCCAACATTTAGGCACTTATGAATGTTTCCACATTCATGTTCAATAACATCAAAGCATTGAATGTGTAGAATTAGTGTATAATATGGATATGTTAGTGGAATATAATGACATTAAAGATAAATTTTATGTGGTTGATATCCGGGGTGTGGATGTTGTTTTAGAGGTTCAGTGGTTATATTCACCTTAAACATACTTCACCAATCATCTAGAATGATTATTGACATTTAAGAAATGGGATCACGAGTATATTATCAATTGCTTCACCTAGTGGAAATTATAACACTTGATTCCAGATAGATAGGAAAAAATGAAATTTTGGATTAATTATTCACATTTATAATATGGATTTTCAATATTATATCTCACAAAAACAAGATCCATGGATTAAATAGTTGTTATGCAAGTATAATGTCATTTTCCATGATTTATAAAATATCCTATTGTCATATAGTGAATTGGATCATATTATTGAGCTTGATGCTACAAAGGGGCTAGTAAGGGTACACCCTTATAGATATAGATGTTTTCAAATTTTCGAGATATATAAATTGATCATCAAACTTTTGGAGGTTAGCATCATCATCCCTGGTAAGAGACCATATACTACTCTAGTGGTACTATCTAGAAAGAAGGATGGGTTGTATAGACTCTGTATTAATTATAGATCCCTAAAAAAAATCAAAATAAAAATTAGTTTTTAGTGCCAAGGATTGATGATCTTCTTGACTAATTTCAAGGGGCAAACCATTTATCAAAATAATATCTTAGATCATGATACTATCATATTCTAAAAATGATTCAAGATCAATATATGATGTCCACATATAGTAAGGGTATATTTTCCACCCTACATACAATCACAACATGTAATCAATTTATTTGGGTGAACATTTTATTTGTCAAATTTACCATCTTAGCCTTAAGCACATGTTAATGCAAGGGACATTAATAGTGGATAAATAAGAAATGGATTGTTTGCCTTCAATAATATGACAGTGAGATACTTTACAAGATAGGGATGTAAAATGTGATGGAAAATGCATTATTGCACTAGGAATAACTTATAGTATTCCGAGCTATGCACATCAACCAACCTACCTAGACACATGACCTTATATTAGACTATTTAAATCACCCTACCTCAACTAAATTCATGCAAAAAATTAAAGATGGGGGAAAATATATTACTTGGTCAATCAGTAATGGAATCAAATTTTTTCAAGGAAGAATTTAATTGAGGGTGAGTCTCCCTTTGCTATAAGGTGCTAGAGAGTGACCATATATCTCCATCTATAAGCCATGTTGGGTACATACAAACATATAGAGGCATCAAAGGTAATTTTATTTGAGAAGGCAATTTAAAGGTTGAGATTATAAAATTTACAAATGAGTATGACATCTGCCAACAAGAATAAGGGGAATAGTGTTCCTTTACCAAGATTTTTGTAATCAAATTTGGATCCACACCAAAAGTGACAAATTATGTTAATAGAGTTTACCTCAGGTCTTTCTAGCTTTGAAGGTAAAGATGGAATTATTTTGGTGGTAGATAGATTGACAAAAGATTCCCATTTCATTCCCCTAAGAAAGGTAGGGATAAATGTCCCTAAGGTTGGAAAAATGTATATCCAACATTTATTCAACGTAAATCAGATCCTTAAATAGATCATTTGAAATTAGGATCAGATATTTAAAAGCCACTTCTTATAGGATATTTTTTCATTATGAGGGTGCTACATTTAACATGAGTATTGCTTACCACCCCTAAACAAATTGGCAAATAAAGGTGGTGAACAAGGGTTTGGAAGCAAGTAGGTACAATTGTTATGTTTGAATAAGTATTTGCACAACACCACATTCCATAGCTAAAACATATGTCACCATTAAATTTTTGGTATGGTTATGGGGCACTATCAGCATTAGAATGGGTAATTCATAGGGTAAAGGTCTCGA
Source organism: Torreya grandis (assembly GCA_037957365.1). Classification (NCBI taxonomy): domain Eukaryota; kingdom Viridiplantae; phylum Streptophyta; class Pinopsida; order Cupressales; family Taxaceae; genus Torreya; species Torreya grandis. The sequence goes on from JARHVA010000077.1 coordinate 4,376,218, forward strand.
CAACAAAATAATTTGAGGAAGAGATGTAAAACATTCTAAAACTATTGAGAGATAAGTTTGTGGGGAGCACTAATAAGATAAAGAAAAAAACAAACCAAGATAATATAAAGAGGAGTTTTGAGATCAATGACACTATGTTTGTACAACTACAACCATATAAATAGAAGACATTGAAGGATAAAGTGATATAATAACTACAACCAAAGCATAGTGTCCCATATGAGGTGCATGCAAAGCTTGGGAAAGTTCCATATGCGTTGGACATACCAAACAAGGGAAGGTTTCACAATGTGTTTCATGTGTTATGCTTAAATAAGAAGATAGTAGTGCATATAACATTTGATGATTGATGAAGAATGAAACCTTGTACAAGAGATAGATAGAATTATTAGGGAAGAATCCAAGAAGATTTGAAATAGGGTAGTGTGTATTTTGAAGGTGAAGTGGAAGGGGTTACCCATGGATGATGCAAATCTGTAAACTAAGTAATTTTAGCCAAACATCCAAGGTTGAAGAGAATTTAAAGGGGGTAGGGGGTAGGGGGAATCCTGACATGATAAAAAAAATGGTGAATATGGAGGGAAGAAAGAAAGAGTGAAAGTTTGCAAGAAAAACATGCCCAAAATGCAAGTGAATCCTTAAGATTTTTTAAAAAAAATCCTCATTCTCATTCTTGAGTAATATGTCAAGTCATGGTATATGGTAAGGTGATCAAATTTTTCATGTATTAGGTAGCGTATTGAGTTCTATTATCATAATTAAATGTTTTACACTTTTAGATTTTGTCTACCTTTGAGGTAAAAGCTCTTTAAGGAGGAGGGCATGTTGTATAGCTAAACAAAATATATATTTGTAAGCGTGTGCACTTGTGCATGCATGCGCATGTGTGTGTGTGTGTGTGTGTGAGTGTGAGTGTGTGTGTGTGTGTGTGTGTGTGTGTGTGTGTGTGTGTGTGTGTGTGTGTGTGTGTGTGTGTGTGTGTGTGTGTGTGTGTGTGTGTGTGTGTGTGTGTGTGTGTGTGTGTGTGTGTGTGTGTGTGTGTGTGTGTGTGTGTGTGCGTGTGTGTGTGTGTGTGTGTGTGTGTGCGCGCGCGCGCGTGCGCATGCATGCGTGCACGTGCATTCATGCATGCATCTGTGTGTGTGTGTGCGCGTGCGCGTGCACGCACGCTTGTTTAACATTATTTATATTATATTATATTATATTATGGGTGCCTAGAGTTATTGAAGGGTTAAATCATGAATTACCTTTAGATTGATTAGGGTTTATAGTCACTGAATACAAATAAGAGAAAAACTCTCAATAATATATGTATTTACAATATCAACATGATGCAAAATATAGCACCCATTATATCAGATCTATTTTATTAAATTTAGATTTGTATATACAATCCATCCTTATGAAAATACATGCTTCTATATTTTTTTAATTTATAAAGATTTCACTACATTTTGCAATTTTTTTTCCAAATAACAATGTAATACTGAACTAGACTCCTTTAATCATATAAAATTGAGCTTAAAAAAATTGAAATTCACTAATCATGTGTTAATACACTTAACTCGACTTAATTACACTCCTCAAATTTAACATCGATTTAGAATCTACCTAATATAAATTAATAATGATAATATCATTCCAAAAATTATTATTATTATTATTATTTGGTTCATAGAATTGGTTTCAATAATATCATTCTTGATGATAGGTTTAATATAAATATTGGAAACATCAAAATTTAAAGTTTACCTAACTGTACAAATTAAATCAGTGCAAAATAATGCTAAAAGACATGAGCTAATAATTTCTTTGCCAAACTTTTTGATTCTATTAGTGAAGAGGGGACAAAAAACAAGTCTGCGTTGTTTTATTTACTTTCACCGCTGGAAAGTAACGTAAGATTGCTTTCCATAACCTTTCCCAGGTGGCATCTAGTTTATAATGTTGGGACAGTCCTTAATTATCTAAAGAAAAATTTCTTACATTGATGATTATCATACAATTGTATTTGGAAAATTAAAAGTATGTGGATGCTTTTGGTGCTCTGTAATTATTGTACTTGTGAAGATAAAGACAATATGTGTGGAAGAAATAAAGTTTAAAAGGTCTTTTTCATAGAAAATTTGAAAAGGATTTATTATTTATATCTCATTATCTTACTAGGTTGAAATGTGCCAACCCACCAAACTTATCAATCATGGTTTGCTTTTTGAAATGCCTTAATAAGTGTATTTGGTAAATTGTAAAACAATGAAACCAACATCTGTAGAAATATTGATCTCGTAAGCTAGGTTATATATATATATATATATATATATATAATTACCAAGGATAACATAGCAATGGTAATAGGTCAACTATGACATTTTTAATAATATTATATTTTTTATATTATGAGTACTTTTATCTCAAATATGAAAGGAAGATGTTAAAAGGTCAACTAGATAATTTGGATCCAATATCCTAAACTAAAATGGTTATTTCTAATACACTTATTAACATTCAAATGCTTGGAGCTCATAATCTGGCTATGATACCATCTTAATTTTCTATAAACTAGCTAGGTCTGGAACATTGAGCAGCATAAAAGAGAAGACGATGTTGATGTGTGAGTAGTGTCGGAGCTGATTTCATCATGGGTCTGGCATTGAGTTCATTGAAGACAACTCCCTTCTTATTTCAATCAAAATAAAAGAAAGGTGAAGAAGTTATGAAAGTATTAGCTATAATTTTAAATGGAGCTAAGCACTTAAGCAAGGTTTTCTTGTTGCTTTGTAATAATTCCACCTAAGGCTGACTATGACAGATTTTTTCGAGTATGAATATTTATTGGTAGTTTAATTACCATTTTTATTTATTTTAAGTTTTGAATGTTTTTAATGAAGAACATAGCTCTTGACAGAGTAGTTTAATTACCCTACTAGGATTTGATTGTTGGAAATGACTTTGTTTTATGACTGGTTTTATTAACACCTTGAACTTTACTATATGTTGTGATCGAGAGCTTTCTAAATTATTTCATATTTCCCCATGGTGCCAAAATAACCCAAATATGTGTTAGGATAGGCTTGATGGAGAGGAGAGGGATAAGAAGTGAGCACTTAAAAGTGGGAGGGGAAATATAAGGGCTAAGAAGATGAAGAATGGTATTCCAAAAAAAAGTTATCTGGCTAAGTGGATTTATAAAACATGTTATTGTAAGGTGGTAAGGAGTTGTAAGAGGGGGCAGAAACCAATGCTAGCAAGGGTGAAGTATACATGGGTCGCTTATTGGCTAGAACATTTTAAAGAGGAGTGAAAGGTGGTGGTGTGTGGGTCACCAAGTGGGGTAAGATGAAAAACCCCAAATGGGGATTTACACATGAGGTTGGTAAGATGGGGGAATGTTCAATGGCATAGGATTGGGCACCTCATAAGAAAAGGTATCACTAGGTTTTTGGCTCAATATGTAACCATTAGGGTAATTCGGTTGGTATTAGGGTAGTTTTTAATATGTCACTAGGATGGGAATATTATTGGAATAATCTTGATTGTTCAGGTTTAAGGTCATCCTTTGTTTCAAATAACCATTTCAAAGAGATCCTTGATTACCCTCTATATCTCAAATGTGACTGATATGTGTCTGATCAAGGTAGAGATAGCTCATTCGGTGTTGCATTGATTGTTGGCTTGGGAGCCTCTCTCATTGGAGGCTCTTAGTGAAAGGATCGATAGCCTGTGATTAATTACTTTGTGTTAGATGATTCATGAGCAATCGTCATGGGATTATCTAGTGGTGTGAAAGTGTTTTGGTTGTTTTTCAAGGGAATTAGGAATAATTTATATCTACTCAACCCATCTTATAACAAGTGGACTTTCTAATAATACTAATTGAATATTTTCATGCTTTCAATGTAAAGGGTTTGTAAGACAATGTGAGGTGTAAGTTAAATTTTAGGATAGATCCCACCTCTTTCAGTAAGGGTAATGTTTTTGAAGTCAAGGTAGTTTCTAGAGGTTTTATAATGATCTCATAATTCTTAGCTCATGATTACATGAGATTTATTTTTCAAGATAGAAGAAGAATATTTCTAAAATTTGTTCTTCATATTTTAGGTGGAGTTTTTGTCCCATTTAAAGAAATAAGCTTCGCTTGGATGTTGGATAATCCTTATATAAGATTTAAGGTATAAGGTCCTATCAAACTTCTATCTAGGTATATTATGTTGGTGTGTGTACATTCAAATAAAAAATGAAAGATGAGAGAAGGATGGAGGAAAGAAAGAAATGAAAGAAAAGGTGAAACATTGAAGAATCCTTTCACATCAATTTCACCAAATTTGTATATATATAAAGTAACATTTCAACCTTTGTACATTAAAATTACAAATATTTAACTCATAAATTTGATTAAAAATATGATGTGATGAGCGGTTTAATGGTTAGGTTTGTTTGGTTGAGGATTTTCAATCGAAAGGGCTAGTTGACTAGGTCAAGCTATTGACATGGGGTTTTGACCAGTAGGTGGAAAAGGTTGCTCTTGTCGATATAAAAATATTTCGCCTCCATCGTATTAATCTTTTAAGGTATTAAATTGAGATGTGGCAGTGTTCCAAAAACCATTAGAGATGACAAGGATAAGGTAGTGAAGCTCTTGGTCTATACTTAATTCTAAAAATTGAGCGAATCTAGGTTGAATAACTCTAAGGATTTGGATTGATTTGTTAGGTTGGGTATACCTATAAAACTTCATCCACAAAGCTAATGAAACATGATGAGGCTAGACCTAAGGATAAAAGAGATAGAAAAATATAATTTCAAGTTGTTGTCTTGGCAAATTAGAAGATGGACTTGTCTTATTGGTTTTGCATCTACTAGTCATTTTTGTTTTCCATGAATGTTTAATTAACTAATAATAAGGTTGGGAAGACAAGTAGATTCAAATACTTCTACTTGAAGCTCATAATACATATCGTTTTAGATGTTGTTCACCAATTCAAGGCCTGGCATTCTAGGAAACATTCCTAATCTATGAAAATGAGCTTGTTCAAGAAGTGTCATTCACAATTGAGGAAAACATTTGTTTTTAAGTTTAAAAGTGTGTTTCATTTATTTAGGCTTGATATGTAGTTGATTTAATTTTATTTTAAAAATAGGGTTTTTGCTGATTTATAGTTGGTGTAATGTTTAGCAAAGTTTAGGCTTGTTTGTACTTACAACAAGGCTTTTTTAAATGATAGAAGACTATGACACCTCTAAAATTCAAGTAGTGAAATCAAAAGTAATCAAATATTTTGTCTTTTTATTATTTTTTTGGATTCTTGTACCTGTAATGCTAATCAAAATTGAATTTAAATCAAGCAATTCAAATACTTTTTTTTTTGGATTTTTTTTAATTTTAAGAGTTCAAAAAATTGTTTGTGTTTGTTAGAATGGATGTTTTCTCTTTAATATTTTTGTATGTATAAAACAAAAAGCTAATATGTAGTTTGAAAATCTAAATGTGATAATTAAACACTCAACCTACCATTCAGATTTTGTATATATGTATTGTAATTTCATAATTTTAAGATCTAGTTAGATGAAAAGATAAATGTAAGTTCTTTGGATCTTGATTGTTGTAAAATCTTGTATGAAAATTTAATGAATGTTTATTTATAGTTATTATCTATGAATTTATATGACTTTATTACCATGAAATAAAGTAAAACAACTCTAACTGCAAATTCTCTTTTTGGGGATTTTATGATTTTGTATGCAAGTCATTTTTTTGTGTTGTGTGAGAGATTTGTATGTCCTAAAACTAAAATTTGAAAGTTTTTTAATTTAATTAAATGGAAATTTTACCTATATATCATTGATATAATATGCACACTATTTTTCTTTAAGATCTACATCATGTGAATGCAAATATGAAAGGCCTTTAGATTTTCAATGAAAAAGAAAAAGAATGAAATATTATTGAGAATTTTCTAAATGAATATTTTAAAATAAAAATAATAAATTTAATCTAATTAATAAAATAAATAAGTAAATAGATATTCCAACCTGACCAAAGTAGAGATTAGATGGGGGGAAAGAACATGGTGGAATTATTGAATCTGTAGGTAATTGGATCCGAATATATAATTCAGTAAGTGATCCAAGAAATCTAAAACAAGATGAAACACAAATAGGACAAAATCAAAATCACAACTTGAATAAAGAGACAATTGTGTAGTATTTGATTACTGACAAATAATAGAGTATTGGGTTGCAAGCTCATGGGTATCTTTTTTTAATTCTTATGAGTGACCAAAAGATTAAAATGAAACTTGGGTTGAGCTATTAAAAATCAATAAAATGAATTTTGTACCTATATAAAACCTATATGTTACAATCTCTGCTACATTTTTGTAGATATAAAATTCAAGGAAAAATGACTTAATTGTAAGAAAGAATAGGAACTTGCAAGTAGAATTTAATTAAAAGGTAGAAGTTAAGAAAGAATAGGAACTTGCATGAGATCTTATTAGAGTTAACTTAAAGGTAGATAAATTTTGATTGAACATGATTGAGATTTTATTGGATCATCAGGAGGATATGAAAAATAGAGAAGGCAAATGATTGAAATCATGCAAAACACATCAAAATTTGTGTCTTAAGTTTTGTTTGCAACATGTATGCAATAGTAGCAAAATTTTTGTTCAATGAAGGTAATGGTTATGAAACCATCATTATAGTTAGAGAAATAACCACATATTTTATAAAAAAATGCCATGGCAATTTTTAGAACTAATACAATGGTTGCACAAACCACCAAGGTGATTATATAAAATGTAGTGGCAATTGCAGAAAACACCACAAAAAATTTGCCATGCCATATAGAAACCTAAATTTAGAAGGAGAAACACTTGGGAAATGAAAAATTTAAAGTTTACAAGAGCCGAAAAGGTAAAATAAAAGAGATAAGCGATAAAAATAGGTGTGAGTATGTTTTAATTATGGAGATCCTAACATCATCATCAGATTTTAGAAATGTTACACTATAAAAAATTTGGGTGAATACAAAACCATATGATATCCAATTGATGCACCTATTTCAAAAAATATATGTTCGTGGAGGATTATACATAAAAAAAATCATGTTTTGAAGTTCAAATCCAAGCTCCTTTTGAAACTAGTGTGAAACATTTATATTTACAACATGTGGGATAAAATTTAAATTGAGGTAAATATGTTTGAACTCGACTATTCTGAAAGGTATATTATTATAGTTAGGGCCACAAAAAACCATATTGATGCCTAAAAAACTAAAATGGTAGGAATTTAATTTTGATTCTACCTCTATGTACATTATTATAAACCCATGTTTAGGTGTTTTGATCGCTATAATAGGGGTTATGTGTGTAATCCATAAAATATTTTTATTGTACAGCATGTGTGTTATTATGAGCTAGATTAAGATGATTGGATAATAAAGAGTCCCTAGAGAACCTTAATTTAGGTTGTGAGCCTAAAGATCTATCTCCTATATTATAATTAGGAAAACATATGTGTCAATATTTGTAATAATAGATTTGGTCCATCTAGACACATTTAAGTTATTTTCCCATGTGGATGGAATAAAAAAGAATTTAAAATTTTCAAGAATCCTCTAGATTTAGAGGGTTTTAGAGGAGTGGAGAGGTTAGAGGAAGTTTATAGAGTTAGAAAACTCTAGACTTCATTAGGAGTTAATGAGGATTAGATAGGGGTTCTAGGTTTATAGGGAAGGCTATGAGTAGGTGGGTAAGGGGTAGTTAGTATATTTTGATTCTAAAATTATCAAGTGGGCATGTGGTGATTAAATGAAATAGGATTATTAGGTTACTGGGATATTAATGGGATAAGTGATGGATTAATATAAATGTGGAGTATGTAGAAAGGTTGGTATGGTGTAATAAATATATAGAGGGAGGGGGAATTATATTATTAATTAGAAAAAGTGTTAATTAGCTAAATAAAATTAGATGAGATAATTGGAGAGGTTAGATGAATGATTAAGGTGATTAAATTAGCGTGCATACACATCCCATAAGTAAACTTATTATTCTGAATAGGAAACAAGTCCAAATATTATGCCAGTATTTAGGCACTTATGAATTTTTTCCAAATCTGGTTCCATAACATCGAAGCATTGAATGTGTATAATTAGTGTATAATGTGGATCTATTAGTGGAAGATTATGTCATTAAACATAATTTTTATGTGGTTGATATTGGGGGTGTCGACCTCACCTTAAACATATTCCACCAATCATTACTAGTGATTATTGACATTTAATAAATGGGTTCATGAGTATACTATAAAGTCCTTTCCCAATAGAAATTATAATAGTTGATTCCAATTAGATGGGAAAAAAAGGAAATTTTGGATTAATGATTCACACTTATAATATGGATTTTGAATATTATATCTCACAAAAACAAGCTCTATGGATTACAAAGTTGTTGTGCAAGTATAATGTATCTTTCCTTGATCTATAAAATGTCCTCCTACCATATAGTGAATTGGATCATATTATTGAGTTTAATGCTACAAAGTGGCCAACAATGGTACACCCTTATAGATATGGATATTTTCAAAAATCAGAGATATAGAAACTAATCATCAAACTCTTGGAGGTTGGCATCATCATCCCTAGTAAGAGCCCATATGCTATTCCAGTGGTATTAGCTAGGAAGAAGGATGGATTGTATAGACTCTATATTAATTATAGAGCCCAAAAAAAATTGAAATAAAAAATTATTTTTAATGCCAAAGATTGATTATCTTGAATATTTTCATGGGGAAAATATCTTGGATCACGATACTATCAAATTCTAATTATGATTCGAGGTCAATAAATAATGTCCCCATATAGTAAGGGTATGCTTTCCACCTTGCACAAGATATAATGATTTTATTTAGGGGGAGCAAGTTCTTTTTTGTATTTACCACCTTATCCTTAAGCACCTGTTAATGCAAGGGGAATTAATAGAGGATAAATAGGAAATGGATTATTTGCCTTCAATAATATGACATTGAGATCCTTTACAAGAAATGGAAGTAAAATGTGATGGTAAATGCATTGATCCAAGCCATGTCCATCAACCAACCTACCTGGATACATGACCTTATATAAGACTACTTAACTCACCTTACCTCAGCTAAACTCATGCAATAAATTGAAGATGGGGGAAAAGGTATTAATTGGTCAGTTAGTAATGGAATCATTTTTTTGCAAGGAAGAATTTAATAGAGGGTGAATCTCCCTTTACTAGAAGGTGCTAGAAAACAACTATGTGTCTCCATCTGCAAGCTATATTGGGTTCGAGAAAACATATAGAAGCATCAAAGGTAATTTTTTTTAAGAAGGTAATTTGAAGGTTGAGATTATAATATTTACATATGAGTATCACATCTACCAATAAAATAAGGGGAATAGTGTTCTTTTACCAATATTTTTGCAATCAAATTTGGATCCACAACAAAAGTGGTAAATTTCATCAATAGAGTTTACCTTAGGTATTCCCAACTCTGAGGGTAAAGATGAAATTATTTTGGTGGTAGATAAGTTGACAAAATATGTCCATTTCATTCCCCTGAGAAAGGTAGGGAGAAATGGTCCCAAGGTTGTAAAATTGTATGTCCAACATTTGTTTAAGGTAAATGAGATCCTTAAATAGATCATCTAAAATTAGGATCATATTATTAAAAGTCATTTCTAATAGGATATTTTTTTGGTATGGATGTGCTACATTTAACATGAACACTGCATACCACCCCCAAACATATTGGAAAATTAAGGTGGTGAACAAGAACTTGGAAGGGTGAGCAAGTGGGCACAACGGCTACATTTGATTGAGTATTAACACAAGACCACATACCACACAACTAAAAATATGTCATCATTAAATTATTTGGATGGTTACAAGGCACAATCACCATTAGATTGGGTAATTCACAGGGTAAAGGTCCCAACAATAAAGTAGGTTGTGGAAGAGATGTAAAACATTATGAAATTACTGAGAGATAAGTTGAAAGGGAACACCAATAGGATGGAGCAAAAAACAAACCAACGTAATATAGAGAGTAGTTTTGAGATCAAGGACATTGTGTTTATATGATTGTAACTGTATAAATAGAATACATTGAAGGATAAATTGATGTAAAAACTACAACCAAAGTATAATGTCCCATACAAGGTGCATGCAAAGGAGGGGGAAGTTGCATATGCATGGGACATACCAAACAAGGGAAGGTTTCATGATGTGTTTCATGTGTTATGTTTAAAGAAGAAGATATTGGTGCATATAACTTTTGATGGATGATGAAGAAGGCAACCTTGTACAAGAGCTAGAGAGAATTTTCAAGGTGGAATCCAAGAAGATTTGAAATAGGGTAGTGCATTTTTGGAAGGTGAAGTGCAAGGGTCTACCAATGGAAGATCCAAATTTGTAAACTAAGTAGTTTGTGTCCAAATTTGTAAACTAAGGAAGGAGAGAATCTCAATGTGATCAAAAATGGTGAATATGGAGGGAAGCATGAAAGAGCAAGAGCTTGTTGGAAAAACATGCCCATAATGCAAGTGAATCCTTAAGAGTTTTTAAAAATGTCTCATTCTCATTCAAGTAATTTGTCAAGTCATTGTATAGGTAAGATGATCGTTTTTATCATGTATTACGTAGAGTCTTCAGTTCCATTCTCATAATGAAATGTTATACACTTTTAGATTTTGACTGCCTTTAAGATAAAAGCTCTTTAAGGAGGAGGGCACATTGTATAACTAAACATAACGTATATTTGTATGTGTGTGTGTGCATGCATGTGTATTTATGTGTGTGCTTACTTAGCATAATTTTTATAATATTATATTTTGGGTGCCTAGAATTACTAGAGAGTTGGATCATGAGTTAGTCTTAAATTGATTAGGGTTTATAATGTTTGAATAAAAATGAGAGAAAAACCTTAAATAATATATCTTTTTACAATATCAACATGATACAAAAGATAACCATTATTATGTAAGAGTTTTTTTTTCTTATATTCAAATTTATATCTATAATCCACTCTTAAGAAAACATGTGTTACCATATTTTTTCCATTTATAAACGTTTCCCTACATTTTACAGTTTTGTTTTCCAAATAACAATGTAATACTAAACTAGACTCCTTTAATCTTATAGAATTGAGCTTAACATAACGGAAATTCTCTAATCATGTGGAACTACACTTTACTCAACTTAATGGCACTCCTCCAATTTAACATCGATGTAGAGTCTACCTAATCTAAACCAATAACGATGGTTTCATTCCAAAAATAATTAGAATTATTGTTTCGGGTCATAGCACTGGGTTCCAATAATTTCATTCTTGATGATAGGTTTAATAGAAAGATCAGAAACATCAAACTTTAAAGTTTACCTTCCAAATTAAATCAGTGCAAAATAACACTCAAAGACATGAACTAATAATTTCTTTGCCAAACTTTTCGATTCTATTCATGAAATTGAGGGGATAAAAAAGAAGTCTGAGCTTTTGTATTTCCTTTCACCGGTTGGAAAGTAAACTAAGGTTGCTTTCCAAAACCTTTCCCAGGTGGCATCTAGTTTGTACTGTTGGGACAGACCTTAATTGTCTAAAGAAAATTTTCTTACATTGATGTTTACCGTACAATTGTATTCGGACAATTAAAAGTATGTGATGCTTCTGTGTTCTTAAGTTTTGTACTTGTGAAGATAAAGACTATATGAGTGGAAGAGATAAATTTTAAAAGTTCTTTTTCTTATGAAAATTGAAAAGGAGTTATTATTTATATCTCATTATTATATTAGGTTAAAAGGTGTTAACTCATTAAATTTATTTATTATGATTTATTTTGTAAAATGTTTTGATAAGTTGTAAAATAATGGAACTAACTCTTTTACAAATATTATTAATGGTTATTATCGGTTTGATTAATATTATTAGACAGGACACTGTTGTTAATACCATTAGTAGTTTTAACTGCTCGAATATCTTCAACAATTATCATTGACAATTTAACATGCTATTTGAGATTTAAACTTTAGTGAAACTGCACACAACCAAACCTCTTAACCACTCTATCCACATCTCATTAACAAAAATAATATAACAATGATAACAAATTAACTATGATATTTTTAATATAATTATCTATTTATTTAATGAAAAATATTATAATAAATACTTTTATCTCTGAAAAGAAGATGCCAACAGGTCAACTAGATAACTTGCATCCAATATCTTAAACTAAGGTGGTTATTTCTCAAACACTTATCCGCATTCATATGCTTGGAGCTCATAATCTGGCAGTGATACCATCTTAATTTCCTATAAACTAGCTAGGTCTGGAACATGGAGCAGCAGTGAAGAGAAGACGATGTTGATGTGTCAGCCATTGATTTCAGCATGGGTTTGCCATTGATTTCATTTCATTGCTGTAATTTTGAATGGAGCTAAGCACTTGAGCAAGCTTTTCTTGTACTAGTTTGTAGCTTTGTAACAATTCCACCTAAGGCTGACTATGACGGATGTTTTCGACCATATGAATATTTATTAGTATATTAATTACCATCTTTCTTTCTTACCAAGTTTTGAATGTTTTTGTCAAGAAAATAGTTCTTGACAGAGTAGGTTAATTATTATATTAGGATTTTGATTGGTGGAAATGATTTTGTTTTATCACCTATTTTATTGGCACCTAGAGCTTTACCATTTTGTTTCTAAGCTAAATTTAATCTTATAGGCAGGGTTCTTATGTTTATTGATATTGAAAATTTCACTTTCTTAGGTTTTTGTTTGATTTTTTTTAAATGATTTATTTTATTTTTCAAATTTTAATATTGAATTTTCTTGGTTAAAATTTTATTTCTATTTTTATTTTTAGGATTTTTTTTAATCTAAATATGTCAAAAATATTATTAATATAATTTAAAATTATTATTAATATAAAATAAATATAATTTAAAATTAACAAAGATAAATATAATTTGGTCAATTAAATTTATATTTATTGAAAAAATTGATTGACATATGTTCTTAATTGATATTGATAGTGTACCAATTTATATAGAGGAAAGGTTTCAATAATAGTACATGTTTCAATACAGGGTTTTTATATAAGAGCATATTTCTTTAATGAAACATATTAATGTGTATAAATATTAAAGTGCATCAAAAGCTAAGTATGTATTATCTAATATTTGTTCAATATTTATTTTATAAATTTAAAAGTAACTAATCATATTATATGATTTTTTGTATAAAATCAATTATATCATAAAATATATAATGATTTGGACTTTGAAATTTCAGTTATAAATAATTAAAATGACATATTAAAATAAATTTTAAAAATTGAAATTTAATGTAATGTTATAATACTTTAATTAACTATCCAAAATTAAAATACACTACTACTAAAACTTTTCTCTTATAAAATATATATATATATACATATTTTCAATCAGATTTTCTAACTATTTATTTTGAACACGGATCGAACTTCAACCAAACTATTGATAACCAAACATCTTACTCAGTCAACAACCCTTCGAACTCGAAGCATCCTGATCGAATTTAAGAGGGTCAAAAAGAATGATTGGATTGCTTTACAAATCCTTCGAACTCGAAGCATCCTGCTCCACGTGAAGGTTTTTTAAAGTTAATATCCGGACATGCCATAATTGTGCAAAACTCATAACAGTGACAAGCCATGTTCTTTTATGGTACAATACTGACACACTCGTTGAACAATCTAAAAGCAGCCGGCTGTTTTTGTACAAATGCATTGAACTAAAAAAAGGTTAAAGGTCTTTTCTTAGTAATGAAACCTCTCGGAAAAGCTGTCCCCATGTGATGCCTACACATATAGAGGGGCTCTCTATATAGTAAGGGCGTGTCCACAAGACTATTTATATCATATGTTTGCATGCATGCAGTTTTTATGTAGATCCAAGTTGAGGGAGAAAAGATAGCGGGCGTGTCCACAAGACTATTTATATCATATGTTTGCATGCATGCAGTTTTTATGTAGATCCAAGTTGAGGGAGAAAAGATAGCGCGTGAATTTCAATACTTGTACGAGATATTCAATTATTGATAGTGTTTTTTTTAGTGTGACGAATAATTTCATGCGGATATCATATGTTTATATGCATGCAGTTTTTATGTAAATTCAAGTTGAAGGAGAAAAGATAACGTGTGAATTTCAATATTTGTACAAATTATTTAATTATTGATAGTGTTCTCTTTAGTGTGACGAATAATTTCATGGCTCCCCTCCTTTGAGACTTAGGTGTTAACAAAGTTACTTCAATAGTTGGAATGACGACTTCACTTCTTCTCTTTAATAGAGGCTTGGAGTTTATTGTCGTAATATGGGAAGTCTTTTGCTGGATTATTGTAATGAACTTTCATATATATATAGGTGGTTTAGTTGGTAATTATATTCAACCATATTTTGATTGGAGTATTATAATTTTTATGGCATCCATTTGTGACCACTCAAAATGATTAGGCTTTTAATAGAGGCTTGGAGTTTATTATCGTAATATGGGAAGTCTTTCGCTAGATCATCGTAATAAAGCTCCATATATAAATAGGTGGTTTAATTAGCAATTTTATTCAACCACTTTCTGATTGGAACATTATAATTTCTATAGCACCCTACTATGACCACTTAAAATGATTAAGTGGCACCTAATCCTCTTTTAGTTGAGTCTTTTACTTGAGGTACCTAACCCCCTAAAAATGATCTCCTTCTACCACCTTATCAAACTATGACTTGTGCCTTGTTCTTATAATGTATTCATATGATTTTCAGGGTGTTGTGCATTGCCAATAGTAATTTAATCTGTTTTTTACTAATGTAGAATTTGATTGTAAATATAAAACTCTATCTTTTTTGGCGAGGGGAAGGGGGAGAGTGGGACATTATATGTTATAACCATCTTTATATTATTGTCTATTTTTTATTAGTAATAGATATAACCATGAGTTCAATTTTTTTTTTTTTTCTTAAAGTGTATAAACAAAAGGTAGTGGTTCATTTCAATTGTTTCGTTTTACCCGACCAACAGTGACCTCTTAACACAGCCATGTTTTCACTTGTTGGGTTTTTCTCTCAAACAAGGTAGTTATGTGGGCTATTTGATTTAGCTTTGTTGTTCCCCTTTGAGATTTTTGTCATTGGTGTCTTGGATTCCAACTAACTGCCTTACTATGTAAACTAATATTTGTTTAAAGATGTATTTTCAATAGTAAAATGTTTGTCCCTCATGACAAGTAAGGTGTATATATTATTATTTGGTATGTTAGTGCAAAGGCTTTGATTTATTATTGGTTAGTTATTTTTTTACAAATAATAATGGAAAATGTTATGGAATTTGGCAAGCGTCTTTTCATTGAACTTTGGAATTAAAAAAATTACAAAAAATATTACAAGGTCATGTAACTAGCAATGGCCCCAAAGGTGGAATATATGTCAGAGGGGAAGTAATTTTTTGTTTTGGTATAACATAGTTTTGTAAAGTGAAAATGTGTAAATCAACAGATATACCTCACTCAAAACCTATGTTTATTGACTTGTATCATTTTTTTGTGTATGAAGTGTCAAGTAACAATAATGATATTTTTGGTGGAGGTGATGGTGGAAAATAAGGTTGTGTGTTTTTTCATATGACAATACACTATGTCAAGAGGGGATGTTATGTTTCACAATGAGCTTGACCAATGAAAAATGATGTGGAATGGAAAGGCCATAAAAAGCATGAAAATGATGAAATATTTTTAAGTGCACTAGGCGGTGATGGTGACGTGCAATAATAGAGTGTTTCAGGGGATGGACTTGAAGAAATCCAAGAAGATACAAGTGCAAAGTTCAATGACATGTCATATTTGTTAATACAATTTGTAGCTCCCATTGAATAATTTCAATCACCCAATACATGACTAAAATAGTGGTCATCTCAATGAAAACAAAGGTCTGAATCAAATAACCCCTGTAAAAATATAGATAATACACTATGTGTTAATTTAGATGATTTCTCTTCCTCACAAAATTTATTATTACGCTTTATAAAAAAACAAACAACCTCATTCAATACTATCACTTATATTAAAAATACAATATTATTATTACTTAATATTTTATGTACAAAACATAATATAAATTAATAATCATAAGTCTCAAATTAAATACAACCACTGATTTAAACTCTTTCTTTTTACAAAACCAACCTTACCAAAACATAACAGTACATCCCTTTTAATATAATATGCATCTTTATGAAAATTGCTAGTTATAATCTTTTACGAGTTTTATTGTCATGACCTTACATTTGATACAATTTAACGAAGAACAAATTAATTTTATTTTGGGGTAAAGATGCGTAAATGCAGTCATGAATTTGGATAAAATTCAGCACAGATGCCATTT
The DNA here is from genome assembly GCA_037957365.1 of Torreya grandis. NCBI lineage: Eukaryota > Viridiplantae > Streptophyta > Pinopsida > Cupressales > Taxaceae > Torreya > Torreya grandis. The sequence goes on from JARHVA010000077.1 coordinate 4,392,665, forward strand.
ACTATCATAATAAGTAAATTATTATGTACATTATAAATACAAATATATATGTGATGACAATAATAAATAAATGACTTTGAATGTTCAGAATCAAAGCAGGGGTTAAATGTTCTACATACAGAGACAATAATAAATAAATAACTTTAAATGTTCAAAATCAAAGGAGGGATTAAGTGTTCTACATACAGATGGGAAACCTGGCTGCCATTGACAAGTGGAAATGAGAAAAAAATCAAAAGAAGACATAAATAGAAGAAAGAGGGAAAGCTGGAAGGTTGTGGAGCACGACATTAAACCTACAAATGGCATTTTGATTAAAGATTTTGAAGGCCATCCCAGCAAAACCATTTTTGTCCGTATTTTACAATCAACAAACTCTCGAAGGCACATTTATTTGAGGCATAAATGAATAGATATTGGCAAGGGATTGAGGTGGTTTTATTGTAATTTAGTTTGGTAGGTATAATTTATAAAATTTAGGTACTAGTTTTATAAGAAACGTATAAAATTTGAATATTGGTAGTTTGGGTTTATACCAGTTTTTATTTTATTAAAGTGGTGGAAGACTGTTTTAAGATTGTAAAAATGTAATGATTCTTTTTAATTTTCATGATATTTGACTTTGTTTAGTGGATAAGTTGTTTGTAATAGTTAATTGATTTTAAAACATTTTTTGAAATTGTTTTCAGCTTTGCCTTTTCATTATTTTTATTGTCTTAAATGTTGCCTTCTAAATCCTTGAAAAGTCTTGTGTGCTGCTTTTAAAATTTATCCATATTGTTGTCAATTTTTTTAATCTTTATGAATGTATTTAGGATGTATTAAAGATATATAAATACTAGAAACTCTCATGATCAAAGATAATAGTTTGTAACATTCATTATCAATCCTCGAGTTATTTTTGTTCCATAAATATTCTTCAGTGTAGTTTTTTAAGTTTATTTTTAATAAAGCTATACAATGATTATAGATTAAATTATTTTTGTTTAATTTATTTTATGAAAGAATAAATATATGCAATGGAAATAGATTAAACTATTTTTTTTAAAGCTATTACTTTTATTTTTATATTTTTAAATAAATTTATAATAATCTATTTTATATATATGTCCACATTCATGTCTTATGATGTAGCTATGACTTATTAACTATTATAAAAATACATGATTCTAAAACAATATTGTTACATCAAAAAACAATTAAAAGATTGTGTTGGTATATATTTTTTTTTGGCATGTGTGGTTTTTTTATTTTAACAATAACTTATTACTATTGAAAGTTTATTTTTACTAAATAGTGGAAGGTGTTTTCTTTAAATCTCTTCTTTGTTATCAAAGAAAGGTTTGGGTTGTAGATTTTTATTTTATATTTTTATAGCAATTTAATGTGGTTTCCAATCATATAATGGATTCAACAATCTATATCATCTTCTCAATCTCTCATAACACACGTAAACATATTAATAATTCAACTCATAAACTCAACATATTCTCATTAATCCTCTTACAAATTAAAAAGCTTTTAACAAAGCATTACAACTCAAAGGACATGCCATTACACACTCTTAATACTTGGCCAACATGTCAAGGAGGCTCCCAAGCTTATGTCCCCAAACTCCCCTAGCCTCCCTAAACAAAGATGAATACAATCATATATAGATTTTCAAATAAGAATAAGGGAGACAACATAACATTTATGCTCCATATCCCATGTGGATGAAACACGATGAACAAGACATAGTAAGGTCAAAGGAAATGATACACCACATGCTCATGGAGTCATCTTTGACCAAAGACAAAGCATCTTGGAAAGTTGGTACAATCCTTCACATGTGAAACACTATTGATGAATAGTGAAAGAGTTGTCACACGTGCAAGGTCAAAAAGGAAGAACATCTTCTTTAGACAAGATATGCCACCACCATATGCTCCATGAAACTCCATAGAAATGCACCCCATGCCACCTAAACAATTAATAATAGTGTTTTGACACCTCACCAAGATGAATAGTGTTGTGATACCTCACTAGGATAAATAGTGTATACCACCTCATTAGTGAATAGTGTTGCATGAATAGATTTTTATCTCTACATCATTCTCTTCCAGTTGAAATCAACTCAATTCCCACTAGTTGTCCTGATTCTATCCTTGCCATTTATTCTAAACAAAATAGAAAATCACACCACTTTATTTTTGGGTGATGTAAGATTGCTCGAACCCTTAGATGTTCCTGCATCAGACACTCAAGGTAGATAATATGATCTCGTGATCACATAGATGGGTTAAGTTGTAGAAACACTCTTTTGATCACAAAGGGTAATGACCATGGCATTCCCATCCAACATACCAAGTACACCCAAAAAATATTATTTTTCTTTCTCCACTTCCAATTTCTACATACTAAACTTCCACCTCTTTTCCTCATGGGATCACACCCACTGCAAACACTCATGGGATGAAAAACATCCAAAAACATCCTCCTCTACAAAAATTTAATCTCAATGGATTCACATGTAGGTTGAATTCTATCATCATAAACTGACATCCTCCACCAAAATTCTCTATCATGTATCTTATCCTTCCACATGAGCTCAAGCCCACAACTAGCCATCCACCTCCACCAAAAGCCCACCTATATTTCTTCACTCATCATCTAACCACCTGTTGAATCTTCCACAACATCATAAATCACCACTACTTGTAGCTCCTCTCTCATGGCTGAAAATATATCCATCTTTTCATCTATCAAACTCCCATCCACATGTGCACCTACTTGCACAAAAATATCCTCAACTTATTCATCGTGATCTGAAGGCATGTTTTCCTCTTCCTCTATATGTTAGCATGTTCCTCATGCTCTTCAATTTCACTATGGGCTGCCAATGGCCCATCCACAACAATTCTCATGGTTGTCTTCTTATCTTCCATAACATTAATTTCAGCCCCTACACATGGATGTAACACCATGAAGAAATCATCTTGTGATTTACTTGCACAGCTTCTTCATCCCTTGTTCTCCCAAACAAGTTTGTAACTCTATATATATGCAATCATTTTCTCCTTGCAACTCCCCATGGCTAATGACATGCTACATGGATGTAATCTTCATTCTCATTTCTATCATCTTTCACAAGGGTGTCTTCATCTTCTACTTCAACAGGAATCACCTTTGTATCCTCTTGCATGAGGATTTTTTCTTCTACTGGTTGCTCACTAGTTTGCTCCTCTTTGTTGATTTCAAAATCAGATTTGTTCTCCTCATACGAGAACCTTACTCTTTTATTTTCCTTAATGACAACTCTTTTCTTCTTACTTATTCTATTCTCCTCCATCTATAACTCTTCATGGTTGCACTCTTGATCCTTCTTCCACATGGCTATATCTCTCCTCAATTTAGCCACTTTTGATTTTAGGGAGTCTACCATCTCTGACACCAACTATTCTTCTTCTTCACTTTCACATTCTTCAAATCTCTCTAGTAGCAAATCCAATACTCTATCCTAAGTCTTCAACTTCTTTTCCCACTCTTTTTCTAGTGGCATTCTTGCACTCTTATTTTCCATCTTCATACCTACAAAACAAAAACATAATAATTTTTCTCACATCCTCTACTCAAAGAGTCATAACTTGATCTAATACCAGTTGATGTGGCCTCCAACCACATAATGGATTTAACAATCCATATCATCCTCTAAATATCATAAACATATCAATAACTCAACTCATAAACTCAACATATTCTCATTAATCCTCTCACAAATACAAAATATTTCAATAAAGCATTACAACTCAAAGGCCATGCCACCAATGCATGTCATGACACATTCTCAATACCTTGCCAACATGCCAAGGAGGATCCCAACTTTCTCACCAATCTTATCTCCCCAAACGTACCTTGCCTCTCTAAACAAAGATTAATACAATCATATATAGATTTTCAAGGAAGAATAGGGGAGACAACACATCTATGCCCCACATCCCATGTGAATGAAACATGATGAACAATACATAGTAAGGCCCAAGAAAATGATACGTCCCATGTTCTATGGGGTCATCTTTGACCAAGGATAAAATATCTTTTAAAGTTGGTGCCACCCTTCACATGTGAAACATTATTGATGAATAGTGAAAGGCTTGTCACATCTGTAAGGTCAAAAAGGAAAAACATCTTCTTTAGACAAGATAGGCCACCACCATGTGATCCATGTGACTCCATATAAATGTTCCCCATGCCACCTAAGCAATCAAGAATAGTGTTGTGACACCTCACTAACATGAATAGTGTCCACTAGCACATTAGTGAATAGTGCTTAGGAATAGTGTTGCATGAATAGTGTTCTCCTGCTTCATCACAATTATTCATATCAAACTCTAACTCCCCTTCCATTCCATAATTTAGTGCAAATTACTATGATTATTAGAGCATCAGGATGATGAATCTTTTGTTAGGAAAATAGTTATGTGATAGTGTAATAATTCATTATGAAGAGCCCAATGAATGGATCACTATTACATCTAATGATAGGCAAGCCAAAAAGTAAGGTAAGAAGAATAACTCAAAAGAATTGTTTCATATTCAAATAACTCTAAATAATAGCATGATTTCAAGAATTACGAGTGTAAAGACAGAAAATGATGCCTTGAAGACACTACAAGAAGCTTTAAAAGGTAGTGATCAATTCAAAGTGGTTAAGTTATAGACTTTGAAGAGAGAATTTGAAATTTTCAAGATAAAAGACATTGAAAGTGTGATTGATTTTGAACATAAGAGTAAAAGATGTGGTCAATAAGATGGTTATTCTTGGAGAAATGTTAAACAAATAGGTTGATGTGAAAAATATATTAACATCTCTAACACCAAGGTGAAACCATGTTGTCATCATCAATGAAGAACATAAATATTTGACTACTCTTGAGATTGATCACTTTGTTCAACCTCTTATGTCTTCTGAATAAAGATTAAGAGACGCATTTGGAGAAAGTGACGAGAAGTATTTTGCCTCAAAATTGAAGATCACAAAGAGTGAGGGTGCCATCAAATAAATAAAAAATCTAAGAACAAGGAAAAATTAGGAATCAAAATTATTCAATAGGAAATAGAGGAAGAAGAGGTGGTTTAGTTATAAGAAAACAAGTTAAAAGAAGGTTTGAAAACATAAATATTCAATATTAAAACTATAAAATATATGGTCACTTTAAATGGGAATGTAGATTAAAAGTAGGTAATGAAGATAAAAGTGTTAATTTTATTAATGAGGATGAAAAATCTTCTCCATACAATTTATCCTTTTCATATGAAAAATTTGAAAACTATCTTAAATAAGTTTGATACTTAGATTCAGGTTGTTACAATCATATATCAAGGAATAAAAATTATTTTTTACAAAAGATAAAAACTTCAAAATAAAGATCAAACTTTGTGACAACAAATATTTAAAAGTTGTAACAAAAAAAAACTATAAAAATAAATATTAAAAAATGTAAAAAAATATGTTAATTATATTTATTGTATGCTAAAGTCAAATCATTCTTTATTGAGTGTTAGAGGTAAGTAATTAAGCAAGGTTTTCTTATACTAGTTTATAGTTTTGTAACAATTCCACCTAAGGCTGACCATGATGGATGTTTTTGAGCATATGAACATTTATTATCATTGTTATTTCTTTCGAAATGTTTTTGTGAAGAACAAAGTTCTTGAAAGAGTAGTTTAATTACTCTATTAAGATTTTATTGTACTAGTTTATGGCTTTGTAACAATTCCATTTAAGGTTCACTATGACGGATGTTTTCGAGCAAATGAATATTTATTACCATTTTTATTTCTTTCCAAGTTTTGAATGCTTTTGTCTAGAACATATTTTTTGAGAGAGTAGATTTGATTGGTAGAAATGAATTTGTTTTTTGGAATGGTTTTATCGGCACCTAGAGCTTTCCTATATTTGGGTGTGATATTGTAAGAATGGAATGCATTTCATGTGTTTACCATTTTGTTTCTAAGCTAAACTTAATCTTATATTTGGTCTATATGTTTGGTTGATTTTAAAGTTGATATTGAAATTTTCTCTTTCTTAAAATTTTATTTGATTTTATATTATTTTCATAATATATTTTATTTTTTAAATTTTGGTATTGAAATTTTCACTTTGTTTTAAGATTTTATTTAATTTTATATTTTTTGACATTTTTTTATTTTTTTTAATATGACAAGGGCATTATTAACATCGTTTAAAATCATCATTAATATAGAATAAACATAATTTAAATTTAAGTGAGATAATTTAAATTTAAGAGAGATAAATATACTCTTGTCAACTAAATTGATATTTATTTAAAAAAAATTGGTAAGATATTTAATATTTTAAAGAAATTTTATATAGTTGACACATATTTTTAATTGATTTTGAGACAGTACTAACTTGTAGATAGATAGACATATGATACACAAATACACAAATAAATAGATCGACAATTTACTTTCAAATGAGATATTAAAAACTCGATGAAAGTAAATCAAACTTCAATCTCAATAAATTTAATTGAATTTATTAATCATTTAGTGGAATAAACGAATTTTATTTGTTTCTTCTAATATAATTTTTGGAGTCGAGTGGAATTGAAGGGTGAAATAAAATTTATGACTTATTTAGAAATTTGAAGGTGCTAAAAAATTCTTAGAAGCATCTTTCACCCGATCCATGCTTTTTAAGATTTTATAATAGTTTATAATGTCTGGACATGCCATAATTGTGTAAAACTCGTAACAGTGAAAAGTTTATGTTACTTTAATGACCCACTTTTTAGACAATCTAAGAAATGTTTGATTGTGTTTGTAAAAATGTATTGAAGTCGAAAAAAGGTTACAACTTTTTTCTTAATAACCTATTTCAATGAAAAAATTATCCCCTAATGATGTCCATTCATATAAAAACAGTTGATATGTATGTATGTATGTTATAAGACTATTTATTTTTTTAGCTAATGATAAGGTGAGTGATTTTTATTACTTTAGTTTTTATGTATATCTAAGTTTAGAATGAAAAGGTGGTGTTTGAGTTATAACACTCCCAAGATTTGTTCAACTATTGGCAAAGTGCTCTCTACATTATGAGTTGAGTCTTCCTAGACTAACCACCTCATGACTTTTCTCTTCTCATACCTAGGTGTGAGAAGAGCCACTCTCATAATTGTAATAACTTTTCTATTCTTCAATAGAGGTTGGAGTCATCAACCACAATATGAGAAGTTTTTCACTGAATCATAGTGATGGAGCTCTTATGTTCAACCACCTTTTATTCAGAGCATCATAATTTCTTTAACATCCTTGAGACCACTCAAAATGATTAAATGATGCCCAATCCTCCTTTATTCTAACCTCTACTTAAAATGCTTGGCCTCCAGAAGAATGATTACATCCACCACCTTATAATAACTTGTACATTAATTTTTTATGATTTGTAGTTATATTCAACCACCTTTTATTCAGAGCATCATAATTTCTTTAACATCCTTGAGACCACTCAAAATGATTAAATGATGCCCAATCCTCCTTTATTCTAACCTCTACTTAAAATGCTTGGCCTCCAGAAGAATGATTACATCCACCACCTTATAATAACTTGTACATTAATTTTTTATGATTAATTCTTATGATTTTTTGAGATTGCATATTACCAACAATTTTTTGAGATTGTATTTTCTTACCAATGTAGATTTTGACCGTACATACCAACTTCCTCCCCTCTTCTCCTTTAACCATCTTTAAATTGTTATTATTATTTAATTAGTAATAAATATATCCATGTGTTCCAATGGAAAAAAAAATTGTGTATATAAAAAAGGTAATGGTTTGTTTTTTAATAACGTGTAACAAATATCCATAGAAAAAGTTGTCCCTAAATGTGATTTTGAGTAGGGTATATATATTATTATCATCTAAAATATAGATTGTAATCCCTTATAACAATTATTTTATATTGAATAATGTACAACCAATAAAAGTAGGGTACTTTTTCATGTTCATAAAATTTTACATTATTTTTATAATATATAGTATAAAAATATAAAATAAAATAATTAATTATCTTTCCTTTATTTAAAGAAAATCCAATTTTTATTAAACCTAAAAACATATATTTTTCACTCTTAAATTGTTTATACTATTAAAAAAGTAATATATTTCATGGCTGTCACAAATAAGAAAATATTTAGTGGTTTCACTTAACATTCACTTCTCTCAATAGGACCTTAGGTTATATTTAGTGGTTTTTGAATCACTTAACATTCACTTCTCTCAAAAGGACCCTAGGTTATTCTCTTAGCAAGTCCTTGGGTTCCTATGAATTAATAGTAGATTCTTGAGTAAGCTTGGGCGACTATATGACTCATGACTCATCACTTATAAATTGACATGTTGAAAGACATTTGAGAAGTGTCTGCCAATTTGTTTAAAATGTGTTATGTTTTATTTAAATTAAAATTAATTTTAATTAGAATTATAAATTATTGATATTTAATTTACGAAGTTAAATGAGATAGAATATAATAAATATCATATATCATAGTAATTTTGAGAATTTAAAAGTTTTTCAAAGATATTATTAGTTATATGAATGGTAAATTGACCATGTAAAATAAAATGTTAAGGATCAACATTTATTGATTAAATTTTAATGTTTATATATTGAATAATGTTTATATCTATATTATAATGAGTTTTAAATTATATTAAATTTAATTAAGAAATTGTTTTTATTTTCTTATATGATAACCAATTAATTTTAAGTTAGTTTGAAAAATAATTATTGAAACCTTAAAAATTTTAGGTTGTTTAAATTAATTTTTTTATAAAATATAAAATAAGAAAATGGACAAAGATACTATATCTTTTATAGGCTTGCTTATGAAAATGTACAAAAATATTTGCATATAGGGGAAAGGTTTTAGTAGTTGTGCATGTTTTAATTGCCGAGCAAGGTGTTTTGTTAAGGTATGCTCCATTGATGGAATATATTGGTGTGTATAAATTTTAAAGTGCACTAGACGTTGAGCATCTAGTATCTAATACTTATTTAACATTTATTCTATAAAATTTAAAGTAACCAATCACATAATGACAACTAATACTCAAGTATTGGTACTTTAATGTACAGTTATTGGTACTCCAAAAATTATGTTTTAGTCATAGATTTAAAAAATATATTTTATAACCTCTTATTATAAAATTGATTATATCATAAAATGACATATTAAAATGGATAAATTTTTTGAAGTCTAATATAATATTACAATACCTTTCCTCTAATAATATTTTATATTTTAAAAATGAGCTCATAAAGGATATACTATCCCGAGTCTTGTTCCTATTTTAATGAGCTACATATAATAGAAAATTATTGAGATGGTTTAGGACACTTTAAATGGGTTAGGGTATACAATGATGTTATCCTCCAACACACGAATGTTCTGAGTTTTTGGAACATTATCAAGGGTGTGACTTAAGCAGATTTTTTTTTTGTTAGATTATCATTCAGTGACAAGGGATTTTGTAGGTGAATTTGAATTATAAGGTGTGGAAATGCGTGAAAAATAAATTCTAGCTTGGAACTTACATTTATATGTAATTTATAATAACTTTAATGTCAAAATTTCTTCAAAATTAAAGTATGGTCCTCAAACGCTCAATATTTTATGTATTTTGTGGTAAAATTAAACTTTTGACACTTTTTTAATAGGATTTGGTTATGTGAATTTTAAAGAAATAATTATTTTATGCATTCACAAATTTTCATTTGTCTTTAAATTCAGATCCTTGTTTAAAACTCATATATCATACTTAAATGTAAATTATCATCAACGTTATAGTTTAAAAAGTATGTAGCTCCACATACAGTGGAGGATCAAAAGATACTAGACAAACAAGTACTGAAGGTGGTAGATATTATCACTGATTTTAAGCATTATTTATTTGTTATATTTTCTTTAAAATCATGAATGAAGCTTCATTCATGGTCTTGGTTTTTGAGGGACCAACACAATGATATCTCAATTTTACTATAGTTATTGTTTTTATCTATTTAAATGTGTCAGGTAGTTTGCACTAATGGTTATTTAATTTTGATACATTTATAATTTGTTTTATTTAATTGTAAGTCATTAATAGTAATTTCTATGGGCTAGATTATATTTGAAAGTTATAAATTATTTGTAATATTTTTAACTATTGTTAACCTCTATTATTTTAATATAAACAAATTACATTTTCCAAAACAAACAATTAGAAATACGTCTATGTCAAAGCTTCATTTCAAGGTCTATGGTAAAGGCATGTGTTCTCCATTGATGAGGCCACATGTTTTAATATTGAAAGTGAAAGAGTTGTACACATTGTTGATCAATGTAAAAAATGAATGAGAAAACCAATCCCAAGTGAACAGCCTTTCTCAAAGGGGCCTCATACACCAAACCGATTTATGTGATAATCTTTTTAAAAAAAAATATTTTTTTAGATATTGTTGATTCTATAATTTTCATTTAATTTTTTATAATTGTTGATTATCATTTAAGTTTTACATATTTTTAAGTTTTTATAATTGTGTATTAGATAAAATTGTTAATCATATATGTAATATTGTTACATCAATACATGGTGCTTAAGATCATATTATAACTATTACATATATTTTAAATATTTGTGTTCTTTAATTGCTTAATATTTATGGTTGGATGAAGAAAAAATCATATTATAAATTAAAGAAAAGAGTGAATTTTCATATGTTATGTTAGAGAAAATCATAATCATATTAATAAAGGTTAGTACAACAATGCATGGTTACCAAGTTATTTTGATTGAAATGTTTTTTTTTTCCCTATTATTTGTAGGAAAGTGATGAATCAATAACTCAATTATAAATTATATATTGTAGGTGTAGATTCATTTTTACTATTTCATTAATGGAATTAGAATATGAATGTTTTTGATAAAATATTTGGTCATTTTTTCTATTTAGATAGCTTATTAAATATAAGATGCAACAGTACGTGAAAATTATGCAATGTTGTTAAATATTGATATAATTTAAGATGATAGAATGTAAGTTTTGCACTTGTTTTATTCATCCCATTGTGTTCCATCTTGTGGTTGTTTGATATTGATTTTCACATAAAATTATGAAATGTTGCTAAATATTGATATACTTTAAGATGATAGAATGTAGCTTAAGTGTTGCATTCACTTTATTCATCCCATTGTATTCCATCCTATGGTCGTTTGATATTGATTTTCACACTAATGTGTTCCGAATTTAAATTATTTTTTTAATGAATGCACAAATATTATATATACATTATCTACCTATCAATCACAAGAATATAATGAGCACTTAGAAATTTTTTAGAGGAAATGAAGCATTTATTGAAGTACACATCTAATTTCTAGACAAACACAAAAGACATTAGCTTGTGTGCATTCTATTAGAATTTTTTCAATCATTGAGGCTTGTTATTTTTGGATATTTTTATTGTCTAAATGTTTATAAAACACTAATATAATTCAATAATTATATGATTTAATGCATGTTTGACGACATATTATTTTCTTAATAAATCTTAGAATTTTTTAAAAGTATAAAACACTAATTATAATTCAACAATTATATTATTTAATGCATGTTTGACGACATATTATTTTCTTAATAAATCTTAGAATGTTAAAAATGTTACTTTGTCAATCAATGTTGAAATTGGCCCCTAATCACTATGTGGCTTCCTTGTAAGGAAATATTTTTCCAATGTAGATGTTTTGCCATCAAATTCTAGATTTGATGGCCATATGAAACTTCATAGGAGTCTATTACCTATATGGCCACTATTTATCACTTGGTATGGCTTCCCAATATCTAATTTATATTACACAGTCACTCATCCTCTAGCCATTTATAATTTTAATATAATTAGACACACTATTAGATCTCCACATGCCACATTACATCATATAAATAATTCATAGTTTTATATGCCTCCTTATCAAGAAATTTGTTTTCCAATGTAGATGTTTTGCCATCAAAATCTAGATTTGATGGCCATATGAAACTTCATAGGAGTCTATTACCTATGTGGCCACTAGTTGTCACTTGGCATGGCTCCCCAATATCTAATTTATATTACACAGTCACTTAGCCTCTAGCCATTTATAATTACAATATAATCGGGCACACTATTAGATCTCCACATAACACATTATATCATATCAATGACTCATATTTTTATGTACCTCTTATACTTTGTGCTTTAATAATGATTCTACATTTATTCATTTTTAAATAAAATGACTATACTCTACATAATCACTTTAAATGTCCTTGTGAGCTTATAAGATCTATTAATATTATTGACTATAATCAAATTCTTAACACTAACAAACTTGAAATAATCTTTTTAATAGTAAGTACTAAATCTACATCATGGCACTTTTTGTAATTTTACTGCAAAGGCTTTGATTTCTTGTCGATTAGTTATTTTTTAAAATAATAATAGGTAATATTTTGGATTATTCCAAACATGTTCTAATTAAACTTTGGAATAATAAATATTAGATAAACATGTTCAAGAATATAATATTAAGAGTTATTCCAAAGGTGTAAGTTATATGAGAAGGGATGTAATCTTCTATTTAATAAAATAGGTTACGTAAAGCAAAAGAGTGTACATAGACAATTATACCTCACTCACAATTCATGTCTATTGATCACATATAATATTTTATACATAAAACATTACACAATAATAATTTAAAAAATTTAATAGATATGATGATATTTTTTTAATTCTATTAATAATATGAGGGGATTAGAAAGAAGTCTAAGCTGTTGTATTTACTTTCACCAGTTGGAAAGTCCTTAATTCTTTAAAATTATAAGAATGATAATTTCCTTACATTGATGTTTACCATACATTTGTATATGGACTTTGTAAGTATTGTACTTGTGAAGGCAAAATGTGTGGAAGAAATAAATATTGAAAGGTCTTTTTCTTATAAAGATTGAAAGGGAGTTATATCTCATTATTAGACTGTACTAAAGGATGCTACCCCATCAAACTTATCCATCATGGTTTGCTTTGCGAAATGCAAAACAATGGAACAACTTATTGTGCCATAGAGAAAATGATGTTGATGTGTAGGAGATGATTGTAGCATGGGGCTACCATTGGTTTCACTGAAGCAAGCTCCTTTCACATTTATGTTTCACTTTGAATAAATGATAGGTGAAAAAGTTGTGAAATTATTAGCAGTAGTTTTGAATGAAACTAAGTATTTAAGGATTTTTTCAAGCGTATGGATATCTATTATTGTGTCAATAGGGTACCCTTTTACTTTCTCTTCAAGTTCTAAATGCTTTTGTCAAGAACATAGTTCTTGATAGTGTAGTTTAATTGCTATAGTGGAATTTGAATGTTGGAAATGATTATGTGTTATGACTGCTTTTATCAGGACCTTAGGCTTTACTTGTATCAAATTGTAAGATGAATGCATTTCACGTGAATTACCATTTTGTTTCTAAGTTAAACTCAATCTTATAGGTGGGGCTCCTATGTTTGGTCTTGACATTGAAATTGATATTAAAAATTTCTGTTTGTTGAGTTTTTGTTTTATTTTTCAATCTTTATGACATGTTTTGATCTTGAAATTTTCTCTTTGCTGGGATTTATTTTGATTTTTTTATTTTCAGGACATTTTTATTCTCTAAAGGTGACTAAATTTTTATCAATATAATTTAAAATCATCATCAATATAGAACAAAGATAAATTGAAAAATAGATGTTCTTCAAAATTACATTCATATTTATTTAGAAAAATGATATTATTTATGAATTGGATCACAGCTTCTTTATTATTTAATATCAATATGTTCCTATTTAATTTTGACAATAGACCAATTTTTTAATATATTTTTTATATAAAAAATTTATTTGAACTAATATATTCAATGAAATTTATTACATATTTCTTTTCAATTGAAATATTGAGAACTTAAAAAAATTAGATCAAACTTCAATCCAATCTCACACGAAATAAGCAAATATCTCTTAAATTATGATGTAACAATTAAAATGGATACATCCATATTTAGAAAACTTAAATTCAAAATTGCAGCAAAAAAAACATAATATTAACTAAAAGAAATGACATACAAAAATTAAAACTCCTTATTTTTCTCATAAGATATAGGCCAACTAGTTCGACAATTCCTATCCTAGATCTTAAAACACAGGAAAAAAACTTTTTTTTTTTAATATTTGTTTGTGAATATAATTTGAGTATATTTTATTCTATTGGATATCTTTTGTCAAATAGATAAGCATTTAATCATATGAGTTAGATATTCTTTTGCCAAATAGGCAAGTATCTAAACATATAGGTTAGGTATTTCTTTGTCAAATGGGCAAACATCTAACCAAATAGGTTAGATATCTACACATGAGTAGATTATGCTCTGGCGAGAGACTTGACACAGTTGATCCTGAGTCCCTCAATGTTCACTGTCCATCTCTACTAGATAAGCATTGAGGTCATCATGACAGTAGCATATATAAAACATATAACCAAAAATTGCATTATGTCTCAAAATTTGACCTAAAATCTCAAAAACTATGACAATTCAATTGGTATCCTTTCGAGTATATCGCAGAGTTCTTATCTTTGCTTTATATATCTAACTAGGGTCTTAATATAATGATCTTATTTTTTAATTTAAATTTAATCTTGTTTAGCGCACAACTTCAAATCCCATCTTATTTACCTATGTACTAGAAGAATCATTTGCTTCCCAGACTACCTACATACCTGCTTTTGAATAGGATCAAGGTGTAGTATGCATGTAATTTTATTTTCTATTCTAAGTTTCATGTGAACTGTGAATTTAGGTATGCAACCCTTGCTAGGGGCCAATTCTCAGATAGTCCCTCTGTGATTGCTACCCAAATGGGAGCATAAAAATACCAGTTCAAGTGAATTAATATTTGTTTTATTAAACTAACCCTAAATCTTAACAAGAAATAGAAAATAATATTTTCAAGTTGCATCCCCCCTTTCTACTCTTTAATTACATCAAAAATGTTTTTTTTATCTTTACTTTAGACAACATTATTTGTATAATTGATGTTGCCAAAGTTTTGAGACAGTACTAACTTGTAGATAGATAGACATATGATACACAAATACACAAATAAATAGATCAACAATTTACTTTCAAATGAGATATTAAAAACTCGATGAAAGTAAATCAAACTTCAATCTCAATAAATTTAATTGAATTTATTAATAATTTAGTGGAATAAACGAATTTTCTTTGTTTCTTCTAATATAATTTTTGGAGTCGAGTGGAATTGAAGGGTGAAATAAAATTTATGATTTATTTAGAAATTTGAAGGTGCTAAAAAATTCTTAGAAGCATCTTTCACCCGATCCATGCTTTTTAAGCTTTTATAATAGTTTGTAATGTCTGGACATGCCATAATTGTGTAAAACTCGTAACAGTGAAAAGCTTATGTTACTTTAATGACCCACTTTTTAGACAATCTAAGAAATGTTTGATTGTGTTTGTAAAAATGTATTGAAGTCGAAAAAAGGTTACAGCTTTTTTATTAATAACCTATTTCATGAAAAAATTATCCCCTAATGATGTCCATTCATATAAAAACAGTTGATATGTATGTATGTATGTATGTATGTATGTATGACATGTTATAAGACTATTTATTTTTTTAGCTAATGATAAGGTGAGTGATTTTTATTGCTTTAGTTTTTATGTATATCTAAGTTTAGAATGAAAAGGTGGTGTTTGAGTTATAACACTCCAAGGATTTGTTCAACTATTGGCAAAGTGCTCTCTACATTATGAGTTGAGTCTTCCTAGACTAACCACCTCATGACTTTTCTCTTCTGATACCTAGGTGTGAGAAGAGCCACTCTCATAATTGTAATAAATTTTCTATTCTTCAATAAAGGTTGGATTCATCGACCACAATATGAGAAGTTTTTCACTGAATCATAGTGATGGAGCTCTTATGTAGGAGGTGGTCCTTGATTTGTAGTTATATTCAACCACCTTTTATTCAGAGCATCATAATTTCTTTAACATCCTTGAGACCACTCAAAATGATTAAATGATGCCCAATCCTCCTTTATTCTAACCCTCTACTTAAAATGCTTGGCCTCCAAAAGAATGATTACATCCACCACCTTATAATAACTTGTACATTAATTTTTTATGATTAATTCTTATGATTTTTTGAGATTGCATATTACCAACAATTTTTTGAGATTGTATTTTCTTACCAA
Organism: Torreya grandis; assembly: GCA_037957365.1. Classification (NCBI taxonomy): domain Eukaryota; kingdom Viridiplantae; phylum Streptophyta; class Pinopsida; order Cupressales; family Taxaceae; genus Torreya; species Torreya grandis. The sequence continues at coordinate 4,409,000 of JARHVA010000077.1, forward strand.
TGTAGATTTTGACCGTGCATACCAACTTCCTCCCCTCTTCTCCTTTAACCATCTTTAAATTGTTATTATTATTTAATTAGTAATAAATATATCCATGTGTTCCAATGGAAAAAAAAATTGTGTATATAAAAAAGGTAATGGTTTGTTTTTTAATAACGTGTAACAAATATCCATAGAAAAAGTTGTCCCTAAATGTGATTTTGAGTAGGGTATATATATTATTATCATCTAAAATATAGATTGTAATCCCTTATAACAATTATTTTATATTGAATAATGTACAACCAATAAAAATAGGGTACTTTTTCATGTTTATAAAATTTTACATTATTTCTATAATATATAATATAAAAATATAAAATAAAATAATTAATTATCTTTCCTTTATTTAAAGAAAATCCAATTTTTATTAAACCTAAAAACATATATTTTTCACTCTTAAATTGTTTATACTATTAAAAAAGTAATATATTTCATGGCTGTCACAAATAAGAAAATATTTAGTGGTTTCACTTAACATTCACTTCTCTCAATAGGACCTTAGGTTATATTTAGTGGTTTTTGAATCACTTAACTTTCACTTCTCTCAAAAGGACCCTAGGTTATTCTCTTAGCAAGTCCTTGGGTTCCTATGAATTAATAGTAGATTCTTGAGTAAGCTTGGGTGACTATATGACTCATGACTCATCACTTATAAATTGACATGTTGAAAGACATTTGAGAAGTGTCTGCCAATTTGTTTAAAATGTGTTATGTTTTATTTAAATTAAAATTAATTTTAATTAGAATTATAAATTATTGATATTTAATTTACAAAGTTAAATGAGATAGAATATAATAAATATCATATATCATAGTAATTTTGAGAATTTAAAAGTTTTTCAAAGATATTATTAGTTATATGAATGGTAAATTGACCAAGTAAAATAAAATGTTAAGGATCAACATTTATTGATTAAATTTTAATGTTTATATACTGAATAATGTTTATATCTATATTATAATGAGTTTTAAATTATATTAAATTTAATTAAGAAATTGTTTTTATTTTCTTATATGATAACCAATTAATTTTAAGTTAATTTGAAAAATAACTATTGAAACCTTAAAATTTATTAGGTTGTTTAAATTAATTTTTTTATAAAATATAAAATAAGAAAATGGACAAAGATACTATATCTTTTATAAGCTTGCTTACGAAAATGTACAAAAATATTTGCATATAGGGGAAAGCTTTCAGTAGTTGCGCATGTTTTAATTGCCGAGCAATGTGTTTTGTTAAGGTATGCTCCATTGATGGAATATATTGGTGTGTATAAATATTAAAGTGCACTAGACGTTGAGCATGTAGTATCTAATACTTGTTTAACATTTATTCTATAAAATTTAAAGTAACCAATCACATAATGACAACTAATACTCAAGTATTCGTACTTTAATGTATAATTATTGGTACTCCAAAAATTAAGTTTTAGTCATAGATTTAAAAAATATATTTTATAACCTCTTATTATAAAATTAATTATATCATAAAATGACATATTAAAATGGATAAATTTTTTGAAGTATAAAACACTAATATAATTCAACAATTATATTATTTAATGCATGTTTGATGACATATTATTTTCTTAATAAATCTTAGAATGTTAAAAATGTTACTTTGTCAATCAATGTTGAAATTGGCCCCTAATCACTATGTGGCTTCCTTGTAAGGAAATATTTTTCCAATGTAGATGTTTTGCCATCAAATTCTAGATTTGATGGCCATATGAAACTTCATAGGAGTCTATTACCTATATGGCCACTATTTATCACTTGGTATGGCTTCCCAATATCTAATTTATATTACACAGTCACTCATCCTCTAGCCATTTATAATTTTAATATAATCAGACACACTATTAGATCTCCACATGCCACATTACATCATATAAATAATTCATAGTTTTATATGCCTCCTTATCAAGAAATTTGTTTTCCAATGTAGATGTTTTGCCATCAAAATCGAGATTTGATGGCCATATGAAACTTTGTAGGAGTCTATTACCTATGTGGCCACTAGTTGTCACTTGGCATGGCTCCCCAATATCTAATTTATATTACACAGTCACTTAGCCTCTAGCCATTTATAATTACAATATAATCGGGCACACTATTAGATCTCCACATAACACATTATATCATATCAATGACTCATATTTTTATGTACCTCTTATACTTTGTGCTTTAATAATGATTCTACATTTATTCATTTTTAAATAAAATGACTATACTCTACATAATCACTTTAAATGTCCTTGTGGGCTTATAAGATCTATTAATATTATTGACTATAATCAAATTCTTAACACTAACAAACTTGAAATAATCTTTTTAATACTAAGTACTATATCTACATCATGGCACTTTTTGTAATTTTACTGCAAAGGCTTTGATTTCTTGTCGATTAGTTATTTTTTAAAATAATAATCGGTAATATTTTGGATTATTCCAAACATGTTCTAATTAAACTTTGGAATAATAAATATTAGATAAACATGTTCAAGAATATAATATTAAGATTTATTCCAAAGGTGTAAGTTATATGAGAAGGGATGTAATCTTTTATTTAATAAAATAGGTTACGTAAAGCAAAAGAGTGTACATAGACAATTATACCTCACTCACAATTCATGTCTATTGATCACATATAATATTTTATACATAAAACATTACACAATAATAATTTAAAATTTTTAATAGATATGATGATATTTTTTTAATTCTATTAATAATATGAGGGGATTAGAAAGAAGTCTACGCTGTTGTATTTACTTTCACCAGTTGGAAAGTCCTTAATTCTTTAAAATTATAAGAATGATAATTTCCTTACATTGATGTTTACCATACATTTGTATTTGGACTTTGTAAGTATTGTACTTGTGAAGGCAAAATGTGTGGAAGAAATAAAGATTGAAAGGTCTTTTTATTATAAAGATTGAAAGGGAGTTATATCTCATTATTAGACTATACTAAAAGATGCTACCCCATCAAACTTATCCATCATGGTTTGCTTTGCGAAATGCAAAACAATGGAACAACTTATTGTGCCATAGAGAAAATGATGTTGATGTGCAGGAGATGATTGTAGCATGGGGCTGCCATTGGTTTCACTGAAGCAAGCTCCTTTCACATTTATGTTTCAGTTTGAATAAATGATAGGTGAAAAAGTTGTGAAAGTATTAACAGTAGTTTTGAATGAAACTAAGTATTTAAGGATTTTTTCAAGCATATGGATATCTATTAGTGTGTCAATAGGGTACCATTTTACTTTCTCTTCAAGTTCTAAATGCTTTTGTCAAGAACATAGTTCTTGATAGTGTATTTTAATTGCTATAGTGGAATTTGAATGTTGGAAATGATTTTGTGTTATGACTGCTTTTATCAGCACCTTAGGCTTTACTTGTATCAAATTGTAAGATGAATGCATTTCACGTGAATTACCATTTTGTTTCTAAGTTAAACTCAATCTTATAGGTGGGGCTCCTATGTTTGGTCTTGACATTGCAATTGATATTAAAAATTTCTGTTTGTTGAGTTTTTGTTTTATTTTTCAATCTTTAAGACATGTTTTGATCTTGAAATTTTCTCTTTGCTGGGATTTATTTTGATTTTTTTATTTTCAAGACATTTTTATTATCTAAAGGTGACTAAAATTTTATCAATATAATTTAAAATCATCATCAATATAGAATAAAGATAAATTGAAAAATAGATGTTCTTCAAAATTACATTCATATTTATTTATAAAAATGATATTATTTACGAATTGGATCACAGCTTCTTTATTATTTAATATCAATATGTTCCTATTTAATTTTGACAATATACCATTTTTTTTAATATATTTTTTATATAAAAAAGTTATTTGAACTAATATATTCAATGAAATTTATTACATATTTCTTTTCAATTGAAATATTGAGAACTTAAAAAAATTAGATCAAACTTCAATCCAATCTCACACGAAATAAGCAAATATCTCTTAAATTATGATGTAACAATTAAAATGGATACATCCATATTGAAAAAACTTAAATTCAAAATTGCAGCAGAAAAAACATAATATTAACTAAAAGAAATGACATACAAAAATTAAAACCCCTTATTTTTCTCATAAGATATAGGCCAACTAGTTCGACAATTCCTATCCTAGATCTTAAAACACAGGATTTTTTTTTTTTTTTTTTGAATATTTGTTTGTGAATATAATTTGAGTATATTTTATTCTATTGGATATCTTTTGTCAAATAGATAAGCATTTAATCATATGAGTTAGATATTCTTTTGCCAAATAGGCAAGTATCTAAACATATAGGTTAGGTATTTCTTTGTCAAATGGGCAAACATCTAACCAAATAGGTTAGATATCTACACATGAATAGATTATGCTCTGGCTAGAGACTTGACACAGTTGATCATGAGTCCCTCAATGTTCACTGTCCATCTCTACTAGATAAGCACTGAGGTCATCATGACAGTAGCATATATAAAACATATAACCAAAAATTGCATTATGTCTCAAAATTTGACCTAAAATCTCAAAAACTATGACAATTCAATTGGTATCCTTTCGAGTATATTGTAGAGTTCTTATCTTTGCTTTATATATCTAACTAGGGTCTTAATATAATGATCTTATTTTTTAATTTAACTTTAATCTTGTTTAGCGCACAACTTCAAATCCCATCTTATTTACCTATGTACTAGAAGAATCATTTGCTTCCCAGACTACCTACATACCTGCTTTTGAATAGGATCAAGGTGTAGTATGCATGTAATTTTATTTCCTATTCTAAGTTTCATGTCAACTGTGAATTTAGGTATGCAACCCTTGCTAGGGGCCAATTCTCAGAGAGTCCCTCTGTGATTGCTACCCAAATGGGAGCATAAAAATACCAGTTCAAGTGAATTAATACTTGTTTTATTAAACTAACCCTAAATCTTAACAAGAAATAGAAAAGAATATTTTCAAGTTGCATCCCCCCTTTCTACTCTTTAATTACATCAAAAATGTTTTTTTATCTTTACTTTAGACAACATTATCTGTATAATTGATGTTTCCAAAGTTTCATTATCTAAGAGTCATATGGTTGGTGATTTCTTAACAATAACTGGTTTAACATTCTTAATTCTAATTTTCATTATTCTTTTTTGATGGTACATATTTTTGAGTAAGAAATATATTTTCTACATTATGTTTCATAAGTTCACAAGTCACAATCATCTAAAGTAGTCAAATTCATTTTCTTATTTTGATTAGTGTTGTTGATTAAGAAGGATTATCTCTCCCCTTGGTCTTAATGACATGACATGGTCCTTATTTCTCATTGATAGTTTATAGGGATGATGCCCAGACATTGTTGTTGTAACTATGTTAGGCTATAGATGCAATAGCTTAGGCATGACGACATTACCAATAAATGTGAGTCAGAAGCACCGCTTATACCAAACATTACATAGTTTAGTTTAACTTTAAATTCTTGATCTAAGTTTGAGATTTAAAAACTAAAGAATGCTTAAAATAAATTAATGCATTATATTTCAAAAGAAAAATATTTAATAATAAACTAAAAAACATAATCTCCTAATTTAGGCATCATGTTGATTTTCAACCATATTTATTCTAGACAATTATATATTTAGTATTTAGGTAAACTTTTCTAAAAACAATAAAATATACACAAGGAGTTTATTGAACTTGAATTTAAATAAATCATTTATACATTTGAATGGAGGGTTCTAAAATTTGAGAGCTCAACCCTAGAATGAATGATATTGATTTTCATACTAATCTTAATGGTAATCAAATTCATCGTCAAGTTCAGCAACAATCAAAGTAAGGATCCATTTGAAATATTATTTTATGATAATTTAGATTGCTTTATGATAATTTCATGTATCTAAATCAATATTCTCACAAACTAGGTTTACACATGTAACTTTTAAAAGAAAAGTATTTCATAAATTTATAACTAAGTTTATAGAAAATAAAACTTGCATATTTAATGCTATAATCTACCCATTTTTTTCACTGAATCGAATATAGAGATCATGTTAATGTTTTTAAATAGATTCATATTGTAAAGTTATATATATCAACTAATATTAGATGAACTCATATTGTTATATGATATGTGTCTCTTGAATATCTGATTACTTTATTACATTATTATTCGCTTAAAAAATTATTTGTTTTCCCTAACAACAAGTAGCGGTGTCATTTTGTTTCTAATAATACTAAAATCATTTTATTTTAGTCTTCTAAAAATAATTACATTATATTTTCCTTATGATTCAAATAGAATATTATATTAATATTACAATTTAAATAATACCAATTATTTACCTCTGATTTAAATAAAATAAATTATTTGTTTTACAATTTGAAATAAAATAATATATCTATCTTATAATTCTAAATAATACAAATTATTACCTTCTGAATTATACAAAATAAATTAATTATTTTACAGTTTAAATAATATATCTATCTTACCATTTAAATAAAATAAATTATTTACTTCTAATTTAAATAAAATAAAATACTTATTTTACAATTTAAATAAAATAAAAATTTTATTACCTTACAATTTTAAATAAACTAAAATACCTACCTTATGCCGTTGAAATCCTTTACTGAAATGGAATGAGGATCTGCTTGAATTTAAATAGCTAATAAAATGGTGGCGGTGTTGAGCTTGGTTGAGTTAAAGAAGAGAACATAACAAAACTTGTTGTGGCAACAACGTTAATGTTTAGGTGATTTGTTGCCCCATGTGGAATCGATCTTATTTTCTACAACACTATATCTTGATTTTATAAAACGCTTCCTTTCTCCCCTGTCTCTTTATATTTTTCTTTCTCATGCAAATTTTCTTCCTTCCCCACTTGGCGTCGATCTACTCTTTACAAAAAAATTCCTTCGGATTCTCTCCTCAAATTTCTGCTCTGATTAGCTCTTTAACTTGACTCAAATGGCTTTAACAATCTCCTAAGTGCCAGTCAACTGGGAGTGTTAATTTCAAACTCAAAGAAAGATATGTTATAACTTAAAGTTCATGATTGTCTCCCCCCCCCCTCCATGTGGCATTTCAAATTTCATGCATGATGGATTGATGTGTAGGGTGTAGGCTTGGGTGAGGTGGTAGATTAGGGTGGCTTTAGCTTAGATTAGTCTCATTTTAATATTGTTAAGTTATGGTTCCACATAGGATTTAATAGGTATAAATAAAATAAATTAATAATCTTAATTTATTTATAATAATATAATTTGTTAGGTTTTAAATTAAATATAATTAATTAATAATCTAAAAATTATTTATGAAAAATATAATTTTATTTAAAAAAAATTAAAATCAACAATAAAAGAAAAATTTTATTAATAAAATAACCTTTGGCAATTTTATAAATATTAAAATATAATTATTAAATTCATTCATTATAAATGTGAGTATTTAAGATAAGACTAAATATTTATCTCATTAAGTTTTACTTGCTCACAATTGTAAACATTGCATATAATTATATGAAAAGAAATAGCTTTAATATTTTAATGATCTTATTTTTTTATCTCTTGAAATTTTGAAAACGAAATTAAATTTGTACCTTGTTTTCTTGCAAAATCTTGTCGATGGTATGATAGCTCTTTAAAAATCATAAAAGTTAACTTTAAAAAATCAACTCATTTCAATAATAAAATATTAAATGAGGTCCAAATCAACTTAGAGTATGAGTACTAGTCCATAGTGCGAGAAGAGAGGTCATGACAGTTAGGACATGTCCATAAGACTATTTATATCTGATACTTAATGATAATATCTTCAATTCTTAAGTGGATCCAAATTGAAGGGGAAATGATAGCATTTGAGTTTCAACATTTGTAGAAGATGTTCAATAGAGTAATTTTATATTATGAGTTGAGTCTTTTTGAAATAACAATTTTATAGTTCCGTTCTTTTAAGATTTAGGTGTCAATGTAGTCATTCTTATAATTGTAACCACCTCTTTTATCTTCCTTAACAGGGGGTTAGATTCTACCACCACAACGTGGGAAGACTTTTATTGGCTTGTCACAATAGAGCTTCATGTGTAAAGGGGTGGTGTAGTTGAGAGTTATGTTCAACCACTTTATGATTAGGCATCATAATTTCTCTAGCACCACCTGAGACCACTTAAGATGGTTGGGTGGCACCCAATCCTATTTTAGTTGAGTTTTTTGCTTGGAAATCCTAGCTTCCTAAGGTTGTTTTGTATCTGACACCTTCTTCGACTATGATTTGTGCCTTGCTTTCTTATGGTGTATTCATATAATTTTTGGGTTGTTGTGCATTACCAATTTATTTAATTTTAAATGTATTCTCTTACTAATATAGATTTTTATCGTACACACCAATCATTTATTTTGTTTTTTTGGTGGGGTGCATTTCACCTATTTCGCTATGTCTAGCCAATAGAGGTGTTCTGAGGGCCATGTTTTCATTTGCTCAATTTTTCCATCCATCAAGTTAATTTTGTGAGCTATTTGATTTATCTTTGTTATTTTATTTTTGAGGTTTTTCTAGTTGGTGTCGTGGATTCCACCCAATTGCATTACTATGTAAATTACTATTTGATTAATAGATGTGTTTCCAATAGTAAAATGTTTGTCCCTCATGGTGAGTAGGGTATACATATTAGTATTTGGTATGTTAGTGCAAAGTCTTTGGTTTATTTTTGATTAGTTATTTTTTTTCAAATAACAATGGAAAATGTTTTGGAGTTTTCCAAGCGTCTTCTCATTTAACTTTGGGATAACAATGTTACATAAACTTTTACTAGGTCATGTAACTAGCATTTTCCCCAAGGTGGAAGTTATGTCAGAAGGGAGGTAATTTTTTGTATTGGTAAATTAATATTTTTTAATCTGAAAGTGTGTAAATAAGTAGTTTTACCTCACTCAAAACCTATGTCTCTTGACCCATATAACTTTTTGTGTATGAAGTGTTAAAAAATAATAACATGATATTTTTGGTGAAGGTGACAGTGGAAAATGAGGTTGTGTTCCTTCATACAATAATGTATTGTGTTAGAAGAGGACATTTTGTTTCACAATGAACTTGAGCAATAAAAAATGGTGGGGAAGTGCAAGGCCATAGTAAACATGAAAGTAGTGAAAATTTTCAAGGTGCATTAGGTGGTGATGGTGAGGGGCAATAATAAGGTGTTTTAGGTGATGGACTTGAAGAAGGCCAGGCGGATACAAGTGAGAATTTCAATGACATGTCATATATGTCAATGCAACTTTTGTGTTCCATAAAATCATTTCAATCACTTAGTACAGTATTGAAATAGTGGGCATCTCAATGAAAATAGGGGTCCGATATCTAACAACTCATGTAAACACATAGATAATACACCACATGTCAATTTAAATGAGTCCTACTTGCATAGCTCCTTCCCATACTATATGAAGGAACAAACAAACTCATTTTCTACTATCACTTCCAAAATAAATAAAATATTAAATTATTACTTAACACTTCAAGTGCAAAAGATCATATGGAGTCAATGATCATGGGTTTTAAGTTACGTACAACTACTAATTTAAACTCTTTCCCTTTAAAAATTTGACCTTACAAAACATGATATTACATCTTTCTAGTGTAATTTACACCTTAATAGAAATTTCTAGTTATAATCTTCTATGAGTTTTATCACCCTAACCCTACATTTTATATAATTTAATTAAGGTCAAATTAATTTTATTTTGGGATAAAGATGTATAAATTTATTTATAGAAATTTTTTATGGATTATATATAACCTTAATCTTGTACACTTGGTAAACTTAGACTTTGTGTATTCCTCTCAATTATGTATCTTTCTCGCTTCCTTAAATCTTGTGTATACTCTACTTTGTGCCCTTTGGCCTATATCTCTTAGTTCTACCCGTCTTATAATGATGATCCAAACCTTTTATATTACCTAGAATGCTTAAAATGTACTTATCTTCCATCTCTATAAGTTTTGAACATGTACCTACTTCCCTACTCCCGAGACACTGATTTCCAAGACATACACTAGCATCGATATTAGTGTCCTTACTCGACATAAGTGTCTAGTGCCCTAAAGTCATATATTTTGCCAATAAAACATATTCTAATGGTTGGCCTAAGTGATTTAATGCAAGTTATTACTTTAAAGGGATTGATATAAATACAAGATCAACTCTCAATCATTCCTCACCAATAAGACCTAGCAAAAAATCAAAGAGACCAAGGCAACTTATCAAAAGCACTATATTAAGCATTCAATTGAATAAAGCTTCCCTTTTTCTATAATAGTCATAGGTACATCATATATACAAGTTATAAGTACTAAAATAATAGACCAAGAGTCTGATTTGCCAAGTTACAAGCTAGGTCAATAATGTACTTGCTTTTCACATATTGCATTATTCACAAATAAGCCAACACATAGGGAATAACTACATGAGTATAAGGCCTTTTTATTGAGTATTAACTATATAGGCAATGCCCACTAGTAGTGGGTTCTTTGGGATCAACTCGACTCTATGTGCCCACTAACCTATTTTTTCCCAAGGTCATAATAAATATGAAGAACTAGGGTTTGGACATTTTATGAGGAGCAATATTCTATGACCCAGATCTGAACACACGAGAGTGAAAGTGAATTCAAACCCAGAAGCATCCAGGTTGTCACATCATTTTCTAATAGGTATTATATACAAGACACTTCTGTCGAACCCAAACAGTAATGTCAATGTAACCATTTCATGTTGACATTAGTGTCTAGAGCTTCAAAAACATAAAATCTAGAATCTAAAAATTGTTTCAAAATCATCTACCAAACTGTCTTCCACTTTTATTATATCCAACAATGTGTTAGCATTAGAACTAGTTAAGTACATTACTTATTAAGCATTTAGATGCATAACTTAGTTGTATTTTCTATTTTTAGCCTATACTCTACGTAAAAAAATTTGGTGTGTGCTTATAATTGAGTTTAGCACCTAGTTACCCCATTATAAATTTGATTATCACCCTTATGCATTATCATTTATATATTATTGACTCTAGTATACTGTCAAGGTAGAATATAGCCTCATATCCATTTTAGGGTTAAAAAATGGTCATATGGACATATAATTCAATATAGATGTTGAATTTTAATAAAATATTGAGTAAATTATTATGTATATTGTAAATAAATACACACACACATGTCAATGAGGATAACAATAATAAATAAATAACCTATAAATGTCAAAAATTGACACAAAAATGGGAGGGTAAATATTCTACATAAAGAAGGGAGACCTGGTATTGACAAGTAGAAGGAAGATGCATGATCAGCTCCAACATCATGGTGATAACATTGGGAAAGTGAATCCATCAATAGAAGATCATCATGGAACAATGATGAGTGGAAAGTTGTGAAGAATAATCATGGGGGAACCAAATGACCAATCAAATTATAGTTGGAAGAAAATGTTGGGACAACCAACATGATAAGAGGAAAGTTAGCCCATATATTTCATAGGAGGAGAAGGAGGGTATCAATAATTCATTGAGAAATTATAAAAGTAAATAGTCATAGATGCATGATTAACCTCAACATTAATAATATAACATGATAATCTTCAATGTCAATAAGAAATAATGAATGAAGAATTCCACTAAGGAATACTATGAATGGGCATTATAACGAAAGCATGGTAAGTTCACACACAAAATCAATTAGATTTTTGTAGCAAAATGTTGGATTTATTAGTTTATCTTTTTCATTGGAACATGATAATGAACCCGAAAACTATCAATACAATAAAATTACCAATAGGCCAAGATCTAAAATAATAATTAGAATTGATTCATATTAAATCACTTCCCCTTAATTACAACCCAAACCATGCTTAAATAAACCTCAACTCATAATTGGAGTTGACATACAAAATTCAAAAAAAACTAAAATCTAAAAAAAATAGTTTTGACAGCTGCTATTTATAGTAAGTTTTGCATGCAAGCACGTACAACTCTAAATTTTATTCATATTATCTTAAATTTTAAAATTAGCCTATCAGATGAATTTCAACTAAAGTTTACATCCAATCCTAAAAATATACAATTTTTAAAAATACAAAAATCCAAAAAAAAATACTAAATTATAATTTCAAACCCTCATATGGTCAAAGGCCCTCAAATAAACATTTCAGTGAATGGAAGAGCTCAAATGGAGCTACGGGTCAAAAGTTATGACCTAGAAAAGTATGGTCAATTTTTTTTGCATCATTCTCTATGGTTGAAAACAACTCAACTCCTATGAGTTGCCCTGATTATACTACTATCATTTTTCTTTGTTAATATTTTTTAGCTTTCATTCTTTAATCCAAGTGTTATCTTCTTACTGTAATCCTTCCCACTATACTAAATACTTATTATAAGTCCCTTCCTTTGTGCTTACTATATTCATATCTAAAACTTACGCTATCTTTTCCTTCTTCTTCTTTGGAACCTATTGTTGCCAATTTACTTCTTCATCTTCATCACCTTCACCATCTTCTCCATGGAATTAATATAAATCTAAAACATTAAATACTAGAGATATATCAAAATTATATGGTAAACTCATAAGCATTGTCATTGAGTTTATTCATAATTCTGCATGGATCAATTTTCTTGTACTTTGACTTGTTGTACATGCTTTTTGGAAATATTTCTTTCTTAAGTAAACCATTACCAATTCTCCTTCTTCAAATACCTTGGGTCTTCTTCTGACATTTGCTTATGCTCTATATTTCTTATTACTTTCTTGAAACTTTCTTCTTACTCCTTAAAATTATTGCATATGTTCTACAAATACTTTTACATCATCACTAACTCGATCTAAAATTGGTAATTATACCAAATCTAAAATACCCATAGGATTTCTCTCATAAACAATTTGAAACGATGACTTTCTCATTGATCTATTCACTGAATTTTTCTAAACAAACTTAGTTTGTGGTAAAGTCAAGTCCCATTACCTGGGCTTCTCTCCCACTATGCATCTCAACAAATTTCTCAAGCTCTTATACACAAATTTTGTCTATCCATTTGTTTGTAGATGATATGCATTATTGAATTGTAGCTTAGTACCCATCTTCTTCTATAAAGTCCTCCAAAAATGACTTAAAAATTTTGTGTCCCTATCTGAAGTAATAGTTTTTGGAACACCATATAATCTCACAATATCCTTAAAAAATAACTATGCAACTCTAGTGGCATCATTTGTTTTATTACATGTAATGAAATGAACCATTTTTAAAAAAAAAATACAACAAAAATTGAATCATTACCACTCTATGTGTTTGGTAATCCCAACACAAAATTCATATTCAAATTTGTCCATAGTCCTCTTGGAACTGGTAATAGCATGTATAGTCCAATATTTTATGCATGTCCTTTAGCCACCTAACATAACATGTACCTTGAGGCATACCTTGTCACATCTCTCTTCATCTTTGGCCAAAAATATTTTTCCTCTACCAAATCTATTGTCTTCATCTTACCAAAATGTCTAGCCAAACTGCCACTATGTGATTCTGTTATTATATTTTCTCATAGAGACCTAAATGGAATGCATAGTTATTTCCATTTGAAGAGATAACCTTATTGTATAATATGTTTACCATGATTAGTATATGTTCCACCTATTAATATATTCTTGCACTGCTCAACTACCTTTTTAAAATATGGATCAGTATCATATAATTCTTTGATAGCTTCAAATCCAACTACATCACTCATCATAGTAGTTAATAATGCCACTCTCGTGCTTAATGAATCAACTACCTAATTTTGTTTTCATGATTTATGATTTAACACAAAAGTATACCCCTATAAGAAAGAAACCCACTATGCATGCCTAGTATTCAACTTCTTTTGTATATTCACATACTTTAAAACATCATGATTTGTAAATAGGATAATTTCCTTATGCACCAAGTAATGCCTCCAATGTTTTAATGCTTGTACAATTGCATAAAGTTTAACATTATAAGTAGAATATTTTATTCTTACCTTGTTCAATTTCTCACTAAAATATGCTATTGGCTTTCCTTCTTGACTTAGCACAGTGCCAATTCCCACAAATGAAGCATCACAATAAACCTCAAACACTTTGTTAACATATGATAATGTTAAAATTGGTCTTTCTATAATCTTCTTCTTCAAAAATTGAAAGCTTTTTGTGGCTACTCTAGTCTATGTAAATTCCTTCCCTCTTATGCAATTTGTTATTGGTGTCACAATACTATTAAATTTTCTAATAATTTTTTTGTAAAAAGTTGCTAAACAATGGAAACTTGTTACCTATTTAATGTTGTTTCGAGTAAGCCACTCAATAATTGCCTTTATTTTTTCTTCATCCATTCTCACTCCATCTACTAAAATTATAAGTCTCAAAAATACCAAACTATTATGCATAACCCTGTACTTTTTCAAATTTGCATACTTCTCCTTTCTTAATAAATCTAGTACCATTCTCAAATGTCATAAGGTTTCTTCTTTAGTTTTACTGAATATCAAACTATCATCAAAATAAATAACTACAAATTTACTAATAAATCCCCATGGATGCAATTTTCTTCACACACATGCCATGCTACATGTCTACAATTGTCATTCTCATTTCTATCATCCTTCACAAGGATGTCTTCATCTTCTCTTTCAACAGGAATCACTTCCATATCCTCTTGCATGAGGATTTCTTCTTCTATTAGTTACTCACTAGTTTCCTCGTCTTTGCTGATTTTAAAATCAAATATATTCTCCTGACATGAGAACATTATTCTCTTGTTGTCCTCCATGACAACCCTCTTTTTATGACTCATTCTCTTCTCCTCCATTTACAATTCTTCATGGTTTCACTCTTGATCCTTCTTCCACATGGCTCTCTCTCTTCGATGTATCCACTTTTGCTTTTAGGGAGTCTACCATCTATCATACCAAGTCTTCTTCTTCTTCTTCACTTTCACATTCTTTAAATCTCTCTAGCAACAAACCCAATAGTCTACCTTAAGTCTTCAACTTCTTCTCCCACTCTTTCTCTAGTGGCATTCTTCCACTTTTTTTTCCATCTTCATACCTGCAAAACTAAAACTTAATACTTTCTCCCACATCCTCTACCCAAGGAATCAGAACTTGATCTAATACAAGTTGATGTGGCCTCCAACCACATAATGGATTCAACAATCCATATCATCCTTTCAATCTCTCATAACACACATAAAAATGTCAATAATTCAACTCATAAACTCAACATATTCTCATTAATCCTCTCACAAATACAAAATCTTTCAACAAAGCATTCCAACTCAAAGGTCGTGCCACCAATGCATGCCATTACACACTCTCAATACTTGGCCAACATACCAAGGAGGCTTCCAAGATTATCTTGCCAAACTCACCTAGCGTCCCTAAACAAAGATGAATACAATTATATATTGATTTTCAAGGAAGAATAAGGGAGACAACACAACATCTACACCTCATATTCCATGTGAATGAAACATAATGAACAAGACATAGTAAGGCCCAAAAAAATGATACACCACATGCTCCATGGGGTCATCTTTGACCAGGGACAAATCATCTTGGAAAGTTGGCACCACCTTTCAATGTGAAACACTATTGATGAATAGTGAAAGGCTTGGTACATGTGCAAGGTCAAAAATGAAGAGCATCTTCTTTAGACAAGATAAGCCACGACCATGTGCTCCATGTGACTCCATAGAAATGTGTCCCATGCCACCTAAGAAATTAGGAATAGTGTTGTGACACCTCACTAGGATGAATAGTGTTCACGACTTCATCAGTGAATAGTGCTTGGGAATAGTGTTGTGTAAATAGTATTTTCCCGTTGCATAAGAAGAAACTAAGAGTGTGATTAAATTTTTGCATAAGAGTAAAAGATGTGGTCAATAAGATGGTTATTCTTGGCGACATGTTAAACATATAGGTTGATGTAAAAAGTACATTAATGTCTCTAACACCAAGGTGAAACCATGATGCCATCATCAATGAAGAATATAAATATTTGACTATTCTTAAAATTGATCACCTTATTCAACCTCTTGAGTCTCATGAATAAATATTAAGAGACTCATTCAGAGAAGGTGACAAGAAGTATATTTCCTCAAAATTGAAGATCACAAAGAGTGAATGTGCCATCAATAATAAAAAAATCTAAAAACAAGGAAAAAATAAGAATCAAAATTATTCAATAAGAAATAGAGGTAGAAGAGGTGGTTTAGCTACATGAAAACAAGTTAAAAGTATGTTTGAAAAAATAAATATTCAATGTTATTACTATAAAATATATGATCATTTTAAATGAATATGTAGATTAAAAATAGATAATAAAAGTAAAAGTATTAATTATGTTAATGAGGATGAAAAATCTTCTCCACATAATTTGTTCTTTTCATATAACAAATTTAAAAACTATCTTAAATAAATTTGATATCTGATTTTAGACTATTACAATCACATATTAGGGAATACTGAATTGTTTTCTAAAAAATAAAAACTTTGAAACAAATATCAAACTTTATAATGACAAATATTTGTAAGTTGAAACGAAAGGAACTATAAAAATGAATGTTAAAGAATGCAAGAAATATGTTAATTATATTTATTGTACTCTAGAGTTAGAACATACTTTATTAAGTGTTAGAGGTAAGTACTTGAGCAAGCTTTTCTTTAACAATTCCACCTAAGGTTAACTATGATGGATGTTTTTGAACATATGAATATTTATTATCATTTTAATTTCTTTCCAAGGAACTATAAAAATGAATGTTAAAGGATGCAAGAAATATGTTAATTATATTTATTGTACTCTAAAGTTAAAACATACTTTACTGAGTGTTAGACGTAAATACTTGAGCAAGGTTTTCTTTAACAATTCCACCTAAGGTTAACTATGATGGATGTTTTCGAACATATGAACATTTATTATCATTTTAATTTCTTTCATAGTTCTAGATTTAAGGCTGACTATGATGGATGTTTTCTAGTAAATGAATATTTATTTGATTTTTATTTCTTTCCAAGTTTTGAATGTTTTTGTGAAGAACATAGTAGATTTGATTGATGGCAATGAATTTGTTTTTAGGACTAGTTTTATCGGCACCTTGAGCTTTCCTATATTTGGGTGTCATATTGTAAGATGGAATGCAATTCATATGTTTACCATTTTGTTTCTAAGCTAAACTTAATCTTATATTTGGTTTATATGTTGGTTGATTTTAAAATTGATATTGAAATTTTCATTTTCTTAAATTTTTATTTGATTTTTTTAATATATTTTATTTTTCTAAATTTTGGTATTAATTTGTTGAGATTTTATTTAATCTTATATTTTGTTATTTTTTATTTTTTAAATATGATCAAGATATTATTAATATAGTTTTAAATCATTATTAATATAGAATAAATATAATTTAAATTTAAGTGAGATAATTTAAATTTAAGGGAGATAAATATATTTCATATTTATTAATTTTTTTTTGGTAAGATATTAAATAAATTTTATATAGTGGATATATATTTCTAATTTATTTTGAGAATGTACCAATTTATAGATAGATAGATAAATAGATAAATACATAGATAAATAAACAAATATATGGATAGATAGAGTAACAATTTACTTTCAAATGTCGATATAGAAAACTCGATAAAATATTGAAAACTCGACGAAAGTAGATCGAACTTGAATCCACTCTTAATCCTTGGTTAACAACTTTAATTGAATTTCTTAATCACTTAATGGAATAATTAAATTTTCTTTATTTCTTCTAACAACCATCCTTAATTGAATTTATTAATCACTTAATGGAATAATTGAATTTTCATTGTTTCTTCCAATATAATTTTTGAAGTCGAATGGAATTGAAGGGTGAAAAAAATATATGGTTAATTTACAAATTTGAAGGTACTTAAAAATAATCCTTAAAAGCATCTTTCACCCGATCCATGTTTTTTGAATTTTGTGAAACTCGTAACAATTAAAAGTTATCTTTCGTCAATGGTACCATACCATAACTGTAACAATGAAAAGTTTACCCTACTTCAATGGCACAGTTTTTGTACCATATTATAAATTAAAGTATGGGGTGTAGTTTTATATGTTGTGTTAGATAAAATCAAATTATCGCTAGTAAAGGTGGATACAATAATGTATGGTTACACAGACCATTTATTTTGACTGGAATGCTTATTTTTTATTGTTTTGCATTCTTTAGTTGCTCACTATTTATTGGGAAGTGATGAATTAATAATTTTATTATAAATTATAGATTGGGGGTGTAGATTCATTTTCACTACTTTATTGATGAAATTAGATTTTGTATGTCTTTGATAAAATATATGGTTTTCAAGTAGGTTAAGATTTTTTCTATTTAGATTGCTTATTAAATATAAGATGTAGTACGTGGAAAATTATGAAATACTGTTAAATCTCGATATATTTAAGGATGATAGAATTTAGTTTAAACATTACACTTGTTTTTTTTATTTATTTTATTTTATTTTGTGATCATTTGATATTGATTTACGTATTAATAGGTTTTTAATTTAAAATTAATTTCTAGCGAATGCATAAATATTGTATATTCATTATTTATCTGTCATTCATATGATAATAATTAACATTTAGAAAGTTTGTAGATGAAAATAATTATTTATTGAAGTACACAATTTATTTTTTAGACATACAACAGAAGATATTAGGTTGTGTGCATTCTATTGGAGCTTCTCTAATCATTGAGGTTTGTTCTTTTTGAATATTTTTATTTTTTATGGACTTGCCAAATATTAATATATTTCAATTATTATATGATTTAATACATATTTATAGTATATATTATTTCCTTGATAAATCATAAAATGTTAAAAGATTTACTTTGTCAATCAGTGTGGAAATTGGACCCCAATCACTATGTGACTCTTTCATAAGGAAATAGTTTCCTCATGTAGTTACTTTGTCATCAAAGCTTAGATTTGATGGCCATATGAAACGTCATGAGATTTTATTATATATTTGGCCACTTCTTGTTACTTGACGTGGCTTCCCAATATCTAATTTGTATTGCATGATCACTCAGCTTCTTGCCACTTATAGCTTCAATATAATCGTACACACTGTTAGATCTCCACATATCACATTACATCATATGAATAATTTACAATTTTGTGTGATTCTCATGTTCTATGTCTTAATACTAATTCTACATTTATTCACTTTAAATAAAATGATATCGTTTTAGTAGTCATTTTAAATGTTCTTGTGGGCTCATTGGATCTATTAATTTTTTTTATTATAATCAAATTATTAACACTAATGAACTCTAAATATTCCTTTTAACAATAAGTAGTAAAATCACATCATGGCACTATTTTGTAATGTTACTACAAAGGCTTTGGTTTGTTGTCGATTCATTATTTTTATAAATAATAGAAAAAAATATTTTGGATTATTCCAAGCATATTTTCATTAAAATTTGGAATAACAAACATTAAATAAATATTTACAAAATTTTAATATTAGGAATTGTCGTAAAAGTGTAAGTTATATGAGAAGGGATATAATTTTTTTGTTTTAGTAAAATAAAATTTGTAAAAATTAAAATGTAAATTGATAATTGTACCTCACTCATCATTCATGACTATTGATCATATATAAAATTTTGTGCATAAAATATTATACAATAATAATTATAAAATATTATACAATAATAATTAAAAAATATTATATAATAATAATTTGATATTTTAGATGGAAATGATGATATTATTTTGGAAGTGATGACTTTTTTTAGATTCTATTAATGAGATTGAGAACATCAAAAAGAAGTCTGAGTTGTATTTACTTTCACCAGTTTGAAATTAAAACAAGGTTGCTTTCCAAAACATTTTTCGAGAGGCATCTAGTTTTGTAATGTTGGGATAGTCCTTAACAAGGTATATATATATTATTATTTGGTCTATTAGTGCAAAGGATTTGGTTTATTGCTAATTAGTTATTTTTATGAATAACAATAGAAAATGTTTTGGATTTTTCCAAGCGTCTTCTCATTGAACTTTGTGATAACAAAGTTACATAAACTTTTACTAGGTCATCTAACTAGCATTTGCCCCAAGGTGAAAATTATGTCAGAAGGGAGGTAATTTTTTGCATTGGTAAGGTAAGGTTTTCTAATATGAAAGTGTGTAAATAGGTAGTTTTACGTCAATCAAAACCTATGTCTCTTGAACCATATAACTTTTTGTGTATGAAGTGTTAAGAAATAATGATGATATTTAGTGTGTAGGTGATGGCAAAAAATGATGTTGTGCTCCTTCATAGACCAATGCATTGTACTAGGAGGGGGCATTCTATTTCACAATGAGCTTGAGCAATAAAAAATGGTGGGGAAGGCCAAGGGCATAAAAAACATGAAAGTAGTGATATATTTCAATCTGCACTAGGTGGTGATGGTGAAGGACAATGATAGTGTGTTTCAAGTGATGGACTTGAAGAAGGCCAAGTGGATACAAGTGCAAAGTTTAATACCATGTCATATCTATCTATGTAACTTGTATCTTCCACAAAATTATTTCAATCACCCAATACATTATTGAAATAGTGGGCATCATAATGAAAAGAAGGGTCCGATATCTAACAAGTCATGTAAAAACATAGATAATGCACCATATGTTAATTTAGATGAGTCCTCCTCACATAGATCATTGTCACACTATATGAAGGAACAAACAACCTCATTTTCCACTATCAATTTAATAATAAATAAAATATTAAATTATTACTTAATACTTTGTATGCAAAAGGTCATATGGGGTTCATGATCATGGGATTCAAGTTAGGTACAACTACTAATTTAAACTCTTTCCCTTTAAAAAAATTGACCTTACAAAACATAATATTACATCCTTCTAGTGTAATTCGCACCTTAATAGAAATTTATAGTTATAATTTTCTATGAGTTTTATTTCCCTAACCCTACATTTGATACAATTTAACTCAGGTCAAATTAATTTTATTTTGGGATAAAGATGTGTCAATGTGATTGTAAATGATATTTATGGAAGATATAGCACCTTTGTCTTGTATACTTGGCAAACATAGATCTTGGTTGTTTCTCTCAGTTCTATACCTTTCACTCTCCATAAATCTTGCATCTACTCTATTTTATGCCCGTTGGCCTATATTTCTTAGTTCTACCAGTCTTATGTTGATGACTCAAGCCTTTTATCTTGCTGAAAAAGCTAAAAATGTACTTATCTTCCATCTCTACAATTTTTGAACATGTACCTACCTTTTTGCTCCCTAGACACTAATGTCTAAGACAAACATTAGCGTTGACATTAGTGTCCTAACCTAACGTAAGTGTCGATTGCCCTAAAGTAATCTATTTTTCAAATGAAACATATCTTAATGGATGGCCTATGTGTTTTAATGTGAGTTATTATTACTCTAAAGGGATTGATATAAATACAAGATCAACGTTTAATCATTTCTCACCTATGAGACCTATCAGAAGACCAAATAAACCAAGGCAACTTATCAAAAACACTTTATCAAGAATTTAATTGAACAAAGATTCCTTATTTCCATACCAGTCATAGGTACATCATATCTACAAGTCATAAGTAGTAAAAAAACATCCCAAGAGCCTGATTTACCAAGTTAAAAACTAGGTCAATACTATATTTGCTTTCCACATATATTACATGATTCACAAACAAGCCAACACGTAGGAAATAACAACATGAGTTTACATACCTCTTATTAAGTATTGTTTATGTAGGCAATGCCCACTGATAGTAGGTTCTTTGGGGTCAACTCAACTCCATGTGCCCACTAACCCATTTTTCCCAAGGTCATAATAAAGATGAAGAACTAGGGTTTTGACATTTCATGAGTAACAACATTCGTGACCTAGATTTACATGCACCAAAGTGAAGGTGAATTCAAATCCAAAAGCATCTAAGTGGTCATATCATTTTTCAATAGGTATTCCATATAAGACACTTCCATCGAACCCACATAATAATGTCGATGCAATCATTTCATGCTGACAAAGTGTCCAAAGCTTCATTAGCATCAAATCCAAATCTAACAATTATTTCATAATAATCTTCTAGACTATCTTCCACATTTTCTAGATCCAACACTATGTTAGCATCAAAACTAGTTAAGTACATTCCTTTTTTGTCATTTGCATGCATAACTTAGTTTTACTCTCTATATTTAGCCTATACTTAGTGTAATAAATTTGATGTATAATTATATTTGAGTTTAGCATCTAATTGGCATGTTATAAATCTGATGTGCCCTTGTGCATTATCATTTCTAGATTCTTAACTCTAGTATACTGCCAAGGTAAGATATAACCTCATATTAATTTTAGGATTAAACAACGATCATATGGACATACAAATCACCATAGATGTTGAATTTTACTAAAATATTAAGTAAAATATTATGTATATTGTAAATAAACACACACACACACACACACACACACACATGAATGAGGAAAACATTGGGTAAGTGCATCCATCAATAGAAGATCATCATAGAACAACGATGAGTGGAAAGTTGTGAAGAATAATCATGAGGGAACCAAATGACCAATTAAATTGCAGTTGGAAGAAAAGGGTGAGAAAACCAAGATGATAAGAGGCAAGTCAACCCATCTCTTTCATAGGAGGAGAATTTGGGTATCCATATTTCATTTGAGGGATTATACAAGTAAATATTCATAGATGCATGATTAAACTCAACATCAAATATAGGATGCAGTAGCATGTGAAAAATTATGCAACGTTTCTAAATATTGATATGCTTTAAACTGATAGAGTGTAGTTTAAGTGTTGCACTTGCTTTATTCAACCCATTGTGTTCCATATTGTGGTTGTTTGATATTAATTTTCACATAAAATCATGAAATGTTGCTAAATATTGATATACTCTAAGATGATAGAATGTAGCTTAAGTGTTGCATTCGCTTTATTCATCCCATTGTGTTCCATCTTGTGGCCATTTAATATTGATTTTCACACTAATGTGTTCCTAATTTAAATTTTTTTTTAATGAATGCACAAATATTGTATATACATTATCTACCTATCAATCACATGAATATAATGAGCACTTGGAAAGTTTGTAGACGAAATGAAGCATTTATTGAAGTACATATCTAATTTTTAGAATATATAAAAACACATTAGCTTGTGTGCATTCGATTAGAGTTTCTCCAATCATTGAGGCTTATTATTTTTGGATATTTTTATTGTCTAAATGCTTGTAAAAAACTAATATAATTCAACTATTATATGATTTAATACATGTTTTATGACATATATTATTTTCTTAATAAATCTTAGAATGTTAAAAATTTTACTTTGTCAATCAATGTTGAAATTGGCCCCTAATCACTATGTGACTCCCTTGCAAGGAAATATTTTTCTAATATAGATGTTTTTCCATCAAAGTCTAGATTTGATGGCCATATGAAACTTCGTAGGAGTCTATTGCCTATGTGGCCACTAGTTATCACTAGGTATGGCTCCCCAATATCTAATTTATATTACGCAGTCACTCAGCCTCTAGTCATTTATAATTTTAATATAATCAAACATACTATTAGATCTCCACATGCCACATTACATCATATAAATAACTCATAGTTTTATTTGCGTCCCTTATCAGGAAATATTTTTTCCAATGTAGATGTTTTGCCATCAAAATCTAGATTTGATGGCCATATGAAACTTAGAAGTCTATTACCCATGTGGCCACTAGTTGTCACTTGGAATGGCTCCCCAATATCTAATTTATATTCCACAATCACTCATCCTCTATCCATTTATAATTACAATATAATCAGACACATTATTAGATCTCCACATGCCACCTTATATCGTATAAATAACTCATATTTTTATGTACCTCTTATACTTTGTGCCTTACTAATGATTTCACATTTATTCATTTTTAAATAAAATGACAACACTCTACGTAATCACTTTAAATGTCTTTGTGGGCTTATAATATCTATTAATATTGTTGACTATAATCAAATTCTTAACACTAACAAACTCTAAATATTCTTTTTAATAGTAAGTACTAAATCTACATCATGGCAGTTTTTGTAATTTGAGTGTAACGACTTTGATTTGTTATCGATTAGTTATTTTTTTAAATAATAACATGTAATATTTTGGATTATTCCAAACATGTTCTCATTAAACTTTGGAATAATACATATTAGATAAATATTTATAAGAATATAATATTAAGAGTTATTCTAAAAGTGTAAGTTATATGAGAAAGGATCTAATTTTCTATTTAGTAAAATGGATTATGTAAAGCAAAAGAGTGTCAATAGACAATTGTACCTCACTCACAATTCATATCTATTGATCACATATAATATTTTGTACATATGACATTGCACAATAATAATTTAATATTTTTGATAGATATGATGATATTTTTTTAAAATTCTATTAATAAAATTGAGGGGATTAAAAAGAAATCTAAGCTGTTGTATTTACTTTCACTAGTTGGAAAGTCGTTAATTGTTTAAAATTATAAGTATGAAAATTCTCTTACATTGATGCTCACCATACATTTATATTTGGGCTTTATAAGTATTGTACTTGTGAAGGCAAAATGTGTGGAAGAAATAAAGCTTGAAAGGTCTTTTTCTTATAAAGATTGAAAGGGAGTTATATCTCATTATTATACTCCGATAAAGGATGCTAACCTATCAAACTTATCCATCATGGTTAGTTTTGTGAAATGCAAAATAATAGAACAAATTATTTTTCCACAGAGAAAATGATGTTGATGTGCAGGAAATGATTTCAGCATGGGCTACCATTGGTTTCACTGAAGGCAGCTCCCTTCACATTTTTGTTTCATTTTTGTTTTATTTTTTATTTTTAGGACATGTTTTATTCTCTAAATGTGACTAAAATTTTATCAATATAATTTAAAATCATCATCAATATAGAATAAAGTTGAAGTGAAAAATAGATATTCTTGAAAATTAAATTTATATTTATTGAAAAAATTGTTATTATTCATGAATTGGATCACAACTTCTTTATTATTTAATATCAATGTGTTCATATTTAATTTTGAGAATATACCAATTTTTTAATATACTTTTAGTATGAAAAAGTTAATTGAACTGATATATTCAACCAAATTTATTAAATGTTTAGTTTGAAATGAGATATTGAGAACTTCAAAAAATAAGATCAAACTTCAATCCAATCTCACATGAAGTAAGAAAATATCCCTTAAATTATGATGTAACAATTAAAATGGATAGATCCATATTGAAATAACTTAAATTCAAAATCACAGTAGAAAAAAATAATATTAACTAAAAGAAATGCCATACAAAAATTAAAACTCCTATTTATTTATTTTCATAAGATATAGGCCAACCAGTTCCACAATTATCATATATTAAAAATATATATAATAAACATACATCAGGCAACCAGCCTAATTAAATTATTAATCACTAAGTGGAATAATTAAATTTTCTTTGTTTCTTCTAATATAATTTTTGGACTAGAGTGAAATCCAAGAGGATAAAAAATAATATGATTGCTTTACAAATCCCTAGGAGCATCCTTCTCAACATCTTTGCTTTATTAAGTTTTTATGATCCAAACTGATAACAGTGAAAAGCTATCTTACTTTAATGGTACCAAACTGACATACTTGTTGGGCAATCTTCAAGTAGCTGGTTGCTTTTGAACAAATGTATTGAAGTTAAAAAGGTTAAAGGTCTTTTCTTAATAATGAAACCTCAAAGAAGTTGTCCCCTTGTGATGCCTATGCATATATAGAGTGTGGCCATAGAGACCATTCCTATCCTAGATCCTAAAACATAAATTTTTGTTTTTTATTTTTTTTCTAATATTTGTTTGTGAATATAAGCATCTAATTATATGAGTTAGGTATTATTTTGTCAAATAAATAAGAATCTAAATAAATGGGTTAGGTATTTCTTTGTCAAATGGACAAGCATCTAACCAAATGGGTTAGACATCTAGACATGAATAAGGTATGCTTTGGGTAGACACTTGACTCATCAAAATCAACTGGATTCTGAGTCGGTCACTATTCACCACTCATCTCTACTAGATAAGCATCGAGGTTTTCATGACATAGTGGCATGTATAAAACATATAACAAAAAGTTGCATTTTGCCTTAGAATTTGGCCTAAAGCCTCAAGAACTATGATAATCCAACCAGGATCCTTCTGAGTATATCACAGAGTTCTTATCTTTGATTTGTATATCTAAATTAGGACCTTATTTTAATGGTCTTACTTTTTCATTTAGTTTTAATCTTGCTTAGCGTACAAGCTCAAACGCCATCCTATTCACCTACGTGCTGGAAGCATCTTTCACTTCTCAGAATTTCTACATACCTACTTCCGAATAGGACCAAGGTGTAGTATGCATGTAGTTCTATTTTCTACTCTAAGTTTCATGTGAACTTTGAATTTGGGTATGCAGCATTTTTTAGGGCCTAGTCCCCCAGACAGTCCCTCTATGATTGCTACCCAAATGAGAGTGTAAAAGTATCAATTCACATGACTGAATACTTATTTTACTAAACTAACCCTAAATCTTAACAAGAAATAGAAAAAAAATATTTGTAAGGTACATCCCCCTTTCCTATTCTTTAATTACATCACCAATGTTGTTTTTCTTTTTATCATTGCTTTAGACAACTTAATCTGTATAATTATTGTTGCCAAAGTTTTGTTATCTAAGAGCCATATGGTTGGTGGTTTCTTAATAATCACTGGTTTAACATTCTTAATTTTAGTTTTTATTGCTCATTTTTGGTGATACCAAATTTTGAATAAAAAATATACTTTCTACACTCTGATTCATAAGTTCACAAGTCAAAATCATCTAAAGTAGTTGAAGTCATTTTCTTATCTTGATTAGTGTAAATGACCAAGATGGATTATCCCACCCCTTAGTCTTAATGACATGACATGGTCCTTATTTCTCTTTGATGGTTTATAGGGACAATGTTCAGATGTCATTGCTGTAGCTATGTTAGATTATGGATGCAGTAGTTCAAGCATGATGGTATTACCTGTAAATGTGAGCTAGATACACCGCTTGTATCGAATGTTGCATAGTTTATTTTAACCTTGAATTCTTGATCTAAGTTTGAGATTTGAAAAGTAAATAATACTTTAAATAAATTAATGCATTATATTTCAAAAGCAAAATCTTTAGTAGGAAAGTAGAAAATATAATATCCTATTTTATTCATCATGTCGATTTTTAACTATGTTTATTCTGGACAATTATATCCTTAATCTATTTAGGTAAACTTTTCTAAAAGCAGTAACTTATACACAAGGAGTTTATTGAACCTGAATTTAAATAAAATCTTTATACATTTAAAAGGAGGGTTCTAACATTTGAGAGTTCAACCCTAGAATGAAGGATATTTATTTTCATACTAATCTTAAAGATAATCAAATTCATCATCAAGCTCAACAAAAATCAAAGTAAAGGTCGGTTCAAAATATTATTTTATGATAACTTAGATTGTTTTATGGTAATTTCATGTATCTAAATCAATATTCTCACAATATAAGTTTAAGCATGTAAATTTTAAAACAAAAGTATTTCATAGATTTATAACTAAGTATAAGGAAAACAAAACTCATTTATTACTATAATCTACCCATTTTTTTTTCCACCGAATTGGATATAGATATCATGTTAATCTTTTTAAATAGACTCATACTATAAAATTGTATATATCAACTAATATTAGATGAACTCATAGTGTTATATGATATATGTCTCTTGAATATCTGATTACTTTATTACATTATTGTTTGTTATAAAAATCATTTATTTTTCCTAACAAGCAGTGGTATTATGTTGTTTCTATTAATATTAAAATCATTCTATTTTAGTCTTCTAAAAATAATTACATTATATTTTCCTCACGATTTAAATAGAATATTATGTTCATCTTATAATTTAAATAATACCAATTATTTACCTCCAATTTAAATAAAATAAATTGTTTGTTTTACAATTTTAAATAAAATAATATATCTATCTTACAATTTTAAATAATACAAATTATTACCTTTTGAATTAAACAAATTAAATTAATTATTTTAAAATTTAAATAATATGTGTATATTACCACTTAAATAAAATAAATTATTTACTTCCAATTTAAATAAAATAAAATACTTATTTTATAATTTAAATAAAACAAAAAATATTACCTTATAATTTTAAATAAACTAAAATACCTACCTTATGCCATTGAAATCCTTGATTGAAATGGAATGAGGAACCACTTGAATTGAAACAACTGAGAAAATGGTGGTGGTTTTGATCTTGGCTGAGTTAAAAAATAGAATGAAACAGAACTTGATGTGGTAACAACATTAATATTTGGGTGATTCGTTGCCCCCTGTGACATCGATCTCTCCATCCCAACTTTGCCTCCCCTCTCTTCTTTTCTACAATGCTATATCCTCCTTTTATAAATTTCTTCCTTTCTCCCCTTCCTCCTTTCACTTTTGTGCGGACCTCTCTTTATATTTGTCTTTCTCATGCAAATTTTCTTTCCATTGGTGTACTCTTCATAAAAAATTTATTATAGATACTCTCCTCAAATTAATACTCTGATTGTCTCTTTAACTTGAGTCAAATGGCTTTAACAATCTCCTAGGTGGCAATTAAAATGGCAGATTCCCTTTGCTTGCATGAGTTTAAGGTGGGGCAATGGTTGGAGTGGGTTACTTCAAAATAGGAGTGTTAATTTCAAACTCAAAGAAATATATGTTATAACTGAAACTTCATGATTTTCTTCCCCCCTCCATTTGGCATTTTAAATTGCATGCATGGTGGATTGACGTGTAGGGTGTAGGCTTAGGTGAGGTGGTAGATTAGGATGGCTTTAGGTTAGATTAGTCTCATTTTAATATTGTTAAGTTATGGTTCCACGTAGGATTTAATAGGTATAAATAAAATAAATTAGTAATCTTAATTTATTTATAATAATATAATTTTTCAAGTTTAAAATTAAATATAATTAATTAATAATCTAAAAATTATTTATGAAAAATATAATTTTATTTAAAAAAATTAAAATCAACAATAAAAGAAATACTTTATTAATAAAACAATCTTTGGTGATTTTATAAATATTGAAACATAATTATTAAATTCATTCATTATAAATGTGAGTATTTAAGATAAGACTAAATATTTATCTCGTTAAGATTTCCTTGCTCACAATTATAAACATTGCATATAATTCTACAAAAAGAAATAGCTTTGATATTTTAATGATTTTATTTTCTAAATTTTTAAATTT
This sequence comes from Torreya grandis, assembly GCA_037957365.1. Classification (NCBI taxonomy): domain Eukaryota; kingdom Viridiplantae; phylum Streptophyta; class Pinopsida; order Cupressales; family Taxaceae; genus Torreya; species Torreya grandis. The sequence continues at coordinate 4,438,499 of JARHVA010000077.1, forward strand.
TGAAAATGAAATTAAATTTGTACCTTGTTTTCTTGTAAAATATCATCGATGATATGATAGATCTTTAAAAATCATAAAATTTAACTTTAAAAAATCAACTCATTCTAATAATAAAATATTAAATGAGGTCCAAATCAACTTAGAGTATGATTATTAGTCCACAGTGTGGGAAGAGAGGTCGTGATAGTTAGGACATGTCCATAAGATTATTTATATCTGATACTTAATGATAATATCTTCAGTTCTTAAGTGGATCCAAATTGAAGGGGAAATGATAGCATTTGAGTTTCAACATTTGTAGGCATTGTTTAATAGAGTATTTTTATATTATGAATTGACTCTTTTTGAAATAACAATTTTATGGTTCCCTTCTTTTAAGATTTAGGTGTCAATATAGTCGTTCTTATAATTGTAACCACTTCTTTTCTCTTCCTTAACAGGGGGTTAGAGTCTACCACCACAATGTGGGAAGACATTTATTAGCTTGTCACGATAGAGCTTCATGTGTAAAGGGGTGGTTTAGTTGAGAGTTATGTTTAACCACTTTGTGATTAGGGCATCACAATTTCTCTAGCACCATCTGAGACCATTTAAGATGGTCGGGTTGCACCCAATCCTCTTTTAGTTGAGTTTTTTGCTTGGAAATCCTATCTTCCTAAGGATATTTTGTATCCAACACCTTCTTCGACTATGACTTGTGCCTTACTTTCTTATGACGTATTCATATAATTTTTGGGTTGTTGTGCATTGCCAAATTATTTAATTTGAAATGTTTTTTGATACTAAGATAGAGTTTGATCATACACACCAATTATTTGTTTTTGTTTTTTTTGCTTTTTTTTGGGGGGGGAGCGGGTACATTTCACCTATTTCGCTATGTCCAGCTAGTAGAGGTGTTCTAAGGTCCATGTTTTCACTTGCTCAGTTTTGCCCTCCATCAAAGAAATTTTATGATCTATTATATTTAGCTTTGTTGTTTTAGTTGTGAAGTTTTACTAGTTGGTGTCATGGATTCCACCTGATTGCATTACTATGTAATCTACTATTTGATTAATAGATGTGTTTCCAATAGTGAAATGTTTATCCCTCATGGTGAGTAGGGTATATATATTATTATTTGGTATGTTAGTCCAAAGTATTTGGCTGATTTTTTATTAGTTATTTTTTTATGAATAACAACGGAAAATGTTTTGGAGTTTCCAAGTGTCTTCTCATTGAACTTTGGGATAACAATGTTACATAAACTTTTACAAGGTCATGTAACTAGCATTTGCCCCAAGGTGGAAGTTATGTCAAAAGGAAGGTGATTTTTTGTATTGGTAAAGTAAGATTTTTTAATGTGAAAGTGTGTAAATAGGTAGTTTTACCTCACTCAAAACCTATGTCTCTTAACCCATATAAATTTTTGTGTATGAAGTGTTAAGAAGCAATAACATGATATTTTTGGTGGAGGTGACAGTGGAAAATGAGGTTGTGTTCCTTCATACAAAAATACATTGTGTTAGGAGGGGAAATTTTATTTCACAGTGGACTTGAACAATAAAAAATAGAGGGGAAGTGTAAGGTCATACAAAACATGATAGTAGTGAAATATTTCAAGGTGCACTAGGCAGTGATGGTGAGGGGCAATCATAAGGTGTTTCAGGTGATGGACTTGAAGAAGGCAAGGTGGATACAAGTGCAAAGTTCAATGACATTTCATATATGTCAATGCAACTTGTATATTCCATAAAATTATTTCAATCACCCAATACATTATTGAAATAGTGCACATCTCAATGAAAATAGGTGTTTGATATATAAAAACTTATGTAAAAAAATAGATAATACAAAATGTGTCAATTTAGATGAGTCCTCCTTGCATAGCTCATTGCCACACTATATGAAGGAACAAACAAACTCATTTTCCACTATCACTTCCACAAGAAATAAAATATTAAATTATTACTTTACACTTCATGTGCAAAAGGTCATATGGGGTCAATGATCATGGGTTTTAAGTTATGTACAAATACTGATTTAAACTCTTTCCCTTTAAGAAATTGACCTTAAAAAACATAATATTACATATTTCTAGTGTAATTTGCACCTTAATAAAAACTTCTAGTTATAATCTTCTACGGTTTATTGCCGTAACACTTGGTAAACTTAGACCTTGGTTGTTCCTCTCAATTATCTTTCGCACTTCTACAAATCTTGTATCTGCTCTACTTTGAGTTCTTTGGCCTATATCTCTTAGTTATACCAATCTTATATTGATGATCAAAACCTTCTATCTTTCCTAGAATGCTTAAAATGTACATATCTTCTATCTCTGTAAGTTTTGAACCTATACCTACTTCCATGCTCCCTAGACACTTATGTCTAGGATAGACACTAACATCAACATTAGTGTCCTAACCTGACATAGCTATCTAGTGCCCTAAAGTCATATATTTTGCAAATATAACATATTCTAATGGTTGACCTATGTGATTTAATGCAAGTTATTACTTTATGGGATTGATATAAATACAAGATCAACTCTCAATCATTCCTCACCTACAAGACCTAGTAAAAAGCCAAAGAGACAAAGGTAAAATATCAAAAGCACTCTATCAAGCATTTAATTGATCAAAGCTTCCCTATTTCCATACCAGTCATAAGTACATAATATCTAAAATTTATAAATACTAAAGGAATAGCCTAAGAGCCTAATTTACCAAGTTATAAGCCAAGTTAATACTGTACTTGCTTTCCACATATTGCATGATTCAAAAATAAGCCAACACATAAGGAAGAACTACATGCATATAAGGCCCTCTTATTGAGTATTAGATATGTAGGCAATGCCCACTAGTAGTGGGGTCTTTGGGGTCAGCTCAACTCTGTGTGACCACTAGCCTATTTTTCCATAAGATCATAATAAATATGAAGAACAAGGGTTTTGACATTTTATGAAGAGTAATATTATATGACCCATATCTGAATGCACCAGAGTGAAGGTGAAGTCAAACTAAGAAGCATCCAAGTGGTCACATCATTTTCCAATATATATTACATATAAGACACTTTTGTCGAACCCAAATAGTAATGTCAATGCAACCATTTTCCATTGGCATTAGTGTCCAAAGCTCCAAAAGTATTAGATCCAGAATCTAACGACTGTTTTAGAATCATCTTCTAGACTATCTTCCACCTTTTATAGATCCAACATTGTTTTATCTTTAGAACTAGTTAATTACATTACTTATTTATCATTTGGATGCATAACTTAGTTGTACTTTCTATATTTAGCCTATACTTAGCATAAAAAAATTGTTGTATGCTTATAATTGAGTTTAGCACCTAATTACCCTATTATAAATCTGATTATCACCCTTATGCATTACCATTTCTATATTATTAACTCTAGTATACTGCCAAGGTGAAATATAGCCTCATATCCATTTTAGGGTTAAACAATAGTCATATGGACATATAATTCAATATAGATGCTGAATTTTACTAAAATAGTAAGTAAATTATTATGTATATTTTAAATACAAAAAACCACACATACACATGTGAATGGGGACAACAATAATAAAAAAATAACTTATAGTGTCAAAAATTGACATTACAAAGGGAGGGTAAATGTTCCACATAAAGAAGGTAAACCTGGTATTGATAAGTAGAATAAGGATGAATGATCAGCTCCAACATTATGGGGACAGCATTGGGGAAGTGAATCCATCGATATAAGATCATCATATAACAATGATGAGTGGAAAGTTATGAAGAATAATCATGGGGAACCAAATGACCAATCAAATTATCATTAGAAGGAAATGTTGGGACAACTAACATGATAAGAGGAAAGCTAGCCCATCTATTTCATAGGAGGAGAAGGAGGGTATCAATATTTCATTTGAGGGATTATACAATTAAATAGTCATAGATGCATGATTAACCTCAACATTAATAAGATAACATGATAATCTTCAATGCCAATAAGAAATAATGAATGAAGAATTCCACCAAGGAATACTATGAGTGGGCACTATAGCAAAAGTAGGGTAAGTTCACACACAAAATCAATTAGATTTTTGTAGCAAGATATTGCATTTATCAATTTATCTTTTTCATTGGAACATGATAATGAACCCAAAAACTATCAATACAATAAAATTACCAATAGGCCAAGATCTGAAATAGTAATTAGAATTTATTTGTATTAAATGGCTTCCCTTTAATTACAACCCAAACCATGCTTAAATAAGCCTCAACTTGGAATTGGAGTTGCCATGCAAAATTCAAAAAAAAAAACTAAAATCTAAAAAAAATAAAATTGATAGCTATTTTTTATAGTAAGTTTCACTTCCAAGTGCATGCAGCTCTAAATTTTTTTTGAAATATCCTAAATTTTAAAATTAGCATATCAGACAAATTTTAACTAAAGTTCAATTCTAGTCCTAAAAATATATAATTTTAAAAAATAAAAAAATCTAGAAAAATTACTAAATTGTAATTTTAGACCCTCATATGGTCTTGTTGGGCCTCTGAAAAATATCAAAAATGCCTCTAAGTGGACCCTCAAATAAACATTTTTTCACATGGAAGAGCTCAAACAGAGCTATGGGTCAAAAGTTATGACCTCTGAAAGTTTGATTAATTTTTTTGCATCATTCTCTTTGGTTGAAAACAACTCAACTCCTGTGACTTGCCCTGATTATACTACTGACATTTTTCTTTGTTAATATTCTTTAGCTCCCATTCTGTAATCCAAGTGTTGTCTTCTTACTGCAATCCTTCCCACTATACCAAATACTTGTTATAATTCCCTTGCCTTGTGCTCCCTATATTCATATCCAAAACTTGCATTATCTTTTCTATCTTCTTTTTTGGAACCTATTGTTGCCGATTTACTTCTTCATCTTCATCACCTTCACCATCCTCTCCATGGAATTAATATAAATATTAAATATTAAATATTGGAGATAGATCAAAATTCTATGGTAAACTCACCTCATAAACATTGTCATTGAGTTTATTCACAATTCTGCATGGACCAATTTTTTTGTACTTCAACTTGTTGTACATGCTTTTTGAAAATATTTTTTTCCTCAAGTAAAACATTACCAACTCTTCTTCTTCAAATACCTTGGGTATTGTTCTAACATCTGCTTATGCTTTATATTTCTCATTACCTTCTTGGAACTTTCTTCTTACTCCTTGCAACTATTGCATATATTCTACAAATGTTTTTACATCATCACTAACTCGATCTATAATTGGTAATTGTACCAAATCTAAAATACCTAAAGAAATTCTCCCATAAATAATTTGAAATGATGAATTTTTTGTTGATCTATTCACTAAACTGTTATATGCAAACTTAATTTATGTTAAAGCCAAGTCCCTTTACTTTGGCTTCTCTCCCACTATGCATCTCAACAAATTTCTCAAGCTCCTATTCACAACTTTTGTCAATCCATTTATTTGTGGGTGATATACACTATTGAATTGTAACTTAGTACCCATCTTCTTCCATAAAATCCTCCAAAAAAGACTTAAATTTTTTGTGTCCCTATCTGAAGTAATATATTTTGGAACACCATGCAATCTCACAATATCCTTAAAAATTAATTTTGCAACTCTAGTGGTATCATTGGTTTTATTACATGAAATGAAATGAACCATTTTATAAAATCATTCTACAACAACAAAAATTGAATCATAACCACTCTGTGTGTTTGGTAATCCTAGCACAAAATCCATACACAAATCTATCCATAGTCCTCTTGGAATTGGTAATGGCATGTATAGTCTAATATTTTATGCATGTCCTTTAGCCACCTGACATATCTTACACCTTGAGACATACCTTGTCACATCTCTCTTCATCTTTGTCCAAAAATATTTTTTTCCACCAAATCTATTCTCTTCGTCTTACCAAAATATCCAACCAAACTACCACTATGTGATTCTATTATTATATTATCTCATAGAGACCCAACTGGAATACACAATTGTTTCCCTTTGAAGAGATAATCTTATTGTATAAGATACTAACCATGATTAGTATCTGTCCCACCTATTAATATATTCTTGCACTACTCAAATACCTTGCTAAAATATGGATCAGTATCATATAATTCTTTGATAGCTTCCAATCCAACTACTTCACTCATCACCGTAGTTAATAATGCTACTCTCCTTCTCAATGCATCAACTACCTGATTTTATTTTCCTAATTTATGCTTCAACACAAAATCATACCCCTACAAGAAAGAAACCCACTTTGCATGCCTAGTATTCAACTTCTTTTGTGTATTCACATATTTCAAAACCTCATGCTCTGTAAATAGGATAAACTCCTTAGGCACCAAATAATTACTCCAATGTCTTAATGCTTGTACAATTGCATAAAGTTCAACATCATAAGTAGAATACTTTATTCTTACCTCATTCAATTTATCACTAAAATATGTTATTGGCTTTCCTTCTTGGCTCAACATAGTGCCAATTCCCACAAATGAAGCATCACAAGCAACCTCAAACACTTTGTTAAAATATGATAATGTTAAAATTGGTCTTTCTATAATCTTCAAACATTCAAAGCTTTTTATGGCTGCTCTAGCCTATGTAAATTCCATTCATTTTATGCAATCTATTATTGGTGTCACAATACTACTATAATTTTTAATAAATTTTCTGTAAAAAGTTGCTAAACCATGGAAACTACTTACCTGTTTAATGCTTTTTGGAATAGGCCACTTAATAATTTCTTTTATATTTTTTCATCCATTCTCACACCATCTGCTGAAATTATAAATCCCCAAAATACCAAACTATTATGCATAAACCTGCACTTTTTCAAATTTGCATACAAATTCTCCTTTCTTAACAAATCTAGTACCATTCCCAAATGTTTTAAGTGTTCTTATTTTGTCTTACTAAATATCAAAATATCATCAAAATAAATAACCATAAACTTATCAATATATCCCCATGGATGCAATTTTCTTACTCACATGCCATGCTACATGTCTACAATTGTCATTCTCATTACTATCATCCTTCACAAGGATGTCTTCATCTCCTGTATCAGCTAGAATCACTTCCATATCCTCTTGCATGAGGATTTCTTCTTCTATTAGTTTCTCACTAGTTTCCTCATCTTTGTTGATTTTAAAATCAAATTTATTCTCCTCACATGAGAACATTATTCTCTTGTTGTCCTCCATGATAACCCTCTTTTTCTGACTCATTCTCTTCTCTTCCATCTACAACTCTTCATGGTTGCACTCTTGATCCTTCCTCCACATGGCTCTCTCTCTTTGATGTAGCGACTTTTGCTTTTAGTGAGTTTACCATCTACCATACCAAGTCTTCTTCTTCTTCTTCACTTTTACATTTTTTAAATCTCTCTAGAAACAAATCCAATAGTTTACTTTAAGTCTTTAAATTCTTCTCCCACTCTTTCTCTAGTGGCATTCTTCCACTATTTTTTTCCATCTTCATATCTGCAAAACAAAAACACAATACTTTCTCTCACATCCTCTACCCAAGGAATAAAAAATTGCTCTGATACCAGTTGATGTGGCCTCCAACCACATAATGGATTCAATTATCCATATCATCCTCTTAATATCTCATAACACACATAACCATGTCAATAATTCAACTCATAAACTCAACATATTCTCATTAATCCTCTCACAAATACAAAATCTTTTAACAAACCATTAAAACTCAAAGGCCATGCCATTACACACTATCAATACTTGGCCAACATAACAAGGAGTCTCCCAAGATTTTCACCAAGCTTATCTCGCCAAACATGCCTGCACTCCCTAAAAAAAGACGATTACACTCATATATCAATTTTCAAGGAAAAATAAGGGAGACAACACAACATCTACACCTCACATCCCATGTGAATGAAATATAATGAAAAAAACTTAGTAAGGCCCAAGAAAAGGATACACCACATGCTCCACGGGGTCATCTTTAACCAATGACAAATCATCTTCGAAATTTGGCTCCATCTTTCAATGTGAAACACTATTGATGAATAGTGAAATGCTTTTTATATGTGCAAGGTCAAAAATGAAGATCATCTTCTTTAGACAAGATAGGCCACCACCATGTGCTCCATGTGACTCCATATAAATGTGTCCCATTCCACCTAAGCAATTTTGAATAGTGTTGTGACACCTCACTAAAATGAATAGTGTTCATGACCTCATCAGTGAATAGTGCTTGGTAATAGTGTTGCATAAATAGTATTTTCCCATTGCATAAGAAGAAACTGAAAGTGTGATTGAATTTTTACATAAGTGTAAAATATGTGGTCAATAAGATGGTTATTCTTGGCAAAATGTTAAACATAGAGGCTGATGTAAAAAATATATTAATGTCTCTAACACCAAATTGAAACCATGATGCCATCATCAATGAAGAATATAAATATTTGACTATTCTTGAAATTGATCAACTTATTCAACCTCTTATCTTTTATGAAGAAAGATTAAGAGACTCATTTATAGAAATTGACAAAAAGTATTTTGCCTTAAAATTGAAGATCACAAAGAGTGAATGTGCCATCAATAATATAAAAAAATCTAAGAACAAGGAAAAAATAGGAATCAAAATTATTCAATAAGAAATAGAGGAAGAAGAGCTGGTTTAGCTACATAAAGACAAGTTAAAAGTATGTTTGAAAAAATAAATATTCAATTTTATTACTATAAAATATATGATCACTTTAAATGAGTATGTAGATTAAAAATAAGTAATAAAAGTTTTAATTATATTAATGACAATGAGAAATCTTCTCCATCTAATTTTTTCTTTTCATATAACAAATTTAAAAACTATCTTAAATAAATTTTATATCTAAATTTAGATTGTTACAATCACATATCAAGGAATACTCAATTGTTTTCTAAAAATAAAAACTTTGAAACAAAGATCAAACTTTACGATGACAAATATTTGTAAGTAGCAACAAAAGGAACTATAAAGATGAATGTTAAAGAATGCAAAAAATATGTTAATTATATTTATTGTACTTTTTTAAGGTAAGTACTTTGAGCAAGGTTTTCTTTAACAATTCCACCTAAGGTTGACTATGATGAATGTTTTCGAACATATGAACATTTATTATCATTTTTATTTCTTTCCTAGTTCTGGATTTAAGGCTGACTATGATGGATGTTTTTGAGTAAATGAATATTTATTTATTTTTATTTCTTCCCTAGTTTTTAATGTTTTTGTGAAGAACATAGTTCTTGATAGAGTACATGTGATTGATGGAAATGAATTTGTTTTTAGGACTAGTTTTATCGGCACCTTGAGCTTTCCTATATTTGGGTGTGATATTGTAAGATGGAATGCATTTCATATGTTTACCATTTTGATCCTAAGATAAACTTAATCTTATATTTGGTTTATATGTTGGTTGATTTTAAAATTGATACTAAAATTTTCATTTTTTTTAATTTTTATTTGATTTTTTTAATTTTTTTTTTCTAAATTTTGGTATTAATTTGTTGAGATTTTATTTAATTTTATGTTTCGTGATATTTTTTATTTTTTAAATATGATTAAGATATTACTAATATAATTTTAAATCATTATTAATATAGAATAAACATAATTTAAATTTAAGGGAGATAAATATATTTTATATTTGTTAATTTTTTTGGTGAGATATTAAATATATTAAATAAATTTTATATAGTGGATATATACTTTTAATTGATTTTAAGAAAGTACCAATTTATAGATAGATAGATAAATAGATAGACCAACAATTTACTTTCAAACGTAGATATTGGAAACTCAACAAAAATATTGAAAACTTGACTAAGATAGATTGAACTTGAACCTTCTCCTACTCTTTGATTAACAACATTAATTGAATTTCTTAATCACTTAATGGAATAATTGAATTTTCTTTATTTCTTCTAACAACCATCCTTAATGAAATTTATTAATCACTTAATGGAATAATTAAATTCTCATTGTTTCTTTTAATATAATTTTTGAAGTCGAGTGGAATTGAAAGGTGAAAAGTATATATGGTTAATTTACAAATTTGAAGGTACTTAAGAAAATCCTTAAAAGCATCTTTCACCCAATCCATGTTTTTTGAATTTTTATAATACCCAAACATGCCATAATTGTGCAAAACTTGTAACAATTAAAAGTTACCTTACATCAATGGTACCATACGATAATTAACACTTGGAAAGTTTGTAGAGGAAAGGAAGTATTTATTGAAGTACATAATTTAATTTTTAGACATATACCAAAAGATATTAGGTTGTGTGCATTCTATTGGAGCTTCTCTAATCATAGAGGTTTGTTGTTTTTGAATATTTTTATTTTTTATGGGCTTGCCAAATATTAATATATTTCAATTATTATATGATTTAATACATGTTTATAGTATATATTGTTTCCCTGATAAATTATAAAATGTTAAAAGATTTATTTTGTCAATCAAGGTGGAAATTGGACCCCAATCACTATGTGACTCTTTCATAAGGAAATATTTTCCTCGTGTAGATACTTTTCCATCAAGTCTTAGATTTGATGGCCATATGAGACGTCATGACAGTTTATTATGTATATGGTCACTTGTTGTTACTTGACGTGGCTCCCCAATATCTACTTTATATTACATGATCACTCAACTTCTTGTCATTTATAGCTTCAATATAATCATACACACCATTATATCTCCACATATTACATTACATCATATGAATAATTCACAATTTTATGTGATTTTCATGTTTTATGTCTTAATACTGATTCTACATTTATTCACTTTAAATAAAATGATAACATTCTAGTAGTCACTTTAAATTTTCCTATGGGTTCATTGGATCTATTAATCTTGTTCATTATATTCAAATTCTTAGCACTAATAAACTTTAAATATTCACTTTAACAATAAGTATTAAAATCACATCATGGCACTATTTTGTAATGTTAGTACAAAGGCTTTGGTTTCTTATCGATTCATTATTTTTCTAAATAATAGCAAAAAAAATTTGGATTATTCCAAGCATATTCTCATTAAACTTTTGATTAACAAATATTAAATAAATATTTACAAAGTTATAATATTAGGAGTTGTCATAAAAGTGTAAGTTATATGAGAAGGGATATAATTTTTTTATTTTAGTAAAATAAAATTTGTATAAATTAGAATGTAAATTGATAGTTGTACGTCACTCATAATTCATGACTATTGATCATATATAAAATCTTGTGCATAAAATATTATACAATAATAATTATAAAATATTATAGAATAATAATTTGATATTTTGGATGGAAATGATGATATTATTTTGGAAGTGATGACATTTTTTAGATTCTATTAATGAGATTGAGAAGATCAAAAATAAGTTTGAGTTGTTGTATTTACTTTCACCAGTTGGAAATTAAAACAAGGTTGCTTTTTGAAACATTTTTCAGGAGGCATCTAGTTTTGTAATGTTGGCATAGTCCTTAACTGTCTAAAGTTATAATAATGAAAATTATCTTACACTGATGTTTACCATATAATTAAATGTACATGGTCACTTCTAGGATTTGTAAGTATTGTACTTGTGAACACAAAATGTGTGGAAGAAATAAAATTTGAAAGTTATTTTTCTTATAAAGATTGAAAGTAGGCAAAATGTGTAGAAGAAATAAAGCTTGAAAGGTTTTTTTCTTATAAAGATTGAAAGTGAGTTTTATCTCATTATTACACTGGGCTAAAGGATATTAACCCATCAAACTTATCCATCATGCTTTGCTTTGTGAAATACAAAATAATGGAACAACTTATTTTGTAGTAGAGAAGATAAAATGATGTTGATGTACAGGAGCTAATTTCAGCATGGCGCTACCATTGGTTTTAGTGAAGGCAATTTCCTTCAACTTTATGTAATTGTGACGTAAAAATTATCAATATAACTTAATATCATCACCGATATAGAATAAATATAATCTAAATTCAAGTGAAAAATAGATATTTACGTAAATCAGATTTATATTTATTTTTTTTATTGACATTATTTATGGATTGGATCATAGCATCTTCTCTATTAAATGTATTCCTATTTACTTTTAAGAATATATCAATTTTTAATATATTTTAAGTATAAAAAACTTAATTGAATGGATATAATCAACATAATTCACTAAATGTTTACTTTTTAATGAAGTATTGAGGACTCGAAAAAGGTAGATCCAACTTCAACTTAACTTATAATAAGTAAATGTCTTTGGAGTTGTGATATAATGATTAAAGTAAATACATTCATATCAAAAGATTCATATTCAAATTTACAATAATATATATAATATTAACTAAATAAAATGATAAAATAGAAATCTAAAAACTGAAACTCTAATTTATTTTTCAAATAAAATATGAATAAAGCAATTCCACAATTATCATATATCAAAATATATATATCCATTTTAATCTATTATAATTTTGATGACATATTCATAATATTTTAGCCTTTGTACCATACTCTATTCATTTTAGGTCGTAGAGTGTCACAACTTCTTATTCACCTTTCTCAATGGTTACAAATAATAAAGAGAAATAAAAAGAGTGTTTCAAGTTACAATATATTTAAATGAGGATAAATTATAAGTTAGCCAGTATGGATGACATCAAAGATCCAAAATTTAGATTATACCTCCCCAATTTGAAGGATTTTAAGTCCCAACAATATTATGAGCTCAGATGTTGAGAAAATTTCTTCCTACCCTTCTTTGAATTCCCTTTAGGATATCCTTAGAAATTTCACTTTTAACTCAATTCCCAACTCTCTTACTCTCCCCTTCTTGACTCTATTTCCTTTATTTGTAGTAACAATTTTTGTCTCAATTCTCTTGGCCAATAGGAGTAAGGATCACTATGGAAGATAAAAAATACCTTCTTTGTCCCAAATGAAAGGCTCAAAGCAATGTTACTTTTAAAAAAAAATAGAACATATCCAATTGGAAAACAATTTTTCTTAGATTTCTATTTTTACCTTTGGATTATTTATTTATTTGGAAGAGTATTTTCACATCCCTTGGATGGCTAGTCAATCAAAGACTCTTAAATAAAACCATCACTTAATGTAGTCCCAAGAGGTATATCCCAACAACAATAATAGTGGTAATTTTAACCCACCTTATTTCCAATGAATCAAGACAATCTCTCCACTAGAATTTTTCTATCTGGGTAAAGTAAGATATGCACAATGTTCACACCACAAACACCTCAAAAGAACATGAACATAACTAGAAAAAATACCAAAATGTGTTAGCAACCTTTTACAGCAAAAAGGATAACTTGATATGATACCAATTTGATTCATAAACTAGGTAGATATTCCACACTAAATTTCACCGACACAGACCCTGTTAAGAAAAGGTGTTTCACTCAAGTTATATGTCATAGAAAAAACCTAAAATTCTATTTTAATATGTGTTCTATCTCTAATAACTATCATATATAGCATATAAAATAATACAAATCTATGCTAAAAATAATGAAAAGCTAAGAACTAAGACTCAAACTCAAACTCAATAAAAATAATGTGCATCCAATTTACCTACATTTCAATGATAACTGGCTTTGGTATCAATATGCTCCTATAGACTCCTAACAACTCCTTTATTACTTATATAATTATTCCCATATCAAATTGCTTAAAACAAACATTGAATGGATTTAGAAATGAATTACAAGTGCAACATATTAAAAGGCATACAAGAAGAAATAACATGATCAAGGAATTAGCGACAAAACATAATTTAAAGAGACACCATATTAACACAGAGAAACTCAATTCTAGTAAAAACTCCTAAAAAATTGAGGGATCTCCTCCTTATTCCAAAATCGCATGTTGCACATATAAGCTTACTACCTTCTTGAGGCCTTCATCAACATCCTTTGTATTTTATAATGCTCAAACACTCACATGCTTTGTAACTTGCTCACTTATTATTTCCTTTCCACATTCTAATTCATAAACCACATACAATCAAGAAGATTACTTGCTAAGAATCTCTCCCATTTGCTTACAAAGACTCTCTCTAACATATATATACAAATTAGGCACCAAAGGGAGCCCGAAATGGAAGCCCAAAAGACTCACAAGATGAAAAGGAAGCATTTATAACCATTTCCTATACCATTCTTTGCATAGTAATAGAACCATCAAAATCTATAGGGGGTGGCTATGGAACTAAAATAGGGTGGTTATGTACAACCAATGAGCCTACATAACTACCAGGGTGATTTCATCACTGGGAAAAATGTACCATCTTTTGGAGGCCATAACTTCCACATAAGAACTCAGATTATCATACCATTTTATTGAAATTATATAACTTTTTTGAGAGGAACACAAATATGTAATCAAATTGTAATTTTTATGACATATTCATAATTTTTAATCCTTTCTACCATAACCTATCCATTTTATTTCTTAGAGTGTCATAACTTCTTCTTGACCTTTCTCAATGGTTAGAATTAAAAAAGAGTAATAGAAAGAGTGTTTCAAGTTACAATATAAAATTAGAATAAATGATAAGATAATTAATATGGCTAACATTATATATACAAAATTTATATCACATGCTCTAAGTGGCCCCTCTTGGATACACTAGATTAAGGCATATTCCCTTCATTCCCTTCATATATCAAGTAGGGTATAGATCAGGTTGGGTATATACTGATTTAGGTTTGGAAACACACTCTATTGATTACCATATTGGAACATACTTGACTATATTGGTGGCCACATGTCTCTCTATCTAGTAATCTAGTCTATTAGGGGCATACTCTTAATGACGTATAGAGAAAATGAGAAGTTAACTATAAGGTTAGTATTGGAATTCTAAACTAATCTCTAGTCACCCCTATATATATATATATATATATATATATATATATATGAATTCTCAACTTTGGGAGTAGGATTATTAGATGCCTAAATCCCTGTGTGTGTGTGTGTGTGTGTCTGAGTGTGTGTGTTTGTGTGTGTGTGTGTGTGCGCGTGTGTGTGCGTGTGTGTGTGTGTGTGTGTGTGTGTGTGTGTGTGTGTGTGTGTGTGTGTGTGTGTGTGAGAGAGAGAGAGAAAGAGAGAGAGAGAGAGAGAGAGAGAGAGAGAGAGAGAGAGAGAGAGATAGAGAGAGAGAGAGAGAGAGAGAGAGAGAGAGAGAGAGAGATACAATTTCATCCCACTCTTTTCTCAATTTCCTACCTATTTATTCTAATCTAGGACTCTATATACACACTATTTTTGTGGTCTACGTGTGGATCACCATAAATATCTTTGAATCCCACTAAAAATTAGAGGATATTTATATGTTTTTTATTTTAGTGAAAGAGGATGAGGGAAAAAAGAGTTTCTTTGGGCCTTATTTGAGTGATTAAAATTTGAACATAATCCAATCAGACATAAGAAATAAGCTACCATATCCACCATAAAGGTAATGGATGGAGTGATTAAGGATGAGTAGGGATGAGGATGATGTGAGTAGAAATGATGAGGGGTGATGAGGGAGTCATTATGGACGATGAGGGATGATGAGGGAGTCATTATGGATGATTAGGGATGGTGAGGCTAAATGAAAGAGTGATTAGGGAGGATGATGGAATGATTAGGGAGGGTGAGGGATGGGGAGGGTCAATGAGAGAGTGATCGAGGATGATGAAGGATGAGGAAAGAGTGATTAAGGATGGTGAGAGATGATGTAGTAGTGATTAAGGATGATAAGGGATGGTGAGGGTCAATGAGGGATTGATTAGGGATAATGAAGGAGTTATTATAGATGATGAGGGATGGTGAGGGTTAATAAGGGAGTGATTAGGGATGAGGAGAAATGTGGAGGGAGTGATTAGGTATGATGAGGGATGATGAAAAAATGTTTAAGGATGATGAGGGATGTTGAGGGTTAATGAGGGAGTAATTAGGGATGATGAAGGAGTGATTAGATATGATGAAGTACATTTAGGGTCAATTAGAAAATGATTAGGAATGATGAGCAATAAGTAGAGAGTGATTAAGGATGATAACGGACAAGGAGAAAGTGATTAGGGATGAAGGAGGGATGATGAGCAAGTAATATTAACGTAAATTGGTTATTTAATGTGTACAAGTCATCAATTGACCTATGTTATCCAAATCACACCACTTTGGCTTGAATTTAAAGTGAGTGGTTTGTATACTTCAATTTTGACAAACCTAGGACTCCTATAAATGTTAAAAAGTAAATTGAAAGGCACAAAAACCTTTAAAAATGACTATATGTTTACCAAGAATGGACATCAATTACAATATTTATGCCTAAAAATCCCTAGGTTCAATATTAAGACCCTAAAAATACCTAAGTACTGACCATATTGGATTTAAAATACTATCTACCATATTGTAGGGTGTGTACATGTGAGACCAACTCTATCAAATGTAGAGTGACTCTTAATTCTTAGATTTACTAAATTAAATTTAAAATATAAGTTTACATTTATATTGTTACACTTATATTTAGATATAACTTATTCTTTAAAATTATTTTACTGAACCGTTTTCTCCTTTAAATAGATTTTTTTTTTTTTTGTGCAATGTATAACTAATTTATACACATTATAATCGACACGCACTATAACACATACGCATTATGTTCACTAAGTAAAACATGTGCATGTTATAGCACATGTGCTTTATATCATGTACACTTTAAGGCCAAGTGATATTGAGCTTAGTTTAAAATAACATGTATGCATTATGGACATTACGCATACATGTTATGGACATTACATGTATGTGTTGTGTTTACAATGCATATGCATTACGGTAAATGTCCACATAATTATCCCCCAACTTTGTGCACTTACATGTACATTATTATAAATCTGTCATAAGTGTTATGATCCATGTAGTAGAGGTTGTTTTCGTAATCCATAAAATATTTTTATGGTAAATAATGTGTGTTATTCTAAGCTAGAGTCAAATTCAAAATATAAGGAAGCCCTAGAAAACCCTAATTTAGATTGTGATCTTAAGGTTTTTTCCCATGTTATATTAGAATCATGAGAACATGTGTCAATATTTGTAATGATAGGTTTGGTCATGCTAGACACATTCAAGTTATTTTCCCATGTTAATAAATATTGAATTATGATCGAGGTTGATCCCATAAGTAAACTTAATATTCTAGATAAGAAAAAAGTCTAAATATTATTCCAACATTAGGCACTTATGAAATTTTCCCCATTCAGGTTCTAGAACATCGAAGCATTGAATGTGTAGAATTAGTGTATAATGTGTATTTTTTAGTGTAATATAATTTCATTAAAGATAAATTTTATGTCATTAATATTTGAGGTGTGGATGTTGTTTTAAGAATTAAATGGTTATACTCACTTGAAACTTACTCCATCAATCATTAGAAGTGATTATTCGAATTTAATAATTGGGATCATGAGTATACTATCAAGTCCTTCCCACAATGGAAATTAAAACAACTTATTCCAGTGAAATAAAAAAATAACTAAATTTTGGATTAATAGTTCACATTTATAGTATGGATTTTGAATATTATATGACACACAAACAAATTCCATGGATTACAGAGTTGTCATGCTAATATAATGTATATTTCCAGTATCTACTCAATATCCTACTATCATATAGTGAATTAGATCATATTATTGAGCTTGAAGATACAAATGGGCCTATAATGATATGCCCTTATAGACATGGATATTTTCAAAAGTTAGAGATATAGAAACTGATCACTAAACTCTTGAATGTTGGCATCACCATCCCTAGTAAGAATCTATATGCTACTCTAATGATACAAACTAGGAAGAAGATGGGTCATATAGACTTTGTATTAATTATATATCCCTAAAAAAAATCAAAATATAAAATAAAATTTTAATGCCAAGGAATGATGATCTTTTTGATGAGTTTCATGGAAAATTGTTTTATCAAAATAAAATCTCAGATCACAATACTATCAAAATCTAATTATGATTCAATGTCAATATATGATGTCCACATATAGTAAGGGTATTATTTCAACCCTACATATAGTCACAAAATGTAATCAAATTTTTGGGGGGAGTAAGTTCTATATTAAATTTACCATCTTAGCATTTAGACCCTATTAACACAAGGGATATTAATAGAGGAGAAATAAAAATAGATTGTTCACCTTAAATAATATGACATTGAGATCCTTCAAAATAAATGGAAGTAGATTGTGATGGTAAATTTAGTATCCTTCTAGGAATAACTTTTAGTATTCCAAGTCATGCCCATCAACCAAGTTATTTGGATACATGACTTTATATAAGACTACTTAACCCACCTACCTCAACTAAACTCATACAAGAAATTGAATATGGGGGGAAAAGTATTACTTGATCAGTTAGTAATGAAATCAACTATTTCCAAGTAAAAATTATATTGAGGGTGAGTCCCCCTATTCTCAAAAGGTGATAGAGAATAACCATGTGTCTCCATCTTCAAGCCATGTTGGGTTTAAGAAAACATATAGAAACATCAAAGTTATTTTTTTTAAGAAGGTAATAAAGGTTGATATTATAATATGTATAAATGAGTATGACATCTGACAATAGAATAAGGGGAATAGTGTTCTTTTACCAAGATTTTTGAAATATATTTGGATCCACAACAAAAGTAATAAATTGTGTCAATAGGCTTTACCTCAGGTCTTCCTAGATCTAAGGGTAAAGATTAAATTATTTTGGTGGTAGATATATTGAAAAAATATACCCATTTCATTCCCCTAAGAAAGGTAGGGATGAATGGTCATAAGGTTGGAAAAAAGTATGTCCAACATTTATTTGGGATAAATGAGATATTTAAATATATCATTTAAAATCATGATAAGATTTTTCAAATTCATTTATGACAGGATTTTTTTAGTATGTAGGTTCTACATTAGACATGAGCACTACAAACCACCCTCAAACATATCGAAAAACTAAAGGTGGTGAGAAAAATCTTGGAAGCGTGAGAAAGTGGTTACAATGGCTACATTTGACAGAGTATTAACACAACCACATACCACACAATTAAAAAAACATGTCACCATTTCATTATTTATATGGTTAAGAGGCACAATAACCATTAGATTAGTTAATTCATAAGGTAAAGTTCTGAACAAAAGAGGAATTTTTGGAAGAGATGTAAAACATTATATAAGTATTGAGAGATAAGTTTGCAGGGAACACCAATCTGATGAAGCAATAAACAAACTAACACAATATAAAGAGGATTTTTGAGATCAAGGAAATTTTGTTCATACAGTTAAAATTATATAAAAAAATACATTGAAGGATAAAGAAATACAAAAACTACAACCAAAGTATAATGTCCCATGCCAGGTGCAAGCAAGGTTGGGCGAAGTTGTGTATGCATTGGACATACCAAATAAGTAGAGTTTCTTGATGTGTTTCATGTGTTATGTTTGAACAAGAAGATAGAGGTGCATATAAATTTTGATGGCTAACGAAGAAGGCAAACTTGTGTAATAACCAAACAGAATTGTCATGGAGGAATCCAAGAAGATTTGAAATAGGGTAATGTGTATGTTGAAGGTGAAGTGTAAGGAGATAACCATGAAGGATGTAAATTGATAAATTAAGTAGTTTGTGGCAACGAATATGAGGTTGAAGAGGATTTCAAGTGGTGGGGGAGGTGTATAAGCATGAAAGAGTGAAAAGTTGTTAAAAAAACATGCCCAAAATTAAAACAAATCCTTCGGAATTAAAAAAATCCTCATTCTCATTCAAGTAATTTTTCAAGTCATGGTATATGGTAGGATGATCAATTTTTTTATGTATCAAGTAGAGGTATTGAATTCCATTCTCATAATGAAATGTTTTACAATTTTAGAGTTTGACTACATTTTATGTAAAATCTCTTTAAGAGGGAGGGCATGTTGTATAACTAAACACAACGTATATTTGCGCATACATGTGTGCATGTGCCTACTTGGCGTTATTTATATTATATTATAATTTAGGTGACTAGATTTTCTAAAGGGTTTGATCATGAGTTAGTATTTGATTGATTAGGGTCTGTACTAGTTGAATACAAATGGGAGAAAAACCTTAAATAATGTATCTTTTAACAATATCAATGTGATGAAAAAGTTATTTGCCATTGTGAGAGTTGTTTTATTACATTCAAATTTTTAGGTATAATCCACCTTCGAGAAAGATCATGCTTCCATATTTTTTCATTTATAAGTGTTTCACTATATTTTTTCATTTTTTTCTCCCAAATAACAATGTAATATTATACTATATTCCACTCTCTAACTTAACATCAATATAGAATCTACCTAATCTAAAATAATAATATTAATAGTATCTTTCCAAAAATTATTATTATTATTTGGGTCATAACATTGGTTTCCAATAATTTCATTCTTGATGATAGGTTTAATATAAAGATCCAAAATATCAAACTTTAAATTTACCTAATTGTATAAATTAAATCAATACAAAATAGCACTCGAATACATGATCTAATAATTTCTTTGCCAAACATTTTAATTCTATTAATTAAATTAATGGGATATAAAAGAAGTCTGAGTTGTGTTTACTTTCACCAGTTGGAAAGTAAAATAAGCTTGCTTTACAAAACCTTTCCCAAGTGGCATCTAGTTTGTAATGTTGGGACAGTCCTTAATTGTCTAATGAATTTTGTTGTACATTGATGTTTACCATACAATTTTATTTCAACAATTAAAAGTATGTGGATGCTTATGGTGCTATGTAAGTATTGTACTTGTGAAGATAAAGATAAGATGTATGGAAGAAATTAAGTTTAAAAGGTTTTTTTCTTAAAAATATTGAAAAGGATTAATCATTTATATTTAATTATTATATATGGATGAAATTTGGCAACCCATCAAACTTTTCCAACATGATTTTCTTTGTGAAATGCCTTCATAAATGTGTTTGTTAAGTTTTAAAATAATGGAGCCAATAACCATAGAGTAACTTACTTCATAGGATAAAGTCTATATATACTACCAATTCTATGTTATTACCAAGGATAACATAGCAATGGTAGCATGTCAACTATGAAACTTTTAATATAATTATCTATTTATTTAATAAATAATATTACAATTTTTATATTATAATGAGTGATTTTATCTCAAATATGAAAGGAAGATGTTAACAGGTCAACTAGATAACTTGCATCCAATATCTTAAACTAAGGTTGTTATTTATAAAACACTTATTAACATTCGTATGCTTAGATATCATAATATAGTTGTGATACCATCTTAATTTTATATAAACTATCTAGGTGTGGAACATGGAGCAATAGTGAAGTGAAGATGATATTAATGTGTGATTAGTACTGAAGCTGATTTCAGCATGAGTTTGCCATTGATTTCATTGATGGCAAGCTACCTTCACATTTTATTTAACTTTGAATAAAATAAAGTTGAATAAGTTGTGAAAGTATTAGTTGTAACTTTGAATTAAGCTAAGCACTTAAGCAAGGTTTTCTTGTAGTTTTTTAAAAATTCCACCTAAAGTTAACTATGATGGATGATTTTGAGTGTATGAATATTTATAAGTAGCTTAATTACCACTTTTATTTCTTTCTAAGTTATAAATTTTTTAATGAAGAATATAGTTCTTGACACATTAATTTAATTACCATATTAAAATTTGATTGTTGGAAATGATTATGTTTATGACTAGTTTTATTAGCACCTTGAAATTACTCTATGTTGTGATCCAGAAGTTTCTTTAATTATTTTATATAAGTCTATTTGGTGCCAAAATCACATAAAGATGTGGTAGGATAGGATTGATGGAGGGAAGTGGGATAAGAAGCGAGAACAAAACCACTGGAGGGGAAATATGAGGGCTAAGAAGATGAATGCTGTGCCAAAAAATAGTTACCTAGCTGAGTGGATTTATAAAACATGTTATCGTAAGGTGGTAAGTGGTTGTAAGAGGGGAAACCAACCAATGCTATAAAGTGTGAAGTATACATGGGTCATTTATTGTATATAACATTTTTAATAGGAGTGATAGGTGGTGGGTGTTCGTCACCATAGTATTTGGAGGATGGTAAGAGAAAGAACCTTAACTTAAGTATGAGGTTGGTACTATGGGGGAATGGTCTATGCCATAGCACTGGGAAACATATAAAAAAGGATATCACTAGTGTTTTGTCTTAGTATGTAACCATTGGATCATGATTAGGTTGGTAATATGTTACTAAGATGGGAATACTAGAGGAATAATCTTTATTATTCAACTTTGAGATCGCCCTTTATTTCAAATAACCATTTTAGAGAGATATTTGGTTACTCCCTAAATCTCAAATATGACCAACCAAGCTAGACATTATCTCATTAGTTGTTGCATTGGTTGTGGGTTTTGGAGCCTCTCTCATTAAAGGCTCTCAGTGAAAGGATCTATAGCCTATGATTAATTACTCTATGATAGATGATTCACAAGGAGTCATTATGGAATTATTTGGTGTTATGAATATGTTTTGGTTATTTTTAAATGGAATTAGGGGTAATTTATATCTACTTAACACATCTTCTAACAGGAGAACCCTTTAATAATGATGATCAAATATTTTCATGCTTTCAGTGTCAAGGTTTTGTAAGACAAGGAGAGGTTTAATTGCAATTTAAGGATAGATCTCACATCCTGTAGTAAGGATAATATTTTTTAATTCAAGACAATCTCTATAGGTTTTAGAATGATCTCAAAAATATTAGCTACATGATATTTGTTTTTCAAGATAGAAGAAGATTTCTAAAATTTGTTCTCCATGTTTTAGGTGGAGTTATTAGTCCATTTAAAGAAAGAAGATTTACTCGAAGGTTGAAGAATCATTTTATAAGCTTTGAGTTTAAGGTCCTATCAAAATTATATCTAGATATATTATGTGGGTTTGTATACCAAAATAATAAATGAAAGAGGAGATAAGGATGAAGGAAAGAGAGATATGAAATAAAAGGTGAAATGTAGGAGAATCCTTTCACATCAATTTCACCAAATTTGTACATGCATAAAGTAACATTTTTAACCCTCATGTAATTAAATTATAAATATTTGAATTTGAAATTTGATTAAAAGTATGATGTGATGAGTGTTTTTTTCATTAGGTTGGTTTGTTTGAGGATTTTGGATTGGAAGGGATAGAAGGGCTAACTGATCAGGTCAAGCTATTGACATGGAGTTTTGACTAGTAGGTAGAAAGGGATGCTTGTGTTGATACAAAAAAAAGTTCATCTACATATTATTAATAATTTAAGCTAGTGAATTGAGATGTGAATATGTTCTAAGAAACCTTGAGATGACAAGGACAATGGAGTAAAGCTCCTTATCAATACTTAGTTCTAGGAATTGAGCAAATCTAAGTTGAATAATTCTAAGGATTTGGATTGCTTTGTCAAGTTAGGTTTACCTGAAAAATTTCATCCATGAAGCTAATGAAATATGATGAGGCTAGACCTAAGGATAAAATAGATAGAAATTTTAATTTTTAAGTTTTTGGCTTGGCAAACTAGAAGACAAACTTGTCTTATCCGTTTTGCTTCTACTAGTCATTTTTCTTTGTCAAGAGTGTTAAGCTAAATAATAATAAGGTTTGGAAGATAATTAGATTTAAATACTTATATTTTAATCTCATAATACATATAATTTTAGATGTTGCTCACCAATACAAGGGTTGGCATTCTAGGAAACATCCATACTCTATGAAAATTTTCAAGAAGCATCATTCACAACTGAGGTAAACATTTATTTTAAAGTTTAAAAGTGTGTTTTATTTATTTAGGATTGATATTTATCTGATTTTATTTTATTTTTAATAGAGGTTTCTTGCTGATTCTATATATGGTGTTATGTTTAACAAGGTTGAGGCTAGTTTGTCCTTACAACAAGGCTTTTTTAAATGACAAAAGACTATAACACCTTTGAAATTAAAGTAGTGAAATAAAAATTAATTAAAATATATATATATATATATATTATATATATATATATATATATATATATTATTTTCTTAGATTTTTTACATGCAATGCTAATCAAATTTGAATTTAAATCAAGCAATGGAAATACTTATTTTTGGCTATTACCTGATTCTAAGAGTGTAAAAATTTGTATATGTTTGCTAGAATGAATGTTTTTTCTTTCATATTTTTATATGCATAAAATGAGAAAATAATATATAGTCTCAAAATATAAATATAAAAACTAAAAACTAAACCTTCAACTCAAATTTTATATATGTGTAATGTAATTTCATAATTTTAATATCTAATTTATAGATGCAAAGTTAATTGTAAGTTTTTTGGCTCTTGATTATTGTAAAATATTGTAATCAACTAAATATTATATGAAAATTTAATGGATTTTGATTATAATTATTATCTATGAATTTATATCACCTTATTACCATGCGATAAAGTAAAACAACTCTAAATGTAGATTCTCTTTTTGGGGCTTATTTTATTTTGTATGCAAGTTGTTTCTTTGTGTTGTGTGTGAGATTTGTATATTATAAAACTAAAAATTTGAATTTTTCTTATTATACGTAACTAATTGAAAATTTTACTTATATATCATTGATATAATATGCACACTCTTGTTCTTTAAGATCTACATCCTGTTAATGCAAATACAAAAGGCTTTGACAACTTTTCAATGTAAAGAAAAGAGAAAGAATGATATATTTTTGGGACTTTTTTGAATGAATATTTTTGAAAACAAAATAATAAAATAAAATAATTAATTTAATCTAATGAAAAAAAATTTAAAAAAATAAGAAAATAAATCTTCTAACCTAACCAAAGCAGAGTTAGATGGAGAAAAAATCTTGGTGAAATTATTTGATCTGTAGGTAGTTAGCTCAGATTATATTACTCAATAAGTGACCTGACAAAATATAAAAAAAGAGGAAATGAAATTAAGAAAAAAATAAAAATCACAACTTGAGTAAAGAGATAATTGAGCAGTGTTTGGTTATTCACAAATAACAGATTATTAGGTTGCAAGATTGTGGGTATCCTTTTCAAATTCTTATGGGTGATGTGAATATTACAACGAAACATGGGTTGAGTTATTTAAAATCAATATATGAAAGTATATACCTATATAATACCTATATGTTACGATCTCTACTACATTTTATAGATCTAAAATTTAAGGAAAAATTAATTAATTCTAAGAAAAAATAGGAGGTTGCAAGTGGAAGTTAACTAAGGCTTTCATAAGAGTGTGTTAAAGTTACCTTAAAGGTAGATAAATTGTGCTTAAACATGATTGAGATTGTATTGAGTCATTAGGAGGATATGAAAAATATAAAAGGTTTAAAAAATGACTAAAATCATGCAAAACACATAAAAACTCATGTCCTAAGAGTCATTTGCAGAATGCATCCAATAGTGGCAAAACAATTGCTCAATTTAGGAAATGGTTATGAAACCATCATGATAATTAGAGAGACAGCCACATATTTTATAAAAAATGCCATTGTAATTTTTAGAATCATCATAGTGGTCACACAAACCACCAAGGTGATTTCACAAAACATAGTGGCAATTGAATAAAACACCACAACAAATTTTCCATGTCATGTAGAAACCTAAATTAGAAGGAGAAACACTTGGAAGATAAAAATGTTGAATTTTCCAAGAGACAAAAGGGGTAAAATAAAAGAGATAAGTGATAAAAATATATGTGAGTATGTTTTAATTATGGATATCCTTGCATCATCATCAAATTTTAGAAATGTTAAAAAACCATATGATATCTAATTGATGCACCTATTTCAAAAATACATGTTCATGGATGATTATATATAAAAAACAAGTTTTGACATTCAAGCCTAAGCTCTTTTTTAAACTAGTGTGAAGGATTTATAATTACAACCTATGGGATAAAATGTAAATCAAGATAAATATGTTTGAACTCGACTCTTCAAGAAGGTATATTATTATAATTAGGCCAAAAAAAACATATTGGTTCCCTAAAAAATAAAATGGTAAGACCTTAGTTGTGATTCTAATACTATGTACATTATTATAAACCCATGTTGTAGGTGTTTTGATACATGGATTAGAGGTCATGTTTGCAATCCATAAAATATTTTTATGGTAGAGCATGTGTGTTAATCTAAGCTAGAGTCATAATCGGATAATGAGGCCTAGAGAACCTTAATTTAGGTTGGGATCCTAAATATTTGTCTCATACTATATTAGAATTGGGAGAACATATGTGTCAATAATTTCAATGATAGGTCTGGTCTATTTGGACACATTCAAGTTATTTTCCCATGTTAATAAATCTTGAGTTTTGGTCATGGTTGATATCGTAAGTCAACTTATTATTCTGGATAAGAAACAAGTCCAAGTATTATGCCAACATTTAGGCACTTATGAACGTTTCCACATTCATGTTCAATAACATCAAAGCATTGAATGTGTAGAATTAGTGTATAATGTGGACATGTTAGTGGAATATTATGTCATTAAAGATAAATTTTATGTGGTTGATATTCGGGTTGTGGAAGTTGTTTTAGAGGTTTAGTGGTTATATTCACCTTAAACACACTCCAGCAATCATCTAGAGTGATTATTGACATTTAAGAAATGGGATCATGAGTATATTGTCAATTCCTTCACCCAGTGGAAATTATAATAGTTGATTCCAAATAGATAGGAGAAATTGAAATTTTGGATTAATTATTCACATTTATAATATGGATTTTCAATATTATATCTCACAAAAATAAGTTCCATGGATTAAATAGTTGTTATGTAAGTATAATGTAGTTTCCCATGATTTATAAAATATCCTACTGTCATATAGTGAATTGGATCATATTATTGAGCTTGATGCTACAAAGGGGCCAATAAGGGTACACCCTGATAGATATGGATATTTTAAAATTTTTGAGAAATAGAAATTGATCATCAAACTTTTGGAGGTTAGCATCATCATCTCTAGTAAGAGACCAAATACTACTCCAGTGGTACTATCTAGGAAGAAGGATAGGTTGTATAGACACTATATTAATTATAGATCCCTGAAAAAAATCAAAATAAAAATGATTTTTTATTGCCAAGGATTGATGATCTTCTTGACTAATTTCATGGGGCAAACTATTTATCAAAATAATATCTTAGATCATGATACTATCATATTCTAAAAATGATTCAAGATCAATAAATGATGCCCACATATAGTAAGGGTATATTTTCCACCCTACATATAGTCACAAGATGTAATTAATTTATTTCAGGCGAACATGTTATTTTTTAAATTTACCATATTAGTCTTAAGCGCATGTTAATGCAAGGGACATTAATAGTGGATAAATAAGAAATGGATTATTTGCCTTCAATAATATGATAGTGAGATCCTTTACAAGATAGGGAAGTAAAATGTGATGGAAAATGCATTGTTGCACTAGGAATAACTTATAGTATTCCAAGCCATGCACAACAACCTACCTACCTAGATACATGACCTTATATTAGACTATTTAAAACACCCTACCTCAACTAAATTCATGCAAAAAATTAAAGATGGGGGAAAATATATTATTGGTCAATCATTAATGGAATCAAATTTTTTCAAGGAAGAATTTAATTGAGGGTGATTCTCCCTTTGCTATAAGGTGCTAGAGGGTGACCATATATCTCCATCTATAAGCCATGTTGGGTTCGTAAAAACATATAGAGGCATCAAAGGTAAATTTCTTTGAGAAGGTAATTTGAAGGTTGAGATTATAATATTTACAAATGAGTGTGACATCTTCCAACAAGAATAAGGGGAATAGTGTTCCTTTACCAAGATTTTTGTAATCAAATTTGGATCCACAACAAAAGTGATCAATTATGTTAATAGAGTTTACCTCGGGTATTTCTAGCTTTGAGGTTAAAGATGAAATTATTTTGGTGGTAGAGAGATTGACAAAATATTCCCATTTCATTCCCCTAAGAAAGATAGGGATAAATGTCCCTAAGGTTGGAAAAATGTATATCCAACATTTATTCAAGGTAAATGAGATCCTTAAATAGATCATTTGAAATTAGGATCAGATTTCTAAAAGCCACTTCTTATAGGATATTTTTTCATTATGAGGGTGATACATTTAACTTGAGCATTGCTTACCAGCCCCAAACAAATTGGCAAATAAAGGTGGTGAACAAGGGCTTGCAAGCAAGTAGGTACAATAGCTATGTTTGACCAAGTATTAACACAACGCCACATTCCACAGCTAAAAAACATGTCAACATTAAATATTTGGTATGGTTATGAGGCACTATTAGCTTTAGATTGGGTAATTCATAGGGTAAAGGTCTTGACAACAAAATAAGTTGTGGAAGAGATGTAAAACATTCTAAAAGTATTGAGAGATAAGTTGGTGGGAAGCACCAATAAGATAAAGCAACAAACAAACCAAGATAATATAAAGAGGATTGTTGAGATCAATGACACTATGTTTGTCCCAACCAAAGCATAGTGTCCCATATGAGGTGCATGCAAAGCTTGGGAAAGTTCCATATGCATTGGACATACCAAACAAGGGAAGGTTTCATGATGTGTTTCATTTGTTATGTTTAAATAAGAAGATAGCTGTGCATATAACATTTGATGGTTGATGAAGAATGAAACCTTGTACAAGAGATAGAGAGAATTGTTAGGGAAGAATCCAAGAAGATTTGAAATAGGGTAGTGTGTATGCTGAAGGTGAAGTGGAAAGGGATACCCATAGAGGATGAAAATCTATAAACTAAGTAATTTTGGCCAAGCATCCAAGGCTGAAGAGGATTTCAAGGGGGTAAGGGGTAGGGGGAATCCTGACATGATATAAAAATGGTGAATATGGAGGGAAGAAAGAACGAGTGAAATTTTGTAGGAAAAACATGCCCAAAATGCAAGTGAATCCTTAACATTTATATCTCGTTATCATACTAGGTTGAAATGTGCCAACCCATCAAACTTATCAATCATGGTTTGCTTTTTGAAATGCCTTAATAAGTGTATTTGGTAAATTGTAAAACAATGAAACCAACATCCGTAGAATCATTTATCTCGTAAGCTAAGATCTATATATATTATTACCAAGGATAACATAGCAATGGTAACAGGTCAACTATGACATTTTTAATAATATTATTTTTTTAATATTATAATGAGTGCTTTTATCTCAAATATGAAAGGAAGATGTTAAAAGGTCAACAAAATAATTTGGACCCAATATCCTAAACTAAGGTGGTTTTTTCTAAAAAACTTATTAACATTCAAATGCTTGGAGCTCATAATCTGGCTGTGATACCATCTTAATTTTCTATAAACTAGCTACGTCTGGAACATTGAGCAACAGAGAAGAGAAGATGATGTTGATGTGTGAGTAGTGTCGGAGCTGATTTCATCATGGGTCTGTCATTGATTTCATTGAAGGCAACTCCCTTTTTATTCCACTATGAATAAAAGAAAGGTGAAGAAGTTATGAAAGTATTAGTTGTAAATTTTAATGGAGCTAAGCACTTAAGCAAGGTTTTCTTGTTGCTTTGTAATAATTCCACCTAAGGCTGACTATGACAGATGTTTTCGAGTATGAATATTTATTGGTAGTTTAATTACCATTTTTATTTATTTCTATGTTTTGAATGTTTTTAATGAAGAACATAGTTCTTGACTAAGTAGTTTAATTACCTTATTAGGATTTGATTGTTTTAGGATAGAAAACATTGAAAGTGTGATTGATTTTGAACATAAGAGTAAAAGATGTGGTCAATAAGATGGTTATTCTTGGTGAAATGTTAAACATACAAGTTGGTGTAAAAAATATATTAATGTCTCTAACACTAAGGTGAAATCATGATGCCATAATCAATGAAGAATATAAATATTTGACTACCCTTGAAATTGATCACCTTATTCAACCTCTTGCATCTTATGAAGAAAGATTAAGAGACCCATTTAGAGAAAGTGACAAGAAGTATTTTGCCTCAAAATTGAAGATCACAAAGAGTGAATGTGCCATCAATAATAATAAAATCTAAAAACAATGAAAAAATCAAAATCAAAATTATTCAATAAGAAATAGAGGAAGAAGAGGTGGTTTACCAACATGAAAACAAGTTAAAAGTATGTTTGAAAAAATAAATATTCAATGTTATTACTATAAAGTATATGATCATTTTAAATGAGTATGTAGATTAAAAATAAATAATAAAAGTAAAAGTGTTAATTATATTAATGAAGATGAGAAATCTTTTCCATATAATTTATTCTTTTCATATAACAAATTTAAAAACTATCTTAAATAAATTTGATATCTATATTTAGATTGTTTTCTGAAAAACAAAAATTTTGAAAAAAAGATCAAACTTTATGATGATAAATATTTGTAAGTTGCAACAAAAGGAACTATAAAGATAAATGTTAAAGAATGCAAGAAATATGTTAATTATATTTATTGTACTCTAGAGTTAAAACATACTTTATTGAGTGTTAGAGGTAAGTACTGAGCAAAGTTTTTTTTAACAATTCCACCTAAGGTTAACTATGATGGATGTTTTCGAACATATGAACATTTATTATCATTTTTATTTCTTTCCTAGTTCTGGATTTAAGGCTGACTATGACGGATGTTTTCGAGTAAATGAATATATATTGATTTTTATTTCTTTCCAAGTTTTGAATGTTTTTGTGAAGAACAGAGTAGATTTGATTGATGGAAATGAATTTGTTTTTAGGACTAGTTTTATCGGCACCTTGAGCTTTCCTATATTTGGGTGTGATATTGTCAGACGGAATGCATTTCATATGTTTATCGTTTTGTTTCTAAGCTAAACTTAATCTTATATTTGGTTTATATGTTGGTTGATTTTAAAATTCATATTAAAAACTTCATTTTCTTAAATTTTTATTTGACTTTTTTTTTCAGTATATTTTTTTTTCTAAATTTTGGTATTAATTTGTTGAGATTTTATTTAATTTTATATTTTGTGATATTTTTTATTTTTTAAATATGATCAAGATATTATTAATATAGTTTTAAATTGTTATTAATATAAAATAAACATAATTTAAATTTAAGTGAGATAATTTAAATTTAAGGGAGATAAATATATTTCATATTTATTAATTTTTTTGGTGAGATATTAAATAAATTTTATATAATAGACATATACTTTTAATTGATTTTGGATAAATAGATAGATAGATAGATAAATAAACAAATATATGGATAGATAAAACAATAATTTATTTTCAAATGTAGATATTGAAAACTCGAAAAAAATATTGAAAAATCGACGAAAGTAGATCGAACTTGAACCTACTTCTACTTCTTGATTAACAACTTTAATTAAATTTCTTAATCACTTAATGGAATAATTGAATTTTCTTTGTTTCTTTTAACAACCATCCTTAATTGAATTAATTAATCACTTAATGGAATAATTGAATTTTCATTGTTTCTTCTAATATAATTTTTGATAAAATATGTGGTTTTCGAGTAGGTTAATTTTATTTTTTTACTTAAATTGCTTATTAAATATAAAATGTAGTATGTGAAAAATTATTGAATGTTGCTAAATTTTGATAGACTTTAGGATGATAGGATGTATGTTAAGCATTGCACTTGTTTTCTTCATTTTGTTGTGTTTTTCTTGTGACCGTTTAATATTGATTTGTGTATCAATAGATTTTTAATTTAAAATTAATTTTTAACAAATTTATAAATATTGTGTATTTATTATTTATATGTTATTCACATGAATATAATGAGCACTTGAAAAGTTTGTAGAGGAAAGGAAGTATTTATTGAAGTACAGAATTTAATTTTTAAACATACACCAAAAGATATTAAGTTGCGTGCATGTTATTGGAGATTCTCTAATCATTGAGGTTTGTTGTTTTTGAATATTTTTATTTTTTATGGGCTTGCCAAATATTAATATATTTCAATTATTATAAGATTTAATACATGTTTATAATATATGTTGTTTCGTGATAAATCATAAAATATTAAAAGATTTACTTTGCCAATCAATGCGGAAATTGGACGTCAATCACTATGTGACTCTTTCATAAGGAAATATTTTCTTCATGTAGATATTTTGCCAACAAGGCCTAGAATTGATGGCCATATGAAACGTCATGAGAGTTTATTACCTATGTGGCCACTTGTTGTCACTCAGCGCGGATTCTCAATATCTAATTCATATTGCACAATTACTCAACGTCTTGCCATTTATAACTTCAATATAATCGTACACACTATTAGATCTCCACATACCGTAATTGTACAAAATTCATAACAGTGAAAAGCTATCTTACTTTACTGGTACCAAACTGACACACTTGTTGGATTATCTAACAGGAGCTGGTT
Source organism: Torreya grandis (assembly GCA_037957365.1). Taxonomy (NCBI): domain Eukaryota; kingdom Viridiplantae; phylum Streptophyta; class Pinopsida; order Cupressales; family Taxaceae; genus Torreya; species Torreya grandis. The sequence goes on from JARHVA010000077.1 coordinate 4,470,931, forward strand.
GCTTTTGAACAAATGTATTGAACTGAAAAAGGTTAAAGGTCTGTTCTTAGAGATGAAACCTCACGAAAAAGCTGTCCCCTTGTGATGCCTACGCATATAGAGTGGCTATATACAGCTAGGACGTGTTCATAAGACTTTATATCTTATAATTGAATGTTCTCTTCAGGTCTTATGTAGATCCAAATTGAAGAGGAAATTATCGCTTTTGTGTTTTGTAGGAGTTGTTCAATTATTGATAGGGTGTTTTTTTAAATTATTGATAAGAGTGTTCTTTGTATTATGAGCCCAGTCTCCTTAAATTAATAATTTGATAGTTTTTTTTTTTAAGATTTAGGTGTCAATAATGTTGTTTTAATAGTTGTAATTATTATTATTTTTTTGTAATAGGGGGTTGGAGACTATTATTGTAATGTTGGAAGTTATTTATTGGTTTGTCATGATGGAGCTCTATGTGTAAAGGGATGGTTTAGTTGACAATTGTGTTCAACTACCTTATGATTAGGGTATTATAATTTCTCTAGCACCCCCTAAGACCACTTAAGATGGTTGGGTGGCACTCAATCTTCTTTCAGTTGAGCTTTTTGTTTAGAGCTCATAACCTCCTAAGGATGTTCTACATCCACCACCTTCTCCAACTGTGACTTGTGCCTTGCTTTCTTATGATGTATTCATATAATTTTTGGGTTGTTGTGCATTGCCAAGTTGTTTAATTTAAACTTTATTTTCTTACCAGCATAGAGCTTGACTGTACACACTAACCGTTTGTTTGTTTGTTTGTTTATTTATTTATTTATTTATTTTTATTTTTATTTTATTTTTTTATTTATTTTTTGGTGGGGGGTCGGGGGTGGGGGAGCGACGTTGGGGCATGCGGGGGAGGCAGGGCTGGGGTAATTTATTTCACTTGTTTGGTTGTGCCCAGCTGGTAGAGGTGTTCCAATGGCTATGTGTTCACTTGTTCGGTTTTGCCCTCCATCAAGGTAGTTTTGTGTTCACTTGTTCGTTGTTTTCATTGCAAGGTTTTACTAGTTCACATGTCGTGGATTCCACCCAATTGCCTTACTATATAAATTGATATTTGAATAATAGATGTGTTTCCAATAGTAAAATGTTTGTCCCTCATGGTGAGTTGGATATATATATATATATATATATATATATATATATATATATATATAATTTGGACTATTAGTGCAAAGGCTTAAGTACAATCTTTTTTTATCATTTGCATGCATAACATAGTTTTACTCTCTATATTTAGCCTATACTTAGCATAATAAATTTGATGTATACTTATATTTGAGTTTAGCATCCAATTGGCATGTTATAAATCTGATTATCACCCTTGTACATTATCATTTCTAGATTCTTAATTCTAGTATATTGCCAAGGTAAGATATAAACTCATATCCATTTTAGGGTTAAACAATGATCATATGGACATATAATTCAACATAGATGCTGAATTTTACTAAAATATTATGTATATTGTAAATACAAATGTTGACACAGTGGATTGCATTCAGGGGTAGGACGCCTAGCTCCTGCCCGTTCGCACGCAACAATGGAAACTCCCCTCTCGCCTGTGGGACCATCGAAGCTGGAGGGGAGAGTCTTTAGATAAGGGCTAGTTCCCTCTGATGTATCTTTTAGGCCCTGGTTTCTCCTACTTCTAAAAAATAAAATGAAAAAAAGGGGGGGTGAAATAGGAGAGAGAGATGCTGAAAATAGAACCTAAGCCTAAAAGATGAAAAGGTGATACACCAAAAAAGTTTGATCCACTCAAGCCTGAACATACACTTTTCACCAAGAAGCAGCACCCATACACATCATCTAATGTGGGAAGCTCTTCTGCAACAGTGAGCTAGGGGTCCATGGAAATATAGGGAGGAAGGAACTACCAGAGGCATCCTCAGACACACTTATGATGACCTATTCAAAAGAACCTACACTCCTCTAGGGACAATTCTGGCAAACCTGCAAAAGAGAAGCTCACAATGCACTAGACATGCTGGAGTCATTCTATGAAAAGCATAAAAGACAATGACTTAACACAAAATAAATCATAGACATATGTGTGAGTGCAAGTTTAGATGGAGGTAAAAATGCTAAGTCTTGATTGAAGGTAAAATCTGGCAGAGTTCTACCTTACAAGCCCGAGAGATTTTTGGGCAGAGCTTTTGCCTTAAGGCTGAGAGAATGGATCCTTCTCAAAATGAGAATTTTACAATATATAGAAAGAGGGAGAGAACTTGGCACTTTCTGGGAAAAACTTTGGTGCTCTTTTTTCAAGTGGTCCATGTGCGTTCTGAACCTTGGGAAGAGGAAATCATTTGATTGTTGGCTCCTGCTTTAACTTTGGCATCCCAACATTAATAAGAAAACATGGCCACACCTCTTTTCCTATAAATAGATTGCAGTTTGTCCCCTCATAAATGCCAAATGGAGAAATCAGGCCACACCGCTCATTGTTTACACCGTTTGATGACCATCTAGCAATAACTCGCCACTTGGACTGCTTTGTCTTTTCTTACACATTGTCTTTTTCCTGGTTGCTCTCTTTTTGGCTTTGTCACTTTTTTGCTTCTTCTAGTGGGTCGCTACATTCCTTAGGCTCTTTTATGCTTGCCTTGGCCACTTTCTGCTAATTTTCAAATAAGTGACACGTGGTGTGTTCCACTGTGAAATTGGCAGGACACGTGGCAGCATCTGCTTGACTCATAGAAGCTTTAGGTACCCTTTGAAGGTCCTACAAAAGAGGACATGTGTCGACGTCTTCTCTCTTTAGCAGTTCATTAGAGCCCACCACAGTGCTCATGAGACAAAAAGGGAGAGATGGTGGGTGTTGACACTTGTCAGCTTCCATCGAGCCTTTTAGGGGATACATGGCACGTTCCACTTCTTTTAGAGAAAACATGTCAAGCCTCCTGCAATTTCCACTTGGCACTTTCCACGCTCTGGCTCCTTTGGCCCTTAGGGGCTATCTTTTGGTGGGTCATTGCACTCCTTAGGCTCTTCCTGCTTTCCTTGGCCACTTTTCACCAATTTCAAATAAGTGACATGTGGCGCATTCCACTGTGAAATGGGTAGGACACGTGGCAGCATCCACTTGACTTATGGAAGCCTTAGGCACCCTTTGAAGGTCCTGTGGAAGAGGACATGTGTTAGCTTCTGCTCTCTTTAGTAATTCATCTGGGGCCCACCACAGTTCTTACAAGACAAAAGAGAGAGATTACGGGTGTTGACACTTGTTGGCTTCTGCTGAACCTTGCAAGGGACATGTGGCACATTTTGTTGCTCCTAAAAAAGCATGTCAAAGCCTTTCATGGTTGCCACTTGGTGCCTTCCATGCTTTGGATTTCCTGGTGTAAAATTTAATGTTCGTGGGCCCGTCACAGTTTGAATACCAATGGCTAGTTTGTCGTGTTTAACTTTGACATTTTCGGGCCCATCACCCCATGGACTTTCCTTCAGCTTCTTGCTTCGGCCCTTTCTACAGATTTTTTCCTTCAAATTTCTTCCCCATGGGCTTTTTTCGTGGACAATTTTCCCATGGACAAAAAGTCCACAAGAATTGGCTGCTTTGATTTCTTTTGGGGTTTTCCCTGGGTCCTTTTCTCTCACAGCCTTTATCCAAATATCTTCAAACTTTTTGTCTGAAGGAATTCCTTCGAACAAAAAGTCTAAAAGAATTCACTCAATGACTTAAGTCTTTTTCCGCATTTTGAATTTCTTTGATTGAACCAAAAGCTGTTGAACCATTTGAACTGAACTGAAGCGTTGAACCTTGCCGATGAACTTAGCTTTGAACCAAAGCAATGAACTTTGTCGATTAAACCAAGAGTTTAACTTTGCCAAAGCATTGAACCAACTAAATTGAACCAAGCCTTTAAATTGAGCTGATGAACTTTGTAGTTGAACTGAAGCATTGAACCTAAGCGTTGAAACAAGGCATTGAACCGAAGCATTTAACTAGTTCAATGGTTCAACATTTCAAAGATGCCAACTTTCCTTGTGAATTTTTTCAAATAAGAGTCTAAAAAATCTTTGTAAAACCTTGCACTCTTTGTCTAGTTCTTCAACTAACAAAAGACTACACCTATAGAGTTCATAGAAGTCCTTGTGAAGTTCGTAGAAAACCTACAGAGTCCATAGAAATGGACCTGCAGAGTCTGTTAAAATTATGCAGAGTCCATAGAAATTTCCAGATTCATGCAAAATCAAAAAATGAAATGGCCCAAAATAGAAGGGATAGAAGGGGACCAATTTTTGTCCTGTTGGGAAAAAAATGGTCAACAAATTGGTGACTCCCAGGGGAAGCATGCATGCTATGCTTAGAGACCAATTGCCTTTTAGTCCATCGAGCACAGAGTCAGATGCAGATCTAAAAGAGTTAGCCACTACCTTGAGGGATCCCAGAATAAAACATGAAGCCTTTTATCCCACACACAAAGGAAAACACACACAAGGCTAAAACCACTACTTGTACAAATTGCACATAGGGAAAGCAGGAAAAGAAACTGGAAGATAACTACTATATACATCTAACCAAGAATATTTACCTCCCTCCTAGATCAAAGGGAAAATTTCTTAAGTTTCCTCCCTGGCTAGGAAACTTATGGTGCCAGACAAGTGGCTGAATGAAGTGGAGACTTGGTGACCTGTGCCTCTTGCCTGTCACCTGGATTGGCTTGCATATGAGTGGATCAGAATCAAACATGCTCCCAACATATTTTTAATTTGCTTGTTCTTGAAAGCTTGTTGAATGCTGGTTCTTCATGTTGGTGCATTTCACCAAGAAATTTGTGGCTATTGGCTCATCACCATAAGCCCTTTGATATGCACAGTCCCTCTGCAATGCATCATGGTTTGACCTGTTCCCTTCTACTTCATTGAAAACCCTGTCAAACTCATCCTCTAGTTCCTCTTGGCCTTCTTGAAGAGGGGTGACTATTGTGATGTTTGAAATATAGTCACAAACTGATTTCTCATCCCATAAAACATCACCTCTTTGTTTAAAGCTCTCTTCTTCAAGGCTTTCCTCAAGGAAGACCAGCTTCTCCTTTTCCTCCTCAAAGACTAGAGTTTCTAGACGTTTAAAGGCATCCATCTAGTCCTCATCTAACTCAGGCTACTCAGCGTAGTCATCCTCTTCATCGAAACAACAAGGAAGTTCATCAAACAAAGGGGGAGAGAGCTCACCATGCTTAAGTTCCTCCTCATATTGCTGGAACATCCGCATGTATGCATGCCCTGTGTCTTCTCCATTGGTGATGAGGTATTCACAATGAGCATCGATGATTATTTATTCCTCATCATCGCTCACTATAGCCTCTTGGAGAGCTGCAAATTGGATCTTCTACTCCTCCATGGCCTCCTGTAAAATAGGGTCCTCCTTGAGAAGGGATGAAGTGAAAAAACCATGTGGTAGAGGACACAGTCCTTGAGCTAGAATCAAATGATTATCCTCTTTCCACTTGGCTAGCACTTCATCTATATTAGGTGTGGCCTGATATCTCTCTTGGGGGTGTGTAAGTGGGGTGTTTTTAGACATGGAATGTGCCATTGGGTCTGAACCGTCTATCACACATTGGCTGAGGAATCTCTCTCTGAATTCCAACTCTACAATTCTTTTGGCTATATCCTCTTGGAAGAGCCTTTATTTGAGGTCACCAGCATCATCATGAGTAGGAGCAGCATCATCTTCTTCAAGGTTTTGAGCAAAACCTTTCTTCTCCTCTTTCATGCCCCATGATTCTACTGTTTTATTCTAGTTCAGGATTTCAGAATTGGAATTTTGCTCCTATGAACAGGCAGCAACTGTGTTTTCTCCAAAGTCTTGGGGCTCCTCCACAAGGTCTAAAAATTCCATTTCTCTTTCATGAAGCAGTCTCATTCTAGCCTCTAAATCCTCAATTTGTTTGGCTAGATTATTCTAAAAGAGTCTTTCTTGAAGGTCACCAGCATCATCATAGAGATGGGTAGGAGCAATTTTGAGAGAGATGTGCTAGTTCAAAAAGTTCCCCCCAAAATAAGATTCATGATCTAAGGAGTTTAGAAGGTTCATCTCCATGGGAGGTTGTCCCAGTTCCCTTTGATGCTTGAAGGCTAGGCGCATGGGGTCAAGAGCAGGGTTGATTGATGCATAGGATGAGCCAGAATGAGCAAGTGCCATCTGGTAGAAAGGATTTGGTGCACAAGAGGGGGCTTTTTTTAGTATAGAAGGGGGTGCACAAGGCTGACTGCCTTGCATGGATGGATTCCTCCATTTTGCTACCTCCTCCTCCATGGATTACAAGGCCTAAGCTTGCCTGAACAAGCATGCCTCTTTATACATCATCTCCTACTGATATCCATATTGCTCATCCAATCTATCGATCTCCATTACCTGCTTCTCAAAAACCAGTGCCACCTCCCTTATCATTGAAGGCAACTAGGGGAGCTGCTTGAGGTGATTCTCTGAATATCTTGAGTTTGATCGAAGTCATATGAAGGAATACAAGACCCATGATTTTGTGCAAAGGAATTATACATACAAAAAGTGATTTCTTAATGGCACCAGGCTGCTTAACTAGCTGATTCAACTCAGAGTTGCCATTGGTGTTGATATAAAATACTCCAAAGGCTGGTTGGTTGAAGAACACACCAAAAATTCTTCAACTCTTTGGACACAACTTGTCCTAGTTGGTTTCTTTGGGCATGCCAAAAACTATTGATGTAGTGGATTGCACCTGGGGGCAGGACGCAAGGTTTTATTTCCACCCTACATACAATCACAAAATGTAATCAATTTTTTGGGGGGAGTAAGTTCTTTATTAAATTTACCATCTTAGCATTTAGACCCTATTAACGCAAGGGATATTAATAGAGGAGAAATACAAATAGATTGTTCAAGTTAAATAATATGACATTGAGATCCTTTAAAATAAATGGAAGTAGATTGTAATGGTAAATGTAGTATCCTTCTAGGAATAACTTTTATTATTTCAAGCCGTGCCCATCAACCAACCTACTTGGATACATGACCTTATATAAGACTACTTAACCCACATACCTCAACTAAACTCATGCAAAAAATTGAATATGGGGGGAAAAGTATTACTTGATCAGTTAGTAATGAAATCAATTTTTTCCAAGTAAATATTTTAATTGAGGGTGAGTCCCCCTTTTCTCAAAAGGTGATAGAGAATAACCATGTGTCTCCATCTTCAAGCCATGTTGGGTTCAATAAAACATTTCGAAACATCAAAGTTATTTTTTTAAAGAAGGTATTAAAGGTTTATATTATAATATGTATAAATGAGTATGACATCTGACAATAGAATAAGGGGAATAGTGTTCTTTTGCCAAGATTTTTGAATTAAATTTGGATCCACAACAAAAGTAATAAATTGTGTCAATAGACTTTACCTCAGGTCTTCCTACATCTAAGGATAAAGATTAAATTATTTTGGTGGAAGATATATTGAAAAAATATACCCATTTCATTCCCCTAAGAAAGGTAGGGATGAATGGTCATAAGGTTGGAAAAAAGTATATCCAACATTTATTTGAGATAAATGAGATCTTTAAATTTATCATTTAAAATCATGATAAGATTTTTCAAATTCATTTATGATAGGATTTTTTTTAGTATGTAGGTGCTACATTTAACATGAGCACTACATACCACCCTCAAACATATTGGAAAATAAAGGTGGTGAGAAAAATCTTGGAAGCATGAGCAAGTGGTTACAATGGCTACATTTGACAGAGTATTAACACAACCACATACCACACAATTAAAAAAACATGTCACCATTTCATTATTTATATGGTTAAGAGGCATAATCACCATTAGATTAGTTAATTCATAGGGTAAAGTTCCCAACAAAAGAGGAATTTTTGGAAGAGATGTAAAACATTATATAAGTATTGAGAGATAACTTGGCAGGGAACACCAATCTGATGAAGCAATAAACAAACCAACACAATATAAAGAGGATTTTTGAGATCAAGTACATTTTATTCATATAGTTAAAATTATACAAATAAAATACATTGAAGGATAAAGAAATACATAAACTACAACCAAAGTATAATGTCCCGTGCCAGGTGCAAGCAAGGTTGGGGAAAGTTGTGTATGCATTGGACATACCAAATAAGTAAAGTTTCTTGATGTGTTTCATGTGTTATGTTTGAACAAGAAGATAGTGGTGCATATAAATTTTGATGGCTATTGAAGAAGGCAAACTTGTGCAATAACCAAACAGAATTGTCATGGAGGAATCCAAGAAGTTTTGAAATAGGGTAATGTGTATGTTGAAGGTGAAGTGTAAGGGGCTCCCCATGAAGGATGTAAATTGATAAATTAAGTAATTTGTGGCAAAGAATATGAGGTTGAAGAGGATTTAAAGTGGTGGGGGAGGTTTATAAGATGAAAGAGTGAAAAGTTTTTAAAAAAACATGCCCAAAATTCAAGCAAATCCTTAGGAATTAAAAAATGCCTCATTATCATTCAAGTAATTTTTCAGGTCATGGTATATGGTAGGATGGTCAAATTTTTTATGTATCAAATAGAGGTATTGACTTCTATTCTCATAATGAAATGTTTTACAATTTTAGAGTTTGACTACATTTTATGTAAAATCTCTTTAAGAGGGAGGGCATGTTGTATAACTAAACACAATGTATTTTTGTGCATACATGTGTGCATGTGCCTACTTAGCATTATTTATATTATATTATATTTTAGGTGACTAGAGTTACTAAAGGGTTTGATCATGAGTTAGTATTTGATTGATTAGGGTCTGTAGCAGTTGAATACAAATGGGAAAAAAACCTTAAATAATGTATATTTTAACAATATCAACTTGATGAAAAAGTTAATTGCCATTGTGTGAGAGTTGTTTTATTACATTCAGATTTTTAGGTATAATCCACCTTTGGGAAAGCTCATGCTTCCATATTTTTTCATTTATAAATGTTTCACTATATTTTTTCAATTTTTTTTCCCAAATAACAATGTAATATTATACTAGAGTCCTTTAATCTTATAGGATTGAGCTTAAAAAAATGAAAATATCTAATCATGTGAAACTAGACTTAACTTAATTCCACTCTCTAATTTACAATCAATATAGAATCTACTTAATCTATAATAATAATAATAATAATAATAATAATAATAATAATAATAATAATAATAATAATAATAATAATAATAATAATAATAATAATAATATCTTTCCAAAAATTATTATTATTATTTGGGTCATAGCATTGGTTTCCAATAATTTCATTCTTGATGATAGGTTTAATTTTGAGAATATACCAATTTTTTAATATACTTTTAGTATGAAAAAGTTAATTGAACTAATATATTCAACCAAATTTATTAAGTGTTTATTTTCAAATGAGATATTGAGAACTTCAAAAAATAAGATCAAAATTCAATCCAATCTCACATGAAGTAAGCAAATATCCCTTAAATTATGATGTAACAATTAAAATGGATACATCCATATTGAAATAACTTAAATTCAAAATCGTAGTAGAAAAAAATAACATTAACTAAAAGAAATGCCATACAAAAATTAAAACTCCTAATTATTTTTTTCATAAGATATAGGCCAACCAGTTCCAAAATTATCATATATTAAAAATATATATAATAAACATACATCAGACAACTAGCCTAATTAAATTATTAATCGCTAAGTGGAATAATTAAATTTTCTTTGTTTCTTCTACTATAATTTTTGGACTAGAGTGAAATCCAAGAGGATCAAAAATAATGTGATTGCTTTACAAATCCTTAGGAGCATCCTTCTCAACATCCTTGCTTTATTAAGTTTTTATGATCCAAACTGATAACAGGGAAAAGCTATCTTACTTTAATAGTACCAAACTAACATACTTGTTGGGCAATCTTTAAGTAGCTGGTTGCTTTTGAACAAATGTATTGAAGTTAAAAAGGTTAAAGGTATTTTCTTAGTAATGAAACCTTAGAGAAGTTGTCCCCTTGTGATGCCTATGCATATATAGAGTGTGGCCATAGAGACCATTCCTATCCTAGATCCTAAAACATAAATTTTTGTTTTTTATTTTTTTTCTAATATTTGTTTGTGAATATAATTCGAGTATATTTTATCTTATGAGATATCCTTTATCAAACAAATAAGAATCTAATCATATGAGTTAGGTATTCTTTTGTCAAATAAATAAGAATCTAAATATATGGGTTAGGTATTTCTTTGTCAAACAGACAAGCGTCTAACCAAACGAGTTAGACATCTAGACATGAGTAAGGTATGCTCTGGGTAGACAATTGACTCATCAAAATCAACCGGATCCTGAGTCGGTCACTATTCACCACTCATCTCTACTAGATAAGAATCGAGTTTTTCATGACATAGTGGCATGTATGAAACATATAATAAAAAGTTGCATTTTGCCTTAGAATTTGGCCTAAAGCCTCAAGAACTATGATAATCCAACCGGGATCCTTCTGAGTATATCACAGAGTTCTTATCTTTGCTTTGTATATCTAAATTAGGACCTTATTTTGATGGTCTTACTTTTTCATTTAGCTTTAATCTTGTTTAGCATACAAACTCAAACCCCATCCTATTCACCTATGTGCTGGAAGCATCTTTCACTTCTCAGAATTTCTACATATCTGCTTCCAAATAGGACCAAGGTGTAGTATGCATGTAGTTCTATATTTTACTCTAAGTTTCATGTGAACTGTGAATTTGGGTATGCAACGATTGTTAGGGCCTAGTTCATTTTAACGTGAGCATTGCTTACCACCCCCAAACAAATTGGCAAATAAAGGTGGTGAACAAGGGCTTGGAAGAAAATAGGTACAATAGCTATGTTTGACTAAGTATTAACACAACACCACATTCCACAGCTAAAAAATATCTCAACATTAAATTTTTGGTATGGTTATGAGGCACTATTAGAATTAGATTGGGTAATTCATAGGGTAAAGGTCTCGACAACAAAATAAGTTGTGGAAGAGATGTAGAACATTCTAAAAGTAATGAGAGATAAGTTGGTGGGGAGCACCAATAAGATAAAGCAACAAACAAACCAAGATAATATATAGAGGAGTTTTGAGGTCAATGACAATATGTTTGTCCCAACCAAAGCATAGTGTCCCATATGAGGAGCATGCAAAGCTTGGGAAAGTTCCATATGCATTGGACATACCAAACAAGGGAAGGTTTCATGATGTGTTTCATGTGTTATGTTTAAATAAGAAGATAGCAGTGCATTTAACATTTGATGGTTGATGAAGAATGAAACCTTGTACAAGAGATAGAGAGAATTGTTAGGGAAGAATCGAAGAAGATTTGAAATAGGGTAGTGTGTATGTTAAAGGTGAGGTGGAAGGGGATACCCATGGAGGATGCAAATCTCTAAACTAAGTAATTTTGGCCAAGCATCAAAGGCTGAAGAGGATTTCAAGGGCGTACGGGGTAGGGGGAATCCCGACATGATAAAAAAATGGTGAATATGGAGGGAATAAAGAAAGAGTGAAAGTTTGTAGGAAAAACATGCCGAAACAGCAAGTGAAGCCTTAACATTTTTTAAAAAATCCTCATTCTCATTCTTGAGTAATATGTCAAGTCATGGTATATGGTAAGGTGATCGAATTCTTCATGTATTAGCTAGAGTATTGAGTTCTATTATCATAATTAAATGTTTTACACTTTTATATTTTGTCAACCTTTGAGGTAAAAGCTCTTTAAGGAGGAGGGCATGTTGTATAGCTAAACACAATCTATATTTGTAAGTCTGTGCATGTGCATGTGTGTGTGTGTGTGTGTGTGTGTATTTGTGTGTGTGTGTGTGTGTGTGTGTATGTGTGTGTGTGTGTGTGTGTGTGCTTTTTTAACATTATTTATATTATATTATATTATATTTTGGGTGCCTAGAGTTATTGAAGGGTTGAATCATGAGTTACCTTTAGATTGATTAGGGTTTATAGTCACTGAATACAAATAAGAGAAAAACTCTAAATAATAAATGTATTTACAATATTAACATGATGCAAAATATATCACCTATTATATGAGAGCTATTTTATTAAATTCAGATTTGTATATACAATCCATCCTCAGGAAAATACATGCTTCCATATTTTTTTAATTTATTAAGATTTCACTACATTTTGCAGTTTTGTTTTCCAAATAACAATGCAATACTGAACTAGAGTCCTTTAATCATATAGAATTGGGTTTAACAAAATTGAGATTCACTAATCATGTGTTAATACACTTAACTCAACTTAATTACACTCCTCAAATTTAACATCGATTTATAATCTACCTAATATAAATTAATAATGATAATATCATTCCAAAAATAAATATTATTATTATTTGGTTCATAGAATTGGTTTCAATAATATCATTCTTGATGATAGGTTTAATATAAATATTGGAAACATCAAATTTTAAAGTTTACCTAACTGTACAAATTAAATCAATGCAAAAGAATGCTCAAAGACATGAGCTAATAATTTTTTTGCCAAACTTTTCGATTCTATTAGTGAAGAGGGGACAAAAAACAAGTCTGCGTTGTTTTATTTACTTTCACCGCTGGAAAGTAACGTAAGATTGCTTTCCATAACCTTTCCCAGGTGGCATCTAGTTTGTAATGTTGGGACAGTCCTTAATTATCTAAATAAAAATTTCTTACATTGATGTTTATCATACAATTGTATTTGGACAATTAAAAGTATGTGGATGCTTTTGGTGCTCTGTAATTATTGTACTTGTGAAGTTAATGACAATATTTGTGGAAGAAATAAATTTTAAAAGGTCTATTTCATAGAAAATTTGAAAAGGATTTATCATTTATATCTCGTTATCATACTAGGTTGAAATGTGCCAACCCATCAAACTTATCAATCATGGTTTGCTTTTTGAAATGCCTTAATAAGTGTATTTGGTAAATTGTAAAACAATGAAACTAACATTCGTAGAATCATTTATCTCGTAAGCTAAGGTCTATATATATTATTACCAAGGATAACATAGCAATGGTAACAGGTCAACTATGACATTTTTAATAATATTATTCTTTCATATTATAGTGATTGCTTTTATCTCAAATATGAACGGAAGATGTTAAAAGGTCAACAAGATATTATGGATCCAATATCCTAAACTAAGGCGGTTCTTTCTAAAACACTTATTAAGAGGGGGCAACAACCAATGCTAGCAAGGGTGAAGTATACATGGGTCGCTTATTGGCTAGAACATTTTAAAGAGGAGTGAAAGGTGGTGATGTGTGGTTTGCCAAGTGGGGTAAGATGAAAAACCCCAAACGGGGATTTACACATGAGGTTGATAAGATGGGGGAATGTTCAATAACATAGGATTGTGCACCTCATAAGAAAATATATCACTAGCTTTTTGGCTTGATATGTAACCATTAGGGTAATTAGGTTGGTATTAGGGTAGTTTGTAATAAGTCACTAGGATGGGAATACTAGAGGAATAATCTTGATTGTTCAGGTTCGAGGTCATCCTTTGTTTCAAATAACCATTTCAAAGAGATCCTTGATTACCCTCTATATCTCAAATGTGACTAATATGTGTCTGATCAAGGTAGAGATAGCTCATTTGGTGTTGCATTAATTGTTGGTTTGGGAGCCTCTCTCATTGGAGGCTCTCAGTGAAAGGATCGATAGCCTATGATTAATTAATCTCTGTTAGATGATTCATGAGAAATCGTCATGGGATTATCTAGTCGTGTGAAAGTGTTTTGGTTATTTTTCAAGGGAATTAGGGGTAATTTGTATCTACTCAACCCATCTTATAACAAGCGGACTTTCTAATAATACTAATTGAACATTTGCATGCCTTCAATGTAAAGGGTTTGTAAGACAATGTGAGGTGTAAGTTAAATTTTAGGATAGATCCCACCTCTTTCAGTAAGGGTAATGTTTTTGAATTCAAGGTAGTTTCTAGAGGTTTTATAATGATCTCATAGTTCTTATCTTGTGATTCCATGAGATTTGTTTTTCAAGATAGAAGAAAAATATTTTTAAAATTTGTTCTTCATATTTTAGGTGGAGTTGTTATTCCATTTAAAGAAAGAAGCTTCGCTTGGAGGTTGGATAATCCTTATATAAGATTTAAGGTATAAGGTCCTATCAAACTTCTATCCAGGTATATTATGTTGGTGTGTGTACATTCAAATAAAAAATGAAAGATGAGAGAAGGATGGAGGAAAGAAAGAAATGAAAGAAAAGTTGAAACATTGAAGAATCCTTTCACATCAATTTCACCAAATTTGCATATATATAAAGTAACATTTTAACCTTTGTACATTAAAATTATAAATATTTAACTCATAAATTTGATTTAAAATATGATGTGATGAGTGGTTTAATGGTTAGGTTTGTTTGGTTGAGGATTTTCAATCGAAAGGGCTAGTTGATTAGGTCAAGCTATTGGCATGGGGTTTTGACCAGTAGGTGGAAAAGGTTGCTTTTGTTGATATAAAAATGTTTCACCTACATCGTATTAATCATTGAAGGTATTACATTGAGATGTGGCAGTGTTCCAAGAACCATTAGAGATGACAAGGATAAGGTAGTGAAGCTCTTGGTCTATACTTAATTCTAAAAATTGAGCGAATCTAGGTTGAATAACTCTAAGGATTTGGATTGATTTGTTAGGTTGGGTTTACCTATAATATGTCATCCAAAAATTTAATGAAATATGATGAGGCTAGACCTAAGGATAAAAGAGATAGAAAATTATAATTTCAAGTTGTTGGCTTGGCAAACTAGAAGATAGACTTGTCTTATTGGTTTTGCATCTACTAGTCATTTTTGTTTGCCAAGAATGTTTAATTAACTAATAATAAGGTTGGGAAGACAAGTCGAGTGAAATACGTCTAGTTGAAGCTCATAATACATCTCATTTTAGATGTTGTTCACCAATTCAAGGCCTGGCATTCAAGGAAACATTCCTAATCTATGAAAATGAGCTTGTTCAAGAAGTGTCATTCACAATTGAGGAAAACATTTGTTTTTAAGTTTAAAAGTGTGTTTTATTTATTTAGGCTTGATATGTAGTTGATTTAATTTTATTTTAAAAATAGGGGTTTTGCTGATTTATAGTTGGTGTAATGTTTAGCAAGGTTTAGGCTTGTTTGTACTTACAACAAGGCTTTTTTAAATGATAGAAGACTATAACACCTCTGAAATTCAAGTAGTGAAATAAAAAGTAATCAAATATTTTGTCTTTTTATTATTTTATTGGATTCTTGTACGTGTAATGCTAATCAAAATTGAATTTAAATCAAGCAATTCAAATACTTTTTTTTTTTTTGCTTTTTCTTAATTTTAAGAGTTCAAAAAATTGTTTGTGTTTGTTAGAATGGATTTTTTCTCTTTAATAATTTTGTATGTATAAAACAAAAATCTAATATGTTGTTTGAAACTCTAAATGTGATAATTAAACACTAAACATACCATTTAGATTTTGTATATATGTAATGTAATTTCATAATTTTAAGATCTAGTTAGATGAAAAGTTGAATGTAAGTTCTTTGGATCTTGATTGTTGTAAAATATTGTATGCAAATAAAATTTATATGAAAATTTAATGAATTTTTATTTATAGTTATTATCTATGAATTTATATCACTTTATTAGCATGAAATAAAGTAAAACAACTCTAACTCCAAATTCTCTTTTTGGGGATTTTATGATTTTGTATGCAAGTCATTTTTTTGTGTTGTGTGAGAGATTTGTATGTCCTAAAACTAAAATTTTAAAGTATTTTTATGTAATTGAATGGAAATTTTACCTATATATCATTGATATAATATGCACACTATTGTTCTTTAAGATCTACATCATGTGAATGAAAATATGAAAGGCCTTTAGCTTTTCAATGAAAAAGAAATAGAAAAAGAATGAAATATTATTGAGAATTTTCTAAATGAATATTTTAAAATAAAAATAATACAATAAAATAATAAATTTAATCTAATGAATAAAATAATTAATAAAATAAAGAAGAAAATAGATATTCCAACCTGACCAAAGTAGAGATTAGATGGGGGGAAAGAACATGGTGGAATTATTGAATCTGTAGGTAATTGGATCCAAATATATAATTCAGTAAGTGATCCAAGAAATCTAAAACAAGATGAAACACAAATAGGACAAAATCAAAATCACAACTTGAATAAAGAGACAATTGAGTAGTATTTGGTTGTTGACAAATAATAGAGTATTGGGTTGCAAGCTCATGGGTATCTCTTTTTAATTCTTATGGGTGACCCAAAGATTACAATGAAACTTGGGTTGACCTATTAAAAATCAATAAAATGAATTTTGTACCTATATAAAACCTATATGTTACAATCTCTGCTACATTTTTTTAGATATAAAATTCAAGGAAAAATGACTTAATTGTAAGAAAGAATAAGAACTTGCAAGTAGAAGTTAATTAAAAGGTAGAAGTTAAGAAAGAATAGGAACTTGCCTGAGATCTTATTAGAGTTAACTTAAAGGTAGATCAATATTGATTGAACATGATTGAGATTTATTGGATCATTAGGAGGATATGAAAAATAGAGAAGGCAAATGATTGAAATCATGCAAAACACATCAAAATTTGTGTCTTAAGTTTTGTTTGCAACATGTATGCAATAGTAGCAAAAATTTTGTTCAATGAAGATAATGGTTATGAAACCATCATTATAGTTAGAGAAATAACCACATATTTTATAAAAAAATGCAATGGCAATTTTTAGAACTGATACAATGGCTACACAAACCACCAAGGTGATTATATAAAATGTAGTGGCAATTGCATAAAACACCACAAAAAATTTGTCATGCCATATAGAAACCTAAAGTTAGAAGGAAAAACACTTGGGAAATGAAAATTTTAAAGTTTACAAGAGCCAAAAAGGCAAAACAATGGAACAACTTATCCATCATGCTTTGCTTTGTGAAATACAAAACAATGGAACAACTTATTTTAAAGCAGAGAAGATACAACGATGTTGATGTGCAGGAGCTGATTTTAGCATGGGGAAGCCATTGGTGTCAGTGAAAGCAACTTCTTTCAAATTTTTGTAATTGTGGTGAAAAAATTATTAATATAATTTAATATTATCGATATAGAATAAACATAATCTAAATTCAAGTGAAAAATAGATATTTTGATAAATCAGATTTATATTTATTATTTTTTTTGACATTATTTATGGATCCGATCACAGCAGCTTCTCTATTAAATGTATTCCTATTTAATTTTAAGAATATATACAATTTTTAATATATTTTTAGTATAAAAAAATTAATTGAATGGATATAATCAACTGAATACACTAAATGTTTACTTTTAAATGAAGTATTGAGGACTCGAAAAAGGTAGATCCATCTTCAACTTAACATATAATAAGTAAATGTTTTTGGAGTTGTGATATAATGATTAAAATAAATACAATTAATTAAAAAATTCAGATTCAAATTTACAATAATAAATATAATATTAACTAAAAGAAATGATAAAATAAAATTCTAAAAATTGAAACTTTAATTTATTTTTACAATAAAATATGAATCAAATAATTCCACAATTATCATATGTCAAAACAAAATATGATAAACATTTGTTTAAGTCAACAACCCTAATTAAATTATTAATCGTTAAGTGAAATAATTGAATTTTCTATTTCTTTTAATATAATTTTTGGACTCGAGTGAAATCCAAGAGTGTCAAAAAAAATATGATTGCTTTACAAATCATTAGAATCATCGTTCTCCACATCCATGTGTTTTTAAGTTTCTATAATTGTGCAAAATTCATAACAGTGAAAAGCTATCTTACTTTAATGGTACCAAAATGACACACTTGTTGGACTTGGTGAAAAGCATATAGAGTGGCTATATACAGCTAGGACGTGTTCATAAGACTTCATATCTTATACTTGAATGTTCTCTTCAAGTCTTATGTAGATCCATATTAAAGAGGAAATTATAGCTTTTGTGTTTTGTAGGAGTTGTTCAATTATTGATAGGGTGTTTTTTTTAATTATTGATACGAGTGTTCTTTGTATTATGAGACCAGTCTCTTTAAATTAATAATTTGATAGTTCTTTTTTTCTAAGATTTAGGTGTCAATAAAGTTGTTTTTATAGTTGTAATTATTTGTTTATTTATTTTTTTAATAGAGGGTTGGAGACTACTATTGCAATGTCAGAAGTTATGTATTGGTTTGTCAAGATGGAGCTCCATGTGTAAAGGGATGGTTTAGTTGACAATTGTGTTCAACCACCTTATGATTAAGGTATTATAATTTCTCTAGAACCCCCTAAGACCACTTAAGATAGTTGGGTGGCACTCAATCCTCCTTCAATTGAGCTTTTTGCTTAGAGTACATATCTTCCTAAGGATGCTCTACATCCACCACCTTCTCCGACTATGACTTGTGCCTTGCTTTTCTGATGTATTCATATGATTTTTGGGTTGTTGTGCATTGCCAAGTTGTTTAATTTGAACTTTATTTTCTTACCAGCATAGAGTTTGACTGTACAAACCAACCGTTTGTTTATTTTTTTTATTTTTTTTATGGTGTGGGATGGGGGAGGGAGGTTGGGGCGTGCGGGGAGGCGGGGCTGGGGCATTTCATTTCACTTGTTTGGTTGTGCCCAGCTAGTAGAGTTGTTCCAATGGCCATGTGTTCACTTGTTCGGTTTTGCCCTCCATCAAGGTAGTTTTGTGGGCTATTTCATTTAGCTTCGTTGTTTTCATTGAGAGGTTTTTCTAGTTGAAATGTCATGGATTCCACCCAATTGCCTTACTATATAAACCATTATTTGAATAATAGATGTGTTTCCAATAGTAAAGTGTTTTACCCTCATGGTGAGTAGGGTATATATATACATACATACATACATATATATATATATATATATATATATATATATATATATATATATATATATATATATATATATATATATATATATATATAATTTGGTCTATTAGTGAAAAGGCTTTGGTTTATTTCCAATTAGTTATTTTTTTATGAATAACAATAGAAAATGCTTTGGATTTTTCTAAGCATCTTCTCATTGAACTTTGGGATAACAAAGTTACATAAACTTTTACTAGGTCATCTAACTAGCATTTGCCCCAAGGTGAAAGTTATGTCAGAAGGGAGGTAATTTTTTGTGTTGATAAAGTAAGGTTTTGTAATATGAAAGTGTCTAAATAGGTAGTTGTACCTCAATCAGAACCTATGTCTCTTGACCCATATAACTTTTTGTGTATGAAGTGTTAAGAAATAATGATGATATTTTGGGTGTAGATGATGGCGAAAAATGAGGTTATGCTCCTTTGTAGAACAATGCATTGTGCTAGGAGGGGGAATTCTATTTCACAATGAGCTTGAGCAATAAAAAATTGTGGGGAAGGGAAAGGGCATACAAAACATGAAAGTAGTGAAATATTTAAAATTGCACTAGGTGGTGATGGTGAAGGGCAATGATAGGGTGTTTCAGGTGATGGACTTGAAGAAGGCCAAGTGGATACAAGTGCAAATTTCAATGGCATGTCATATCTATCAGTGTAACTTGTATCTTCCACAAAATTATTTCAATCACCCAATACATTATTGAAATAGTGGGCATCATAATGAAAACAAGAGTCTGATATCTAACAAGTCATGTAACAACATAGATAATGCACCACGTGTCAATTTAGATGAGTCCTCCTCACATAGATCAATGCCACACTATATGAAGGAACAAACAACCTCATTTTCCACTATCAATTCAATAATAAATAAAATATTAAATTATTACTTAACAATTTGTGTGCAAAAGGTCATATGGGATCGTGATCATGAGATTCAAGTTAGGTACAACTACTGATTTAAAATCTTTCCCATTAAAAAAATTGACCTTACAAAACATAATATTACATCCTTCTAGTGTAATTTGCACCTTAATAGAAATTTATAGTTATAATCTTCTATGAGTTTTATTTCCCTAACCCTACATTTGATACAATTTAACTAAGGTCAAATTAATTTTGATTTGGGATAAAGACATGTCAATGTGGTTGTAAAGGATATTTATGGATGATATAGCACCTTAGTCTTGTATACTTGGCAAACACAAATCTTGGTTATTTCTCTTAGTTCTAGACCTTTCTCACTCCATAAATCTTGCATCTGCTCTATTTTGTGCCCTTTGGCCTATATTTTTTAGTTCTACCAGTCTTATGTTGATGACTCAGGCCTTCTATCTTGCCCAGAATGCTTAAAATGTACTTATCTTCCATCTCTACAAGTTTTGAACATGTACCTACTTTCTTGTTCCCTAGACACTAATGTCCAAGATAAACACTAGCATTGACATTAGTGTCCTGACCCGATGTAAGTGTCTATTGCCCTAAAGTCATCTATTTTGCAAATGAAACATATCCTAATGGATGGCTTATGTGTTTTAATGTGAGTTATTAGTCTAAAGGGACTAATATAAATACAAGATCAACTTTTAATCATTTCTCACCTACAAGACCTAGCAAAAGACCAAACAAACCAAGGCAACTTATCAAAAACACTTTATCAAGCATTCAATTGAACAAAGATTTCTTATTTCCATACCATTCATAGGAACATCATATCTAAAAATTAGAAGTACTAAAAAAACATTCCAAGAGCCTGATTTACCAAGTTAAAAACTAGGTAAATACTATATTTGCTTTCCACATATATTACATGATTCACAAACAAGCCAACACGTAGGAAATAACTACATGAGTTTAAGGACCTCTTATTAAGTATTGTCTATGTAGGCAATGCCCACTAATAGCGGGTTCCTTGGGGTCAACTCGACTCTATGTGCCCACTAACCCATTTTTCTCCAAGATCATAATAAAGATGAAGAACTAGGGTTTTGACATTTCATGAGTAACAACATTCCATGACCTAGATTTACATACACCAGAGCGAAGGTGAAGTCAAACTCAAAAGCATCCAAGTGGTCATATCATTTTACAATAGGTATTCCATCTATGACACTTCCATTAAACCCAAACAGTAATTAATGTTGATGCAACCATTTCATGCTGACAATAGTGTTCAGAGCTCTAGTAGAATCAGATCCAAATCTAACAATTGTTTCATACCAATCTTCTAGACTATCTTCCACCTTTTCTAAATCCAACACTATGTTAGCATTAGAACTAGTTAAGTACATTCCTTTTTTTTCATTTGCATGCATAACTTAGATTTACTCTCTATATTTAGCCTATACTTAGCATAATAAATTTGATGTATACTTATATTTGAGTTTAGCATCCAATTGGCATGTTATAAATATGATTATCACCCTTGTGCATTATCATTTCTAGATTCTTAACTCTTGTATACTGCCAAGGTAAGATATAACCTCATATCCATTTTAGGGTTAAACAACGATCATATGGACATATAATTCAACATAAGTGTTGAATTTTACTAAAATATTATGTATATTGTAAATACAAACACACACACACACACACACACACACACACACACACACACACACACACACACACACACACACACACACACACACACACACACACACACACACACACACACACACACACACACACACACAAACACACACACACACACACACACACACACACATGAATGAGGACAACATTGGGGAAGTGCATCCATCAATAGAAGATCATCATAGACCAACTATGAGTGGAAAGTTGTGAATAATAATCATGGGGGAACCAAATGACCAATTAAATTACAATTGGAAGAAAATGTTGAGACAACCAAGATGATAAGAGGCAAGTCAACCCATCTCTTTCATAGGAGGAGAATGAGGGTATCCATATTTCATTCGAGGGATTATACAAGTAAATAGTCATAGATACATGATTAAACTCAACATCAAATACAGGATGTAGTAGTATGATAGATCTTTGAAAATCATAAAATTTAACTTTAAAAAATCAACTCATTCTAACAATAAAATATTAAATGAGGTCCAAATCAACTTAGAGTATGAGTACTAGTCCACAGTGCGGGAAGAGAGGTCATGACAGCTAGGACATGTCCATAAGATAATTTATATCTAATACTTAATGATAATATCTTCAATTCTTAAGTGGATCCAAATTGAAGGGTAAATGATAGCATTTGAGTTTCAAAATTTGTAGGCGTTGTTTAATAGAGTATTTTTATATTATGAGTCGACTCTTTTTGAAATAACAATTTTATGGTTGCCTTGTTTTAAGATTTAGGTGTCAATATAGTCATTATTATAATTGTAACCACTTCTTTTCTCTTCCTTAATAGGGGGTTAGAGTCTACCACCGCAATGTGGGATGACTTTTACTGGCTTATCGCGATATAGCTTAATGTGTAAAGGGGTGGTTTATTTGAGAGTTATGTTCAACCACTTTATGATTAGGGCATCACAATTTCTCTAGCACCAATTGAGACCATTTAAGATGGTCAGGTTGCACCCAATCCTCTTTTAGTTGAGTTTTTTTCTTGGAAATCCTAGCTTCCTAAGGATGTTCTATATCCGACACCTTCTTCAACTATGACTTGTGCCTTGCTTTCTTATGATGTATTCATATAATTTTTGGGTTGTTATGCATTTCCAATTTATTTAATTTGAAATGTATTTTCTTACTAGCATAGAGTTTGATGATACACACCAATTATTTGTTTTGTTTTTTCTTTTTCTTTTTGGGAGGGGGTGCATTTCACCTATTTCACTATGTCCAGCTAGTAGAGGTGTTCTGAGGGCATTGTTTTCACTTGCTCAGTTTTGCCCTCTATCAAAGTAATTTTATGAGCTATTAGATTTAGATTTTTTATTTTAGTTGTGAGGTTTTGCTATTTGGTGTCATGGATTCCACCTGATTGCATTACTATGTAAACTGCTATTTGATTAACAGATGTGTTTCCAATAGTGAAATGTTTGTCCCTCATGGGGAGTAGGGTATATATATATATATATATATATATATATATATATATATATATATATATATATATATATATAATTTGGTATGTTAGTGTAAAGACTTTGGTTTATTTTTTATTAGCTATTTTTTTATGAATAACAATGGAAAATATTTTAAAGTTTTCCAAGCATCTTCTCATTGAAATTTGGGATAACAATGTTGCATAAACTTTTACAAGGTCATGTAACTAGCATTAGCCCCAAGGTGGAAGTTATGTCAGAAGGGAGGTAATTTTTTGTATTAGTAAAGTAAGATTTTTTTAACGTGAAAGTGTGTAAATAGGTAGTTGTACCTCACTCAAAACCTATGTCTCTTGACATACCATAATTATAGAAAACTCATAACAGTGAAAAGTTTATCTTACTTCAATGGCCGACTTTTTGGACAATCTAAGAAATGTTTGATTGTATTTGTACAAATGTATTGAAGACAAAAAAAGGTTGCAGATTTTTTCTTAATAACCTATTTCAGAAAAAAATAATCCCCTAATGACATCCATTCATATAAAAAGAGTTGATATGTATGTATGTATGTATGTATGTATGTATGTATGTATGTATGTATGTATGTGTGTGTATGTATGTATGACATGTTATAAGACTATTTATTTTTTAAACTAATAATAAGGTGAGTGATTTTTATTACTTTAGTTTTTATGTAGATCTAAGTTTAGAAGGAAAATGTGGTATTTGAGTTTTAACACTTCCAAGATTTGTTCAACTATTGACAAAGTGCTCTCTACATTATGAGTTGAGTCTGCGTAGACTAACCACCTCATGACTCTTCTCTTCTAACATCTAGGTGTGAGAAGAGCCACTCTCATAATTGTAACAACTTCTCCATTCCTCAATAAAAGGTTGGAGTCATCAACCACAATATGGGAAGTTTTTCACTGAATCATAGTGATGGAACTCCTATGTAGAGGGTGGTCCTTGATTGATAGTTATATTCAACCACCTTTTATTTAGGGCATCATAATTTCTTTAACACCCATGAGACCACTCAAGATGATTAGATGATGTCCAATCCTCCTTTATTCTAACCCTTTACTTAAATGTCTAACCTCAAAAAAAAAAAAAAAAAAAGATTACATCCACCACCTTATAAAACGGTGACTTATACCTTAATTTTTTATAATAACTTGTACATTAATTTCTTATGATATATTCTTATGATTTTTTGAGATTGTATATTACCAACAATTTTTTGGGATTGTATCTCCTTACCAACGCAGATTTTGACTGCACATACCAACTTCCTCCCCTCTTCTCCTATAACCATCTTTATATTGCTATTAATATTTAATTAGTAACAAATATATCCATGTGTTCCAATGGGAAAAAAAATTGTGTATATAAAAAAGGTAATGGTTTGTTTTTTTATAACGTGTAACAAATATCCATAGAAAAAGTTTGTCCCTAATGGTGATTGACATTATTTCTGTAATATATATTTTATAAAAATATAAAATAAAATAATTAATTATCTTTCCTTTAAATGAACTTAAAATATGTGATTAAATATTAGGGAAAATCCAATTTTTATTAAACTTAAAAACATATATTTTTCACTCTTAAATTGTTTATACTAATAGAAAAAGGTATATATTTTATGGCTGTCACAAATAAGAAAATATTTAGTTTCACTTAACATTCACTTCTCTCAATAGGACCTTAGGTTATTTTTAGTGGTTTTTGAATCACTTAACATTCACTTCTCTCAAGAGGACCTTAGGTTATTCTCTTAGAAAGACCGTGGGTACCTGTGAATTAATAGTAGATTCTTGAGTAAGCTTGGGCGACTATATGACTCATGACTCATCACTTATAAATTCACATGTTGGAAGACATTTGAGAAGTGTTTGCCAATTTGTTTAAAATGTGTTATGTTTTATTTAAATTGAAATTAATCTTAATTAGATTTATAAATTATTGATATTTAATTTAAAAAGTTAAATTAGATGGAATATAGTAAATATCATATATCATAGTAATTGCAAGAATTTGAAGGTTTTTTAAAAATATTATTAGTTATATGAATGGTAAATTGACCAAGTAAAATAAAATGTTAAGTATCAACATTTATCAAACATTTATTGATTAAATTTTAATATTTATATATTGAATAATGTTTATATCTATATTATAACGAATAACTTGATTTTAAAGTTTTGAATATTGTTTTAAATTATATCAAATTTAATTAAGAATTTGTTTTTATTTTCTCATACGATAATTAATTAATTTTAATTTATTTTGATAAATAATTATTGAAACCTTAGAATTTATTGGGTTGTTTAAATTAAATATTTGATACAATATAAATTAAGAAAATGGACAAAGATACTATATCTTTTATAAGCTCGTTTACAAAAATGTACCAAAAAAATTGCACGTAGGAGAATGGTCTTAGTAGTTTTGCATGTTCTAATTGCCGAATAAAGTGTTTTGTTAAGGCATGCTCCATTGATAGAATATATTGGTGTGTATAAATATTAAAGTGCACCAGACATTGAGCATGTAGTATCTAATACTTGTTCAACATTTATTTTATAAAATTTAAAGTAACCAATTACATAATGACAACTAATACTCAAATATTGGTACTTTAATGTACAACTATTAGTACTCCAAAAATTAAGTTTTAGTCATAAGTTTAAAAAATGCATTTTATAATCTCTCTTGATAAAATCGATTATATCATAAAATATACAATAAATTAAACCTTAAAACCTTAGTTATAAATAATTAAGACGACATATTAAAAGAGATAAAAAAATTTAAATCTAATTTAATATTACAATACCTTTCCCCAACAAACATTACAAACCATTAATAATATTTTATATCTTAAAAATGAGCTCAAAAAGGATATACTATCCCAAGTCTTGTTCCTATTTTAATGAGCTACATATAATAGAAAATTATTGAGTTGGTTTAGGACACTTTAAATGGGTTAGGGTATACAATGATGTTAGACCACAACACACGAATGTGCTGAGTTTTTGGAACATTATCAAGGGTGTGAGTTAAATAGATTTTTTTGGGTTAGATTATCATTCAGTAAGGGATTTTGTAGGTGTAATTTGAATTGTAAGGTGTGGAAATGCGTGAAAAATAAATTCTAGCTTGGAACTTACATTTATATCTAGTTTATAATAATTTTAATGTCAAAATTTCTTCAAGATTAAAGTATGGTCTTCAAAAGGCTCAAAATTCTATTTATTTTATGGTAAAATTAAACTTTTGACACTTTTTTAATAAGATTTGTCTATGTGAATTTTAAAGAAATAATTATTTTATGCATTCACACAAGAAAATTTGTATTTAAATTCAGATCCCTGTTTAAAACTCATATATCATACTTAAATGTAAATTATCCTCAACGTTATAGTTTAAAAGGTATGTAGCTCCACATACAGTGGAGGATCAAAAGATACTAGACAAACAAGTACTGAAGGTGGTAGATATTATCACTGATTTTAAGCACTATTTGTTTGTTATATTTTCTTTTAAATCATGAATGAAGCTTCATTCATGGTCTTGGTTTTTGAGGGACCAACACAATGATATCTCAATTTTAATATAGTAGTTATTTTTTTTTAAATATTTAAATGTGTCATGTAGCTTGCACTAATGGTTATTTAGTTGAAATTTTGATACATTTAAAATTTGTTTTATTTAATTGTAAGTCATTAATAATAATTTCTACTGGCTAGATTATATTTTAAAGTTATAAACTATTTGTAATATTTTTATCTATTGTAACATTTATTATTTTAATATAAATAAATTACATTTTTTGAAACAAACAATTTGAAATAGGTATATGTCAAGGCTTCATTTCTAGTCATAAATTTAATATTTAATTAGTTTGAGAAGGAATGTTTTAGCAAGGTCTATGGTAAAGGTATGTGTTCTCCATTGATGAGGCCACATGTTTTAATATTGAAAGTGAAAGAGTTGTACACATTGTTGATCAATGTATAAAATGAATGAGAAAACCAACCCCAAGTGAACAACCTTGCTCAAAGGGGCCTCATACACCAAACCAATTTATGTCATAATCTTTAAAAAACCATATTTTTATTTAGATATTGTTGATTCTTTAATTTTCATTTGATTTTTTATAATTGTTGATTATCATTTAAGTTTTACATGTTTTTAAGTTTTTATTATTGTGTATTAGACAAAATTGTTAATAATATATGTAATATTGTTACATCAATACATGGTGCCTAAGATTATATTATGACTATTACATATTTTTTAAATATTTGTGTTTTTTAATTACTTAATATTTATGGATGGATGAAGAAAAAATAATATTATAAATTAAAGCAAGGAGTGTAGTCTCATATGTTGTATTAGATAAAATCATAATCATATTAGTAAAGGTCAGTACAACAATGCATGGTTACCAAGTTATTTTGATTGAAATGCTTATTTTTTATTGTTTTGTGCTCTTTAGTTGCCTATTATTTGTTGGAAAGTGATGAATCGATAACTCTATTATAAATTAGAGATTGTAGATGTAGATTCATTTTTACTATTTCATTAATGGAATTAGAGTATGAATGTCTTTGATAAAATATTTGGTCATTTTTCTTATTTAGATTGCTTATTAAATACAAGATGCAGTAGTACGTGAAAATTATGCAATGTTACTAAATATTGATATACTTTAAAATGATAGAATGTATTTTAAGTGTTGGACTTGCTTTATTTATCCATTATGTTCCATCTTGTGGTTGTTTGATATTGATTTTTACATAAAATTATTAAATGTTGCTAAATATTGATATACTTTAAGATGATAGAATGTAGCTTAAGTGTTTCATTCACTTTATTCATCCCATTGTGTTCCATCTTATGGTCATTTGATATTGATTTTCACACTAATGTGTTCCTAATTTAAATTATCTTTTTAATGAATGCACGAATATTGTATATAAATTATCTACCTATCAGTCACCTGAATATAATGAGCACCTAGAAATTTTGCAGATGAAATGAAGCATTTATTGAAGTACACATCTAATTTTTAGACATACACCAAAAGACATTATCTTGTGTCCATTCTATTAGAGTTTCTTCAATCATTGAGGCTTGTTATTTTTTTGATATTTTTATTGTCTAAATTCTTATAAAACACT
This sequence comes from Torreya grandis, assembly GCA_037957365.1. NCBI lineage: Eukaryota > Viridiplantae > Streptophyta > Pinopsida > Cupressales > Taxaceae > Torreya > Torreya grandis. The sequence continues at coordinate 4,499,112 of JARHVA010000077.1, forward strand.
AATATAATTCAACTATTATATGATTTAATGCATGTTTTATGACATATATTATTTTATTAATAAATCTTCGAATGCTAAATTTTTTTTTTGTCAATCAATGTTGAAATCAGCCCCTAATCATTATTTGCCTTCCTTATAAGGAAATATTTTTCCAAGGTAGATGTTTTTACATCAAATTCTAGATTTTATGGCCATATGAAACTTTATAAGAGTCTATTACCTATGTGGCCACTAGTTATCACTTGGTATGGCTTCTCAATATCTAATTTATATTACACAGACACTCATCCTCTAGCCATTTATAATTTTAATATAATCAGACACAATTAGATCTCCACATACCACATTACATCATATAAATAACTTGTATTTTTATGTGCCTCCTTTATCAGGAAATATTTTTTCCAATGTAGATGTTTTGCCATCAAAATCTAGATTTGATGGCCATATGAAACTTCATAGGATTCTATTACCTATGTGGCCACTAGTTGTCACTTGGCATGGCTCCCCAATATCTAATTTATATTGCACAATCACTCAACCTCTAGCCATTTATAGTTACAATATAATCAGACACACTTTTAGATCTCCACATGCCACATTATATCATATAAATAACTCAAACTTCAATCCAATCTCACATGAAATAAGCTAATATCCCTTAAATTATGATGTAACAATTGAAATGGATACATCCATATTGAAACTTAAATTCAAACTCGCAACAAAAAAACATAATATTATCTAAAAGAAATGACATACAAAAATTAAAACTCATTTTTTTCATAAGATATAGGCCAACCAGTTCCACAATTATCATATATTAAAAATATATATAATAAACATACATCAGTCAACCAACCTAATTAAATTATTAATCGCCAAGTGGAATAATTAAATTTTCTTTGTTTCTTCTAATATAATATTTTGGACTCAAAGAAATCCAAGAAGATAAAAAAGAATGTGATTGCTTTAAAAATCCATGGGAGCATCCTTCTCAACATCCTTGATTTATTAAGTTTTTATGATCGTTTTGTAACATCCGGACAAGCCATAATTGAGGAAAACTCATAACAGTGAAAAGCTATCTTACTTTAAAGGTACCAAACTGACACACTTGTTGGGCAATCTTTCAGTAGACGGTTGCTTTTGAACAAATGTATTGAAGTTAAAAAGGTTAAGAGTCTTTTCTTAGTAATGAAACCTCATAGAAAAGTTGTCCCCTTGTGATGCCTATGCATATATAGAGTGTGGCCATATATAGTTAGTGTAGAGACCATTCCTATCCTAGAAAACACAAGGGAATTAAAAATAATAATTAATATTTTTTTATGAATATAATTCGAGTATACTTTATTTTATCAGATATTTTTTGTCAAACAAATAAGCATTTAACTATATGAGTTAGGTATTTTTTTGCTAAATGGGAAAACATCTAAACATATGGCTTAGGTATTTTTTTGCCAAATAGGCAAGCATCTAACCAAATGGGTTAGGCATCTACACATGAGTAGGTTATGTTCTAGGTAGAGACTTGACTCATCGAGATCAATTGGATCCTAAGGTGCTCACTGTTCACCACTCATCTCTACTAGATAAGCATCAAGATCATCGTAATAGTAGCATGTATAAAACATATAACCAAAAATCGCATTCTGCCTTAGAATTTGACCTAAAATCTTGAAAACTATGACAATCCAACTGGGATCCTTCTGAGTATATCATAGAGTTCTTATCTTTGCTTTGTATATCTAAACTAGGGTCTTATTATAATGGTCTTAATTTTTCATTTAACTTTAATCTTGTTTAGTGCACAACCTCAAACCCCATCCTATTTCCATGCATATTGGAAGCATCATTCACTTCTTAGATGACCTACATACCTACTTTCGAATAAGATCAAGGGGTATTATGCATGTAGTTCTATTCTATATTCTAAGTTTCATGTGAATTATGAATTTAGGTGTGCAGCCCTTGCTAGGGCTTAGTTCTCCAGACAGTCCTTTTATGATTGCTACCCAAATGGGAGCATAAAAATACCAGTTCAAGTGACTGAATACTTATTTTATTAAACTAGCCCTAAATCTTTAAAAAAAATAAAAAAGAATATGTGCAAGCTACATGCCCCTTTTCTACTCTTTAATTACATCAACAATTTTATTTTTCTTTTTATCCTTCTTTTAAACAACATAATTTGTATAATTGACGTTGCCAAAGTTTTGTTACCTAAGAGCCATATGGTTGGTGATTTCTCAATAATAACTGGTTTAACATTCTCAATTTTAGTTTTTATTGTTCTTTTTTTATGGTATCAAGTTTTGAGTAAGAAATGTACTTTTTTCATTTTGTTTCATAAGTTCATAAGTCAGAATAGTCTAAGGTAGTTGAATTCATTTTCTTATCTTGATTAGTATTGTTGACCAAAAGAGACTATCCCACCCCTTGGTCTTAATGACATGACATCGTCATTATTTCTCTTTTACGGTTTATAGGGATGATGCCCAGACATCATTGTTACAACTGTGTCAGGTTGTGGATGCAGTAGCTTAAGCATGATGGCATTACCAGTAAATGTTAGTCAAAAACAATACTTTTACCAAACATTGCATAGTTTAGTTTAACTTTAAATTTGTTATCTAAGTTTTAGATTTGAAAAATAAAGAATACTTGAAATAAATTATTGCAATATATTTCAAAAGCAAAATATTTAGTAGGAAAGTAGAAAACATAATCTCCTAGTTTAGTCATCATGTCGATTTTCAACCATATTTATTTTGGACAATTATATCTTTAGTCTATTTAGGTAAACTTTTCTAGAAACAATAACTTATTCACGATGAGTTTATTGAACTTGAATTTAAATAAATCCTTTATACATTTGAAAGAAGGGTTCTAAATTTGAGATTTCAACTTCAGAATGAAGGATATTTATTTTCATACTAATCTTAATGATAATCAAATTCATCATCAAGCTCAACAACAATCAAAGGGTCCGTTCAAAATAATGTTTTATGATAACGTAGATTATTTTATGGTAATTTCAAGTATCTAAATCAATATTCTCACAATCTAGGTTTACGCATGTAACTTTTAAAATAAAATTATTTCTTAAATTTATCACTAAGTATATAGAAAACAAAACTCACTTATTTAATGCTATAATCTACCTCCATTCCAAGGGAGCAGAATAAGCAAGCAAACAAGTTAGCAGCAATTGGCACCCAATTTAATGTTTTTAAGGAGATAGGCCGAAACAATAGTTCACACCATTTGAAAGTGGTAATCAGGCCCTCCATACCTAGCAACATCACCAACTGGTAGGGTTGAATAGTGATCTGTAGATAGTACTCTTCTTGCAAGAGGAAGCTGAGTTTGCTACTAGAAACCAGGCTAAGCTACAACAGTAGTATGGCAGCCAAATTGTTCAACTGAAGAATAATAAACTTCCCAAAGGCTTGGTCACCCTTGAAATTATCTTCAACAAGGATGACCAATTAAAAATTGATAAAGCAAGCATCGCCATGAAGAAGTAAAACTATGAGAATGTTGAAATATTCAAGGATAGGATACTTGCACTTGGGAAAGTGTGCATAGACCATGAAAGGTAGTCTTTCACCTTATTGTGCCAAGAGTTTGTTGATGTCTTCGCTTGAGAGTATAGCGATTTGAAGGGTTTCAACCCAAGTTTGGCCCAACATACCATTGAGCTGGAGGAATGTGCCAAGCTGATCAAGCAAAAGCAAAGCCCTAACAACCCAAAGATTGAGCCTCTCATGCGAAAGGAACTCATGAAGTTGATTGAGTCTAGGATAATATTTCTAATCTAACACTGTTCTTGGCTAGCCAATCTTGTTCCTATCTAGAAAAAGAATGGAGAGATCAGATTATGTGTAGATCTTAGAGACCTCAATAGAGTCTCTTTGGAGGACCATTATCCTCTCCCAAATATGGAACAGATCCTCCAAATGGTGATAGGTAGTGAGCATTTCTCCTTCATGGATGGGTATTCAAGATACAATTAGATTTTGGTGCAAGACTGTGACCAGTACAAGATAGCCTCCACTATCAAATGGGAGACATTTGCTTATAAAAAATGCCATTTAGATTGTCTAATGCTAGTGCCACTTTTCAGTGAGCCATGGACATGGCCTTTCAAGCCCTGATAAATAACATTGTGTTGGTCTATCTTGATGATGTGACACCTCAGACAAATCTTTGAGAGGTCTAGAGAGTTTGCTATCTCTCTCAATCCAAAGAAATGCATGTTTGTTGTCCATGAGGGTAAACTCCTTGGCCACATTGTTTCCAAAAATGGCTTGACCATTGATCCAGAAAGAGTTCACTCCATCTTAGAGCTATCCTTGCCTAAACATAAGAAGGGCCTACAAGATTAACACAATTATATGTATTTTGTGGTAAAATTAAACATTTGACACTTTTTTAATAGGATTTGGTTATGTGAATTTTAAAGAAATAATTATTTAAACATTCACACAAGAAAATTTGTATTTCAATTCAAATCCCTATTTAAAACTTATATATCATACTTAAATGTAAATTATCCTCAATGTTATAGTTTTTATGATCATTTTATAATGTCCAGACATGCCATAATTGTGCAAAACTCATAACAGTTAAAAGCTATCTTACTTTAATGTTAGGACAATATTTAAGTAGCAAGTTGCTTTTGAACAAATGTATTGAAGCTAAAAAGGTTAAGGGTCTTTTCTTAGTAATGAAAACTCATAAAAAAGTTGTCCCCTTGTGATGCCTACGTATATATAGAGTGTGGCCATATATAGTTAGTGTAGAGACCATTCCTATCCTAGATCCTAAAACAAAATAATAATAATAATAATAATAATAATAATAATAATAATAATAATAATAATAATAATAATAATAATAATAATAATAATAATAATAATTGTCTATGATTATAATTAGAATATACTTTATTATATTGGATATCATTTTTCAAACAGATAAGCATTTAACCATATGAGTTAGGTATTCTTTTGTCAAATGGGCAAGTATCTAAACATATGGGTTAGGTATTTCTTTATCAAATGGGCAAGCGTTTAACCAAACAGGGTAGGCATCTACACATGAGTAATTTATGCTATGGCTAGAGACTTGATTCATTGAAATCAACTGGATCCTGAGTCACTCACTATTCACTGCTCATCTCTACTAAATAAGCACCGAGGTCATTATAACAGTAACATGTATAAAACATATAACCAAAAATTGCATTCTATCTCAAAATTTGGCCAAAAACCTCAAAAACTATGACAATCCAACTGCGATCCTTCTAAGTATATCACATAGTTCTTATCTTTACTTTGTATAGCTAAGCTAAGGTCTTATCATAATGGTCTTATTTTTACATTTAACTTTAATCTTGTTTAGCACACAACCTCAAACTCCATCCTATTTACCTGCGTACTAGAAGTATCATTCACTTCCCAGACTACCTACATACCTTCTTTTGAATAGGATCAAGGTGTAGTATACATGTAATTGTGATTTCTATTCTAAATTTTATGTGAACTGTGAATTTAAGTATGCAACCCTTGCTAGGGCCCAGTTCCCTAGACAGTCCCTCTGTGATTGCTACCTAAATGGGAGACTAAAAATACTAGTTTAAATGACTGAATACTTGTTTTATTAAACTAACACTAAATCTTAAAAAGAAATAAAAAAGAATATTTGCAAGCTACATCCCCCTTTCTACTCTTTAATTACATCAACAATGTTATTTTTCTTTTTATCTTTGCTTTAGACAACATAATTTGTATAATTGATATTGTCAAAGTTTTGTTATCTAAGAGCCATATGGTTGGTGATTTCCTAATAATAGCTAGTTTAACATTCTCAATTTTGATTTTCATTATTCTTTTTCGGTGGTACCAAGTTTTGAGTAAGTAATATACATTTTTCATTCTGTTTCATAAGTTCACAAGTTAGAATCATCTAAGATAGCTGAAGTCATTTTTTGATCTTGATTAGTGTTGTTGACCAAGAGGGATTATCCCACCCCTTGGTCTTAATGACATGACATGGTCTTTATTTCTCCTCGATGGTTTATAGAGATGATGCCCAGACATCGTTGTTGCAACTGTGTTAGACTATGGATGTAGTAGCTCAAGCACGATGGCATTACCCATAAATGTGAGTTAGAGGCATTGCTTGTACTGAACATTGCATAGTTTAGTTTAACCTTAAATTCTTGATCTAAGTTTGAGATTTGAAAATACCTACCTTATGCCATTGAAATCCTTGACTAAAATGGAATGAGGATTCGTTTGAAATGAAATAGCTGAGAAAATGGTGGCAGTGTTGATCTTAGCTAAGTTAAAGAAGAAAAAGGAACAAAACTTGCTTTGGCAATAACGTTAATGTTTGGGTGATTTGTTGCCCCCTGTGGTGTCGATCTCCCCCACTTAGCATTGCCTCCCCTCTCTTCTTTTCTACAGCGCTATATCCTACTTTTATAAAATGCTTCCTTTCTCCCCTTCCTCCTTTCACTTCTGCACTGATCTCTCTTTATATTTTTCTTTCTCATGCAAATTTTCTTCCTTCCCCACTTGGTGTCAATCTACTCTTTATAACTTTTTTCCTTCAGATTCTCTCCTTAAATTTCTGCTTTGATTGGCTCTTTAAATCGGCTCAAATGGCTTTAATAATCTCCTAACATGGCAGATTCCCTCTGTTTGCATGAGTTAAGGTGGGGCGACGGTTGGAGTGGGTTACTCCAAACTGGGAGGGTTAATTCAAACTCAAAGAAATATAAGTTATAACTAAAATATATGGTGGATTGATGCAGAGGGTGTAGGCTTGGGTGAGGTGGTAGATTAGGGTGGCTTTAGCTTAGATTAGTCTCATTTTAATATTGTTAAGTTATGGTTCCATGTAGAATTTAATAGGTATAAATAAAATAAATTAATAATCTTAATTTATTTATAATAATATAATTTTTTAGGTTTTAAATTAAATATAATTAATTAATAATCTAAAAATTATTTATGAAAAATATAATTTTATTTAAAAAAATTAAAATCAACAATAAAAGAAAAACTTTATTAATAAAACAACTTTTGGTGATTTTTTAAATATTAAAATGTAATTATTAAATTCATTCATTATAAATGTGAGTATTTAAGATAAGATTAAATATTTATCCCACTAATTTTCACTTGTTCACAATTGTAAACATTGCATATAATTCTACAAAAAGAAATAGCTTTAATATTTTAATGATTTTATTTTTTAACTCTTAGAATTTTGAAAATTAAATTAAATGTGTACCTTGTTTTCTTATGAAATCTCATTGATGATCTGATATCTCTTTGAAAATCATAAAAGTTAAGTTAACTTAAAAAAATCAACTCATTTTGATAATAAAATATTAAATGAGGTCCAAATCAACTTAGAGTATGAGTATTGATCCACAGTACGGGAAGAGAGGTCATGAAAGTTAGGACATGTCCATAGGACTATTTATATCTGATACTTAATGATAATATCTTCAGTTCTTAAGTGGATCCAAATTGAAGGGGAATTTATAGCATTTGAGTTTCAACATTTGTAGGAGTTGTTCAATAGAGTATTTTTATATTATGAGTCAAGTCTTTTTGAAATAACAATTTTATGGTTCCCTTCTTTTAAGATTTAGGTGTCAATATAGTCATTCTTAAAATTGTAACCACTTCTTTTCTCTTCCTTAACAGGTGGATAGAGTCTACCACCACAATGTGGGAAGACTTTTATTGGTTTGTCGTGATAGAGATTCATGTGTAAAAGGGTGGTGTAGTTGAGAATTATGTTCAACCACTTTATGAGTAGGGCATCACAATTTCTTTAGCACTAACTAAGACCACTTAATTTGGTCGGGTGGCACCCAATCCTCTTTTAGTTGGTGTTTTGTATCTGATACCTAATTCGACTATGACTTGCGCCTTACTTTCTTGTGATGTAATCATATAATTTGTGGGTTGTTGTGCATTGACAATTTATTTAATTTGAAATGTATTTTCTTACTAGTATAGGTTTTGATCGTACACACCGATCATTTGTTTTGTTTTTGTTTTTGTTTTTTTTGGGGGGGGGCGTATTTTACCTATTTTGCTATGTCCATCTAGTAGAGGTGTTCTAAGGGCCATGCTTTCATTTGCTCAGTTTTGACCTCCATTAAGGTAATTTTGTGAGCTATTTGATTTAGCTTTTTTTTTTTTAGTTGTGAGGTTTTGCTATTTGGTGTCGTGGATTGCTATTAAACTGCTATTTGATTAATAGATGTGTTTCCAATAGTAAAATGTTTGTTCCTCATGGTGAGTAGGATATATATATATACATATATATATATATATATATATATATATACATATATATATATATATATATATATACATATATATATATATATATATATGGTATATTAGTGCAAAGGCTTTGGTTTATTTTTTATTAGTAATTTTTTTATGAATAACAATGGAAATTTTTTTGGAGTTTTCCAAGCGTCTTCTAATTGAACTCTGGGATAACAATGTTACATAAACTTCTACAAGGTCATGTAACTAGCATTTGCAACAAGGTGGAGGTTATGTCAGAAAGGAGGTAATTTTTTGTGTTAGTAAAGTAAGATTTTGTAATGTGAAAGTGTGTAAATAGCTAGTTGTACCTCACTCAAAACCTGTCTCTTCACCCATATAACTATTTTTGTATGAAGTGTTAAGAAATAATGACATGATATTTTTGGTGGAGGTGACAGTGGAAAATGAGGTTGTGTTCCTTCATACAATAATTCATTGTGCTAGGAGGGGACATTTTTTTCACAATGAACTTGAGCAATAAAAAATGGTGAGAAAGTGCAAGGGCATACAAAACATGAAAGTAGTGAAATATTTCAAGGTGCACTAGGCGGTGATGGTGAGAGGCAATGATAAGGTGTTTTAGGTGATGGACTTGAAGAAGGATAGGTAGATACAAGTGCAAAGTTCAATGACATGTCATATATGTCAATGCAACTTGTATGTTCCACAAAATCATTTCAATCACCTAGTACATTATTGAAATAGTGGGCATCTCAATGAAAACAAGGGTCTGATATCCAATAAATCATGTAAAAACATAGATAATATACCACGTGTCAATTTAGATGAGTCCTCCTTGTATAGATCATTGCCACACTATATGAAGGAACAAACAAAATGATTTCCACTATCACTTCCACAATAAATAAAATATTAAATTATTACTTAAAACTTCATGTGCAAAAGGTCATATGGGGTCAATGATCATGGGTTTTAAGCTATCTATAGCTACTAATTTAAACTCTTTCCCTTAAAAAAATTGACCTTACAGAACATAATATTACATCTTTCTAGTGTAATTTGCACCTTGATAGAAATTTCTAGTTATAATCTTCTACGAGTTTTATTGCCCTAACACTACATTTGATATAATTTAATTATGGTCAAATTAATTTTATTTTGGGATAAAGATGTATAAATGTATTTATAGACAATATATATGGATTATATAGCACCTTAGTCTTGTACACTTGGTAAACTTAGACTTTGGTTATTCCTCTCAATTATGTATCTTTCTCCCTTCTGTAAATCTTGTATCTGCTCTACTTTATGCCCTTTGGCCTGTATCTCTTAGTTCTATCAGTCTTATATTGATGACCCAAACCTTCTATCTTTCCTAAAATGCTTAAAATGTACTTATCTTCCATATCCATTAGTTTTGAACCTATACCAACTTCCCTGCTTCCTGAACACTAATGTCTAGGACAAACACTAGCATCGTCATTAGTGTCCTAACCCGACATAAGTGTCGAGTTCCCTAAAGTCATCTATTTTTTCAATGAAACATATTCCAATGGTTGGCCTAAGTGATTTAATGGAAGTTATTACTTTAAAGGGATTGATATAAATACAAGATCAACTCTCAATCATTCCTCACCTACAAGACCTAGCAAAAAATCAAAGAGACCAAGGCAACTTATCAAAAGCACTCTATCAAACATTCAATTGAATAAAGCTTACTTATTTCCATATTATTCATAGGTACATCATATCTACAAGTCAAAAGTACTAAAGGAATATCCCAAAAATTTGATTTTCCAAGTTACAAGTTAGGTCAATATTGTACTTGCTTTCTATATATTGCATGATTCACAAATAAGCCAATACATAGGGAAGAACTACATGAGTCTAAGGCCTTTTTATTGAGTATTAACTATGTAGGCAATACCCACTGGTAGTGGGGTCTTTGGCGTTAGCTTGACTCTGTGTGCCCATTAACCTATATTTCCCCAAGGTCACAATAAATATGAAGAACTAAATTTTGGACATTTTATGAGGAGTAATATTCCACGACCCAGATCTGAATGCACCAAAGTGAAGGTGAAGTCAAACCTAGAAGCATCCAGGTGGTCGCATCAATTTCTAATTGGTATTACATATAGGACACTTTTGTCAAACCCAGACAGTAATTTCAATACAACTATTTCACATTGGCATTAGTGTCTAGAGATTTAGAAGCATCAGATCTAGAATCTAATGACTATTTTAGAATCATCTTCTAGACTATCTTCCACTTGTATCAGATCTAACACTATGTTAGCATCAGAACCAGTTAAGTACATTAGTTATTTATCATTTGGATGCATAACTTAGTTATACTTTCTATATTTAGCCTATACTCAACGTAAAAAATTTGGTGTATGCTTATAATTGAGTTTAGCACCTAATTACCCTATTATAAATCTAATTATCACCCTTATGCATTATCATTTATATATTATTAACTATAGTATAATGTCAAGGTATATTATAGCCTCATATCCATTTTAGGGTTAAGCAATGATCATATGGACATATAATTCAATATAGACGTTGAGTTTTACTAAAATATTAAGTAAATTATTATGTATATTGTAAATATAAACACACACACACACACACACACACACACACACACACACACACACACACACACACACACACACACACACATGTGAATGAGGACAATAATAATAAATAAATAACCTATAAATGTTAAAAATTGACATTAAAAAGGGAGGGTAAATGCTCCACATAAAGAAGGGAGACCTAGTATTGATAAATAGAAGGAGGATGCATGATCAGCTCAAACATCGTGGGGATAACATTGGGGAAATTAATCCATCAATAGAAGATCATCATGGAATAATGATGAGTGGAAAGTTGTGAAGAATAATCATGGGGGAACCAAATGACCAATCAAATTATAGCTAGAAGAAAATCTTGGGACAACCAACATGATAAGAGGAAGTTAGCACATCTATTTCATAGGAAGAGAAGGAGGGTATCAATATTTCATTTGAGGGATTATACAAGTAAATAGTCATAGATGCATGATTAACCTCAACATTAATAAGATAACATGATAATCTTCAATGTCAATAAGAAATAATGAATGACTAATTCCACCAAGGAATACTATGAATCGGCACTGTAGCAAAAGCATGGTAAGTTCACACAAAATCAATTAGATTTTTGTAGCAAGATGTTAGATTTATCAGTTCATCTTTTTCATTGGAACATGATAATGAACCTGAAAACTATCACTACAATAAAATTACAAATAGGCCAAGATCTGAAACAATACTTAGAATTGATTTGTATTAAATGGCTTCCGCTTAATTATAACAAAAACCATGCTTAAATAATCCTCAACTCAAAATTGGAGTTGACATAAAAAATTCAAAAAAAATTAAAATCTAAAAAAAATTAGTTTTGGCAGTTGTTATTTATAGTAAGTTTTTCATGCAAGCGCGTGCAACTCTAAGTTTTATTTAAAATATCATAAATGTTAAAATTAGCCTATCAGATGAATTTCAACTAAATTTCAGATCCAATCCTAAAAATATATAATTTAAAAAAAATCTAGAAAAATTAGTAAATTATAATTTCGGACCCTCATATGGTCTTGTTTGGCCTTCAAAAGATATCAAAAGTGCCTCTAAGTGGACCCTCAAATAAATATTTTGGCTAATGGAAGAGCTCAAATGGAGCTAAAAGTCAATTTATAACCTCTAAAAGTTTGGTTGATTTTTTTTGCATCATTCTCTGTGGTTGAAAACAACTCATCTCCTGCGAGTTGTCCTGATTATACTACTATCATTTTTCTTTGTTAATATTATTTAGCTCTTATTCTGTAATCCAAGTTGTCTTATTAATTTAATCCTTCCCACTTTACCAAATATCTATTATAATTCCCTTTCCTTGTGATTACTGTCTTCATATCCAAAACATACACTATCTTTTCCTTCTTCTTTGGAACCTGTTGTTCCCAATTTACTTCTTCATCTTCATCACCTTCACCATATTTTACATGGAATTAATATAAATTTTAAACATTAAATATTGGAGATATATCAAAATTCTATGATAAACTCACCTCATAAGCATTGTCTTTAAGTTTATTCACAATTCTGCATGGATCATTTTTCTTGTACTTCAACTTGTTGTACATGATTTTTGAAAATATTTCCTTACTCAAGTAAACCATTTCCAACTCTCCTTCAAATATCTTGGGTCTTCTTTTGACATCTACTTATGCTTTATATTTATCATTACTTTCTTGCAACTTTCTTCTTACTCCTTGCAACTGTTGCATATGTTCTACAAATATTTTTACATCATCACTAACTCGATCTATTGTGATGTCTGAAATCTAATCACAAACTGATTTCTCATCCCATAACACATCACCTCTTTGTTTAAAGCTCTCTTCTTCAAGGCTTTCCTCAAGGAAAACTAGCTTCTCCTTTTCCTCCTTAAAGACCGGAGTTTCTAGACATTTAAAGGCATCCATCTAGTCCTCCTCTAACTGAGGCTGCTCAGCGTAGTCATCCTCTTCATCGAAGCAACAAGAAAGTTCATCAAACAAAGGGGGAGAGAGCTCACCATGCTTAAGCTCCTCTTCATATTGCTAGAACATCTGCATGTATGCATGCCCTATGTCTTCTCCATTGCTGATGAGGTATTCGCAATGAGCATTGATGATGATTTATTCTTCATCATCACTCACTATAGCCTCTTGGAGAGCTGAAAATTGGATCTTCTACTCCTCCATGGCCTCCTGTAAAATAGGGTCCTCCTTGAGAAGGGATGAAGTGAAAAAACCATGTGGTAGAGGAGATAGTCCTTGAGCTAGAATCAAATGATTCTCCTCTTTCCACTTGGCTAGCACTTCATCTATATTAGGTGTGGCCTGATATCTCTCTTGGGGGTGTGTAAGTGGGGTGTGCTCAGACATGGAATGTGCCATTGGGTCTGAACCATCCATCACACATTCGCTGAGAAATTTCTCTCTGAATTCCAACTCTACAATTCTTTTGGCTATATCCTCTTGGAAGAGCCTTTCTTTGAGGTCACCAACATCATCATGAGTAGGAGCAGCCTCATCTTCTTCAAGGTTTTGAGCAAAACCTTTCTTCTCCTCTTTCATGCCCCATGATTCTACTGTTTTATTCCAGTTTAAGATCTCAAAATTGGAATTTTGCTCCTATGAACAGGTAGCAACTATGTTTTCTCCAAAGTCTTGGGGCTCCTCCACAAGGTCTAAAAATTCCATTTCTCTTTCATGAAGCAGTCTCATTCTCGCCTCTAAATCCTCAATTTGTTTGGCTAGATTATTTTAAAAGAGTCTTTCTTGAAGGTCACCAGCATCATCATAGAGATGGGTAGGAGCAATTTTGAGAGAGATGTGCTAGTTCAAAAAGTTCCCCCCAAAATAAGATTCATGATCTAAGGAGTTTAGAAGGTTCATCTCCATGGGAGGTTGTCCCAGTTCCCTTTGATGCTTGAAGGCTAGGCGCATGGGGTCAAGAGCAGGGTTGATTGATGCATAGGATGAGCCAGAATGAGCAAGTGCCATCTGGTAGAAAGGATTTGGTGCACAAGAGGGGGATTTTTTTAGTATAGAAGGGGGTGCACAAGGCTGACTGCCTTGCATGGATGGATTCCTCCATTTTGCTACCTCCTCCTCCATGGATTACAAGGCCTAAGCTTGCCTGAACAAGCATGCCTCTTTATACATCATCTCCTACTGATATCCATATTGCTCATCCAATCTATCGATCTCCATTACCTGCTTCTCAAAAACCAGTGCCACCTCCCTTATCATTGAAGGCAACTAGGGGAGCTGCTTGAGGTGATTCTCTGAATATCTTGAGTTTGATCGAAGTCATATGAAGGAATACAAGACCCATGATTTTGTGCAAAGGAATTATACATACAAAAAGTGATTTCTTGATGGCACCAGGCTGCTTAACTAGCTGATTCAACTCAGAGTCGCCATTGGTGTTGATATAAAAGACTCCAAAGGCTGGTTGGTTGAAGAACACACCAAAAATTCTTCAACTCTTTGGACACAACTTGTCCTAGTTGGTTTCTTTAGGCATGCCAAAAACTATTGATGCAGTGGATTGTACCTGGGGGTAGAACGCAAGGTTTTATTTCCACCCTACATATAATCACAAAATGTAATCAAATTTTTGGGGGGAGTAAGTTCTTTATTAAATTTACCATCTTAGCATTTAGACCCTATTAACGCAAGGGATATTAATAGAGGAGAAATAAAAATAGATTGTTCAAGTTAAATAATATCACATTGAGATCCTTTAAAATAAATGGAAGTAGATTGTAATGGTAAATGTAGTATCCTTCTAGGAATAACTCTTAGTATTTCAAGCCGTGCCAATCAACCAACCTACTTGGATACATGACCTTATATAAGACTACTTAACCCACATACCTCAACTAAACTCATGCAAAAAATTGAATATGGGGGGAAAAGTATTACTTGATCAGTTAGTAATGAAATCAATTTTTTCCAAGTAAATATTTTAATTGAGGGTGAGTCCCCCTTTTCTCAAAAGGTGATAGAGAATAACCATGTGTCTCCATCTTCAAGCCATGTTGGGTTCAAGAAAACATTTAGAAACATCAAAGTTATTTTTTTAAAGAAGGTATTAAAGGTTTATATTATAATATGTATAAATGAGTATGACATCTGACAATAGAATAAGGGGAACAGTGTTCTTTTGCCAAGATTTTTGAATTAAATTTGGATCCACAACAACAGTAATAAATTGTGTCAATAGAATTTACCTCAGGTCTTCCTAGATCTAAGGGTAAAGATTAAATTATTTTGGTGGTAGATATATTGAAAAAATATACCCATTTCATTCCCCTAAGAAAGGTAGGGATGAATGGTCATAAGGTAGGGATCCAACATTTATTTGAGATAAATGAGATCTTTAAATATATCATTTAAAATCATGATAAGATTTTTCAAATTCATTTATGATAGGATTTTTTTTAGTATGCAGGTGCTACATTTAACATGAGCACTACATACCACCCTCAAACATATTGGAAAATAAAGGTGGTGAGAAAAATCTTGGAAGCATGAGCAAGTGGTTACAATGGCTACATTTGACAGAGTATTAACACAACCACATACCACACAATTAAAAAAACATGTCACCGTTTCATTATTTATATGGTTAAGAGGCATAATCACCATTAGATTAGCTAATTCATAGGGTAAAGTTCCCAACAAAAGAGGAATTTTTGGAAGAGATGTAAAACATTATATAAGTATTGAGAGATAACTTGGCAGGGAACACCAATCTGATGAAGCAATAAACAAACCAACACAATATAAAGAGGATTTTTGAGATCAAGTACATTTTATTCATACAGTTAAAATTATATAAATAAAATACATTGAAGGATAAAGAAATACAGAAACTACAACTAAAGTATAATGTCCCGTGCTAGGTGCAAGCAAGGTTAGGGAAAGTTGTCTATGCATTGGACATACCAAATAAGTAAAGTTTCTTGATGTGTTTCACGTGTTATGTTTGAACAAGAAGATAGTGGTGCATATAATTTTTTATGGCTATTGAATAGGCAAACTTGTGCAATAACCAAATAGAATTGTCATGGAGGAATCCAAGAAGATTTGAAATAGGGTAATGTGTATGTTGAAGGTGAAGTGTAAGGGGCTACCCATGAAGGATGTAAATCAAGAAATTAAGTAGTTTGTGGCAAAGAATATGAGGTTGAAGAGGATTTCAAGTGGTGGGGGAGGTTTATAAGCATGAAAGAGTGAAAAGTTTTTAAAAATACATGCCCAAAATTCAAGCAAATCCTTAGGAATTAAAAAATTCCTCATTCTCATTCAAGTAATTTTTCAAGTCATGGTATATGGTAGGATTGTCAAATTTTTTATGTATCAAGTAGAGGTATTGACTTCCATTCTCATAATGAAATGTTTTACAATTTTAGAGTTTGACTACATTTTATGTAAAATCTCTTTAAGAGGGAGGGCATGTTGTATAACTAAACACAATGTATATTTGTGCATACATGTGCGCATGTGCCTACTTAGCATTATTTATATTATATTTTATTTTAGGTGACTAGAGTTACTAAAGGGTTTGATCATGAGTTAGTATTTGATTGATTAGGGTCTGTAGTAGTTGAATACAAATGGGAGAAAAAACTTAAATAATGTATATTTTAACAATATCAACTTGATGAAAAAGTTAATTGCCATTGTGTGAGAGTTGTTTTATTACATTCAGATTTTTAGGTATAATCCACCTTCGGGAAAGCTCATGCTTCCATATTTTTTCATTTATAAATGTTTCACTATATTTTTTCAATTTTTTTCCCAAATAACAATGTAATATTATACTAGAGTCCTTTAATCTTATAGGATTGAGCTTTAAAAAATGAAAGTATCTAATCATGTGAAACTAGACTTAACTTAATTCCACTCTCTAATTTACAATCAATATAGAATCTACCTAATCTATAATAATAATAATAATAATAATAATAATAATAATAATAATAATAATAATAATAATAATAATAATATCTTTCCAAAAATTATTATTATTATTTGGGTCATAGCATTGGTTTCCAATAATTTCATTCTTGATGATAGGTTTAATTTTGAGAATATACCAATTTTTTAATATACTTTTAGTATGAAAAAGTTAATTGAACTAATATATTCAACCAAATTTATTAAGTGTTTATTTTCAAATGAGATATTGAGAACTTCAAAAAATAAGATCAAAATTCAATCCAATCTCACATGAAGTAAGCAAATATCCCTTAAATTATGATGTAACAATTAAAATGGATACATCCATATTGAAATAACTTAAATTCAAAATCGTAGTAGAAAAAAATAACATTAACTAAAAGAAATGCCATACAAAAATTAAAACTCCTAATTATTTTTTTCATAAGATATAGGCTAACCAGTTCCACAATTATCATATATTAAAAATACATATAATAAACATACATCAGACAACCAGCCTAATTAAATTATTAATCGCTGAGTGGAATAATTAAATTTTCTTTGTTTCTTCTACTATAATTTTTGGACTAGAGTGAAATCCAAGAGGATCAAAAATAATGTGATTGCTTTACAAATCCTTAGGAGCATCCTTCTCAACATCCTTGATTTATAAAGTTTTTATGATCCAAACTGATAACAGTGAAAAGCTATCTTACTTTAATAGTACCAAACTAACATACTTGTTGGGCAATCTTTAAGTAGCTGGTTGCTTTTGAACACATGTATTGAAGTTAAAAAGGTTAAAGGTCTTTTCTTAGTAATGGAACCTCAAAGAAGTTGTCCCCTTGTGATGCCTATGCATATATAGAGTGTGGCCACAGAGACCATTCCTATCCTAGATCCTAAAACATGAATTTTTCTTTTTTATTTTTTTTCTAATATTTGTTTGTGAATATAATTTGAGTATATTTTATCTTATGAGATATCCTTTATCAAACAAATAAGAATCTAATCATATGAGTTAGGTATTCTTTTGTCAAATAAATAAGAATCTAAATATATGGTTTAGGTATTTCTTTGTCAAACGGACAAGCGTCTAACCAAACGGGTTAGACATCTAGACATGAGTAAGGTATGCTCTGGGTAGACACTTGACTCATCAAAATCAACCAGATCCTGAGTCGGTCACTATTCACCACTCATCTTTACTAGATAAGCATCGAGTTTTTCATGACACAGTGGCGTGTATAAAACATATAATAAAAAGTTGCATTTTGCCTTAGAATTTGGCCTAAAGCCTCAAGAACTATGATAATCCAACCGGGATCCTTCTGAGTATATCACAGAGTTCTTATCTTTGCTTTGTATATCTAAATTAGGACCTTATTTTGATGGTCTTACTTTTTCATTTAGCTTTAATCTTGTTTAGCATAAAAACTCAAACCCCATCCTATTCACCTACGTGCTGGAAGCATCTTTTGCTTCTCAGAATTTCTACATACCTACTTCCAAATAGGACCAAGGTGTAGTATGCATGTAGTTCTATTTTCTACTCTAAGTTTCATGTGAACTGTGAATTTCGGTATGTAGCGCTTGTTAGGGCCTAGTCCATTTTAACGTGAGCATTGCTTACCACCCCCAAACAAATTGGCAAATAAAGGTGGTGAACAAGGGCTTGGAAGAAAATAGGTACAATAGCTATGTTTGACTAAGTATTAACACAACACCACATTCCACAGCTAAAAAATATCTCAACATTAAATTTTTGGTATGGTTATGAGGCACTATTAGCATTAGATTGGGCAATTCATAGGGTAAAGGTCTCGACAACAAAATAAGTTGTGGAAGAGATGTAGAACATTCTAAAAGTAATGAGAGATAAGTTGGTGGGGAGCACCAATAAGATAAAGCAACAAAAAAACCAAGATAATATATAGAGGGGTTTTGAGATCAATGACACTATGTTTGTCCCAACCAAAGCATAGTGTCCCATATGAGGTGCATGCAAATCTTGGGAAAGTTCCATATGCATTGGACGTACCAAAAAAGGGAAGGTTTCATGACGTGTTTCATGTGTTATGTTTAAATAAGAAGATAGTAGTGCATTTAACATTTGATGGTTGATGAAGAATGAAACCTTGTACAAGAGATAGAGAGAATTGTTAGGGAAGAATTCAAGCAGATTTGAAATAGGGTAGTGTGTATGTTGAAGGTGAGGTGGAAGGGGATACCCATGGAGGATGCAAATCTCTAAACTAAGTAATTTTGGCCAAGCATCCAAGGCTAAAGAGGATTTCAAGGGGGTACGGGGTAGGGGGAATTCTGACATGATAAAAAAAAGGTGAATATGGAGGGAATAAAGAAAGAGAAAAATTTTGTAGGAAAAACATGCCCAAAATGCAAGTGAAGCCTTAACATTTAAAAAAAAATCCTCATTCTCATTCTTGAGTAATATGTCAAGTCATGGTATATGGTAAGGTGATCAAATTTTTCATGTATTAGGTAGAGTATTGAGTTCTATTCTTATAATTAAATGTTTTACACTATTAGATTTTGTCTACCTTTGAGGTAAAAGGTCTTTAAGGAGGAGGGCATGTTGTATAGCTAAACACAATGTATATTTGTAAGTGTGTGCATGTACATGTGTGTGTGTGTTTGTGTGTGTGTGTGTGTGTGTGTGTGTATGTGTGTGTGTGTGTGTGTGTGTGTGTGTGTGTGTGTGTGTGTGTGTGTGTGTGTGTGTGTGTGTGTGTGTGTGTGTGTGTGTGTGTGTGTGTGTGTGTGTGTGTGTGTGTGTGTGTGTGTGTGTGTGTGTGTGTGTGTGTGTGTGTGTGTGTGTGTGTGTGTGTGTGTGTGTGTGTGTGTGTCCGTGTGCTTTTTTAACATTATTTATATTATATTATATTATATTTTGGATTCCTAGAGTTATTGAAGGGTTGAATCATGAGTTACCTTTAGATTGATTAGGGTTTATAGTCACTGAATACAAATAAGAGAAAAACTCTAAATAATAATTGTATTTACAATATTAACATGATGCAAAATATATCCCCTATTATATGAGAGCTATTTTATTAAATTCAGATTTGTATATACAATCCATCCTTAGAAAAATACATGCTTCCATATTTTTTTAATTTATGAAGATTTCACTACATTTTACAGTTTTGTTTTCCAAATAACAATGTAATACTGAACTAGACTCCTTTAATCATATAGAATTGAGTTTAACAAAATTGAGATTCACTAATCATGTGTTAATACACTTTACTCAACGTAATTACACTCCTCAAATTTAACATCGATTTAGAATCTACCAAACTAAATTAATAACGATAATATCATTCCAAAAATAATGATTATTATTTTTTGGTTCATAGCATTAGTTTCCAATAATATCATTCTAGATGATAGGTTTAATATAAATATTGGAAACATCAAAATTTAAAGTTTACCTAACTATACAAATTAAATCAGTGCAAAAGAATACTCAAAGACATGAGCTAATAATTTATTTGCCAAACTTTTTGATTCTATTAGTGAAGAGGGGACAAAAAAACAAGTCTACATTGTTTTATTTACTTTCACTAGCTAGAAAGTAAATTAAGGTTGCTTTCCAAAACCTTTCCCAGGTGGCATCTAGTTTGTAATGTTGGGACAGTCCTTAATTATCTAAATAAAAATTTCTTACATTGATGTTTATCATACAATTGTATTTGGACAATTAAAAGTATGTGGATGCTTTTGGTGCTCTGTAATTATTGTACTTGTGAAGTTAAAGACAATATGTGTGGAAGAAATAAATTTTAAAAGCTCTTTTTCATAGAAATTTTGAAAAGGATTTATCATTTATATCTCGTTATCATACAAGGTTGAAATGTGCCAACCCATCAAACTTATCAATCGTGATTTGCTTTTTGAAATGCCTTAATAAGTGTATTTGGTAAATTGTAAAACAATGAAACTAACATCCGTAGAATCATTTATCTCATAAGCTAAGGTCTATATATATTATTACCAAGGATGACATAGCAATGGTAACAAGTCAACTATGACATTTTTAATAATATTATTCTTTTATATTATAATGATTGCTTTTATCTCAAATATGAACGGAAGATGTTAACAGGTCAACAAGATATTTTGGATCCAATATCCTAAACTAAGGTGGTTTTTTATAAAACACTTATTAACATTCAAATGCTTGGAGCTCATAATCTGGCTGTGATACCATCTTAATTTTCTATAAACTAGCTAGGTCTAGAACATTGAGCAACAGAGAAGAGAAGACAATGTTGATGTGTGAGTAGTGTTGGAGCTGATTTCATCATGGGTCTGTCATTGATTTCATTGAAGGCAATTCCTTTTTTATTCCACTCTGAATAAAAGAAAGGTGAAGAAGTTGTGAAAGTATTAGCTATAATTTTAAATGGAGCCAAGCACTTAAGCAAGGTTTTCTTGTTGCTTTGTAATAATTCCACCTAAGGCTGACTATGACAGATGTTTTCGAGTATGAATATTTATTGGTAGTTTAATTACCATTTTTATTTATTTCTAAGTTTTGAATGCTTTTAATGAAGAACATAACTCTTGACGGAGTAGTTTAATTACCCTACTAGGATTTGATTTTTGGAAATGACTTTGTTTTATGACTGGTTTTATTAGCACCTTGAACTTTACTATATGTTGTGATCAAGAGCTTTCTAAATTATTTCATATTTATCCATGGTGCCAAAATAACCCAAATATGTGGTAGGACAAGCTTGATGGAGAGGAGAGGGATAAGAAGTGAGCACTTAAAAGTGGGAGGGGAAATATGAGGGCTAAGAAGATGAAGAATGGTATTCCAGAAAAAGTTATCTAGCTAAGTGGATTTATAAAACATGTTATTGTAAGGTGGCAAGGAGTTGTAAGAGGGGGCAACAACCAATGCTATCAAGGGTGAAGTATACATGGGTCGCTTATTGGCTATAACATTTTTAAGTGGAGTGAAAGGTGGTGATGTGTGGTTCACCAAGTGGAAATGGGGATTTACACATGAGGTTGGTAACATGGGGGAATGTTCAATGACATAGGACTGTGCACCTCATAAGAAAATATATCACTAGGTTTTTGGCTCGATATGTAACCATTAGGGTAATTAGGTTGGTATTAGGGTAGTTTGTAATATGTCACTAGGATGGGAATACTAGAGGAATAATCTTGATTGTTCAGGTTCGAGGTCATCCTTTGTTTCAAATTACCATTTCAAAGAGATCCTTGATTGCCCTCTATATCTCAAATGTGACTGATATGTGTCTGATCAAGGTAGAGATAGCTCATTTGGTGTTGCATTAATTGTTGGTTTGGGAGCCTCTCTCATTGGAGGCTCTCAGTGAAAGGATCGATAGCCTGTGATTAATTAATCTCTGTTAGATGATTCATGAGCAATCGTCATGGGATTATCTAGTCATGTGAAAGTGTTTTGGTTATTTTTCAAGGGAATTAGGGGTAATTTATATCTACTCAACCCATCTTATAACAAGCGGATTTTCTAATAATACTAATTGAATATTTTCATGCCTTCAATGTAAAGGGTTTGTAAGACAATGTGAGTTGTAAGTTAAATTTTAGGATAGATCCCACCTCTTTCAGTAAGGGTAATGTTTCTGAATTCAAGGTAGTTTCTAGAGGTTTTATAATGATCTCATAATTCTTATCTTGTGATTCCATGAGATTTATTTTTCAAGATAGAAGAAAAATATTTTTAAAATTTATTCTTCATATTTTAGGTGGGGTTGCTATTCCATTTAAATAAAGAAGCTTCGCTTGGAGGTTGGATAATCCTTATATAAGATTTAAGGTATAAGGTCCTATCAAAATTCTATCCAGGTATATTATGTTGGTGTGTGTACATTCAAATAAAAAATGAAAGATGAGAGAAGGATGGAGGAAAGAAAGAAATGAAAGAAAAGGTGAAACATTGAAGAATCCTTTCACATCAATTTCACCAAATTTGTATATATATAAAGTAACATTTTAACCTTTGTACATTAAAATTATAAATATTTAACTCATAAATTTGATTTAAAATATGATGTGATGAGTGGTTTAATGGTTAGGTTTGTTTGGTTGAGGATTTTCAATCGAAAGGGCTAGTTGATTAGGTCAAGCTATTGGCATGGGGTTTTGACCAGTAGGTGGAAAAGGTTGCTTTTGTTGATATAAAAATATTTCACCTACATCTTATTAATCATTTAAGGTATTACATTTATATGTGCGAATGTTCCAAGAACCATTAGAGATGACAAGGATAAGGTAGTGAAGCTCTTGGTCTATACTTAATTCTAGAAATTGAGCGAATGTAGGTTGAATAACTCTAAGGATTTGGATTGGTTTGGTAGGTTGGGTTTACCTATAATATGTCATCCACAAATTTAATGAAATATGATGAGGCTAGACCTAAGGATAAAAGAGATAGAAAATTATAATTTCAAGTTGTTGGCTTGGCAAACTAGAAGATAGACTTGTCTTATTGGTTTTGCATCTACTAGTCATTTTTGTTTGCCAAGAATGTTTAATTAACTAATAATAAGGTTGGGAAGACAAATAGAGTGAAATACATATAGTTGAAGCTCATAATACATCTCATTTTAGATGTTGTTCACCAATTCAAGGCCTGGCATTCTAGGAAACATTCCTAATCTATGAAAATGAGCTTGTTCAAGAAGTGTCATTCACAATTGAGGAAAACATTTGTTTTTAAGTTTAAAAGTGTGTTTTATTTATTTAGGCTTGATATGTAGTTGATTTTATTTTATTTTAAAAATAGGGTTTTTGCTGATTTATAGTTGGTGTAATGTTTAGCAAGGTTTAGGCTTGTTTGTACTTACAACAAGGCTTTTTTAAATGATAGAAGACTATAACACCTCTGAAATTCAAGTAGTGAAATAAAAAGTAATCAAATATTTTGTATTTTTATTATTTTATTGGATTCTTGTACGTGTAATGCTAATCAAAATTTAATTTAAATCAAGCAATTCAAATACTTATTTTCTTTTGGCTTTTTCTTAATTTTAAGAGTTCAAAAAATTGTTTGTGTTTGTTAGAATGGATTTTTTCTCTTTAATAATTTTTTATGTATAAAAAAAAAATATAATATGTAGTTTGAAACTCTAAATGTGATAATTAAACACTAAACATACCATTTAGATTTTGTATATATGTAATGTAATTTCATAATTTTAAGATCTAGTTAGATGAAAAGCTAAATGTAAGTTCTTTGGATCTTGATTGTTGAAAATCTTGTATGCAAATAAAATTTATATGAAAATTTAATGAATTTTTATTTATAGTTATTATCTATGAATTTATATCACTTTATTAGCATGAAATAAAGTAAAACAACTCTAACTGCAAATTCTCTTTTTGGGGATTTTATGATTTTGTATGCAAGTCATTTTTTTGTGTTGTGTGAGAGATTTGTATGTCCTAAAACTAAAATTTTAAAGTATTTTTATGTAATTGAATGGAAATTTTACCTATATACCATTGATATAATATGCACACTATTGTTCTTTAAGATCTACATCATGTGAATGCAAATATGAAAGGCCTTTAGCTTTTCAATGAAAAAGAAATAGAAAAAGAATGAAATATTATTGAGAATTTTCTAAATGAATATTTTAAAATAAAAATAATACAATAAAAAAATAAATTTAATCTAATGAATAAAATAATTAATAAAATAAAGAAGAAAATATATATTCTAACCTGACCAAAGTAGAGATTAGATGGGGGGAAAGAACATGGTGGAATTATTGAGTCTGTAGGTAAATGGATCCGAATATATAATTCAATAAGTGATCCAAGAAATCTAAAACAAGATGAAACACAAATAGGACAAAATCAAAATCACAACTTGAATAAAGAGACAATTGAGTAGTATTTGGTTATTGACAAATAATAGAGTATTGGGTTGCAAGCTCATGGGTATCTCTTTTTAATTCTTATGGGTGACCAAAAGATTACAATGAAACTTGGGTTGACCTATTAAAAATCAATAAAATGAATTTTGTACCTATATAAAACCTATATGTTACAATCTCTGCTACATTTTTTTAGATATAAAATTGAAGGAAAAATGACTTAATTGTAAGAAAGAATAAGAACTTGCAAGTAGAAGTTAATTAAAAGGTAGAAGTTAAGAAAGAATAGGAACTTGCCTGAGATCTTATTAGAGTTAACTTAAAGGTAGATAAATTTTGATTGAACATGATTGAGATTTATTGGATCATTAGGAGGATATGAAAAATAGAGAAGGCAAATGATTGAAATCATGCAAAACACATCAAAATTTGTGTCTTAAGTTTTGTTTGCAACATGTATGCAATAGTAGCAAAATTGTTGTTTAATGAAGGTAATGGTTATGAAACCATCATTATATAAAATGTAGTGGCAATTGCATAAAACACCACAAAAAACTTGCCATGCCATATAGAAACCTGAAGTTAGAAGGAAAAACACTTGGGAAATGAAAATTTTAAAGTTTACAATAGCCAAAAAGGCAAAACAATGGAACAACTTATCCATCATGCTTTGCTTTGTGAAATACAAAACAATGGAACAACTTATTTTGTAGCAGAGAAGATACAACGATGTTGATGTGCAGGAGCTGATTTCAGCATGGGGCAGCCATTCGTGTCAGTGAAAGTAGCTTCTTTCAAATTTTTGTAATTGTGGCAAAAAAATTATTAATATAATTTAATATTATCGATATAGAATAAACATAATCTAAATTCAAGTGAAAAATAGATATTTTGATAAATCAGATTTAGTATTGAGGACTCAAAAAAGGTAGATCCAACTTCAACTTAACATATAATAAGTAAATTTTTTTGGAGTTGTGATATAATCATTAAAATAAATACAATTAATTAAAAAATTCAGATTCAAATTTACAATAATAAATATAATATTAACTAAATGAAATGATAAAATAAAATTCTAAAAATTGAAACTTTAATTTATTTTTACAATAAAATATGAATCAAGTAATTTCACAATTATCATATGTCAAAACAAAATATGATAAACATTTGTTTAAGTCAACAACCCTAATTAAATTATTAATCGTTAAGTGAAATAATTGAATTTTCTATTTCTTCTAATATAATTTTTGGACTCGAGTGAAATCCAAGAGTGTTAAAAACAATATGATTGCTTTACAAATCATTAGAAGCATCCTTCTCCACATCCATGTGTTTTTAAGTTTCTATAATTGTGCAAAATTCATAACAGTGAAAAGCTATCTTACTTTAATGGTACCAAACTGACACACTTGTTGCACTTGGTGAAAAGCATATAGAGTGGCTATATACAGCTAGGACATGTTCATAAGACTTCATATCTTATACTTGAATGTTCTCTTCAGGTCTTATGTAGATCCAAATTAAAGAGGAAATTATAGCTTTTGTGTTTTGTAGGAGTTGTTCAATTATTGATAGGGTGTTTTTTTTAATTATTGATACGAGTGTTCTTTGTATTATGAGACCAGTCTCTTTAAATTAATAATTTGATAGTTCTTTTTTTTCTAAGATTTAGGTGTCAATAAAGTTGTTTTTATAGTTGTAATTATTTGTTTATTTATTTATTTAATAGAGGGTTGGAGACTACTATTGCAATGTCAGAAGTTATGTATTGGTTTGTCAAGATGGAGCTCCATGTGTAAAGGGATGGTTTAGTTGACAATTGTGTTCAACCACCTTATGATTAAGGTATTATAATTTCTCCAGAACCCCCTAAGACCACTTAATATAGTTGGGTGGCACTCAATCTTCCTTCAATTGAGCTTTTTGCTTAGAGTACATATCTTCCTAAGGATGCTCTACATCCACCACCTTCTCTGACTATGACTTGTGTGTTGCTTTTATGATGTATTCATATGATTTTTGGGTTGTTGTGCATTGCCAAGTTGTTTAATTTGAACTTTATTTTCTTACCAGCATAGAGTTTGACTGTACAAACCAACCGTTTGTTTCTTTGTTTATTTATTTATTTATTTATTTATTTTTATTTTTTTTATGGTGGGGGATGGGGGAGGGAGATTGGGACGTACGGGGAGGCGGGGCCGGGGCAATTCATTTCACTTGTTTGGTTGTGATTAGGTAGTAGAGGTGTTCTAAGGGCCATGTGTTCACTTGTTCGGTTTTGCCCTCGATCAAGGTAGTTTTGTGGGCTATTTGATTTAGCTTCGTTGTTTTCATTGAGAGGTTTTTCTAGTTCTAATGTCGTGGATTCCACCCAATTACCTTACTATATAAACCGTTATTTGAATAATAGATGTGTTTCCAATAGTAAAATGTTTTTCCCTCATGGTATATATATATATATATATATATATATATATATATATAATTTGGTCTATTAGTGAAAAGGCTTTGGTTTATTGCCAATTAGTTATTTTTTTATGAATAACAATAGAAAATGCTTTGGATTTTTCTAAGCATCTTCTCATTGAACTTTGGGATAACAAAGTTACATAAACTTTTACTAGGTCATCTAACTAGCATTTGCCCCAAGGTGAAAGTTATGTCAGAAGGGAGGTAATTTTTTGTGTTGGTAAAGTAAGGTTTTGTAATACGAAAGTGCCTAAATACGTAGTTGTACCTCAATCAAAACCTATGTCTCTTGACCCATATAACTTTTTGTGTATGAAGTGTTAAGAAATAATGATGATATTTTGGGTGTAGGCGATGGCAAAAAATGAGGTTATGCTCCTTCGTAGAACAATGCATTGTGCTAGGAGGGGGAATTCTATTTCACAATGAGCTTGAGCAATAAAAAATTGTGGGGAAGGGAAAGGGCATACAAAACATTAAAGTAGTGAAATATTTCAAACTCCACTAGGTGGTGATGGTGAAGGGCAATGATAGGGTGTTTCAGGTGATGGACTTGAAGAAGGCCAAGTGGATACAAGTGCAAATTTCAATGGTATGTCATATCTATCAATGTAACTTGTATCTTCCACAAAATTATTTCAATCACCCAATACATTATTGAAATAGTGGGCATCATAATGAAAACAAGAGTCTGATATCTAACAAGTCATGTAACAACATAGATAATGCACCACGTGTCAATTTAGATGAGTCCTCCTCACAGAGATCAATGCCACACTATATGAAGGAACAAACAACCTCATTTTCAACTATCAATTCAATAATAAATAAAATATTAAATTATTACTTAACAATTTGTGTGCAAAAGGTCATATGGGGATCATGATCATGAGATTCAAGTTAGGTACAACTACTGATTTAAACTCTTTCCCATTAAAAAAAGTGACCTTACAAAACATAATATTACATCCTTCTAGTGTAATTTGCACCTTAATATAAATTTATAGTTATAATCTTCTATGAATTTTATTTCCCTAACCCTACATTTGATACAATTTAACTAAGGTCAAATTAATTTTGATTTGGGATAAAGACGTGTCAATGTGGTTGTAAAGGATATTTATGGATGATATAGCACCTTAGTCTTGTATACTTGGCAAACACATATCTTGGTTTTTTCTCTTAGTTCTAGACCTTTCTCACTCCATAAATCTTGCATCTGCTCTATTTTGTGCCCTTTGGCCTATATTTTTTAGTTCTACCAGTCTTATGTTGATGACTCAGGCCTTCTATCTTGCCCAGAATGCTTAAAATGTACTTATCTTCCATCTCTACAAGTTTTGAACATGTACCTACTTTCTTGTTCCCTAGACACTAATGTCCAAGATAAACACTAGCATTGACATTAGTGTCCTGACCCGATGTAAGTGTCTATTGCCCTAAAGTCATCTATTTTGCAAATGAAACATATCCTAATGGATGGCTTATGTGTGTTAATGTGATTTATTACTCTAAAGGGACTGATATAAATACAAGATCGACTTTTAATCATTTCTCACCTACAAGACCTAGCAAAAGACCAAACAAACCAAGGCAACTTATCAAAAACACTTTATCAAGCATTCAATTGAACAAAGCTTTCTTATTTCCATACCATTCATAGGTACATCATATCTACAAATTAGAAGTACTAAAAAAACATTCCAAGAGCCTGATTTACCAAGTTAAAAACTAGGTAAATACTATATTTGCTTTCCACATATATTACATGATTCACAAACAAGCCAACACGTAGGAAATAACTACATGAGTTTAAGGACCTCTTATTAAGTATTGTCTATGTAGTCAATGCCCACTGATAGCGGATTCTTTGGGGTCAACTCGACTCTATGTGCCCACTAAACCATTTTTCCCCAAGATCATAATAAAGATGAAGAACTAGGGTTTTGACATTTCATGAGTAACAACATTCCATGACCTAGATTTACATACACCAGAGCGAAGGTGAAGTCAAACCCAAAAGCATCCAAGTGGTCATATCATTTTCCAATAGGTATTCCATCTATGACACTTCCATCAAACCCAAACAGTAATGTTGATGCAACCATTTCATACTGACAATAGTGTTCAGAGCTCTAGTAGCATCAGATCCAAATCTAACAATTGTTTCATACCAATCTTCTAGACTATCTTCCACCTTTTCTAGATCCAACACTATGTTAGCATCAGAACTAGTTAAGTACATTCCTTTTTTTCATTTGCATGCATAACTTAGTTTTAGTCTCTATATTTAGCCTATACTTAGCATAATAAATTTGATGTATACTTATATTTGAGTTTAGCATCCAATTCGCATGTTATAAATATGATTATCACCCTTGTGCATTATCATTTCTAGATTCTTAACTCTTGTATACTGCCAAGGTAAGATATAACCTCATATCCATTTTAGGGTTAAACAATGATCATATGGACATATAATTCAACATAAGTGTTGAATTTTACTAAAATATTATGTATATTGTAAATACAAACACACACACACACACACATGAATGAGGACAACATTGGGGAAGTGCATACATCAATAGAAGATCATCATAGTCCAACTATGAGTGGAAAGTTGTGAAGAATAATCATGGGGGAACCAAATGACAAATTAAATTACAATTGGAAGAAAATGTTGAGACAACCAAGATGATAAGAGGCAAGTCAACCCATCTCTTTCATAAGAGGAGAATGAGGGTATCCATATTTCATTCGAGGGATTATACAAGTAAATAGTCATAGATACATGATTAAACTCAACATCAAATACAAGATGTAGTATTCTGATAGATCTTTTAAAATCATAAAATTTAACTTTAAAAAATCAACTCATTCTAACAATAAAATATTAAATGAGGTCCAAATCAACTTAGAGTATGAGTACTAGTCCACAGTGCAGGAAGAGAGGTCATGACAGTTAGGACATGTCCATAAGATAATTTATATCTGATACTTAATGATAATATCTTCAGTTCTTAAGTGGATCCAAATTGAAGGGTAAATGATAGCATTTGAGTTTCAAAATTTGTAGGCGTTGTTTAATAGAGTATTTTTATATTATGAGTCGACTCTTTTTGAAATAAAAATTTTATGGTTCCCTTATTTTAAGATTTAGGTGTCAATATAGTCATT
This sequence comes from Torreya grandis, assembly GCA_037957365.1. Lineage (NCBI taxonomy): Eukaryota > Viridiplantae > Streptophyta > Pinopsida > Cupressales > Taxaceae > Torreya > Torreya grandis. Next base: position 4,529,558 of record JARHVA010000077.1, read on the forward strand.
CTTATAATTGTAACCACTTCTTTTCTCTTCCTTAATAGGGGGTTAGAGTCTACCACCGCAATGTGGGATGACTTTTATTGGCTTGTCGCGATAGAGCTTAATGTGTAAAGGGGTGGTTTATTTGAGAGTTATGTTCAACCACTTTATGATTAGGGCATCACAATTTCTCTAGCACCAACTGAGACCATTTAAGATGGTTAGGTTGCACCCAATCCTCTTTTAGTTGAGTTTTTTCTTGGAAATCCTAGCTTCTTAAGGATGTTCTATATCTGACACCTTCTTTAACTATGACTTGTGCCTTACTTTCTTATGATGTATTCATATAATTTTTGGGTTGTTATGCATTTCCAATTTATTTAATTTGAAATGTATTTTCTTACTATCATAGATTTTGATGATACACACCAATTATTTGTTTTGTTTTTTCTTTTTGGGAGGGGGTGCATTTCACCTATTTCGCTATGTCCAGCTAGTAGAGGTGTTCTGAGGGCCATGTTTTCACTTGCTCAGTTTTGCCCTCTATCAAATTAATTTTATGAGCTATTAGATTTAGATTTTTTATTTTAGTTGTGAGGTTTTGCTATTTGGTGTCATGGATTCCACCTGATTGCATTACTATGTAAATTGCTATTTGATTAATAGATGTGTTTCGAATAGTGAAATGTTTTTCCCTCATGGTGAGTAGGGTATATATATATATATATATATATATATATATATATATATATATATATATATATATATATATATATATATATATATATATATATATATTTGGTATGTTAGTGTAAAGACTTTGGTTTATTTTTTATTAGCTATTTTTTTATGAATAACAATCGAAAATATTTTAAAGTTTTCCAAGCATATTCTCATTGAACTTTGGGATAACAATGTTACATAAACTTTTACAAGGTCATGTAACTAGCATTAGCCCCAAGGTGGAAGTTATGTCAGAAGGGAGGTAATTCTTTGTATTGGTAAAGTAAGATTTTTTTTAACGTGAAAGTGTGTAAATAGGTGGTTGTACCTCACTATATATATATATATATATATATATATATATATATATATATATATATATATATATATGTATATTTGGTATGTTAATGTAAAGACTTTGGTTTATTTTTTATTAGCTATTTTTTTATGAATAACAATCCAAAATATTTTAAAGTTTTCCAAGCATATTCTCATTGAACTTTGGGATAACAATGTTACATAAACTTTTACAAGGTCATGTAACTAGCATTAGCCCCAAGGTGGAAGTTATGTCAGAAGGGAGGTAATTTTTTGTATTGGTAAAGTAAGATTTTTTTTAACGTGAAAGTGTGTAAATAGGTGGTTGTACCTCACTCAAAACCTATGTCTCTTGACCCATGCAACTTTTTGTGTATGAAGTGTTAAGAAACAATAACATGATATTTTTGGTGGAGGTGACAATGGAAAATGAGGTTGTGTTCCTTCATACAATAATGCAATGTGTTAGGAAGGAACATTTTTTTTCACAATGAGATTGAGCAATAAAAAATGGTGGGGAAGTGTAAGGTCATACAAAACATGAAAGTAGTGAAATATTTCAAGGTGCACTAGGCAGTGATGGTGAGGGGCAATGATAAGGTGTTTCAGGTGATGGACTTGAAGAAGGCTAGGTGGATACAAGTGCAAAGTTCAATGGCATGTCATATATGTTAATGCAACTTGTATGTTCCATAAATTTATTTCAATCACCCAATACATAATTTAAATAGTGGACATCTCAATGAAAATAGGTGTTTGATATATAAAAATTGATATAAAAAAATAAACAATACAAAATGTGTCAATTTAGATGAGTCCTCCTTGCATAGCTCATTACCGCACTATATGAAGGAACAAACAAACTCATTTTCCACTATCCCTTCCACAATAAATAAAATATTAAATTATTACTTAACACTTTGTGTGCAAAAGGTCATATGCAGTCAATGATCATGGGTTTTAAGTTAGGTACAACTACTGATTTAAACTCTTTCCCTTTAAAAAATTGACCGTACAAAACATAATATTACATATTTCTAGTGTAATTTTCACCTTAATAGAAATTTCTAGTTATAATCTTCTATGAGTTTTATTGCCCTAACACTTGGTAGACTTAGACCTTGGTTGTTCCTCTCAATTATCTTTCTCACTTTTAAAAATCTCGTATCTGCTCTACTTTGTACTCTTTAGCTTATATCTCTTAGTTATACCAGTCTTGTATTGATGACCCAAACCTTCTATCTTACCTAGAATGCTTAAAATGTACTTATCTTCCATCTCTATAAGTTTTGAACCTGTACCTACTTCCATGCTCCCTAGACACTAATGTCTAGGACAGACACTAGCATCGACATTAGTGTCCTGACCTGAAATAAGTGTCTAGCTCCCTAAAGTCATCTATTTTGCAAATTAAACGTATTCCAATGGTTGGCCTAAGTGATTTAATGCAAGTTATTACTTTAAAGGGATTGATATAAATACAAGATCAACTCTCAAGCATTCCTCACCTACAAGACCTAGCAAAACACTAAAGAGACCAAGGTAACGTATCAAAAGAACTCTATCAAGAATTCAATTGAACAAAGCTCCCCTATTGCCATACCAATCATAAGTACATAATATCTACAAGTTAGAAGTAATAAAGGAATAGCTTAAGAGCCTAATTTACCAAGTTAAAAGCTAGGTCAATATTGTACTTGTTTTCCACATATTGCATGATTCACAAACAAGCCAACACATAGGGAAGAACTACATGTGTATAAGGCCCTCTTATTGAGTATTAGATATGTAGGCAATGCCCACTAGTAGTTGGGTCTTTAGGGTCAGCTTGACTCTGTGTGCCCACTAACCTATTTTTCTCCAAGGTCATAATAAATATGAAGAACTAGGGTTTTGACATTTTATGAAGAACAATATTCTATGACCCATATCTGAATGCACTAGAGTGAAGTTTAAGTCAAACCCAGAAGCATCTAGGTAGTTGCATCATTTTCCAATAGATATTACATACAATGCACTTCTGTCAAACCCAAGTAGTAATGTCAATGCAACCATTTTACATTGATATTACTATACAAAGCTCCAAAAGCATCAGATCCAGAATCTAATGACTATTTTAGAATCATCTTCTAGACTGTCTTCCACATTTTATAGATCTAACATTGTGTTAGCATTAAAACCAGTTAAGTACATTACTTATTTATCATTTGGATGCATAACTTAGTTGTACTTTTTCTATTTAGCCTATACTTAGCATAAAAAGTTTGGTGTATGCTTATAATTGAGTGTAGCATCTAATTACCCTATTATAAATCTAATTATCAACCTTATGCATTATCATTTCTATATTATTAACTCTAGTATACTACCAAGGCAAAATATAGCCTCATATCCATTTTAGGGTTAAACAATAGTCATATGGACATATAATTCAATATAGATGTTGAATTTTACTAAAATAGTAAGTAAATTATTATATATATTGGAAATACAAAAAGACACACATACACATGTGAATGAGGACAACAATAATAAATAAATAACTTATACAAGTCAAAAATGGACATTAAAAAGGGAGGGTAAATGTTCCACATAAAGAAGGGAGACTTGGTATTGATAAGTAGAAGAAGGATGCATGATCAGCTCCAGCATCGTGGGGACAACATTGGGGAAGTGAATCCATCAATAGAATATCATCATGGAACAACGATGAGTGGAAAGTTGTGAAGAATAATCATGGGGGAACCAAATGACCAATCAAATTATAGTTAGAAGAAAATGTTGGGACAACCAACATGATAAGAGGAAAGCTAGCCCATCTATTCATAGGAGGAGAAGGAGGGTATCAATAATTCATTTGAGGGATTATCTAAGTAAATAGTCATAGATGCATGATTAACCTCAACACTAATAAGATAACATGATAATCTTCAATGTCAATAAGAAATAATGAATGAAGAATTCCACCAAGTAATACTATGAATGGGCACTATAGAGAAAGCAGGGTAAGTTCACACACAAAATCAATTAGATTTTTGTAGCAAGATGTTGGATTTATCAGTTCATCTTTTTCATTGGAACATGATAATGAACCTAAAAAATAATTATAATTTATTCATATAAAATGGATTACTTTTAATCACAACCCAAAACATGCTTAAATAAGCCTCAACTCAGAATTGGAGTTGACATGCAAAATTTAAAAAAAAACTAAAATATTAAAAAAAAATTAATAGCTATTATTTATAGTAAGTTTTGCCTACAAGTGCGTGCAGCTCTAATTTTTTTTGAAATATCCTAAATGTTAAAATTATCCTATCAAATGAATTTTAACTAAAGTTCACATCTAGTCCTAAAAATATATAATTTATAAAAATACAAAAATCCAAAAAAATTACTAAATTGTAATTTTAGACCCTCATATGGTCTTGTTTGGCCTCTAAAAAATATCAAAAATGCCTCTAAGTGGACCCTCAGATAAATATTTTGGCATATGGAAGAGCTCAAACAGAGCTACGAGTCAAAAGTTATGACCTCTGAAAGTTTGGTTGATTTTTTCTGCATCATTCTCTCTGGTTGAAAACAACTTGCCTGTGATTGCCCTGATTATATTACTTCCATTTCTCTTTGATAATATTCTTTATATCCCATTCTATAATCCAAGTGTTATCTTCTTATTGCAATCCTCCCCACTATACCAAATACCTATTATAATTCCCTTGCCTTGTGCTCCCTGTCTTCGTATCCAAAACTTGCATTATCTTTTCATTCTTCTTTTTTAAAACATATTGTTGCCAATTTACTTCTTCATTTTCATCATCTTCACCATATTTTCCATGGAATTAATATAAATCTAAAAATTAAATAATGGAGATATATCAAAATTCTATGGTAAACTCACCTCATAAACATTGTCATTGAGTTTATTCACAATTCTGCATCGACCAATTTTCATGTACTTCAACTTGTTGTATATTCTTTTTGAAAATATTTTTTTCCTCAAGTAAACCATTACCAACTCTCCTTCTTGAAATACTTTGGGTCTTCTTCTAACATCTGCTTATGCTTTATATTTCTCATTAAGTTCTTGCAACTTTCTTCTTACTCCTTGCAACTGTTGCATATGTTCTACAAATGCTTTTACATCATCACTAACTCGATCTGTAAATGGTAATTGTACTTAATATAAAATACTCAAAGAATTTCTCCCATAAATAATTTTAAATGATGAATTTATTGTTGATCTATTCACTGAACTATTATATGCAATCTCAGTTTGTGGTAAAGTCAAGTCTCTTTACTTGGGCTTCTCTCCCACGATGCATCTCAACAAATTTCTCAAGCTCCTGTTCACAAATTTTGTCTATCCATCTATTTGTGGGTGATATGCACTATTGAATTTTATCTTAATACCCATCTTATTCCATAAAATCCTCCAAAAAAGACTTAAAATTTGTGTGTCCCTATCTGAAGTAATAGTTTTTGGAACACCATGCAATCTCACAATATCCTTAAAAAATAATTCTGCAACTCTAGTGGCATCATTGGTTTTATTACATGCAATGAAATGAACCATTTTAGAAAAAAAAAAATTCTACAACAACAAAAATTGAATCATTACCACTCTGTGTGTTTGGTAATCCCAGCACAAAATCCATACTCAAATTTATCCATAGTCCTCTTGGAAGCGGTAATGGCATGTATAGTCCAATATTTTATGCATGTCCTTTAGCTACCTAACATATCCTACACCTTGAGACATACCTTGTCACATCTCTCATCATCTTTGGCCAAAAATATATTTTTCCACCAAACCTATTGTCTTCATCTTACTAAAATATCCAGCCAAACTACCACTATGTGATTCTATTATTATATTATCTCATAGAGACCCAACTAGAAAGCACAATTATTTCCCTTTGAAGAGATAACTTTATTGTATAAGATACTAACCATGATTAGTATCTATCCCATCTATTAATAGATTCTTGCACTACTCAACTACCTTGCTAAAATATGGATCAATATCATATAATTCTTTGATAGCTTCAAATCCAACTACTTCACTCATCATAGTAGTTAATAATGCTACTCTTGTACTCAATGTATCAACTACCTAATTTTATTTTCTTGATTTATGTTTCAACACAAAAGTATGCCCCTACAAGAAAGAAACCCACTTTGCATGCCTAGTATTCAACTTCTTTTGTGTATTCACATATTTCAAAACCTCATGATCTATAAATAGGATGAACTCCTTATGCACCAAATAATGCCTCCAATGTCTTAATGCTTGTACAATTGCATAAATTTTAACATCATAAGTAGAATACTTTATTCTTACCTCATTCAATTTCTTACTAAAATATGTTATTGGCTTTCCTTCTTGACTCAACAAAGTGCCGATTCTCACAAATGAATCATCACAATCAACCTCAAATACTTTGTTAAAATATAATAATGTTAAAATTGGTCTTTCTATAATCTTCTTCAAAAATTTAAATCTTTTTGTGGCTGCTCCAGTCTATGTAAATTCCTTTCCTCTTATGCAATCCGTTATTGGTGTCACAAAACTACTATAAATTTTAATAATTTTTCTGTAAAAAGTTGCTAAACCATGGAAACTGATTACCTCTTTAATGCTTTTTGGAATAGGCCACTCAATAATTTCTTTTATTTTTTTCATCCATTCTCACACCATCTGCTAAAATTATAAATCCCCAAAATACAAAACTATTATGCATAAACCTACACTTTTTCAAATTTGCATACAACTTCTCCTTTCTTAACAAATCCAGTACCATTCTCAAATGTTTTAAGTGTTCTTCTTTTGTCTTACTGAATATCAAAATATCATCAAAATAAATAACCATAAACTTACCAATATATCCCCATGGATGCAATTTTTTTCACTCGCACGCCATGCTACATGTCTACAATTGTCATTCTCATTTCTATCATCCTTCACAAGGATGTCTTTGTCTCCTCTTTCAACTAGAATCACTTCCATATCCTCTTGCATGAGGATTTTTTTTCTATTAGCTGCTCACTAGTTTCCTCATCTTTGTTGATTTTAAAATCAGATTTACTCTCCTCACATGAGAACATTATTCTCTTGTTGTCCTCCATGACAACTCTCTTTTTATGACTCATTCTCTTCTCTTCCATCTACAACTCTTCATGGTTTCACTCTTGATCCTTCTTCCACATGGCTCTCTCTCTTCGATGTAGCCACTTTTGCTTTTAGGAAGTCTACCATCTACTATACCAAGTCTTCTTCTTCTTCACTTTCACATTCTTTAAATATCTCTAGAAACAAATCTAATAGTTTACCTTAAGTCTTCAAATTCTTCTCCCACTCTTTCTCTAGTGGCATTCTTCCACTATTCTTTTCCATCTTCATATCTGCAAAACAAAAACACGATACTTTCTCTCACATCCTCTACCCAAGGAATCAGAACTTGCTCTGATACCAGTTGATGTGGCCTCCAACCACATAATGGATTCAACAATCCATATCATCCTCTTAATATCTCATAACACACATAAACATGTCAATAATTCAACTCATAAACTCAACATATTCTCATTAATCCTCTCACAAATACAAAATCTTTCAACAAACCATTACAACTCAAAGGCCATGCCACCAATGCATGTCATTACACACTATCAATACTTGGCCAACATACCAAGGAGGCTCCCAAACTTCTCACCAAGCTTATCTCTCCAAACTCTCTTGGCCTCCCTAAACAAAGATGATTACAATCATATATCAATTTTCAAGGAAGAATAAGGGAGACAACACAACATCTATGCCTCACATCCCATGTGAATGAAACATAATGAATAAAACATAGTAAGGCCCAAGAAAATGATACACCGCATGCTCCATGGGGTCATCTTTAACCAAGGACAAATCATCTTGGAAATTTGGTGCCATCTTTCAATGTGAAACACTATTGATGAATAGTGAAAGGCTTGTTATATGTGCAAGGTCAAAAATGAAGAACATCTTCTTTAGACAAGATAGGCCACCACCATGTGCTCCATGTGACTCTATAGAAATGTGTCCCATGCCACCTAAGCAATTTGGAATAGTGTTGTGACACCTCACTAAAATTAATAGTGTTCACGACCTCATCAGTGAATAGTGCTTGGTAATAGTGTTGCATAAATAGTATTTTCCTGTTGCATAAGAAAAAATTGAAAGTGTGATTGAATTTTTGCATAAGAGTAAAATATGTGGTCCATAAGATGGTTATTCCTGGAGAAATGTTAAACATAGAGGTTGATGTAAAAAATATATTAATGTCTCTAACGCCAAGGTGAAACCATGATGCCATCATCAATGAAGAATATAAATATTTGACTACTCTTGAAATTGATCAACTTATTCAACCTCTTATGAAGAAAGATTAAAAGACTCATTTAGAGAAAGTGACAAAAAGTATTTTGCCTTAAAATTGAAGATCACAAAGAGTGAATGTGCCATCAATAATAAAAAAATCTAAGAACAAGGAAAAAATATGAATCAAAATTATTCAATAAGAAATAAAGGAATGAAAAATAATGATTGGATTGCTTTACAAATCCTTCAAACTCGAAGCATCCTTCTCCACATGAACAAGCCATGTTCTTTAATGGTACCATACTGACACACTCGTTGAACAATCTAAAAGCAGCCGGTTGTTTTTGTCCAAATGCATTGAACTAAAAAAAGGTTAAAGGTCTTTTCTTAGTAATGAAACCTCTCAGAAAAGCTGTCCCCATGTGATGCCTACACATATATAGAGGGGCTCTCTATATAGTAAGGGCATGTCCACAAGACTATTTATATCATATGTTTGCATGCACGCAGTTTTTATGTAGATCCAAGTTGAGGGAGAAATGATAGTGTGTGAATCTCAATATTTGTACGAGTTATTCAATTATTGATAGTGTTTTTTTAGTGTGACGAATAATTTTATGAGGATATCATATGTTTATATGCATGCAGTTTTTATGTAGATCCAAGTTGAGGGAGAAAAGATAGTGTGTGAATTTCAATATTTGTATAAGTTATTCAATTATTGATAGTGTTCTCTTTAGTGTGACGAATAATTTCATGGCTCCCCTCCTTTGAGACTTAGGTGTTAACAAAGTTACTTTCATAGTTGGAATGACAACTTCAATTCTTCTCTTTAATAGAGGCTTGGAGTTTATTGTCGTAATATGATGGGAAGTATTTTTCTGGATTATTGTAATGAACTTTCATATACAAATAGGTGGTTTAGTTGGTAATTATATTCAACCATCTTTTTATTGGAGTATTATAATTTTTATGGCATCCATTTGTGACCACTCAAAATGATTAGGCTTTTAATAGAGGCTTGGAGTTTATTATCGTAATATGGGAAGTCTTTCGCTAGATCATCGTAATAAAGCTCCATATATAAATAAGTGGTTTAATTAGCAATTTTAGTGAACCACTTTCTCATTGGAGCATTATAATTTCTATAGCACCCTACTATGACCACTCAAAATGATTAAGTGGCACCTAATCTTCTTTTAGTTGAGTCTTTTACTTGAGGTACCTAACCCCCCAAAAATGATCTCCTTCTACCATCTTAGTAGACTATGAATTGTGACTTGTTCTTATAATGTATTCATATGATTTTCAAGTTATTGTGCATTGTCAATAGTAATTTAATCTTTTTTTTACTAATGTAAATTTTGATCATAAATATTAAAAAAAAAATTAAGGGGAAGGGGGAGAGCGGGACAATATATGTTATAACCATCTTTATATTATTGTCTATTTTTTATTAGTAATAAATATATCCATGAGTTCAATTTTTTTTTTGAAAGTGTATAAACAAAAGGTAGTGGTTCATTTCAATTGTTTCGTTTTGCCCGACCAACAATGACCTCTTAAGACAACCATGTTTTCACTACTTGTGTTTTTCTCTCAAGCAAGGTAGTAATGTGGGCTATTGGATTTAGCTTTGTTGTTCCTCTTTGAGGTTTCTCTCGTTGGTGTCTTGGATTCCATCTAACTGCCTTCCTATGTAAACTACTATTTGTTTAAAGATGTACTTTCAATAGTAAAATGTTTGTTCCTCATGACAAATAAGGTGTATATATTATTATTTGGTATGTTAGTGCAAAGGCTTTGGTTTATTATTGGTTAGTTATTGTTTTACAAATAATAATGGACAATGTTATGGAGTTTGGCAAGTGTCTTTTCATTGAATTTTGGAATAAAAAATATTACAAAAATTATTACAAGGTCATGTAACTAGAAGTGGCCCCAAAAGTGGCATATATGTTAGAAGGGAAGTAATTTTTTGTTTTGGTATAATATGGTTTTGTAAAGTGAAAATGTGTAAATCAGTAGATATACCTCACTCAAAACCTATATCTATTGACTTGTATCATTTTTTGTGTATGAAGTATCAAGTAACAATAATGATATTTTTGGTGGAGGTGATGGTAGAAAATAAGGTTGTGTGTTTTTTCATATGGCAAGACATTATGTCAAGAGGGGATATTATGTTTCACAATGAGTTTGAGCAATGAAAAATGATGTGGAATGAAAATTCCATACAAAGCATGAAAATGATGAAATATTTTAAAGTGAACTAGGCGATGATGGTGATGCACAATAATAGAGTGTTTCAGGGGATGAACTTGAAGAAGTCCAAGAAGATACAAGTGCAAAGTTCAGTGACATGTCATATTTGTCAATACAATTTGTAACTCCCATTGAATAATTTCAATCACCCAATACATGACTAAAATAGTGGTCATCTCAATGAAAATAAGGGTCTGATATCAAATAACCCCTATAAAAATATAGATAATATATTACATGTTAATTTAGATGATTCCTCTTCCTCACACAATTTATCATTACACTTTATAAAAAACAAACAACCTCATTTTATGCTATCACTTCTACTAAAAATATAATATTATTATTACTTAATATTTTATGTACAAAACATGATATAAATCAATAATCATAAGTCTCAAATTAAATACAACCACTTATTTAAACTCTTTCCTTTTACAAAACCAACCTTACCAAAACATAACATTACATCCCTTTTAATATAATATACATCTTTATGAAAATTACTAGTTATAATCTTTTACGGGTTTTATTGCCTTGACCTTACATTTGATTCAATTTAACGAAGAACAAATTAAATTTATTTTTGGGTAAAGATGCGTAAATGCAGTCATGAATATAGATAAAATTCAGCACAAATGCTATTTACTAGCATAATAAGTAAATTATTATGTATATTATAAATATATATATATATATATATATATATATATATATATATATATATATATATATATCTGTGTGTGTGTGTGTGTGTTGACAATAATTAATAAATAATTTCAAATGTTCAGAATCAAAGAGGGGTTAAGTGTGCTACATAAAGAGACAATAATAAATAAATAATTTGAAATGTTCAAATCAAAGGAGGGGTTAAGTGTTCTACATACAGAGACTATAATAAATAAATAATTTTAAATGTTCAAAATCAAAGGAGGGGTTAAGTGTTCTACATACAGAAGGGAAACCTGGCTGCCATTGACAAGTGGAAATGAGAAAAAATCAAAAGAAGACATAAATAGAAGAAATAGGGAGCAGAGGAAAGGGAGCGTAGTGAAGAAAAGAGGGAAAGCTGGAAGGTTGTGAAGCATGACATTAAACCTACAAATGGCATTTTGATTAAAGATTTTCAAGGCCGTCCCAGCAAAACCATTTTTGTCTGTATTTTACAATCAACAAACTCTGCAAGTCACATTTATTTGAGGCATAAATGAATAGATATTGGTAAGGGATTGAGGTGGTTTTATTTTAATTTAGTTTGGTAGGTATAATTTATAAAATTTAGGTATCAGTTTTATAAAAACCTTATAAAATTTGAATATTGGTGGTTTGTGTTTATATCAATTCTTATTTTATTAAAATGGTAGGAGACTGTTTTAAGATTGTAAAATGTAATGATTCCTTCTAATTTTCATAACGTTTGATTTTTTTTGGTGGATAAGTTATTTATAATAATTAATTGATTTTAAAACATCTTTTGAAATTGTTCACAGCTTTGCCTTTTCATTATTTTTATTGTCTCAAATATTGCCTTCTAAATCCTTGAAAAATCTTGTGTGCTGCTTTTAAAATTTATCCATATTGTTGTCAATTTTTTTAATCTTTGTTAAATGAATGTATTTAAGATGTATTAAATATATATAAATACTACAAACTATCATGATCAAAGATAATAGTTTGTAATATTCATTATGAATCCTCGATTTATTTTTGTTCGATAAGTGTTCTTGAGTGTAGTTTTTTAGCTTTACTTTTAGTAAAGCTATACAATGATTATAAATTAGATTATGTTGTTTAATTTATTTTATGAAAGAATAAATATATGTAATGGAAATAGATTAAACTATCTTTTTTCAAGCTATTACTTTTATTTTTATATTTTTAAATAGATTTATAATAATCTATTTTATATATGCATGTTCACATTCATATCTTATGATGTAACTATGACCTATTAACTTTTATAAAAATACATTATTCTAGAACAATATTGTTATATGAAAAAATCATTAAAAGATTGTGTTGGTTTATATATTTTTTTTGGATGTGTGGTATTTTGATTTTAACAATAAATTATTTACTATTGAAAGTTATTTTTACTAAACAGTGGGAGGTGTTTTTTTCTAAATCCATTCTTTGATATCAAAGAAAGGTTTAGGTTGTAGATTTTTATTTTAGATCTTTATAACAATTTAATGTGGTTTTCAATCATATAATGGATTCAGCAATTCATATCATCCTCTCAATATCTCATAACACACATAAACATATTAATAATTCAACTCATAAACTCAACATATTCTTATTAATCCTCTTACAAATAAAAAATCTTTCAAAAAAGCATTACAACTCAAAGGACATGCCATTAATTCATGCCATTACACACTCTCAATTCTTAGCCAACATGCCAAGGAGGCTCCCAAGATTCTCACTAAGCTTATCTCCCCAAACTCCCCTGACCTCCCTAAACAAAGATGAATACAATCATATATAGATTTTCAAGGAAGAATAAGGGAGACAACATAACATTGACACTCTACATCCCATGTGGATGAAACATGATGAACAAGACATAGTAAGGTCCAAGGAAATGATACACCACATGCTCCATGGAGTCATCTTTGACCAAAGACAAAGCATCTTGGAATGTTGTGCCATCCTTCACATATGAAACATTATTGATGAATAGTGAAAGAGTTATCACATGTGCAAGGTCAAAGAGGAAGAACATCTTCTTTAGACAAGATAGGCCACCACCATGTGCTTCATGTAACTCTATAGAAATGCACCCCATGCCACCTAAATAATAGGAATAGTGTTTTGACACCTCACCAAGATGAATAGTGTTGTGATACCTCACTAGGATGAATAATGTCTCCCACCTCATTAGTGAATATTATTGCATGCATAATTTTTTATCACTACATCATTCTCTTATAGTTGAAATCAACTCAAATCCCACTAGTTGTCTTGATTATATCCTTGCCATTTATTCTAAACAAAATAGAAAAGCACACCACTCTATTTTTGGGTGATGCAAGATTGCTCGAACCCTTGGATACTCTTGCATCAAACACTCGAGATAGATAATGTGATCTTATGAACATATAAATAGAGTAAGTTGTAGAACCACTCTTTTGGTCACAAAGGTTAATGACCATGGCATCCCCATCCAACATACCAAGTGTACCCAAAATATATTATTTTTCTTTCTCCCTTCTAATTTCTACATACTAAACTTCCACCTCTTTTCCTCGTGGAATCACACCCACTACAAAGACTCTTGGGATGACACCCATCCGAAACTATCCTCCTCCACCAAAATTTAATACATATCTCAATGGATTCACATGTGGGTTGAATTCCATCATCATAAATTGACCTCCTCCACCAAAATGCTCTATCATGTATCTTATCCTTCCATGTGAGCTCAAGCCCACATCTAGCCATCCATCTCCACCAAAAACCCACATGGATTTATTCACTCATTTTCTAACCACCTGTTGAATCTTCCACAACATCATAAATCACCACTACTTGCAGCTCCTCTCTCATGGCTGAAACTATATCCATCTTTTCATCTATCAAACTCTCATCCACATGTGCACCTACTTGTGCAACAATATCCTCAACTTCTTCATCATGCTCCAAAGGCATGTTTTCCTCTTCCTCTATAATGTTAGCATGTTCCTCATGCTCTTCAATTTCACTATGGGTTGCCAATGGCCCATCCATAACAACTCCCATGGTTGTCTTCTCATCTTCCAAAACATTAATTTCAGCCCCTACACATGGATGTAACTCCATGAAGAAATAATCCTGTGATTTACTTGAAAAACTTCTTGATCCCTTGCTTCTCCCAAACAATCTTGCAACTCTATATAGATGTAATTATTTTCTCCTTGTAACTCCCCATGGCTAAAATTTTCTTCACTCACATGCCATGCTACATGGATGTAATCTTCATTCTCATTTCTATCATCCTTCACAAGGGTGTCTTCATCTTATACTTCAATAGGGATCACCTTCATATCCTCTTGCATGAGGATTTTTTCTTCTACAAGTTGCTCACTAGTTTCCTCCTCTTTAATGACTTTAAAATCAGATTTGTTCTCCTCATATTAGAACCTTACTCTCTTATTTTCCTCAATGACAACCCTCTTTTTCTCACTCATTCTATTCTCCTCCATCTTTAACACTTCGTGGTTGCACTCTTGATACTTCTTCCACATGGCTATCTCTCTCCTCAATGTAGCAAATTTTGATTTTAGGGAATCTACCATCTCTCACACCAAGTATTCTTCTTCTTCACTTTCACATTCTTCAAATCTATCTAGCATTAAATACAATAGTCTAACCTAAGTCTTCAACTTCTTCTCCCACTCTTTTTCTAGTGGCATTCTTCCACTCTTATTTTCCATCTTCATACCTACAAAACAAAAACATTATAATTTCTCTCACATCCTCTACCCAAGGAATCATAACTTGATCTAATACCAATTGATGTGGCCTCTAACCACATAATGGAGACACAAATCCATATCATCCTCTAAATCTCTCATAACACACATAAACATATTAATAATTCAACTGATAAACTCAACATATTCTCATTAATCCCCTCACAAATACAAAATCTTTCAATAAAGCATTACAACTCAAAGGCCATATCACCAATGCATGTCATTACACATTCTCAATACTTGGCCAACATGTCAAGGAGGATCCCAACTTTCTCACCAATCTTATCTCCCCAAACTTGTCTTGCCTCCCTAAACAAATATTAATACAATCATATATACATTTTCAAGGAAGAATAAGGGAGATAACACATTTATGCCCCACATCCCATGTGAATGAAACATGATGAACAAGACATAGTAAGGCCCAAGGAAATGGTATGTCTCATGTTCTATGGGGTCATCTTTGACCAAGGATAAAGTATCTTTTAAAGTTAGCACCACCCTTCACATGTGAAACACTATTGATGAATAGTGAAAGGCTTGTCGCATGTGCAAGGTCAAAAAGGAAAAACATCTTCTTTAGACAAGATAGGCCACCACCATGTGATCCATGTGACTCCATATAAATATGTCCCATGCCACCTAAGCAATCAATAATAGTGTTGTGACACCTCACCAGCATGAATAGTGTTCACCAACTCATTAGTGAATAGTGCTTAGAAATAGTGTTGCATGAATAGTGTTTTCTCATTGCATCACAATTATTCATATCAAACTCTAACTCCCCTTCCATTCCATACTTTAGTGTAAATTACTATGATTATTAGAGCATCAAGATGATGAATCTTTTGTTAAAAAAATAATTATGTGATATTGTAATAATTCATTATGAAGAGCCAAATGAATGGGTCACTATCACATCTAATAATAGGCAAGCCAAAAAGGAAGGTAAGAAGAATAACTCACAAGCATTGTTTCATATTCAAATAACTCTAGATAATAACATGATTTTGAGAATTACCAATGTAAAGACAGAAAATGATGCCTTGAAGACACTACAAGAAGCTTAAAAAGGTAGTGATCAATTCAAAGTGGTTAAGCTATAGACTTTGAAGAGAGAATTTAAAAATTTTAGGATAGAAAACATTAAAAGTGTGATTGATTTTGAACATAAGAGTAAAAGATGTGGTCAATAAGATGGTTATTCTTGGAGAAATGTTAAACAAATATGTTGATATGAAAACTATATTAAATTTTCTAGCACCAAGGTGAAACTATGTTGTCCTCATCAATGAAGAACATAAATATTTGACTACTCTTGAGATTGATCACCTTATTCAGCCTCTTATGTCTTATGAAGAAAAATTAAAAGACCCATTTGGTGAAAGTGACGAGAAGTATTTTGCCTCAAAATTGAAGATCACAAAGAGTGAAGGTGTTATCAATAATAAAAAAAATCTAAAAACAAGGAAAAAAATAGGAATCAAAATTATTCAATAGAAAACAAAGGAAGAACAGGTGGTTTAGCTATAAGAAAACAAGTTAAAAGAAGTTTAGAAAAAATAAATATTCAATGTTATTACTATATAATATATGTTCACTTTAAATGAATATGTAGATTAAAAGTAGGTAATGAAGATAAAAGTGTTAATTTTGTTAATGAGGAGGATGAGAAATCTTCTCCACACAATTTATTTTTTTCATATGAAAAATTTGAAAACTATCTTAAATAAATTTGATATCTATATTTAAATTGTTTTTTGAAAAATAAAAACTTTGAAACAAAGATCAAACTTTATGATAACAAATATTTGTAAGTTGCAACAAAAAGGAACTATAAAGATGAATGTTAAAGAATGCAAGAAATATGTTAATTATATTTATTGTACTCTAGAGTTAAAACATACTTTATTAAGTGTTAGAGGTAAGTACTGAGCAAGGTTTTCTTTAACAATTCCACCTAAGGTTAACTATGATGGATGTTTTCGCACATATGAACATTTATTATCATTTTTATTTATTTCCTAGTTTTGGATTTAAGGCTGACTATGACGGATGTTTTTGAGTAAATGAATATTTATTGATTTTTATTTGTTTCCAAGTTTTGAATGTTTTTGTGAAGAATATAGTAGATTTGATTGATGGAAATGAATTTGTTTTTAAGACTAGTTTTATCGGCACCTTGAGCTTTCCTATATTTGGGTGTGATATTGTAAGATGGAATGCATTTCATATGTTTATCATTTTGTTTCTAAGATAAACTTAATCTTATATTTGGTTTATATGTTGGTTGATTTTAAAATTCATATTGAAATTTTCATTTTCTTAAATTTTTATTTGACTTTTTTTTTTCAATATTTTTTTTTTTAATTTTGGTATTAATTTGTTGAGATTTTATTTAATTTTATATTTTGTGATATTTTTTATTTTTTAAATATGATCAAGATATTATTAATAGAGTTTTAAATCGTTATTAATATAGAATAAACATAATTTAAATTTAAGTGAGATAATTTAAATTTAAGGGAGATAAATATATTTCATATTTATTAATTTTTTTGGTGAGATATTAAATAAATTTTATATAGTGGATATATACTTTTAATTGATTTTGAGAATGTACCAATTTATAGATAGATAGATAGATAGATAAATAGATAGATAGATAAATAAACAAATATACGGATAGATAAGCCAACAATTTATTTTCAAATGTACATATTGAAAACTCGACAAAAATATTGAAAATTCGATGAAAGTAGATCGAACTTGAACCTACTCCTACTCCTTGATTAACAACTTTAATTAAATTTCTTAATCACTTAATGGAATAATTGAATTTTCTTTGTTTCTTTAAACAACCATCCTTAATTGAATTTATTAATCACTTAATGGAATAATTGAATTTTCATTGTTTCTTCTAATATAGTTTTTGAAATTGAGTGGAATTGAAGGGGGAAAAAATATATAGTTAATTTACAAATTTGAAGGTACTTAAAAAAATCCTTAAAAGCATCTTTCACCCGATCCATGTTTTTTGAATTTTTATATTACCTAAACATGCCATAATTGTGCAAAACTCGTAACAATTAAAAGTTATCTTACGTGAATGGTATCATACCATAATTGTAACAGTGAAAAGTTTACCCTACTTCAATGGCACAGTTTTTGTACCATATTATAAATTAAAGTAGGGGGTATAGTTTTATATGTTGTGTTAGATAAAATCAAATTCTCTCTAGTAAATGTTGATACAATAATGTATGGTTATACAGGCCATTTATTCTAACTGGAATGCTTATTTTTTATTGTTTCGTGATAAATCATAAAATGTTAAAAGATTTACTTTGCCAATCAATGTGGAGATTGGACCTCAATCACTATGTGACTCTTTCATAAGGAAATATTTTCTTCATGTAGATACTTTGCCAACAAGGCCTAGAATTGATGGCCATATGAAACATCATGAGAGTTTATTACCTATGTGGCCACTTATTGTCACTCAACGCGGCTCCTCAATATCTAATTCATATTGCACGATCACTCAGCCTCTTCCCATTTATAGCTTCAATATAATCATACACACTATTAGATTTCCACATACCACATTACATCAAATGAATAATTCATAATTTTACATGATTCTCATGCCATGTGCCTTAATATTGATTCTATATTTATTCATTTTAAATAAAATGACAATATTCTAATGGTCAATTTAAATGTTCTTGTGGGCTCATTGGATCTATTAATCTTGTTGATTATAATCAAATTCTTAACACTAATGAACTCTAAATATTCCTTTTAATAATAAGTATTAAAATCACATCATGGCACTATTTTGTAATGTTTGTACAAAAGCTTTGGTTTGTTGTCAGTTCATTGTTTTTTTAAATAATAGCAGAAAATATTTTGAATTATTCCAAGCATATTCTCATTAAACTTTGAAATAACAAATATTAAATAAATATTTACAAAGTTGTAATATTAGGAATTGCTCATAAAAATGTAAGTTATATAAGAAGGGATATATTTTTTTGTTTTAGTAAAATAAAATTTATAAAAATTAGAATGTAAATTGATAGTTGTATCTCACTCATAATTTATGACTATTAATCATATATAAATTTTTGTGCATAAAATATTATACAATAATAATTTGATATTTTAGATGGAAGTGATGATGTTATTTTGGAAGTGATGACATTTTTTTGGATTCTATTAATGAGAGGATCAAAAAGAAAGTCTGAGCTATTGTATTTACGTTCACCAATTGGAAATTAAAACAAGGTTGCTTTTCGAAACATTTTTTGGGAGGCATCTAGTTTTGTAATGTTGGGACAGTCCTTAACTGTCTAAGGTTATAATAATGAAAATTTTCTTACGCTGATGTTTTCCATACAAAATGTGTAGAAAAAATAATTCTTGAAAGGTATTTTTCTTATAAAGATTGAAAGTGAAATTTATCTCGTTATTACACTGGGCTAAAGGATATTAACCCATCAAACTTATCCATCATGCTTTGCTTTGTGAAATACAAAATAATGGAACAACTTATTTTGTAGTAGAGAAGATAAAATGATGTTGATGTGCAGGAGCTGATTTCAGCATGGGGCTGCCATTGGTTTCAGTGAAGGCAGCTTCCTTCAAATTTCTGTAATTGTGACGAAAAAATTATCAATATAATTTAATATCATTGATATAGAATAAACATAATCTAAATTTAAGTGAAAAGTAGATATTTTGATAAATTAAAAAGTAAATGAAAGTAAACATTTAGTAAATTCAGTTGATTATATCCATTCAATTAACTTTTTTATACTAAAAATATATTAAAATTTTGATATATTCTTAAAATTAAATAGGAATACATTTAAAAGAGAAGCTACTGTAATCCAATCCATAAATAATGTCAATATATATATATATATATATATATATATATATATATATATATATTGACATTATTTATGGATTGGATTACAGTAGCTTCTCTTTTAAATGTATTCCTATTTAATTTTAAGAATATATCAAAATTTTAATATATTTTTAGTATAAAAAAGTTAATTGAATGGATATAATCAACTGAATTTACTAAATGTTTACTTTCATTTACTTTTAAATGAAGTATTGAGGACTTCAAAAAGGTAGATCCAACTTCAACTTAATATATAATAAGTAAATGTTTTTGAAGTTGTGATATAATGATTAAAATAAATACATTTATATTAAAAGACTCAGATTCAAATTTACAATAATAAATATAATATTAACTAAATAAAATGATAAAATAGAATTCTAAAAATTGAAACTTTAATTTATTTTTCAAATAAAATATAAATCAAGCAATTCCACAATTATCATACATCAAAACAAAATATGATAAACATTCTTTTTAATCAACAATCCTAATTAAATTATTCATCGTTAAGTGAAATAATCAAATTTTCTCTGTTTCTTCTAATATAATTTTTGGACTCGAGTGAAATCCAAGAGTGTCAAAAAAAATATGATTGCTTTACAAATCATTAGAAGCATCATTCTCCACATCCATGCCTTTTTAAGTTTTTCTAATGTCCGGACATGCCATAATTGTGCAAAATTCATAACAGTGAAGAGCTATCTTACTTTAATGGTACCAAACTGACACGCTTGTTGGGCAATCTTTAAGTAGCCGATTGCTTTTGAACAAATGTATTGAAGAGAAAAAGGTTAGAGGTCTTTTCTTAGTAATGAAACCTCAAAGAAAAGTTGTCCCCTTGTGATGCCTACGCATATATAGAGTGTGGCCATAGAGACCATTCCTATCCTAGATCCTAAAACACAGATTTTTTTTTTCTTTTTTTTCTAATATTTAATTGTGAATGTGAGACTAACTCTATAAAATGTAGAGTGACTCTAACTTCTTATATCTACTAAAATAAATTTAAAGTATAAGTTTAAGTTTATATTGTTACACTTATATTTAAATATAATTTATACTTAAAAATTATTTTACTCTAATTCATATTATTGAACTTGAAGGTACAAATGGGCCAATAATGATACAACCTTATAGACATGGATATTTTCAAAAGTTAGAGATATAGAAACTGATCGCATAACTCTTGAAGGTTGGCATAATCATCCCTAGTAAGAGTCCATATGCTACTCTAATGATACAAACTAGGAAGAGGATGGGTCATAGAGACTTTGTATTAATTATATATCCCTAAAAAAAATCAAAATATAAAATAAAATTTTAACACTAAGGAGTGATCTTCTTGATGAGTTTCATGGGAAAGTTTTTTATCAAAATAATATCTTAGAACACAATACCATCAAAATCTAATTATGATTCAAGGTCAATATATGATGTCCACATATAGTAAGGTTATTATTTCCACCATACATATAGTCACAAAATGTAATCAAATTTTTTGGGGGAGTAAGTTCTTTATTAAAATTACCATTTTAGCATTTAGACCCTGTTAACGCAAGGGATATTAATAGAGGAGAAATAAAAATAGATTTTTCACCTTAAATAATATGACATTCAGATCCTTTAAAATAAATGGAAGTAAAATGTGACGGTAAATGCATTATTCTTCTAGGAATAACTTTTAGTATTTCAAGCTGTGCCCATCAACCAACCTACTTCGATACATGACCTTATATAATACTACTTAACCCACCAACCTCAAATAAACTCATGCAAGAAATTGAATATGGGGGGAAAGGTATTACTTGATCAGTTAGTAATGAAATCAATTTTTTCCAAGTAAAAATTTAATTGAGGGTGAGTCCCCCTTTTCTAAAAAGGTGATAGAGTATAACCATGTGTCTCCATCTTCAAGCCATGTTGGGTTCAAGAACACATATAGAAACATCAAATTTATTTTTTTTAAGAAGGTAATAAAGGTTGATATTGTAATATGTATAAATGAGTATGACATTTGACAATAGAATAAGGGGAATAGTGTTCTTTTACCAAGATTTTTGAAATAAATTTAGATCCACAACAAAAGTAATAAATTGTGTCAATAGACTTTACCTCAGGTCTTCCTAGATCTAAGGGTAAAGATGAAATTATTTTGGTGGTAGATATATTGAAAAAATATACCCATTTCATTCCCCTAAGAAAGGTAGGGATGAATGGTCATAAGGTTGGAAAAAAGTATATCCAACATTTATTAGAGATAAATGAGATCCTTAAATATATCATTTAAAATCATGATAAGATTTTTGAAATTAATTTATGATAGGATATTTTTTTAGTATGCAGGTGCTACATTTAACATGAGCACTACATGCCACCCTCAAACATATTGGAAAATAAAGGTGGTGAGAAAAATCTTGGAAGTGTGAGCAAGTGGTTACAATGGCTACATTTGACAGAGTATTAACACAACCATATACCACAAAATTAAAAAAACATGTAACCATTTTATTATTTAAAAGGTTAAGAGGCACAATCACCATTAGATTAGTTAATTCATAGGGTAAAGTTCCCAACAAAAGAGGAATTTTTGGAAGAGATGTAAAACATTATGTAAGTATTGAGAGACAAGTTGGTAGGGAACACCAATCTGATGAAGCAATAAACAAACCAACACAATATAAAGAGGAGTTTTGAGATCAAGGACATTTTGTTCATACAATTAAAATTGTATAAATAAAATACATTGAAGGATAAAGCAATGCAGAATTTACAACCAAAGTATAATGTCCCATGCCAAGTGCAAGCAAGGTTGGGGGAAGTTGTGTATGCATTGGACATACCAAATAAGTAAAGTTTCATGATTTGTTTCATGTGTTATGTTTGAACAAGAAGATAGTGGTGCATATAAATTTTGATGGCTAATGAAGAAGGCAAACTTGTGCAATAACCAAACAAAATTGTCATAGAGGAATCCAAGAAGATTTGAAATAGGGTGATGTGTATGTTGAAGGTGAAGTGTAAGGGGCTACCCATGAAGGATGTAAATCTATAAACTAAGTAGTTTGTGGCAAAGCATCTGAGGCTGAAGAGGATTTCAAGTGGTGGGTGAGGTGTATAAGCATGAAAGAGTGAAATTTTTTTTAAAAGCATGCCCAAAATTCAAGCAAATCCTTAGGAATTAAAAAATGCCTCATTCTCATTCAAGTAATTTTTCAAGTCATGGTATATGGTAGGATGATCAATTTTTTTATGTATCAGTTAGAGATATTGACTTCCATTCTCATAATGAAATGTTTTACACTTTTATAGTTTGACTACATTTTATGTAAAATCTCTTTAAGAGGGAGGGCATGTTGTATAACTAAACACAACGTATATTTGTGTGTACACATGCGCATGTGCCTACTTAGCATTATTTATATTATATTATATTTTAGGTGACTAGAGTTACTAAAGGGTTTAATCATGAGTTAGTATTTGATTGATTAGGGTTTGTAGTAGTTGAATACAAATGGGAGAAAAACCTTAAATAATGTATCTTTTTACAATATCAACGTGATGAAAAAGTTAATTGCCATTGTGTGAGAGTTGTTTTATTACATTCAGATTTTTAGGTATAATCCACCTTTGGGAAAGCTCATGCTTCCATATTTTTTAATTTATAAGTGTTTCACTATATTTTTTCAATTTTTTTTCCCAAATAACAATGTAATATTATACTAGACTCCTTTAATCTTATAGAATTGAGCTTAAAAAATTGAAATTCTCTAATCATGTGAAACTAGACTTAACTTAATTCCACTCTCTAATTTAACATCAATATAGAATCTACCTAATCTAAACCAATGATCATAGTATCTTTCCAAAAATTATTATTATTATTTGGGTCACAACATTGATTTCCAATAATTTCATTCTTGATGATAGGTTTAATATAAAGATCCAAAATATCAAACTTTAAAGTTTACCTAATTGTAAAAATTAAATCAATACAAAAGAGCACTCGAATACATGAGCTAATAATTTATTTGCCAAACGTTTTGATTCTATTAATTAAATTAAGGGGATAAAAATTAAGGTTGCTTTCTAAAATCTTTCCCAAGTGGCATCTAGTTTGTAATGTTGGGATAGTCCTTAATTGTCTAATGAAAATTTTTGTAAATTGATGTATACCATACAATTTCATTTCAACAATTAAAATTATGTAGATGCTTATGGTGCTATGTAAGTATTGTACTTGTGAAGATAAAGATAATATGTATGGAAGAAATAAAGTTTAAGAGTTTTTTTCCTTAAAAATCCTGAAAAGGATTAATCATATATATTTAATTATTATACTAGGATGAAATTTGGCAACCCATAAAACTTTTCCATCATGATTTTCATTGTGAAATTCCTTCATAAATGTGTTTGTTAAGTTTTAAAATAATGGAGCCAATAACCATAGAGTAACTTACTTCATAGGATATAGTCTATATATACTATCAATTCTATGTTATTACCAAGGATAACATAGCAATGGTAGCATGTCAACTATGACATTTTTAATATAATTATCTATTTATTTAATAAATAATATTACAATTTTTATATTATAATGAGTGCTTTTATCTCAAATATGAAAGGAAGATGTTAACAAGTCAACTAGATAACTTGCATCCAATATCTTAAACTAAGTTTATTATTTATAAAATGCTTATTAACATTTATATGCTTAGAGATCATAATCTATTTGTGATACCATCTTAATTTTCTATAAACTATCTAGGTCTGGAACATGAAACAGTAGTGAAGTGAAGATGATATTAACGTGTGATTAGTACTAAAGCTAATTTCAGCATGGGTATGCCATTGATTTCATTGAAGGCAAGCTACCTTCACATTTTATTTCACTTTAAATAAAAAAAGGTTGAAGTTGTGAAAGTATTAGTTGTAATTTTGAATTATGATAAGCACTTAAGCAAGGTTTTCTTGTATCTTTTTAAAAATTCCACCTAAGGCTGACAATGATGGATGATTTCGAGTGTATGAATATTTATTAGTAACTTAATTACCACTTTTATTTCTTTATAAGTTCTGAATATTTTAATAAATAATATAGTTCTTGACACATTAATTTAATTCCTATATTAAGATTTGATTGTTGGAAATGATTGTGTTTATGACTAGTTTTATTAACACCTTGAAATTACTATATGTTGTGATCTAGAGGTTTATTTAATTATTTCATATAAGTCTATTTGGTGCCAAAATCACCTAAAGATGTGGTAGGATAGGATTGAGGGAGAGGAGTGGGATAAGAAGTGAGAACAAAACCACTGGAGGGTAAATATGAGAGCTAAGAAGATGAATGGTGTGCCAAAAAATAGTTATCTAGCTAAGTGGATTTATTTAACATGTTATCATAAGGTGGTAAGTGGTTGTAAGAGGGGGAACAAACCAATGCTATAAAGTGTGAAGTATACATGGGTCGTTTATTGTCTAGGATATTTTTAAGAGGAGTGATAGGTGGTGGTGTGTTGGTCACCAGAATATTTGGAGGATGGTAAGAGAAAGAACCTTAAGTATGAGGTTGGTACTATGGGGGAATGGTCTATGCCTTAGAATTGGGCACCCTATAAAAAAGGATATCACTAGGGTTTTGGCTCAGTATGTAACCATTGGAGCATGATTAGGTTGGTAATATATTACTAGGATGGGAATACTAGAGGAATAATCATTATTATTCAAGTTTGAGATAACTCTTTGTTTCTAATAACCATTTTAGAGAGATCTTTGGTTACTCCCTAGATTTCAAATATGACCAACCAAGGTAGAAATCAGCTCATTATATGCTGCATTGGTTGTGGGTTTTAGAGCCTCTCTCATTAGAGGCTCTCAGTGAAAGGATTGATAGCCTATGATTAATTACTCTATGTTAGATGATTCACAAGGAGTCATTATGGGATTATTTGGTGTTATGAATGTGTTTTGGTTATTTTCAAATAGAATTAGGGGCAATTTATATCTACTCAACACATCTTCTAATAGTAAAACCCTCAAAAAATGATGATCAAATATTTTCATGCTTTCGGTGTCAAGGTTTTATAAGACAAGGAGAGGTTTAATTGCAATTTAAGGATAGATCTCACATCCTGTAGTAAGGATAATATTTTTTAATTCAAGGAAGTTTCTATAGGTTTTATAATGATCTCAAAAATCTTAGCTACATGATTTTTTTTTCCAAGATAGAAGAAGAAGATTTCTGAAAAAATTTCTCCATGTTTTAGGTGGAGTTGTTATTCCATTTAAAGAAAGAAGATTTACTCGGAGGTTGAAGAATCATTCTATAATCTTTAAGTTTAAGGTCCTATCAAAATTATATCTAGATATATTATGTGGGTGTGTATACCGAAATAATAAATGAAAGAGGAGATAAGGATGGAGGAAAGAGAGAAATGAAATAAAAGGTGAAATGTAGAAGGAGAATCCTTTCACGTCAATTTCACCAAATTTGTGCATGCATAAAGTAGCATGTTAACACTCATGTAATTGAATTATAAATATTTGAATTTGAAATTTGATTAAAAGTATGATTTTATGAGTGGTTTATTCATTAGGTTGGTTTGTTTGAGGAATTTTGATTTGAAGGGATAGAAGGGCTAACTGATCAGGTTAAGTTATTGGCATGGACTTTTGACTAGTAGGTATAAAAGGATGCTTGTGTTGATACAAAAAATAGTTAATCTACATAGTATTAATAATTTAAGGTAGTGAATTGAGATGTGAAGATGTTCTAAGAAACCTTAGATATGACAAGGACAATGGAGTAAATCTCCTTATCTATACTTAGTTATGGGAATTGAGCAAATCTAAATTGAATAATTCTAAGGATTTGGATTGCTTTGCCAAGTTGGGTTTACCTGAAAAATTTCATCCATGAATCTAATGAAATATGATGAGGCTATACCTAATGATAAAATAGATATAAAATTCAATTTTTAAGTTGTTGGCTTAGCAAACTAGAAGACAAAGTTGTCTTATCTATTTTGCTTCTAGTAGTCATTTTTCTTTGTCAAGAGTGTTAAGTTAACTAATAATGAGGTTTGGAAGAGAATTAGATTGAAATACTTCTAGTTGAGTCTCATAATACATATCATTTTATATGTTTCTCACTAATACAAGGGTTGGCATTCTAGGAAACATCCATACTCTATGAAAATGAGCTTGTTCAAGAAGCATCATTCACAACTGAGGTAAACATTTATTTTTAAGTTTAAGAGAGTGTTTTATTTATTTAGGATTGATCTTTAGCTGATTTAATTTAATTTTTAATAGAGGGTTGTTTCTAATTTTATAGATGATATTATGTTTAACAAGGTTGAGGCTAGTTTGTGCTTACAACAAGGCTTTTTTAACTGATAAAAGACTATAACACCTCTGAAATTAAAGTAGTGAAATAAAAAGTAATGAAATATATATATATATATATATATATAATTTTCTTGGATTTTTTTACATGCAATGCTAATCAAATTTGAATGTAAATCAAGCATTGGAAATACTTAATTTTTTGGCTATTTCCTGATTCTAAGAGTGTAAAAATTTATCTATGTTTGCTAGAATGATTGTTTTTTCTTTAATATTATTATATCAATAAAATAATATATAGTTTCAAAATATAAATATAAAAACTAAAAACTAAACCTGCAACTCAAATTTTATATATGTGTAATGTAATTTCATAATTTTAAGATCTAATTTGTAGATGCAAAGTTAAATGTAAGTTTTTTGGCTCTTGATTATTGTAAAATATTGTCATCAACTAAATATTATATGAAAATTTGATGGATTTTGATTATAATTATTATCTGTGAGTTTAGATCACCTTATTAGCATGCAATAAAGTAAAACAACTCTAAATGTAGATTCTCTTTTTGGGGCTTTTTTTATTTTGTATGCAAGTTATTTCTTTGTGTTGTGTGTGAGATTTGTATGGTCTAAAACTAAAATTTTGAATTTTTTTCATTAGACATAACTAAATGAAAATTTTACTTATATATCATTGATATAATATGCACACTCTTGTTCTTTAAGATCTACATCATGTTAATGCAAATACAAAAGGCTTTGACAACTTTTCAATGTAAAGAAAAGAGAAAGAATGATATATTTTTCAGACTTTTTTGAATGAATATTTTTGAAAAAAAAAAATAAAATAAAATAATAAATTTAATCTAATGAACAAAATTTAAAAAAATAAATAAATAAATAAATCCTCCAACCTAACCAAAGCAGAGTTAGATGGAGAAAAAATCTTGGTGGAATTATTTGATTTGTAGGTAGTTAGCTCTGATTATATTGCTCAATAAGTGACCCAAAAAAATATAAAAAAGAGGAAACACAAATTAGACAAAATAAAAATCACAACTTGAGTAAAGAAACAATTGAGTAGTGCTTGTTTGTTCACAAATAACAGATTATTAGGTTGCAAGATTATGGGTATCCTTTTCAAATTCTTATGGGTGATGTGAATATTATAATGAAACTTGGGTTGAGTTATTTAAAATCAATATATGAAAGTCTATACCTATATAATACCTATATGTTACAATCTCTACTACATTTTGTAGATCTAAAATTCTAGGAAAAATTAATTAATTGTAAGAAAAAATAGGAGGTTGCAAGAAAAAATGACTAAAATCATGTAAAACACATCAAAACTCATGTCCTAAGAGTCATTTACAAAATGCATCCAATAGTGGCAAAAAAATTGCTCAATGTAGGCAATGGTTATAAAACCATCATGATAATTAGAGAGACAACCACATATTTTATAAAAAATGCCATTGTAATTTTTAGAACCATCATAGTGGTCGCACAAACCCCCAAGGTGATTTCACAAAACATAGTAGCAGTTGCATAAAACACCACAACAAATTTGTCATGTCATGTAGAATCCTAAATTAGAAGGAGAAAAAATTGGAAAATAAAAATGTTGAAGTTTCCAAGAGACAAAAAGGGTAAAATAAAAGAGATAAGTGATAAAAATAGATGTATGTTTTAATTATGGAGATCCTTGCATCATCATCAAATTTTAGAAATGTTGAACTATAAACGATTTGGGTGCGTAAAAAACCATATGATATCTAATTGATGCACCTATTTCAAAAATATATGTTCATGGATGATTATATATAAAAAACAAGTTTTGACGTTCAAGCCCAAGATCTTTTTGAAACTAGTGTGAAGGATTTATAATTACAACCTATGGGATAAAATGTAAATCAAGATAAATATGTTTGAACTCGACTCTTCTAGAAAGTATATTATTATAGTTAGGACCACAAAAAAACATATTGATTCCCTATAAAATAAAATGGTAAGACCTTAGTTGTGATTCTAATACTATGTACATTATTATAAACCCATGTTGTAGGTGTTTTGATACATAAATTAGAGGTCATGTTTGCAATCCATAATATATTTTTATGGTAGAGCATGTGTTTTAATCTGAGCTAGAGTCATAATCGGATAATAAAGAGGCCTAGAGAACCTCAATTTAGGTTGGGATCCTAAATATTTGTCTCCTACTATATTAGAATTAGGAGAACATACGTGTCAATAATTTCAATTATAAGTTTGGTCCATTTGGACACATTCAATTTATTTTCCCATGTTTATAAATCTTGAGTTTTGGTCATGGTTGATATCATAAGTCAACATATTATTCTAGATAAGAAACAAGTCCAAGTATTATGCCAACATTTAGGCACTTATGAATGTTTCCACATTCATGTTCAATAACATCAAAGCATTGAATGTGTAGAATTAGTGTATAATATGGATATGTTAGTGGAATATAATGTCATTAAAGATAAATTTTATGTGGTTGATATCCGGGGTGTGGATGTTTTTTTAGAGGTTCAGTGGTTACATTCACCTTAAACATACTTCACCAATCATCTAGAATGATTATTGACATTTAAGAAATGGGATCACGAGTATATTATCAATTGCTTCACCTAGTGGAAATTATAACACTTGATTCCAGATAGATAGTTAAAAATGAAATTTTGGATTAATTATTCACATTTATAATATGGATTTTCAATATTATATCTCACAAAAACAAGATCCATGGATTAAATAGTTGTTATGCAAGTATAATGTCATTTTCCATGATTTATAAAATTCCTATTGCCATATAGTGAATTGGATCATATTATTGAGCTTGATGCTACAAAGGGGCCAGTAAGGGTACACCCTTATAGATATAGATATTTTCAAAATTTCGAGATATATAAATTGATCATCAAACTTTTGGAGGTTAGCATCATCATCCCTGGTAAGAGACCATATACTACTCTAGTGGTACTATCTAGAAAGAAGGATGGGTTGTATAGACTCTATATTAATTATAGATCCCTAAAAAAAATCAAAATAAAAATTAGTTTTTAGTGCCAAGGATTGATGATCTTCTTGACTAATTTCAAGGGGCAAACTATTTATCAAAATAATATCTTAGATCATGATACTATCATATTCTAAAAATGATTCAAGATCAATATATGATGTCCACATATAGTAAGGGTATATTTTCCACCCTACATACAATCACAACATGTAATCAATTTATTTGGGAGAACATGTTATTTGTTAAATTTACCATCTTAGCCTTAAGCACATGTTAATGCAAGGGACATTAATAGTGGATAAATAAGAAATGGATTGTTTGCCTTCAATAGTATGACAGTGAGATACTTTACAAGATAGGGATGTAAAATGTGATGGAAAATGCATTATTGCACTAGGAATAACTTATAGTATTCCGAGCTATGCACATCAACCAACCTACCTAGACACATGACCTTATATTAGACTATTTAAATCACCCTACCTCAACTAAATTCATGCAAAAAATTAAAGATGGGGGAAAATATATTACTTGGTCAATCAGTAATGGATTCAAATTTTTTCAAGGAAGAATTTAATTGAGGGTGCGTCTCCCTTTGCTATAAGGTGCTAGAGAGTGACCATATATCTCCATATATAAGCCATGTTGGGTTCGTAAAAACATATAGAGGCATCAAAGGTAATTTTATTTGAGAAGGCAATTTGAAGGTTGAGATTATAAAATTTACAAATGAGTATGACATCTGCCAACAAGAATAAGGGGAATAGTGTTCCTTTACCGAGATTTTTGTAATCAAATTTGGATCCACAACAAAAGTGACAAATTATGTTAATAGAGTTTACCTCAGGTCTTTCTATCTTTGAAGGTAAATATGGAATTATTTTGGTGGTAGATAGATTGACAAAATATTCCCATTTCATTCCCCTAAGAAAGGTAGGGATAAATGTCCCTAAGGTTGGAAAAATGTATATCCAACATTTATTCAAGGTAAATGAGATCCTTAAATAGATCATTTGAAATTAGGATCAGATATTTAAAAGCCACTTCTTATAGGATATTTTTTCATTATGAGGGTGCTACATTTAACATGAGTATTGCTTACCACCCCTAAACAAATTGGCAAATAAAGGTGGTGAACAAGGGTTTGGAAGCAAGTAGGTACAATTGTTATGTTTGACTAAGTATTTGCGCAACACCACATTCCACAGCTAAAACATATGTCACCATTAAATTTTTGGTATGGTTATGGGGCACTATCAGCATTAGAATGGGTAATTCATAGGGTAAAGGTCTCAACAACAAAATAATTTGAGGAAGAGATGTAAAACATTCTAAAACTATTGAGAGATAAGTTGGTGGGGAGCACTAATAAGATAAAGAAAAAAACAAACCTAGATAATATAAAGAGGATTTTTGAGATCAATGACACTATGTTTATACAACTACAACCATATAAATAGAAGACATTGAAGGATAAAGTGATATAATAACTACAACCAAAGCATAGTGTCCCATATGAGGTGCATGCAAAGCTTGGGAAAGTTCCATATGCGTTGGACATACCAAACAAGGGAAGGTTTCATGATGTGTTTCATGTGTTATGTTTAAATAAGAAGATAGTAGTGCATATAACATTTGATGATTGATGAAGAATGAAACCTTGTACAAGAGATAGAGAGAATTATTAGGGAAGAATCCAAGAAGATTTGAAATAGGGTAGTGTGTATTTTGAAGGTGAAGTGGAAAGGGTTACCCATGGAGGATGCAAATCTGTAAACTAAGTAATTTTAGCCAAGCATCCAAGGTTGAAGAGAATTTAAAGGGGGTAGGGGGTAGGGGGAATCCCGACATGATAAAAAAAATGGTGAATATGGAGGGAAGAAAGAAAGAGTGAAAGTTTGCAAGAAAAACATGCCCAAAATGCAAGTGAATCCTTAAGATTTTTTTTAAAAAATCCTCATTCTCATTCTTGAGTAATATGTCAAGTCATGGTATATGGTAAGGTGATCAAATTTTTCATGTATTAGGTAGCGTATTGAGTTCTATTATCATAATTAAATGTTTTACACTTTTAGATTTTGTCTACCTTTGAGGTAAAAGCTCTTTATAGAGGAGGGCATGTTGTATAGCTAAACACAATATATATTTGTAAGTGTGTGCACTTGTGCATGCATGCGCATGTGTGTGTGTGTGTGTGTGTGTGTGTGTGTGTGTGTGTGTGTGCGTGCGCGTGCGTGTGCGTACGCTTGTTTAACATTATTTATATTATATTATGGGTGCCTAGAGTTATTGAAGGGTTAAATCATGAATTACCTTTAGATTGATTAGGGTTTATAGTCATTGAATACAAATAAGAGAAAAACTCTCAATAATATATGTATTTACAATATCAACATGATGCAAAATATAGCACCCATCATATCAGAGCTATTTAATAAAAATTTAGATTTGTATATACAATCCATCCTTATGAAAATACATGCTTCCATATTTTTTTAATTTATAAAGATTTCACTACATTTTGCAATTTTGTTTTCCAAATAACAATGTAATACTGAACTAGACTCCTTTAATCATATAGAATTGAGCTTAAAAAAATTGAAATTCACTAATCATGTGTTAATACACTTAGCTCAACTTAATTACACTCCTCAAATTTAACATTGATTTAGAATCTACCTAATATAAATTAATAATGAAAATATCATTCCAAAAATAATTATTATTATTATTTGGTTCATAGAATTGGTTTCAATAATATCATTCTTGATGATAGGTTTAATATAAATATTGGAAACATCAAAATTTAAAGTTTACCTAACTGTACAAATTAAATCAGTGCAAAAGAATGCTAAAACACATGAGCTAATAATTTCTTTGCCAAATTTTTTGATTCTATTACTGAAGAGGGGACAAAAAACAAGTCTGCGTTGTTTTATTTACTTTCACCGCTAGAAAGTAACGTAAGATTGCTTTCCATAACCTTTCCCAGGTGGCATCTAGTTTGTAATGTTCGGACAGTCCTTAATTATCTAAAGAAAAATTTCTTACATTGATGTTTATCATACAAATGTATTTGGACAATTAAAAGTATGTGGATGCTTTTGGTGCTCTGTAATTACTGTACTTGTGAAGATAAAGACAATATGTGTGGAAGAAATAAAGTTTAAAAGGTCTTTTTCATAGAAAATTTGAAAAGGATTTATTATTTATATCTCATTATCTTACTAGGTTGAAATGTGCCAACCCACCAAAATTATCAATCATGGTTTGCTTTTTGAAATGCCTTAATAAGTGTATTTGGTAAATTGTAAAACAATGAAACCAACATCTGTAGAAATATTGATCTCGTAAGCTAAGGTGTGTATGTATATATATATATATATATATATATATATATATATATATATATATATATATATATATATATATATATATAATTACCAAGGATAACATAGCAATGGTAATAGGTCAACTATGACATTTTTAATAATATTATATTTTTTATATTATGAGTACTTTTATCTCAAATATGAAAGGAAGATGTTAAAAGGTCAACTAGATAATTTGGATCCAATATCCTAAACTAAGGTGGTTATTTCTAATACACTTATTAACATTCAAATGCTTGGAGCTCATAATCTAGCTGTGATACTATCTTAATTTTCTATAAACTAGCTAGGTCTGGAACATTCAGCAGCAGAAAAGAGAAGACGATGTTGATGTGTGAGTAGTGTCGGAGCTGATTTCATCATGGGTCTGTCATTGAGTTCATTGAATACAACTCCCTTTTTAATTCAATCAAAATAAAAGAAAGGTGAAGAAGTTATGAATGTATTAGCTATAATTTTAAATGGAGCTAAGCACTTAAGCAAGGTTTTCTTGTTGCTTTGTAATAATTCCACCTAAGGCTGACTATGACAGATGTTTTCGAGTATGAATATTTATTGGTAGTTTAATTACCATTTTTATTTATTTTAAGTTTTGAATGTTTTTAATGAAGAACATAGCTCTTGACAGAGTAGTTTAATTACCCTACTAGGATTTGATTGTTGGAAATGACTTTGTTTTATGACTAGTTTTATTAGCACCTTGAACTTTACTATATGTTGTGATCGAGAGCTTTCTAAATTATTTCATATTTCCCCATGGTGCCAAAATAACCCAAATATGTGGTAGGACAGGCTTGATGGAGAGGAGAGGGATAAGAAGTGAGCACTTAAAAGTGGGAGGGGAAATATAAGGGCTAAGAATATGAAGAATGGTATTCCAAAAAAAAGTTATTTGGCTAAGTGGATTTATAAAACATGTTATTGTAAGGTGGTAAGGAGTTGTAAGAGGGGGCAGCAACCAATGCTAGCAAGGGTGAAGTATACATGGGTCGCTTATTGGCTAGAACATTTTAAAGAGGAGTGAAAGGTGGTGGTGTGTGGGTCACCAAGTGGGGTAAGATGAAAAACCCCAAATGGGGATTTACACATGAGGTTGGTAAGATGGGGGAATGTTCAATGCCATAGGATTGGGCACCTCATAAGAAAAGGTATCACTAGGTTTTTGGCTCAATATGTAACCATTAGGGTAATTCGGTTGGTATTAGGGTAGTTTTTAATATGTCACTAGGATGGGAATATTATTGGAATAATCTTGATTGTTCAGGTTCAAGGTCATCCTTTGTTTCAAATAACCATTTCAAAGAGATCCTTGATTACACTCTATATCTCAAATGTGACTGATATGTGTCTGATCAAGGTAGAGATAGCTCATTCATTGTTGCATTGATTGTTGGTTTGGGAGCCTCTCTCATTGGAGGCTCTCAGTGAAAGGATCGATAGCCTGTGATTAATTACTTTGTGTTAGATGATTCATGAGCAATCGTCATGGGATTATCTAGTGGTGTGAAAGTGTTTTGGTTATTTTTCAAGGGAATTAGGAATAATTTATATCTACTCAATCCATCTTATAACAAGCGGACTTTCTAATAATACTAATTGAATATTTTCATGCTTTCAATGTAAAGGGTTTGTAAGACAATGTGAGGTGTAAGTTAAAATTTAAGATAGATCCCACCTCTTTCAGTAAGGGTAATGTTTTTGAAGTCAAGGTAGTTTCTAGAGGTTTTATAATGATCTCATAATTCTTAGCTCATGATTACATGAGATTTATTTTTCAAGATAGAAGAAGAATATTTTTAAATTTTTTCTTCATATTTTAGGTGGAGTTTTTATCCCATTTAAAGAAATAAGCTTCGCTTGGATGTTGGATAATCCTTATATAAGATTTAAGGTATAAGGTCCTATCAAACTTCTATCCAAGTATATAATGTTGGTGTGTGTACACTCAAATAAAAAATGAAAGACGAGAGAAGGATGGAGGAAAGAGAGAAATGAAAAAAAACGTGAAACATTGAAGAATCCCTTCACATCAATTTCACCAAATTTGTATATATATAAAGTAACATTTCAACCTTTGTACATTCAAATTACAAATATTTAACTCATAAATTTGATTAAAAATATGATGTGATGAGCGGTTTAATGGTTAGGTTTGTTTGGTTGAGGATTTTCAATCGAAAGGGCTAGTTGATTAGGTCAAGCTATTGACATGGGGTTTTGACCAGTAGGTGGAAAAGGTTGCTCTTGTCGATATAAAAATATTTCACCTCCATCGTATTAATCTTTTAAGGTATTAAATTGAGATGTGGCAGTGTTCCAAAAACCATTAGAGATGACAAGGATAAGGTAGTGAAGCTCTTGGTCTATACTTAATTCTAGAAATTGAGCGAATCTAGGTTGAATAACTCTAAGGATTTGGATTGATTTGTTAGGTTGGGTATACATATAAAATTTCATCCACAAAGCTAATGAAACATGATGAGGCTAGACCTAAGGATAAAAGAGATAGAAAAATATAATTTCAAGTTGTTGGCTTGGCAAATTAGAAGATGGACTTGTCTTATTGGTTTTGCATCTACTAGTCATTTTTGTTTTCCAAGAATGTTTAATTAACTAATAATAAGGTTGGGAAGACAAGTAGATTCAAATACTTCTATTTGAAGCTCATAATACATATCGTTTTAGATGTTGTTCACCAATTTAAGGCCTGGCATTCTAGGAAACATTCCTAATCTATGAAAATGAGCTTGTTCAAGAAGTGTCATTCACAATTGAGGAAAACATTTGTTTTTAAGTTTAAAAGTGTGTTTTATTTATTTAGGCTTGATATGTAGTTGATTTTATTTTATTTTAAAAATAGGGTTTTTGTTGATTTATAGTTGGTGTAATGTTTAGCAAAGTTTAGGCTTGTTTGTACTTACAACAAGGCTTTTTTAAATGATAGAAGACTATGACACCTCTAAAATTCAAGTAGTGAAATCAAAAGTAATCAAATATTTTGTCTTTTTATTATTTTATTGGATTCTTGTACCTGTAATGCTAATCAAAATTGAATTTAAATCAAGCAATTCAAATACTTTTTTTTTTTGGATTTTTCTTAATTTTAAGAGTTCAAAAAATTGTTTGTGTTTGTTAGAATGGATGTTTTCTCTTTAATATTTTTGTATGTATAAAACAAAAAGCTAATATGTAGTTTGAAAATCTAAATGTGATAATTAAACACTAAACCTACCATTCAGATTTTGTATATATGTATTGTAATTTCATAATTTTAAGATCTAGTTAGATGAAAAGATAAATGTAAGTTCTTTAGATCTTGATTGTTGTAAAATCTTGTATGAAAATTTAATGAATGCTTATTTATAGTTATTATCTATGAATTTATATGACTTTATTAGCATGAAATAAAGTAAAACAACTCTAACTGCAAATTCTCTTTTTGGGGATTTTATGATTTTGTATGCAAGTCATTTTTTTGTGTTGTGTGAGAGATTTTTATGTCCTAAAGCTAAAATTTGAAAGTTTTTTAATTTAATTAAATGGAAATTTTACCTATATATCATTGATATAATATGCACACTATTGTTCTTTAAGATCTACATCATATGAATGCAAATATGAAAGGCCTTTAGATTTTCAATGAAAAAGAAAAAGAATGAAATATTATTGAGAATTTTCTAAATGAATATTTTAAAATAAAAATAATAAATTTAATCTAATTAATAAAATAAAGAAGTAAATAGATATTCCAACATGACCAAAGTAGAGATTAGATGGGGGGAAAGAACATGGTGGAATTATTGAATCTGTAGGTAATTGGATCCGAATATATAATTCAGTAAGTGATCCAAGAAATATAAAACAAGATGAAACACAAATAGGACAAAATCAAAATCACAACTTGAATAAAGAGAAAATTGTGTAGTATTTGATTGCTGACAAATAATAGAGTATTGGGTTGCAAGCTCATGGGTATCTTTTTTTAATTCTTATGAGTGACCAAAAGATTAAAATGAAACTTGGGTTGAGCTATTAAAAATCAATAAAATGAATTTTGTACCTATATAAAACCTATATGTTACAATCTCTGCTACATTTTGGTAGATATAAAATTCAAGGAAAAATGACTTAATTGTAAGAAAGAATAGGAACTTGCAAGTAGAATTTAATTAAAAGGTAGAAGTTAAGAAAGAATAGGAACTTGCCTGAGATCTTATTAGAGTTAACTTAAAGGTAGATAAATTTTGATTGAACATGACTGAGATTTTATTGGATCATTAGGAGGATATGAAAAATAGAGAAAGCAAATGATTGAAATCATGCAAAACACATCAAAATTTGTGTCTTAAGTTTTGTTTGCAACATGTATGCAATAGTAGCAAAAATTTTGTTCAATGAAGGTAATGGTTATGAAACCATCATTATAGTTAGATAAATAACCACATATTTTATAAAAAAATGCCATGGCAATTTTTAGAACTAATACAATGGTTGCACAAACCACCAAGGTGATTATATAAAATGTAGTGGCAATTGTAGAAAACACCACAAAAAATTTGCCATGCCATATAGAAACCTAAATTTAGAAGGAGAAACACTTGGGAAATGAAAAATTTAAAGTTTACAAGAGCCAAAAAGGCAAAATAAAAGAGATAAGCGATAAAAATAGGTGTGAGTATGTTTTAATTATGGAGATCCTAACATCATCATCAGATTTTAGAAATGTTACACTATAAAAAATTTGGGTGCATACAAAACCATATGATATCCAATTGATGCACCTATTTCAAAAAATATATGTTCGTGGAGGATTATACATTAAAAAAATCATGTTTTGAAGTTCAAATCCAAGCTCCTTTTGAAACTAGTGTGAAAGATTTATATTTACAACATGTGGGATAAAATTTAAATCGAGGTAAATATGTTTGAACTCGACTGTTCTGAAAGGTATATTATTATAGTTAGGGCCACAAAAAACCATATTGATGCCTAAAACACTAAAATGGTAGGAATTTAATTTTGATTCTACCTCTATGTACATTATTATAAACCCATGTTTAGGTGTTTTGATTGCTATAATAGGGGTTATGTGTGTAATCCATAAAATATTTTTATGGCAGAGCATGTGTGTTATTATGAGCTAGATTAAGATGATTGGATAATAAAGAGTCCCTAGAGAACCTTAATTTAGGTTGTGAGCCTGAAGATCTATCTCCTATATTATAATTAGGAAAACATATGTGTCAATATTTGTAATAATAGATTTGGTCCATCTAGACACATTTAAGTTATTTTCCCATGTGGATGGAATAAAAAAGAATTTAAACTTTACAAGAATCCTCTAGATTTAGAGGGTTTTAGAGGAGTGGAGAGGTTGGAGGAAGTTTATAGAGTTAGAAAACTCTAGACTTCATTAGGAGTTAATGAGGATTAGATAGGGGTTCTAGGTTTATAGGGAAGGCTATGAGTAGGTGGGTAAGGGGTAGTTAGTATATTTTGATTCTAAAATTATCAAGTGGGCATGTGGTGATTAAATGAAATAGGATTATTAGGTTACTGGGATATTAATGGGATAAGTGATGGATTAATATAAATGTGGAGTATGTAGAAAGGTTGGTATGGTGTAATAAATATATAGAGGGAGGGGGAATTATATTATTAATTAGAAAAAGGGTTGATTAGTTAAATAAAATTAGATGAGATAATTGGAGAGCTTAGATGAATGATTAAGGTGATTAAATTAGCATGCATACACATCCCATAAGTAAACTTATTATTCTGAATAGGAAACAAGTCCAAATATTATGCCAGTATTTAGGCACTTATGAATTTTTTCCAAATCTGGTTCCATAACATCAAAGCATTGAATGTGTATAATTAGTGTATAATGTGGATCTATTAGTGGAAGATTATGTCATTAAACATAATTTTTATGTGGTTGATATTGGGGGTGTGGACCTCACCTTAAACATACTCCACCAATCATTACTAGTGGTTATTGACATTTAATAAATGGGTTCATGAGTATACTATAAAGTCCTTTCCCAATAGAAATTATAATAGTTGATTCCAATTAGATGGGAAAAAAAGGAAATTTTGGATTAACGATTCACACTTATAATATGGATTTTGAATATTATATCTCACAAAAACAAGCTCTATGGATTACAAAGTTCTTGTGCAAGTATAATGTATCCTTCCTTGATCTATAAAATGTCCTCCTACCATATAGTGAATTGGATCATATTATTGAGTTTAATGCTACAAAGTGGCCAACAATGGTACACCCTTATAGATATGGATATTTTCAAAAATCAGAGATATAGAAACTAATCATCAAACTCTTGGAGGTTGGCATCATCATCCCTAGTAAGAGCCCATATGCTACTCCAGTGGTATTAGCTAGGAAGAAGGATGGATTGTATAGACTCTATATTAATTATAGAGCCCAAAAAAAATTGAAATAAAAAATTATTTTTAATGCCAAGGATTGATTATCTTGAATATTTTCATAGGGAAAATATCTTGGATCACGATACTATCAAATTCTAATTATGAGTCGAGGTCAATAAATAATGTCCCCATATAGTAAGGGTATGCTTTCCACCTTGCACAAGATTTAATTATTTTATTTAGGGGGAGCAAGTTCTTTTTTGTATTTACCACCTTATCCTTAAGCACCTGTTAATGCAACGGGAATTAATAGAGGATAAATAGGAAATGGATTATTTGCCTTCAATAATATGACATTGAGATCCTTTACAAGAAATGGAAGTAAAATGTGATGGTAAATGCATTGATCCAAGCCATGTCCATCAACCAACCTACCTGGATACATGACCTTATACAAGACTACTTAACTCACCTTACCTCAGCTAAACTCATGCAATAAATTGAAGATGGGGGAAAAGGTATTAATTGGTCAGTTAGTAATGGAATCATTTTTTTGCAAGGAAGAATTCAATAGAGGGTGAATCTCCCTTTACTAGAAGGTGCTAGAAAAAAACTATGTGTCTCCATCTGCAAGCTATATTGGGTTCGAGAAAACATATAGAAGCATCAAAGGTAATTTTTTTTAAGAAGGTAATTTGAAGGTTGAGATTATAATATTTACATATGAGTATCACATCTACCAATAAAATAAGGGGAATAGTGTTCTTTTACCAATATTTTTGCAATCAAATTTGGATCCACAACAAAAGTGGTAAATTTCATCAATAGAGTTTACCTTAGGTATTCCCAACTCTGAGGGTAAAGATGAAATTATTTTGGTAGTAGATAAGTTGACAAAATATGTCCATTTCATTCCCCTGAGAAAGGTAGGGAGAAATGGTCCTAAGGTTGTAAAATTGTATGTCCAACATTTGTTTAAGGTAAATGAGATCCTTAAATAGATCATCTAAAATCAGGATCATATTATTAAAAGTCATTTCTAATAGGATATTTTTTTGGTATGCATGTGCTACATTTAACATGAACACTGCATACCACCCCCAAACATATTGGAAAATTAAGGTGGTGAACAAGAACTTGGAAGGGTGAGCAAGTGGGCACAACGGCTACATTTGATTGAGTATTAACACAACACCACATACCACACAACTAAAAATATGTCATCTCTAAATTATTTGTATGGTTACAAGGCACAATCACCATTAGATTGGGTAATTCACAGGGTAAAGGTCCCAACAATAAAGTAGGTTGTGGAAGAGATGTAAAACATTATGAAATTACTGAGAGATAAGTTGAAAGGGAACACCAATAGGATGGAGCAAAAAACAAACCAACATAATATAGAGAGTAGTTTTGAGATCAAGGACATTGTGTTTATATGATTGTAACTGTATAAATAGAATACATTGAAGGATAAATTGATGTAAAAACTACAACCAAAGTATAATGTCCCATACAAGGTGCATGCAAAGGAGGGGGAAGTTGCATATGCATTGGACATACCAAACAAGGGAAGGTTTCATGATGTGTTTCATGTGTTATGTTTAAAGAAGAAGATATTGGTGCATATAACTTTTGATGGATGATGAAGAAGGCAACCTTGTACAAGAGCTAGAGAGAATTTTCAGGGTGGAATCCAAGAAGATTTGAAATAGGGTAGTGCATTTTTTGAAGGTGAAGTGCAAGGGTCTACCAATGGAAGATCCAAATTTGTAAACTAAGTAGTTTGTGTCCAAATTTGTAAACTAAGGAAGGAGGAAATCTCAATGTGATCAAAAATGGTGAATATGGAGGGAAGCATGAAAGAGCAAGAGCTTGTTGGAAAAACATGCCCATAATGCAAGTGAATCCTTAAGAGTTTTTAAAAATGTCTCATTCTCATTCAAGTAATTTGTCAAGTCATTGTATAGGTAAGATGATCATTTTTATCATGTATTAGGTAGAGTCTTCAGTTCCATTCTCATAATGAAATGTTATACACTTTTAGATTTTGACTACCTTTAAGATAAAAGCTCTTTAAGGAGGAGGGCACATTGTATAACTAAACATAATGTATATTTGTATGTGTGTGTGTGCATGCATGTGTATTTATGTGTGTGCTTACTTAGCATAATTTTTATAATATTATATTTTGGGTGCCTAGAATTACTAAAGAGTTGGATCATGAGTTAGTCTTAGATTGATTAGGGTTTATAATGTTTGAATAAAAATGAGAGAAAAACCTTAAATAATATATCTTTTTACAATATCAACATGATACAAAAGATAACCATTATTATGTAAGAGTTTTTTTTCTTATATTCAAATTTATATCTATAATCCACTCTTAAGAAAACATGTATTTCCATATTTTTTCCATTTATAAACGTTTCCCTACATTTTACAGTTTTGTTTTCCAAATAACAATGTAATACTGAACTAGACTCCTTTAATCTTATAGAATTGAGCTTAACATAACGGAAATTATCTAATCATGTGGAACTACACTTTACTCAACTTAATGGCACTCCTCCAATTTAACATCGATTTAGAGTCTACCTAATCTAAACCAATAACGATGGTTTCATTCCAAAAATAATTATAATTATTGTTTCGGGTCATAGCACTGGGTTCCAATAATTTCATTCTTGATGATAGGTTTAATAGAAAGATCGGAAACATCAAACTTTAAAGTTTACCTTCCAAATTAAATCAGTGCAAAATAACACTCAAAGACATGAACTAATAATTTCTTTGCCAAACTTTTCGATTCTATTCATGAAATTGAGGGGATAAAAAAGAAGTCTGAGCTTTTGTATTTCCTTTCATCGGTTGGAAAGTAAACTAAGGTTGCTTTCCAAAACCTTTCCCAGGTGGCATCTAGTTTGTACTGTTGGGACAGACCTTAATTGTGTAAAGAAAATTTTATTACATTGATGTTTACCGTACAATTGTATTCGGACAATTAAAAGTATGTGATGCTTCTGTGTTCTTAAGTTTTGTACTTGTGAAGATAAAGACTGTATGAGTGGAAGAGATAAATTTTAAAAGTTCTTTTTCTTATGAAAATTGAAAAGGAGTTATTATTTATATCTCATTATTATATTAGGTTGAAAGGTGTTAACTCATTAAATTTATTTATTATGATTTATTTTGTAAAATGTTTTGATAAGTGTGTTTGATAAGTTGTAAAATAATGGAACTAACTCTTTTACAAATATTATTAATGGTTATTATCGGTTTGATTAATATTATTAGACAGGACACTGTTGTTAATACCATTAGTAGTTTTAACTGCTCGAATATCTTCAACAATTATCATTGACAATTTAACATGCTATTTGAGATTTAAACTTTAGTGAAACTGCACACAACCAAACCTCTTAACCACTCTATCCACATCTCATTAACAAAAATAATATAACAATGATAACAAATTAACTATGATATTTTTAATATAATTATCTATTTATTTAATGAAAAATATTATAATAAATACTTTTATCTCTGAAAAGAAGATGTCAACAGGTCAACTAGATAACTTGCATCCAATATCTTAAACTACTTGCATCCAATATCTTAAACTAAGGTGGTTATTTCTCAAACACTTATCCGCATTCATATGCTTGGAGCTCATAATCTGGCAGTGATACCATCTTAATTTCCTATAAACTAGCTAGGTCTGGAACATGGAGCAGCAGTGAAGAGAAGACGATGTTGATGTGTCAGCCATTGATTTCAGCATGGGTTTGCCATTGATTTCATTTCATTGCTGTAATTTTGAATGGAGCTAAGCACTTGAGCAAGCTTTTCTTGTACTAGTTTGTAGCTTTGTAACAATTCCACCTAAGGCTGACTATGACGGATGTTTTCGACCATATGAATATTTATTAGTATATTAATTACCATCTTTCTTTCTTACCAAGTTTTGAATGTTTTTGTCAAGAAAATAGTTCTTGACAGAGTAGGTTAATTACTATACTAGGATTTTGATTGGTGGAAATAGATTTTGTTTTATCACCGGTTTTATTGGCACCTAGAGCTTTACCATTTTGTTTCTAAGCTAAACTTAATCTTATAGGCAGGGTTCTTATGTTTATTGATATTGAAAATTTCACTTTCTTAGGTTTTTGTTTGATTTTTTTTAAATGATTTATTTTATTTTTCAAATTTTAATATTGAATTTTCTTGGTTAAAATTTTATTTCTATTTTTATTTTTAGGATTTTTTTTAATCTAAATATGTCAAAAATATTATTAATATAATTTAAAATTATTATTAATACAAAATAAATATAATTTAAAATTAACAAAGATAAATATAATTTGGTCAATTAAATTTATATTTATTAAAAAAATTGATTGACATATGTTCTTAATTGATATTGATATTGTACCAATTTATATAGAGGAAAGGTTTCAATAATAGTACATGTTT
Source organism: Torreya grandis (assembly GCA_037957365.1). NCBI lineage: Eukaryota > Viridiplantae > Streptophyta > Pinopsida > Cupressales > Taxaceae > Torreya > Torreya grandis. Next base: position 4,574,229 of record JARHVA010000077.1, read on the forward strand.
CAATATAGGGTTTTTATATAAGAGCATATTTCTTTAATGAAACATATTAATGTGTATAAATATTAAAATGCATCAAAAGCTAAGTATGTATTATCTAATATTTGTTCAATATTTATTCTATAAATTAAAAATTAACTAATCATATTATATGATTTTTCGTATAAAATCAATTATATCATAAAATATATAATGATTTGGACTTTGAAATTTCAGTTATAAATAATTAAAATGACATATTAAAATAGATTTTAAAAATTGAAATTTAATGTAATGTTATAATATTTTAATTAACTATCCAAAATTAAAGTACACTACTACTAAAACTTTTCTCCTATAAAATATATATATATATACATATTTTCAATCAGATTTTCCAACTATTTATTTTGAACACGGATCAAACTTCAACCAAACTATTGATAACCAAACATCTTACTCAGTCAACAACCCTAACTGAATTTAAGAGGGTCAAAAAGAATGATTGGATTGCTTTACAAATCCTTCGAACTCGAAGCATCCTGCTCCACGTGAAGGTTTTTTAAAGTTAATATCCGGACATGCCATAATTGTGCAAAACTCATAACAGTGACAAGCCATGTTCTTTTATGGTACCATACTGACACACTCGTTGAACAATCTAAAAGCAGCCGGCTGTTTTTGTACAAATGCATTGAACTTAAAAAAGGTTAAAGGTCTTTTCTTAGTAATGAAACCTCTCGGAAAAGCTGTCCCCATGTGATGCCTACACATACATAGAGGGGCTCTCTATATAGTAAGGGCGTGTCCACAAGACTATTTATATCATATGTTTGCATGCATGCAGTTTTTATGTAGATCCAAGTTGAGGGAGAAAAGATAGCGTGTGAATTTCAATATTTGTACAAATTATTCAATTATTGATAGTGTTCTCTTTAGTGTGACGAATAATTTTATGGCTCCCCTCCTTTAATAGTGTTTTTTTTAGTGTGACGAATAATTTTATGCGGATATCATATGTTTATATGCATGCAGTTTTTATGTAAATTCAAGTTGAAGGAGAAAAGATAACATGTGAATTTCAATATTTGTACAAATTATTCAATTATTGATAGTGTTCTCTTTAGTGTGACGAATAATTTCATGGCTCCCCTCCTTTGAGACTTAGGTGTTAACAAAGTTACTTTCATAGTTGGAATGACGACTTCACTTCTTCTCTTTAATAGAGGCTTGGAGTTTATTGTCGTAATATGGGAAGTCTTTTGCTGGATTATTGTAATGAACTTTCATATATAAATAGGTGGTTTAGTTGGTAATTATATTCAACCATCTTTTGATTGGAGTATTATAATTTTTATGGCATCCATTTGTGACCACTCAAAATGATTAGGCTTTTAATAGAGGCTTGGATTTTATTATCGTAATATGGGAAGTCTTTCGCTAGATCATCGTAATAAAGCTCCATATATAAATAGGTGGTTTAATTAGCAATTTTATTCAACCACTTTCTGATTGGAACATTATAATTTCTATAGCACCCTACTATGACCACTTAAAATGATTAAGTGGCACCTAATCCTCTTTTAGTTGAGTCTTTTACTTGAGGTACCTAACCCCCTAAAAATGATCTCCTTCTACCACCTTATCAAACTATGACTTGTGCCTAGTTCTTATAATGTATTCATATGATTTTCAGGGTGTTGTGCATTGCCAATAGTAATTTAATCTGTTTTTTACTAATGTAGAATTTGATTGTAAATATAAAACTCTATCTTTTTTGGCGAGGGGAAGGGGGAGAGTGGGACATTATATGTTATAACCATCTTTATATTATTGTCTATTTTTTATTAGTAATAGATATAACCATGAGTTCAATTTTTTTTTTTTTTTTTTAAGTGTATAAACAAAAGGTACTGGTTCATTTCAATTGTTTCGTTTTACCCGACCAATAGTGACCTCTTAACACAGCCATGTTTTCACTTGTTGGGTTTTTCTCTCAAACAAGGTAGTTATGTGGGCTATTTGATTTAGCTTTGTTGTTCCCCTTTGAGATTTTTGTCATTGGTGTCTTGGATTCCAACTAACTGCCTTACTATGTAAACTAATATTTGTTTAAAGATGTATTTTCAATAGTAAAATGTTTGTCCCTCATGACAAGTAAGGTGTATATATTATTATTTGGTATGTTAGTGCAAAGGCTTTGGTTTATTATTGGTTCGTTATTTTTTTACAAATAATAATGGAAAATGTTATGGAATTCGGCAAGTGTCTTTTCTTTGAACTTTGGAATTAAAAAAATTACAAAAAATATTACAAGGTCATATAACTAGCAATGGCCCCAAAGGTGGAATATATGTCAAAGGGGAAGTAATTTTTTGTTTTGGTATAACATAGTTTTGTAAAGTGAAAATGTGTAAATCAACAAATATACCTCACTCAAAACCTATGTTTATTGACTTGTATCATTTTTTTGTGTGTGAAGTGTCAAGTAACAATAATGATATTTTTGGTGGAGGTGATGGTGGAAAATAAGGTTGTGTGTTTTTTCATATGGCAATACACTATGTCAAGAGGGGATGTTATGTTTCACAATGAGCTTGACCAATGAAAAATGATGTGGAATGGAAAGGCCATAAAAAGCATGAAAATGATGAAATATTTTTAAGTGCACTAGGCGGTGATGGTGACGTGCAATAATAGAGTGTTTCAGGGGATGGACTAGAAGAAATCCAAGAAAATACAAGTGCAAAGTTCAATGACATGTCATATTTGTTAATACAATTTGTAGCTCCCATTGAATAATTTCAATCACCCAATACATGACTAAAATAGTGGTCATCTCAATGAAAACAAAGGTCTGAATCAAATAACCCCTGTAAAAATATAGATAATACACTATGTGTTAATTTAGATGATTTCTCTTCCTCACAAAATTTATTATTACGCTTTATAAAAGAACAAACAACCTCATTTAATACTATCACTTATATTAAAAATACAATATTATTATTACTTAATATTTTATGTACAAAACATAATATAAATTAATAATCATAAGTCTCAAATTAAATACAACCACCGATTTAAACTCTTTCTTTTTACAAAACCAACCTTACCAAAACATAACAGTACATCCCTTTTAATATAATATGCATCTTTATGAAAATTGCTAGTTATAATCTTTTACGAGTTTTATTGTCATGACCTTGCATTTGATACAATTTAACGAAGAACAAATTAATTTTATTTTGGGGTAAAGATGCGTAAATGCAGTCATGAATTTGGATAAAATTCAGCACAGATGCCATTTACTATCATAATAAGTAAATTATTATGTACATTATAAATACAAATATATATGTGATGACAATAATAAATAAATGACTTTGAATGTTCAGAATCAAAGCAGGGGTTAAATGTTCTACATACAGAGACAATAATAAATAAATAACTTTAAATGTTCAAAATCAAAGGAGGGATTAAGTGTTCTACATACAGATGGGAAACCTGGCTGCCATTGACAAGTGGAAATGAGAAAAAAATCAAAAGAAGACATAAATAGAAGAAAGAGGGAAAGCTGGAAGGTTGTGGAGCACGACATTAAACCTACAAATGGCATTTTGATTAAAGATTTTGAAGGCCATCCCAGCAAAACCATTTTTGTCCGTATTTTACAATCTCCAAGGCACATTTATTTGAGGCATAAATGAATAGATATTGGTAAGGGATTGAGGTGGTTTTATTGTAATTTAGTTTGGTAGGTATAATTTATAAAATTTAGGTACCAGTTTTATAAGAAACGTATAAAATTTGAATATTGGTAGTTTGGGTTTATACCAGTTTTTATTTTATTAAAGTGGTGGAAGACTGTTTTAAGATTGTAAAAATGTAATGATTCTTTTTAATTTTCATGATATTTGACTTTGTTTAGTGGATAAGTTGTTTGTAATAGTTAATTGATTTTAAAACATTTTTGGAAATTGTTCTCAGGTTTGCCTTTTCATTATTTTTATTGTCTTAAATATTGCCTTCTAAATCCTTGAAAAATCTTGTGTGCTGCTTTTAAAATTTATCCATATTGTTGTCAATTTTTTTAATCTTTATGAATGTATTTAGGATGTATTAAAGATATGTAAATACTACAAACTATCATGATCAAAGATAATAGTTTGTAATATTCATTATCAATCCTCGAGTTATTTTTGTTCCATAAATATTCTTCAGTGTAGTTTTTAAAGTTTATTTTTAATAAAGCTATACAATGATTATAGATTAAATTATTTTTGTTTAATTTATTTTGTGAAAGAATAAATATATGCAACGGAAATAGATTAAACTATTTTTTTTAAAGCTATTACTTTTATTTTTATATTTTTAAATAAATTTATAATAATCTATTTTATATATATGTCCACATTCATGTCTTATGATGTAGCTATGACTTATTAACTATTATAAAAATACATGATTCTAAAACAATATTGTTACATAAAAAAACAATTAAAAGATTGTGTTGGTTTATATTTTTTTTTGGATGTGTGGTTTTTTTATTTTAACAATAACTTATTACTATTGAAAGTTTATTTTTACTAGATAGTGGAAGGTGTTTTCTTTAAATCTCTTCTTTGATATCAAAGAAAGGTTTGGGTTGTAGATTTTTATTTTATATTTTTATAGCAATTTAATGTGGTTTCTAATCATATAATGGATTCAACAATCTATATCATCTTCTCAATTTCTCATAACACACATAAACATATTAATAATTCAACTCATAAACTCAACATATTCTCATTAATCCTCTCACAAATTAAAAAGCTTTTAACAAAGCATTACAACTCAAAGGACATGCCATTACACACTCTTAATACTTGGCCAACATGTCAAGGAGGCTCCCAAGCTTATCTCCCCAAACTCCCCTAGCCTCCCTAAACAAAGATGAATACAATCATATATAGATTTTCAAAGAAGAATAAGGGAGACAACATAACATTTACGCTCCATATCCCATGTGGATGAAACACGATGAACAATACATAGTAAGGTCAAAGGAAATGATACGCCACATGCTCATGGAGTCATCTTTGACCAAAGACAAAGCATCTTGGAAAGTTGGTACAATCCTTCACATGTGAAACACTATTGATGAATAGTGAAAGAGTTGTCACACGTGTAAGGTCAAAAAGGAAGAACATCTTCTTTAGACAAGATATGCCACCACCATATGCTCCATGAAACTCCATAGAAATGCACCCCATGCCACCTAAACAATTAATAATAGTGTTTTGACACCTCACCAAGATGAATAGTGTTGTGATACCTCACTAGGATAAATAGTGTATACCACCTCATTAGTGAATAGTGTTGCATGAATATATTTTTATCTCTACATCATTCTCTTCCAGTTGAAATCAACTCAATTCCCACTAGTTGTCCTGATTCTATCCTTGCCATTTATTCTAAACAAAATAGAAAATCACACCACTCTATTTTTGGGTGATGTAAGATTGCTCGAACCCTTAGATGTTCCTGCATCAGACACTCAAGGTAGATAATATGATCTCATGATCACATAGATGGGTTAAGTTGTAGAAACACTCTTTTGATCACAAAGGGTAATGACCATGGCATTCCCATCCAACATACCAAGTACACCCAAAAAATATTATTTTTCTTTCTCCACTTCCAATTTCTACATACTAAACTTCCACCTCTTTTCCTCATGGGATCACACCCACTGCAAACACTCATGGGATGAAAAACATCCAAAACCATCCTCCTCTACAAAAATTTAATACATATCTCAATGGATTCACATGTAGGTTGAATTCTATCATCATAAACTGACATCCTCCACCAAAATTCTCTATCATGTATCTTATCCTTCCACATGAGCTCAAGCCCACAACTAGCCATCCACCTCCACCAAAAGCCCACCTATATTTCTTCACTCATCATCTAACCACCTGTTGAATCTTCCACAACATCATAAATCACCATTACTTGTAGCTCCTCTCTCATGGCTGAAAATATATCCATCTTTTCATCTAACAAACTCCCATCCACATGTGCACCTACTTGCACAAAAATATCCTCAACTTATTCATCGTGATCTGAAGGCATGTTTTCCTCTTCCTCTATATGTTAGCATGTTCCTCATGCTCTTCAATTTCACTATGGGCTGCCAATGGCCCATCCACAACAATTCTCATGGTTGTCTTCTTATCTTCCATAACATTAATTTCAGCCCCTACACATGGATGTAACACCATGAAGAAATCATCTTGTGATTTACTTGCACAACTTCTTCATCCCTTGTTCTCCCAAACAAGTTTGTAACTCTATATATATGCAATTATTTTCTCCTTGCAACTCCCCATGGCTAATGACATGCTACATGGATGTAATCTTCATTCTCATTTCTATCATCTTTCACAAGGGTGTCTTCATCTTCTACTTCAATAGGAATCACCTTTGTATCCTCTTGCATGAGGATTTTTTCTTCTACTGGTTGCTCACTAGTTTGCTCCTCTTTGTTGATTTCAAAATCAGATTTGTTCTCCTCATATGAGAACCTTACTCTTTTATTTTCCTTAATGACAACTCTTTTCTTCTCACTTATTCTATTCTCCTCCATCTATAACTCTTCATGGTTTCACTCTTGATCCTTCTTCCACATGGCTATCTCTCTCCTCAATTTAGCCACTTTTGATTTTAGGGAGTCTACCATCTCTGAAACCAAGTATTCTTCTTCTTCACTTTCACATTCTTCAAATCTCTCTAGCAGCAAATCCAATACTCTATCCTAAGTCTTCAACTTCTTTTCCCACTCTTTTTCTAGTGGCATTCTTCCACTCTTATTTTCCATCTTCATACCTACAAAACAAAAACATAATAATTTTTCTCACATCCTCTACTCAAAGAGTCATAACTTGATCTGATACCAGTTGATGTGGCCTCCAACCACATAATGGATTTAAAAATCCATATCATCCTCTAAATATCATAAACATATCAATAACTCAACTCATAAACTCAACATATTCTCATTAATCCTCTCACAAATACAAAATATTTTAATAAAGCATTACAACTCAAAGGCCATGCCACCAATGCATGTCATGACACATTCTCAATACCTTGCCAACATGCCAAGGAGGATCCCAACTTTCTCACCAATCTTATCTCCCCAAACGTACCTTGCCTCTCTAAACAAAGATTAATACAATCATATATAGATTTTCAAGGAAGAATAGGGGAGACAACACATCTATGCCCCACATCCCATGTGAATGAAACATGATGAACAATACATAGTAAGGCCCAAGAAAATGATACGTCCCATGTTCTATGGGGTCATCTTTGACCAAGGGTAAAATATCTTTTAAAGTTGGTGCCACCCTTCACATGTGAAACATTATTGATGAATAGTGAAAGGCTTGTCACATCTGTAAGGTCAAAAAGGAAAAACATCTTCTTTAGACAAGATAGGCCACCACCATGTGATCCATGTGACTCCATATAAATGTTCCCCATGCCACCTAAGCAATCAAGAATAGTGTTGTGACACCTCACTAACATGAATAGTGTCCACCAGCACATTAGTGAATAGTGCTTAGGAATAGTGTTGCATGAATAGTGTTCTCCTGCTTCATCACAATTATTCATATCAGACTCTAACTCCCCTTCCATTCCATAATTTAGTGCAAATTACTATGATTATTAGAGCATCAAGATGATGAATCTTTTGTTAGGAAAATAGTTATGTGATAGTGTAATAATTCATTATGAAGAGCCCAATGAATGGATCACTATTACATCTAATGATAGGCAAGCCAAAAAGTAAGGTAAGAAGAATAACTCAAAAGAATTGTTTCATATTCAAATAACTCTAAATAATAGCATGATTTCAAGAATTACGAGTGTAAAGACAGAAAATGATGCCTTGAAGACACTACAAGAAGCTTTAAAAGGTAGTGATCAATTCAAAGTGGTTAAGTTATAGACTTTGAAGAGAGAATTTGAAATTTTCAAGATAAAAGACATTGAAAGTGTGATTGATTTTGAACATAAGAGTAAAAGATGTGGTCAATAAGATGGTTATTCTTGGAGAAATGTTAAACAAATAGGTTGATGTGAAAAATATATTAACATCTCTAACACCAAGGTGAAACCATGTTGTCATCATCAATGAAGAACATAAATATTTGACTACTCTTGAGATTGATCACTTTGTTCAACCTCTTATGTCTTATGAAGAAAGATTAAGAGACCCATTTGGAGAAAGTGACGAGAAGTATTTTGCCTCAAAATTGAAGATCACAAAGAGTGAAGGTGCCATCAAATAAATAAAAAATCTAAGAACAAGGAAAAATTAGGAATCAAAATTATTCAATAGGAAATAGAGGAAGAAGAGGTGGTTTAGTTATAAGAAAACAAGTTAAAAGAAGGTTTGAAAACATAAATATTCAATATTATTACTATAAAATATATGGTCACTTTAAATGGGAATGTAGATTAAAAGTAGGTAATGAAGATAAAAGTGCTAATTTTATTAATGAGGATGAAAAATCTTCTCCATACAATTTATCCTTTTCATATGACAAATTTGAAAACTATCTTAAATAAGTTTGATACTTAGATTCAGGTTGTTACAATCATATATCAAGGAATAAAAATTATTTTTTACAAAAGATAAAAACTTCAAAATAAAGATCAAACTTTGTGACAACAAATATTTAAAAGTTGTAACCAAAAAAACTATAAAAATAAATATCAAAAAAAGTAAAAAATATGTTAATTATATTTATTGTATGCTAAAGTCAAATCATTCTTTATTGAGTGTTAGAGGTAAGTAATTAAGCAAGGTTTTCTTATACTAGTTTATAGTTTTGTAACAATTCCACCTAAGGCTGACCATGATGGATGTTTTTCAGCATATGAACATTTATTATCATTGTTATTTCTTTCGAAATGTTTTCGTGAAGAACAGAGTTCTTGAAAGAGTAGTTTAATTACTCTATTAAGATTTTATTGTACTAGTTTATGGCTTTGTAACAATTCCATTTAAGGTTCACTATGACGGATGTTTTCGAGCAAATGAATATTTATTACCATTTTTATTTCTTTCCAAGTTTTGAATGCTTTTGTCTAGAACATAGTTTTTGAGAGAGTAGATTTGATTGGTAGAAATGAATTTGTTTTTTGGACTGGTTTTATCGGCACCTAGAGCTTTCCTATATTTGGGTGTGATATTGTAAGAATGGAATGCATTTCATGTGTTTACCATTTTGTTTCTAAGCTAAACTTAATCTTATATTTGGTCTATATGTTTGGTTGATTTTAAAGTTGATATTGAAATTTTCTCTTTCTTAAACTTTTATTTGATTTTATATTATTTTCATAATATTTTTTATTTTTTAAATTTTGGTATTGAAATTTTCACTTTGTTTTAAGATTTTATTTAATTTTATATTTTTTGACTTTTTTTATTTTTTTAATATGACAAGGGCATTATTAACATCGTTTAAAATCATCATTAATATAGAATAAACATAATTTAAATTTAAGTGAGATAATTTAAATTTAAGAGAGATAAATATACTCTTGTCAACTAAATTGATATTTATTTAAAAAAAATTGGTAAGATATTTAATATTTTAAAGAAATTTTATATAGTTGACACATATTTTTAATTGATTTTGAGACAGTACTAACTTGTAGATAGATAGACATATGATACACAAATACACAAATAAATAGATCAACAATTTACTTTCAAATGAGATATTAAAAACTCGATGAAAGTAAATCAAACTTCAATCTCAATAAATTTAATTGAATTTATTAATAATTTAGTGGAATAAACGAATTTTCTTTGTTTCTTCTAATATAATTTTTGGAGTCGAGTGGAATTGAAGGGTGAAATAAAATTTATGATTTATTTAGAAATTTGAACGTGCTAAAAAATTCTTAGAAGCGTCTTTCACCCGATCCATGCTTTTTAAGCTTTTATAATAGTTTGTAATGTCTGGACATGCCATAATTGTGTAAAACTCGTAACAGTGAAAAGTTTATGTTACTTTAATGACCCACTTTTTAGACAATCTAAGAAATGTTTGATTGTGTTTGTAAAAATGTATTGAAGTCGAAAAAAGGTTACAGCTTTTTTCTTAATAACCTATTTCATGAAAAAATTATCCCTTAATGATGTCCATTCATATAAAAACAGTTGATATGTATGTATGTTTGTATGTATGTATGTATGTATGTATGTATGTATGTATGTATGAATGACATGTTATAAGACTATTTATTTTTTTAGCTAATGATAAGGTGAGTGATTTTTATTACTTTAGTTTTTATGTATATCTAAGTTTAGAATGAAAAGGTGGTGTTTGAGTTATAACACTCCAAGGATTTGTTCAACTATTGGCAAAGTGCTCTCTACATTATGAGTTGAGTCTTCCTAGACTAACCACCTCATGACTTTTCTCTTCTGATACCTAGGTGTGAGAAGAGCCACTCTCATAATTGTAATAAATTTTCTATTCTTCAATAAAGGTTGGAGTCATCGACCACAATATGAGAAGTTTTTCACTGAATCATAGTGATAGAGCTCTTATGTAGGAGGTGGTCCTTGATTTGTAGTTATATTCAACCACCTTTTATTCAGAGCATCATAATTTCTTTAACATCCTTGAGACCACTCAAAATGATTAAATGATGCCCAATCCTCCTTTATTCTAACCCTCTACTTAAAATGCTTGGCCTCCAAAAGAATGATTACATCCACCACCTTATAATAACTTGTACATTAATTTTTTATGATTAATTCTTATGATTTTTTGAGATTGCATATTACCAACAATTTTTTGAGATTGTATTTTCTTACCAATGTAGATTTTGACCGTGCATACCAACTTCCTCCCCTCTTCTCCTTTAACCATCTTTAAATTGTTATTATTATTTAATTAGTAATAAATATATCCATGTGTTCCAATGGAAAAAAAAATTGTGTATATAAAAAAGGTAATGGTTTGTTTTTTAATAACATGTAACAAATATCCATAGAAAAAGTTGTCCCTAAATGTGATTTTGAGTAGGGTATATATATTATTATCATCTAAAATATAGATTGTAATCCCTTATAACAATTATTTTATATTGAATAATGTACAACCAATAAAAGTAGGGTACTTTTTCATGTTTATAAAATTTTACATTATTTCTATAATATATAATATAAAAATATAAAATAAAATAATTAATTATCTTTCCTTTATTTAAAGAAAATCCAATTTTTATTAAACCTAAAAACATATATTTTTCACTCTTAAATTGTTTATACTATTAAAAAAGTAATATATTTCATGGCTGTCACAAATAATAAAATATTTAGTGGTTTCACTTAACATTCACTTCTCTCAATAGGACCTTAGGTTATATTTAGTGGTTTTTGAATCACTTAACATTCACTTCTCTCAAAAGGACCCTAGGTTATTCTCTTAGCAAGTCCTTGGGTTCCTATGAATTAATAGTAGATTCTTGAGTAAGCTTGGGCGACTATATGACTCATGACTCATCACTTATAAATTGACATGTTGAAAGACATTTGAGAAGTGTCTGCCAATTTGTTTAAAATGTGTTATGTTTTATTTAAATTAAAATTAATTTTAATTAGAATTAAAAATTATTGATATTTAATTTACAAAGTTAAATGAGATAGAATATAATAAATATCATATATCATAGTAATTTTGAGAATTTAAAAGTTTTTCAAAGATATTATTAGTTATATGAATGGTAAATTGACCAAGTAAAATTAAATGTTAAGGATCAACATTTATTGATTAAATTTTAATGTTTATATACTGAATAATGTTTATATCTATATTATAATGAGTTTTAAATTATATTAAATTTAATTAAGAAATTGTTTTTATTTTCTTATATGATAACCAATTAATTTTAAGTTAATTTGAAAAATAACTATTGAAACCTTAAAATTTATTAGGTTGTTTAAATTAATTTTTTTATAAAATATAAAATAAGAAAATGGACAAAGATACTATATCTTTTATAAGCTTGCTTACGAAAATGTACAAAAAAATTTGCATATAGGGGAAAGGTTTCAGTAGTTGTGCATGTTTTAATTGCCGAGCAATGTGTTTTGTTAAGGTATGCTCCATTGATGGAATATATTGGTGTGTATAAATATTAAAGTGCACTAGACGTTGAGCATGTAGTATCTAATACTTATTTAACATTTATTCTATAAAATTTAAAGTAACCAATCACATAATGACAACTAATACTCAAGTATTCGTACTTTAATGTATAATTATTGGTACTCCAAAAATTAAATTTTAGTCATAGATTTAAAAAATATATTTTATAACCTCTTATTATAAAATTAATTATATCATAAAATGACATATTAAAATGGATAAATTTTTTGAAGTCTAATATAATATTACAATACCTTTCCTCTAATAATATTTTATATTTTAAAAATGAGCTCATAAAGGATATACTATCCCGAGTCTTGTTCCTATTTTAATGAGCTACATGTAATAGAAAATTATTGAGTTGGTTTAGGACACTTTAAATGGGTTAGGGTATACAATGATGTTATCCTCCAACACACGAATGTTCTGAGTTTTTGGAACATTATCAAGGGTGTGACTTAAATAGATTTTTTTTTTGGTTAGATTATCATTCAGTGACAAGGGATTTTGTAGGTGAATTTGAATTATAAGGTGTGGAAATGCGTGAAAAATAAATTCTAGCTTGGAACTTACATTTATATGTAATTTATAATAACTTTAATGTCAAAATTTCTTCAAAATTAAAGTATGGTCTTCAAACGCTCAAAATTTTATGTATTTTGTGGTAAAATTAAACTTTTGACACTTTTTTAATAGGATTTGGTTATGTGAATTTTAAAGAAATAATTATTTTATGCATTCACAAATTTTCATTTGTCTTTAAATTCAGATCCTTGTTTAAAACTCATATATCATACTTAAATGTAATTTATCCTCAACGTTATAGTTTAAAAAGATACTAGACAAACAAGTACTGAAGGTGGTAGATATTATCACTGATTTTAAGCATTATTTATTTGTTATATTTTCTTTAAAATCATGAATGAAGCTTCATTCATGGTCTTGGTTTTTGAGGGACCAACACAATGATATCTCAATTTTACTATAGTTATTGTTTTTATCTATTTAAATGTGTCAGGTAGTTTGCACTAATGGTTATTTAATTTAAGAAATTTTGATACATTTATAATTTGTTTTATTTAATTGTAAGTCATTAATAGTAATTTCTATGGGCTAGATTATATTTGAAAGTTATAAATTATTTGTAATATTTTTAACTATTGTTAACCTCTATTATTTTAATATAAACAAATTACATTTTCCGAAACAAACAATTAGAAATACGTCTATGTCAAAGCTTCATTTCAAGGTCTATGGTAAAGGCATGTGTTCTCCATTGATGAGGCCACATGTTTTAATATTGAAAGTGAAAGAGTTGTACACATTGTTGATCAATGTATAAAATGAATGAGAAAACCGATCCCAAGTGAACAGCCTTTCTCAAAGGGGCCTCATACACCAAACCGATTTATGTGATAATCTTTAAAAAAACATATATTTTTTTTTAGATATTGTTGATTCTATAATTTTCATTTAATTTTTTATAATTGTTGATTATCATTTCAGTTTTACATATTTTTAAGTTTTTATAATTGTGTATTAGATAAAATCGTTAATCATATATGTAATATTGTTACATCAATACATGGTGCTTAAGATCATATTATAACTATTACATATATTTTAAATATTTGTGTTCTTTAATTGCTTAATATTTATGGTTGGATGAAGAAAAAATCATATTATAAATTAAAGCAAAGAGTGTAAATTCATATGTTATGTTAGAGAAAATCATAATCATATTAATAAAGGTTAGTACAACAATGCATGGTTATCAAGTTATTTTGATTGAAATGTTTATTTTTTGCCTATTATTTGTAGGAAAGTGATGAATCAATAACTCTATTATAAATTATATATTGTAGGTGTATATTCATTTTTACTATTTCATTAATGGAATTAGAATATGAATGTTTTTGATAAAATATTTGGTCATTTTTTCTATTTAGATAGCTTATTAAATATAAGATGCAACAATACGTGAAAATTATGCAATGTTGTTAAATATTGATATAATTTAAGATGATAGAATGTAAGTTTTGCACTTGTTTTATTCATCCCATTGTGTTCCATCTTGTGGTTGTTTGATATTGATTTTCACATAAAATTATGAAATGTTGCTAAATATTGATATACTTTAAGATGATAGAATGTAGCTTAAGTGTTGCATTCACTTTATTCATCCCATTGTATTCCATCCTATGGTCGTTTGATATTGATTTTCACACTAATGTGTTCCTAATTTAAATTATTTTTTTAATGAATGCACAAATATTATATATACATTATCTACTTATCAGTCACAAGAATATAATGAGCACTTAGAAATTTTTTAGAGGAAATGAAGCATTTATTGAAGTACACATCTAATTTCTAGACATACACAAAAGACATTAGCTTGTGTGCATTCTATTAGAGTTTTTTCAATCATTGAGGCTTGTTATTTTTGGATATTTTTATTGTCTAAATGTTTATAAAACACTAATATAATTAAATAATTATATGATTTAATGCATGTTTGACGACATATTATTTTCTTAATAAATCTTAGAATTTTTTTAAAGTATAAAACACTAATATAATTGAACAATTATATTATTTAATGCATGTTTGATGACATATTATTTTCTTAATAAATCTTAGAATGTTAAAAATGTTACTTTGTCAATCAATGTTGAAATTGGCCCCTAATCACTATGTGGCTTCCTTGTAAGGAAATATTTTTCCAATGTAGATGTTTTGCCATCAAATTCTAGATTTGATGGCCATATGAAACTTCATAGGAGTCTATTACCTATATGGCCACTATTTATCACTTGGTATGGCTTCCCAATATCTAATTTATATTACATAGTCACTCATCCTCTAGCCATTTATAATTTTAATATAATCAGACACACTATTAGATCTCCACATGCCACATTACATCATATAAATAATTCATAGTTTTATATGCCTCCTTATCAAGAAATTTGTTTTCCAATGTAGATGTTTTGCCATCAAAATCTAGATTTGATGGCCATATGAAACTTCGTAGGAGTCTATTACCTATGTGGCCACTAGTTGTCACTTGGCATGGCTCCCCAATATCTAATTTATATTACACAGTCACTTAGCCTCTAGCCATTTATAATTATAATATAATCAAGCACACTATTAGATCTCCACATAACACATTCTATCATATCAATGACTCATATTTTTATGTACCTCTTATACTTTGTGCTTTAATAATGATTCTACATTTATTCATTTTTAAATAAAATGACTATACTCTACATAATCACTTTAAATGTCCTTGTGGGCTTATAAGATCTATTAATATTATTAACTATAATCAAATTCTTAACACTAACAAACTTGAAATAATCTTTTTAATAGTAAGTACTAAATCTACATCATGGCACTTTTTGTAATTTTATTGCAAAGGCTTTGATTTCTTGTCGATTAGTTATTTTTTAAAATAATAATAGGTAATATTTTGGATTATTCCAAACATGTTCTAATTAAACTTTGGAATAATAAATATTAGATAAACATGTTAAAGAATATAATATTAAGAGTTATTCCAAAGGTGTAAGTTATATGAGAAGGGATGTAATCTTCTATTTAATAAAATAGGTTACGCAAAGCAAAAGAGTGTACATAGACAATTATACCTCACTCACAATTCATGTCTATTGATCACATATAATATTTTATACATAAAACATTACACAATAATAATTTAAAATTTTTAATAGATATGATGATATTTTTTTAATTCTATTAATAATATGAGGGGATTAGAAAGAAGTCTAAGCTGTTGTATTTACTTTCACCAGTTGGAAAGTCCTTAATTCTTTAAAATTATAAGAATGATAATTTCCTTACATTGATGTTTACCATACATTTGTATTTGGACTTTGTAAGTATTGTACTTGTGAAGGCAAAATGTGTGGAAGAAATAAAGATTGAAAGGTCTTTTTCTTATAAAGATTGAAAGGGAGTTATATCTCATTATTAGACTGTACTAAAGGATGCTACCCCATCAAACTTATCCATCATGGTTTGCTTTGCGAAATGCAAAACAATGGAACAACTTATTGTGCCATAGAGAAAATGATGTTGATGTGCAGGAGATGATTGTAGCATGGGGCTGCCATTGGTTTCACTGAAGCAAGCTCCTTTCACATTTATGTTTCACTTTGAATAAATGATAGGTGAAAAAGTTGTGAAAGTATTAGCAGTAGTTTTGAATGAAACTAAGTATTTAAGGATTTTTTCAAGTGTATGGATATCTAATAGTGTGTCAATAGGGTACCATTTTACTTTCTCTTCAAGTTTTAAATGCTTTTGTCAAGAACATAGTTCTTGATAGTGTAGTTTAATTGCTATAGTGGAATTTGAATGTTGGAAATGATTTTGTGTTATGACTGCTTTTATCAGCACCTTAGGCTTTACTTGTATCAAATTGTAAGATGAATGCATTTCACGTGAATTACCATTTTGTTTCTAAGTTAAACTCAATCTTATAGGTGGGGCTCCTATGTTTGGTCTTGACATTGAAATTGATATTAAAAATTTATGTTTGTTGAGTTTTTGTTTTATTTTTCAATCTTTATGACATGTTTTGATCTTGAAATTTTCTCTTTGTTGGGATTTATTTTGATTTTTTTATTTTCAGGACATTTTTATTCTCTAAAGGTGACTAAAATTTTATCAATATAATTTAATATCATCATCAATATAGAATAAAGATAAATTGCAAAATAGATGTTCTTCAAAATTACATTCATATTTATTTAGAAAAATGATATTATTTATGAATTGGATCACAGCTTCTTTATTATTTAATATCAATATGTTCCTATTTAATTTTGACAATATACCATTTTTTTTAATATATTTTTTATATAAAAAAGTTATTTGAACTAATATATTCAATGAAATTTATTACATATTTCTTTTCAATTGAAATATTGAGAACTTAAAAAAATTAGATCAAACTTCAATCCAGTCTCACACAAAATAAGCAAATATCTCTTAAATTATGATGTAACAATTAAAATGGATACATCCATATTGAAAAAACTTAAATTCAAAATTGCAGCAAAAAAAACGTAATATTAACTAAAAGAAATGACATACAAAAATTAAAACTCCTTATTTTTCTCATAAGATATAGGCCAACTAGTTCCACAATTCCTATCCTAGATCTTAAAACACAGGAAAAAAACTTTTTTTTTAATATTTGTTTGTGAATATAATTTGAGTATATTTTATTCTATTGGATATCTTTTGTCAAATAGATAAGCATTTAATCATATGAGTTAGATATTCTTTTGCCAAATAGGCAAGTATCTAAACATATAGGTTAGGTATTTCTCTGTCAAATGGGCAAACATCTAACCAAATAGGTTAGATATCTACACATGAGTAGATTATGCTCTGGCTAGAGATTTGACACAGTTGATCCTGAGTCCCTCAATGTTCACTGTCCATCTCTATTAGATAAGCACTGAGGTCATCATGACAGTAGCATATATAAAACATATAACCAAAAATTGCATTATATCTCAAAATTTGACCTAAAATCTCAAAAACTTTGACAATTCAATTGGTATCCTTTCGAGTATATCGCAGAGTTCTTATCTTTGCTTTATATATCTAACTAGGGTCTTAATATAATAATCTTATTTTTTAATTTAACTTTAATCTTGTTTAGCGCACAACTTCAAACCCCATCTTATTTACCTATGTACTAGAAGAATCATTTGCTTCTCAGACTACCTACATACCTGCTTTTGAATAGGATCAAGGTGTAGTATGCATGTAATTTTATTTTCTATTCTAAATTTCATGTGAACTGTGAATTTAGGTATGCAACCCTTGCTAGGGGCCAATTCTCAGAGAGTCCCTCTGTGATTGCTACCCAAATGGGAGCATAAAAATACCAGTTCAAGTGAATTAATACTTGTTTTATTAAACTAACCCTAAATCTTAACAAGAAATAGAAAAGGATATTTTCAAGTTGCATCCCCCCTTTCTACTCTTTAATTACATCAAAAATGGTTTTTTTATCTTTACTTTAGACAACATTATCTGTATAATTGATGTTGCCAAAGTTTCATTATCTAAGAGTCATATGGTTGGTGATTTCTTAACAATAACTGGTTTAACATTCTTAATTCTAATTTTCATTATTCTTTTTTGATGGTACAGATTTTTGAGTAAGAAATATATTTTCTACATTATGTTTCATAAGTTCACAAGTCACAATCATCTAAAGTAGTCAAATTCATTTTCTTATTTTGATTAGTGTTGTTGATGAAGAAGAATTATCTCTCCCCTTGGTCTTAATGACATGACATGGTCCTTATTTCTCATTGATAGTTTATAGGGATGATGCCCAGACATTGTTGTTGTAACTATGTTAGGCTATAGATGCAATAGCTCAGGCATGACGACATTACAAGTAAATGTGAGTCAGAAGCACCGCTTATACCAAACATTACATAGTTTAGTTTAACTTTAAATTCTTGATCTAAGTTTGAGATTTAAAAACTAAAGAATGCTTAAAATAAATTAATGCATTATATTTCAAAAGCAAAATCTTTAATAAGAAACTAACAAACATAATCTCCTAATTTAGGCATCATGTTGATTTTCAACCATATTTATTCTAGACAATTATATATTTAGTATTTAGGTAAACTTTTCTAAAAACAATAACACATACACAAGGAGTTTATTGAACTTGAATTTAAATAAATCATTTATACATTTGAATGGAGGGTTCTAAAATTTGAGAGCTCAACCCTAGAATGAAGGATATTGATTTTCATACTAATCTTAATGATAATCAAATTCATCATCAAGTTCAAAAACAATCAAAGTAAGGATCCATTTGAAATATTATTTTATGATAATTTAGATTGCTTTATGATAATTTCATGTATCTAAATCAATATTCTCACAGACTAGGTTTACACATGTAACTTTTAAAAGAAAAGTATTTCATAAATTTATAACTAAGTTTATAGAAAATAAAACTCGCATATTTAATGCTATAATCTACCCATTTTTTTCACTGAATGGAATATAGAGATCATGTTAATGTTTTTAAATAGATTCATATTGTAAAGTTATATATATCAACTAATATTAGATGAACTCATATTGTTATATGATATGTGTCTCTTGAATATCTGATTACTTTATTACATTATTATTCGCTTAAAAAATTATTTGTTTTCCCTAACAACAAGTAGCGGTGTCATTTTGTTTCTAATAATACTAAAATCATTTTATTTTAGACTTCTAAAAATAATTACATTATATTTTCCTTATGATTCAAATAGAATATTATATTAATATTACAATTTAAATAATACCAATTATTTACCTCTGATTTAAATAAAATAAATTATTTGTTTTACAATTTGAAATAAAATAATATACCTATCTTATAATTTTAAATAATACAAATTATTACCTTTAGAATTAAATAAAATAAATTAATTATTTTACAATTTAAAAAATATATCTATCTTACCATTTAAAATAAAATAAATTATTTACTTCCAATTTAAATAAATTAAAATACTTATTTTACAATTTAAATAAAACAAAAAAATTACTACCTTACAAGTTTAAATAAACTAAAATACCTACCTTATGCCATTGAAATCCTTGACTGAAATGGAATGAGGATTCGTTTGAATTGAAATAGCTGAGAAAATGGTGGCGGTGTTGATCTTCGCTAAGTTAAAGAAGAAAATGGAACAGAACTTGTTTTGGCAATAACATTAATGTTTGGGTGATCTCCCCCTCTCTTCTTTTCTACAGCGTTATATCCTACTTTTATAAAATGCTTCCTTTCTCCCCTTCCTCCTTTCACTTCTGCACTGATCTCTCTTTATATTTTTCTTTCTCATGCAAATTTTCTTCCTTCCCCACTTTATAACTTTTTTCCTTCGGATTCTCTCCTTAAATTTCTGAACTGATTGGCTCTTTAACTTGACTCAAATGGCTTTAACAATCTCCTAAGTGCCAGTCAACATGGCGGATTCCCTTTGTTTGCATGAGTTTAAGGTGGGGCAACGGTTGGAGTGGGTTACTCCAAACTGGGACTGTTAATTTCAAACTCAAAGAAAGATATGTTATAACTGAAAGTTCATGATTGTCTCCCCCCCCCCTCCATGTGGCATTTCAAATTTCATGCATGGTGGATTGATGTGTAGGGTGTAGGCTTGGGTGAGTTGGTAGATTAGGGTGGCTTTAGGTTAGATTAGTCTCATTTTAATATTGTTAAGTTATGGTTCCACATAGGATTTAATAGGTATAAATAAAATAAATTAATAATCTTAATTTATAATAATATAATTTGTTAGGTTTTAAATTAAATATAATTAATTAATAATCTAAAAATTATTTATGAAAAATATAATTTTATTTAAAAAAATTAAAATTAACAATAAAAGAAAAAATTTATTAATAAAACAACCTTTGGCGATTTTATAAATATTAAAATATAATTATTAAATTCATTCATTATAAATGTGAGTATTTAAGATAAGACTAAATATTTATCTCATTAAGTTTTACTTGTTCACAATTGTAAACATTGCATATAATTATATGAAAAGAAATAGCTTTAATATTTTAATGATCTTATTTTTTTATCTCTTGAAATTTTGAAAATGAAATTAAATTTGTACCTTGTTTTCTTGCAAAATCTTGTCGATGGTATGATAGCTCTTTAAAAATCATAAAAGTTAACTTTAAAAAATCAACTCATTTCAATAATAAAATATTAAATGAGGTCCAAATCAACTTAGAGTATGAGTACTAGTCCATAGTGCGAGAAGAGAGGTCATGATAGTTAGGACATGTCCATAAGACTATTTATATCTGATACTTAATGATAATATCTTCAATTCTTAAGTGGATCCAAATTGAAGGGGAAATGATAGCATTTGAGTTTCAACATTTGTAGAAGATGTTCAATAGAGTAATTTTATATTATGAGTTGAGTCTTTTTGAAATAACAATTTTATAGTTCCCTTCTTTTAAGATTTAGGTGTCAATGTAGTCATTCTTATAATTGTAACCACCTCTTTTATCTTCCTTAACAAGGGGTTAGATTCTACCACCACAACGTGGGAAGACTTTTATTGGCTTGTCACAATAGAGCTTCATGTGTAAAGGGGTGGTGTAGTTGAGAGTTATGTTCAACCACTTTATGATTAGGGCATCATAATTTCTCTAGCACCACCTGAGACCACTTAAGATGGTTGGGTGGCACCCAATTCTATTTTAGTTGAGTTTTTTGCTTGGAAATCCTAGCTTCCTAAGGTTGTTTTGTATCTGACACCTTCTTTGACTATGATTTGTGCCTTGCTTTCTTATGGTGTATTCATATAATTTTTGGGTTGTTGTGCATTACCAATTTATTTAATTTTAAATGTATTCTCTTACTAATATAGATTTTTATCGTACACACCAATCATTTATTTTGTTTTTTTGGGGGGGTGCATTTCACCTATTTCGCTATGTCTAGCCAATAGAGGTGTTCTGAGGGCCATGTTTTCATTTGCTCAATTTTGCCATCCATCAAGTTAATTTTGTGAGCTATTTGATTTATCTTTGTTATTTTATTTTTGAGGTTTTTCTAGTTGGTGTCGTGGATTCCACCCTATTGCATTACTATGTAAACTACTATTTGATTAATAGATGTGTTTCCAATAGTAAAATGTTTGTCCCTCATGGTGAGTAGGGTATACATATTAGTATTTGGTATGTTAGTGCAAAGTCTTTGGTTTATTTTTGACTAGTTATTTTTTTTCAAATAACAATGGAAAATGTTTTGGAGTTTTCCAAGCGTCTTCTCATTTAACTTTGGGATAACAATGTTACATAAACTTTTACTAGGTCATGTAACTAGCATTTTCCCCAAGGTGGAAGTTATGTCAGAAGGGAGGTAATTTTTTGTATTGGTAAATTAATATTTTTTAATCTGAAAGTGTGTAAATAAGTAGTTTTGCCTCACTCAAGACCTATGTCTCTTGACCCATATAACTTTTTGTGTATGAAGTGTTAAAAAACAATAACATGATATTTTTGGTGAAGGTGACAGTGGAAAATGAGGTTGTGTTCCTTCATACAATAATGTATTGTGTTAGAAGAGGACATTTTGTTTCACAATGAACTTGAGCAATAAAAAATGGTGGGGAAGTGCAAGGCCATAGTAAACATGAAAGTAGTGAAAATTTTCAAGGTGCACTAGGTGGTGATGGTGAGGGGCAATAATAAGGTGTTTTAGGTGATGGACTTGAAGAAGGCCAAGCGGATACAAGTGAGAATTTCAATGACATGTCATATATGTCAATGCAACTTTTGTGTTCCATAAAATCATTTCAATCACCTAGTACATTATTGAAATAGTGGGCATCTCAATGAAAATAGGGGTCTGATATCTAACAACTCATGTAAACACATAGATAATACACCACATGTCAATTTAAATGAGTCCTCCTTGCATAGCTCCTTGCCATACTATATGAAGGAACAAACAAACTCATTTTCTACTATCACTTCCAAAATAAATAAAAGATTAAATTATTACTTAACACTTCAAGTGCAAAAGATCATATGGAGTCAATGATCATGGGTTTTAAGTTACGTACAACTACTAATTTAAACTCTTTCCCTTTAAAAATTTGACCTTACAAAACATGATATTACATCTTTCTAGTGTAATTTACACCTTAATAGAAATTTCTAGTTATAATCTTCTACGAGTTTTATCACCCTAACCCTACATTTTATATAATTTAATTAAGGTCAAATTAATTTTATTTTGGGATAAAGATGTATAAATTTATTTATAGAAATTTTTTATGGATTATATAGAACCTTAATCTTGTACACTTGGTAAACTTAGACTTTGTGTATTCCTCTCAATTATGTATCTTTCTCGCTTCCTTAAATCTTGTATATACTCTACTTTGTGCCCTTTGGCCTATATCTCTTAGTTCTACCAGTCTTATAATGATGATCCAAACCTTTTATATTACCTAGAATGCTTAAAATGTACTTATCTTCCATCTCTATAAGTTTTGAACATGTACCTACTTCCCTACTCCCAAGACACTGATTTCCAAGACATACACTAGCATTGATATTAGTGTCCTTACTCGACATAAGTGTCTAGTGCCCTAAAGTCATATATTTTGCCAATAAAACATATTCTAATGGTTGGCCTAAGTGATTTAATGCAAGTTATTACTTTAAAGGGATTGATATAAATACAAGATCAACTCTCAATCATTCCTCACCAATAACACCTAGCAAAAAATCAAAGAGACCAAGGCAACTTATCAAAAGCACTCTATTAAGCATTCAATTGAATAAAGCTTCTTTTTTTCTATAATAGTCATAGGTACATCATATATACAAGTTAGAAGTACTAAAAGAATAGACCAAGAGTCTGATTTGCCAAGTTACAAGCTAGGTCAATAATGTACTTGCTTTTCACATATTGCATTATTCACAAATAAGCCAACACATAGGGAATAACTACATGAGTATAAGGCCTTTTTATTGAGTATTAACTATATAGGCAATGCCCACTAGTAGTGGGTTCTTTGGGGTCAACTCGACTCTATGTGCCCACTAACCTATTTTTTCCCAAGGTCATAATAAATATGAAGAACTAGGGCTTGGACATTTTATGAGGAGCAATATTCTATGACCCAGATTTGAACACACGAGAGTGAAAGTGAATTCAAACCCAGAAGCATCCAGGTTGTCACATCATTTTCTAATAGGTATTATATACAAGACACTTCTGTCGAACCCAAACAGTAATGTCAATGTAACCATTTCATGTTGACATTAGTGTCTAGAGCTTCAAAAACATAAGATCTAGAATCTAAAAATTGTTTCAAAATCATCTACCAAATTGTCTTCCACTTTTATTAGATCCAACAATGTGTTAGCATTAGAATTAGTTAAGTACATTACTTATTAAGCATTTAGATGCATAACTTAGTTGTATTTTCTATTTTTAGCCTATACTCTGCGTAAAAAAATTTGGTGTGTGCTTATAATTGAGTTTAGCACCTAGTTACCCCATTATAAATTTTATTATCACCCTTATGCATTATCATTTATATATTATTGACTCTAGTATATTGTCAAGGTAGAATATAGCCTCATATCCATTTTAGGGTTAAAAAATGGTCATATGGACATATAATTCAATATAGATGTTGAATTTTAATAAAATATTGAGTAAATTATTATGTATATTGTAAATAAATACACACACACACATGTGAATGAGGATAACAATAATAAATAAATAACCTATAAATGTCAAAAATTGACATAAAAACGGGAGGGTAAATATTCTACATAAAGAAGGGAGACCTGGTATTGACAAGTAGAAGGAAGATGCATGATCAGCTCCAACATCATGGTGATAACATTGGGAAAGTGAATCCATCAATAGAAGATCATCATGGAACAATGATGAGTGGAAAGTTGTGAAGAATAATCATGGGGGAACCAAATGACCAATCAAATTATAGTTGGAAGAAATGTTGGGACAACCAACATGATAAGAGGAATGTTAGCCCATATATTTCATAGGAGGAGAAGGAGGGTATCAATAATTCATTGAGAAATTATAAAAGTAAATAGTCATAGATGCATGATTAACCTCAACATTAATAATATAACATGATAATCTTCAATGTCAATAAGAAATAATGAATGAAGAATTCCACCAAGGAATACTATGAATGGGCATTATAACGAAAGCATGGTAAGTTCACACACAAAATCAATTAGATTTTTTTAGCAAGATGTTGGATTTATTAGTTTATCTTTTTCATTGGAACATGATAATGAACCCGAAAACTATCAATACAATAAAATTACCAATAGGCCAAGATCTAAAATAATACTTAGAATTGATTCATATTAAATCGCTGCCCCTTAATTACAACCCAAACCATGCTTAAATAAACCTCAACTCATAATTGGAGTTGACATACAAAATTAAAAAAAAACTAAAATCTAAAAAAAATAGTTTTGACAACTGCTATTTATAGTATGTTTTGCATGCAAGCACGTACAACTCTAAATTTTATTCATATTATCTTAAATTTTAAAATTAGCCTATCAGACGAATTTCAACTAAAGTTTACATCCAATCCTAAAAATATACAATTTTTAAAAATACAAAACTCCAAAAAAAAATACTAAATTATAATTTCAAACCCTCATATGGTCAAAGGCCCTCAAATAAACATTTCAGTGAATGGAAGAGCTCAAATGGAGCTACGGGTCAAAAGTTATGACCTAGAAAAGTATGGTCAATTTTTTTGCATCATTCTCTATGGTTGAAAACAACTCAACTCCTATGAGTTGCCTTGATTATACTACTATCATTTTTCTTTGTTAATATTTTTTAGCTTTCATTCTTTAATCCAAGTGTTATCTTCTTACTGTAATCCTTCCCACTATACTAAATACTTATTATAAGTCCCTTCCTTTGTGCTTACTATATTCATATCTAAAACTTACACTATCTTTTCCTTCTTCTTCTTTGGAACCTATTGTTGCCAATTTACTTCTTCATCTTCATCACCTTCACCATCTTCTCCATGGAATTAATATAAATCTAAAACATTAAATACTAGAGATATATCAAAATTATATGGTAAACTCATCTCATAAGCATTGTCATTGAGTTTATTCATAATTCTGCATGGATCAATTTTCTTGTACTTCGACTTGTTGTACATGCTTTTTGGAAATATTTCTTTCTTAAGTAAACCATTACCAATTCTCCTTCTTCAAATACCTTGGGTCTTCTTCTAACATTTGCTTATGCTCTATATTTCTTATTACTTTCTTGAAACTTTCTTCTTACTCCTTAAAATTATTGCATATGTTCTACAAATACTTTTACATCATCACTAACTCGATCTAAAATTGGTAACTATACCAAATCTAAAATACCCATAGGATTTCTCTCATAAACAATTTGAAATGATGACTTTCTCATTGATCTATTCACTGAATTTTTCTAAACAAACTTAGTTTGTGGTAAAGTCAAGTCCCATTACCTGGGCTTCTCTCCCACTATGCATCTCAACAAATTTCTCAAGCTCTTATACACAAATTTTGTCTATCCATTTGTTTGTAGATGATATGCATTATTGAATTGTAGCTTAGTACCCATCTTCTTCTATAAAATCCTCCAAAAATGACTTAAAAATTTTGTGTCCCTATCTGAAGTAATAGTTTTTGGAACACCATATAATCTCACAATATCCTTAAAAAATAACTATGCAACTCTAGTGGCATCATTTGTTTTATTACATGTAATGAAATGAACCATTTTAGAAAAAAAAATACAACAAAAATTGAATCATTACCACTTTATGTGTTTGGTAATCCCAACACAAAATTCATATTCAAATTTGTCCATAGTCCTCTTGGAACTGGTAATAGCATGTATAGTCCAATATTTTATGCATGTCCTTTAGCCACCTGACATAACATGTACCTTGAGGCATACCTTGTCACATCTCTCTTCATCTTTGGCCAAAAATATTTTTCCTCTACCAAATCTATTATCTTCATCTTACCAAAATGTCTAGCCAAACTGCCACTATGTGATTCTGTTATTATATTTTCTCATAGAGACCTAAATGGAATGCATAGTTATTTCCATTTGAAGAGATAACCTTATTGTATAATATGTTGACCATGATTAGTATATGTTCCACCTATTAATATATTCTTGCACTACTCAACTACCTTTTTAAAATATGGATTAGTATCATATAATTCTTTGATAGCTTCAAATCCAACTACATCACTCATCATAGTAGTTAATAATGCCACTCTCGTGCTTAATGAATCAACTACCTGATTTTGTTTTCCTGATTTATGCTTTAACACAAAAGTATACCCCTATAAGAAAGAAACCCACTTTGCATGCCTAGTATTCAACTTCTTTTGTATATTCACATACTTCAAAACATCATGATTTGTAAATAGGATAATTTCCTTATGCACCAAGTAATGCCTCCAATATTTTAATGCTTGTACAATTGCATAAAGTTTAACATTATAAGTAGAATATTTTATTCTTACCTTGTTCAATTTCTCACTAAAATATGCTATTGGCTTTCCTTCTTGACTTAGCACAGTGCCAATTCCCACAAATGAAGCATCACAATAAACCTCAAACACTTTGTTAACATATGATAATGTTAAAATTGGTCTTTCTATAATCTTCTTCTTCAAAAATTGAAAGCCTTTTGTGGCTGCTCTAGTCTATGTAAATTCCTTCCCTCTTATGCAATTTGTTATTGGTGTCACAATACTACTAAATTTTCTAATAATTTTTTTGTAAAAAGTTGCTAAACAATGGAAACTTCTTACCTATTTAATGTTGTTTCGAGTAAGCCACTCAATAATTGCCTTTATTTTTTCTTCATCCATTCTCACTCCATCTACTGAAATTATAAGTCTCAAAAATACCAAACTATTATGCATAACCCTGCACTTTTTCAAATTTGCATACTTCTCCTTTCTTAATAAATCTAGTACCATTCTCAAATGTCATAAGGTTTCTTCTTTAGTTTTACTGAATATCAAACTATCATCAAAATAAATAACTACAAATTTACTAATAAATCCCCATGGATGCAATTTTCTTCACACACATGCCATGCTACATGTCTACAATTGTCATTCTCATTTCTATCATCCTTCACAAGGATGTCTTCATCTTCTCTTTCAACAGGAATCACTTCCATATCCTCTTGCATGAGGATTTCTTCTTTTATTAGTTACTCACTAGTTTCCTCGTCTTTGCTGATTTTAAAATCAGATATATTCTCCTCACAAGAGAACATTATTCTCTTTTTGTCCTCCATGACAACCCTCTTTTTATGACTCATTCTCTTCTCCTCCATTTACAATTCTTCATGGTTTCACTCTTGATCCTTCTTCCACATGGCTCTCTCTCTTCGATGTATCCACTTTTGCTTTTAGGGAGTCTACCATCTATCATACCAAGTCTTCTTCTTCTTCTTCACTTTCACATTCTTTAAATCTCTCTAGCAACAAACCCAATAGTCTACCTTAAGTCTTCAACTTCTTCTCCCACTCTTTCTCTAATGGCATTCTTCCACTTTTTTTTCCATCTTCATACCTGCAAAACTAAAACTTAATACTTTCTCCCACATCCTCTACCCAAGGAATCAGAACTTGATCTAATACAAGTTGATGTGGCCTCCAAACACATAATGGATTCAACAATCCATATCATCCTTTCAATCTCTCATAACACACATAAAAATGTCAATAATTCAACTCATAAACTCAACATATTCTCATTAATACTCTCACAAATACAAAATATTTCAACAAAGCATTCCAACTCAAAGGTCGTGCCACCAATGCATGCCATTACACACTCTCAATACTTGGCCAACATACCAAGGAGGCTTCCAAGATTATCTTGCCAAACTCACCTAGCCTCCCTAAACAAAGATGAATACAATTATATATTGATTTTCAAGGAAGAATAAGGGAGACAACACAACATCTACACCTCATATTCCATGTGAATGAAACATAATGAACAAGACATAGTAAGGCCCAAAAAAATGATACACCACATGCTCCATGGGGTCATCTTTGACCAGGGACAAATCATCTTGGAAAGTTGGCAACACCTTTCAATGTGAAACACTATTGATGAATAGTGAAAGGCTTGTTACATGTGCAAGGTCAAAAATGAAGAGCATCTTCTTTAGACAAGATAAGCCACTACCATGTGCTCTATGTGACTCCACAGAAATGTGTCCTATGCCACCTAA
This sequence comes from Torreya grandis, assembly GCA_037957365.1. Lineage (NCBI taxonomy): Eukaryota > Viridiplantae > Streptophyta > Pinopsida > Cupressales > Taxaceae > Torreya > Torreya grandis. The sequence goes on from JARHVA010000077.1 coordinate 4,603,330, forward strand.
GAAATTAGGAATAGTGTTGTGACACCTCACTAGGATGAATAGTGTTCACGACTTCATCAGTGAATAGTGCTTGGGAATAGTGTTGTGTAAATAGTATTTTCCCGTTGCATAAGAAGAAACTGAGAGTGTGATTAAATTTTTGCATAAGAGTAAAAGATGTGGTCAATAAGATGGTTATTCTTGGCGACATGTTAAACATATAGGTTGATGTAAAAGGTACATTAATGTCTCTAACACCAAGGTGAAACCATGATGCCATCATCAATGAAGAATATAAATATTTGACTATTCTTAAAATTGATCACCTTATTCAACCTCTTGAGTCTTATGAATAAATATTAAGAGACTCATTCAGAGAAGGTGACAAGAAGTATATTTCCTCAAAATTGAAGATCACAAAGAGTGAATGTGCCATCAATAATAAAAAAATCTAAAAACAAGGAAAAAATAAGAATCAAAATTATTCAATAGGAAATAGAGGCAGAAGAGGTGGTTTAGCTACATGAAAACAAGTTAAAAGTAGGTTTGAAAAAATAAATATTCAATGTTATTACTATAAAATATATGATCATTTTAAATGAATATGTAGATTAAAAATAGATAATAAAAGTAAAAGTATTAATTATGTTAATGAGGATGAAAAATCTTCTCCACATAATTTGTTCTTTTCATATAACAAATTTAAAAACTATCTTAAATAAATTTGATATCTAATTTTAGACTGTTAAAATCACATATTAGGGAATACTGAATTGTTTTCTAAAAAATAAAAACTTTGAAACAAATATCAAACTTTATAATGACAAATATTTGTAAGTTGAAACGAAAGGAACTATAAAAATGAATGTTAAAGAATGCAAGAAATATGTTAATTATATTTATTGTACTCTAGAGTTAGAACATACTTTATTGAGTGTTAGAGGTAAGTACTTGAGCAAGCTTTTCTTTAACAATTCCACCTAAGGTTAACTATGATGGATGTTTTTGAACATATGAATATTTATTATCATTTTAATTTCTTTCCAAGGAACTATAAAAATGAATGTTAAAGGATGCAAGAAATATGTTAATTATATTTATTGTACTCTAAAGTTAAAACATACTTTACTGAGTGTTAGACGTAAATACTTGAGCAAGGTTTTCTTTAACAATTCCACCTAAGGTTAACTATAATGGATGTTTTGGAACATATGAACATTTATTATCATTTTAATTTCTTTCATAGTTCTAGATTTAACGCTGACTATGATGGATGTTTTCTAGTAAATGAATATTTATTGATTTTTATTTCTTTCCAAGTTTTGAATGTTTTTGTGAAGAACATAGTAGATTTGATTGATGGCAATGAATTTGTTTTTAGGACTAGTTTTATCGGCACCTTGAGCTTTCCTATATTTGGGTGTCATATTGTAAGATGGAATGCAATTCATATGTTTACCATTTTGTTTCTAAGCTAAACTTAATCTTATATTTGGTTTATATGTTGGTTGATTTTAAAATTGATATTGAAAGTTTCATTTTCTTAAATTTTTATTTGATTTTTTTAATATATTTTATTTTTCTAAATTTTGGTATTAATTTGTTGAGATTTTATTTAATTTTATATTTTGTGATATTTTTTATTTTTTAAATATGATCAAGATATTATTAATATAGTTTTAAATCATTATTAATATAGAATAAATATAATTTAAATTTAAGAGAGATAATTTAAATTTAAGGGAGATAAATATATTTCATATTTATTAATTTTTTTTTGGTAAGATATTAAATAAATTTTATATAGTGGATATATATTTCTAATTTATTTTGAGAATGTACCAATTTATAGATAGATAGATAAATAGATAAATACATAGATAAATAAACAAATATATGGATAGATAGAGTAACAATTTACTTTCAAATGTCGATATTGAAAACTCGATAAAATATTGAAAACTCGACGAAAGTAGATCGAACTTGAATCCACTCTTAATCGTTGGTTAACAACTTTAATTGAATTTCTTAATCACTTAATGGAATAATTAAATTTTCTTTATTTCTTCTAACAACCATCCTTAATTGAATTTATTAATCACTTAATGGAATAATTGAATTTTCATTGTTTCTTCCAATATAATTTTTGAAGTCGAATGGAATTGAAGGGTGAAAAAAATATATGGTTAATTTACAAATTTGAAGGTACTTAAAAATAATCCTTAAAAGCATCTTTCACCCGATCCATGTTTTTTGAATTTTGTGAAACTCGTAACAATTAAAAGTTATCTTTCGTCAATGGTACCATACCATAACTGTAACAATGAAAAGTTTACCCTACTTCAATGGCACAATTTTTGTACCATATTATAAATTAAAGTATGGGGTGTATTTTTATATGTTGTGTTAGATAAAATCAAATTATCGCTAGTAAAGGTGGATACAATAATGTATGGTTACACAGACCATTTATTTTGACTGGAATGCTTATTTTTTATTGTTTTGCATTCTTTAGTTGCTCACTATTTATTGGGAAGTGATGAATTAATAATTTTATTATAAATTAGAGATTGGGGGTGTAGATTCATTTTCACTACTTTATTGATGAAATTAGATTTTGTATGTCTTTGATAAAATATATGGTTTTCAAGTAGGTTAAGATTTTTTCTATTTAGATTGCTTATTAAATATAAGATGTAGTACGTGGAAAATTATGAAATACTGCTAAATAAATAAATATTTACAAAATTTTAATATTAGGAATTGTCGTAAAAGTGTAAGTTATATGAGAAGGGATATAATTTTTTTGTTTTAGTAAAATAAAATTTGTAAAAATTAAAATGTAAATTGATAATTGTACCTCACTCATCATTCATGACTATTGATCATATATAAAATTTTGTGCATAAAATATTATACAATAATAATTATAAAATATTATACAATAATAATTATAAAATATTATATAATAATAATTTGATATTTTAGATGGAAATGATGATATTATTTTGGAAGTGATGACTTTTTTTAGATTCTATTAATGAGATTGAGAACATCAAAAAGAAGTCTGAGTTGTATTTACTTTCACTAGTTTGAAATTAAAACAAGGTTGCTTTCCAAAACATTTTTTGAGAGGGATCTAGTTTTGTAATGTTGGGATAGTCCTTAACAAGGTATATATATATTATTATTTGGTCTATTAGTGCAAAGGATTTGGTTTATTGCTAATTAGTTATTTTTATGAATAACAATAGAAAATGTTTTGGATTTTTCCAAGCGTCTTCTCATTGAACTTTGGGATAACAAAGTTACATAAACTTTTACTAGGTCATCTAACTAGCATTTGCCCCAAGGTGAAAATTATGTCAGAAGGGAGATAATTTTTTGTGTTGGTAAGGTAAGGTTTTTTAATATGAAAGTGTGTAAATAGGTAGTTTTACGTCAATCAAAACCTATGTCTCTTGAACCATATAACTTTTTCTGTATGAAGTGTTAAGAAATAATGATGATATTTAGTGTGTAGGTGATGGCAAAAAATGATGTTGTGCTCCTTCATAGAACAATGCATTGTACTAGGAGGGGGCATTCTATTTCACAATGAGCTTGAGCAATAAAAAATGGTGGGGAATGCCAAGGGCATACAAAACATGAAAGTAGTGATATATTTCAATCTGCACTAGGTGGTGATGGTGAAGGACAATGATAGTGTGTTTCAAGTGATGGACTTGAAGAAGGCCAAGTGGATACAAGTGCAAAGTTTAATACCATGTCATATCTATCTATGTAACTTGTATCTTCCACAAAATTATTTCAATCACCCAATACATTATTGAAATAGTGGGCATCATAATGAAAAGAAGGGTCCGATATCTAACAAGTCATGTAAAAACATAGATAATGCACCATATGTTAATTTAGATGAGTCCTCCTCACATAGATCATTGTCACACTATATGAAGGAAAAAATAACCTCATTTTCCACTATTAATTTAATAATAAATAAAATATTAAATTATTACTTAATACTTTGTATGCAAAAGGTCATATGGGGTTCATGATCGTGGGATTCAAGTTAGGTACAACTACTGATTTAAAATCTTAGCTACGTGATATTTGTTTTTCAAGATAGAAGAAGAAGATTTCTAAAATTTGCTCTCCATGTTTTAGGTGGAGTTGTTATTCCATTTAAAGAAAGAAGATTTACTCGGAGGTTGAAGAATCATTCTATAAGCTTTAAGTTTAAGGTCCTCTCAAAATTATATCTAGATATATTATGTGGGTGTGTATACACAAATAATAAATGAAAGAGGAGATAAGGATGGAGGAAAGAGAGAAATGAAATAAAAGGTGAAATGTAGGAGAATCCTTTCACGTCAATTTCACCAAATTTGTACATGCATAAAGTAACATGTTAACCCTCATGTAATTGACTTACAAATATTTGACTTTGAAATTTGATTAAAAGTATGATGTGATGAGTGTTTTGTTCATTAGGTTGGTTTGTTTGAGGATTTTGGATTGGAAGTGATAGAAGGGCTAACTGATTAGGTCAAGCTATTGGCATGGAGTTTTGACTAGTAGGTAGAAAAGGATGCTTGTGTTGATAAAAAAAAAAGTTCATCTACATAGTATTAATAATTTAAGGTAGTGAATTGAGATGTGAAGATGTTATAAGAACACTTAGAGATGACAAGGACAATGGAGTAAAGCTCCTTATCTATACTTAGTTCTAGGAATTGAGCAAATATAAGTTGAATAATTCTAAGGATTTGGATTGCTTTGTCAAGTTAGGTTTACCTAAAAAATTTCATCCATGAAGCTAATGAAATATGATGAGGCTAGACCTAAGGATAAAATAGATACAAAATTCAATTTTTAAGTTTTTGGCTTGGCAAACTAGAAGACAAACTTGTCTTATCCATTTTGCTTCTACTAGTCATTTTTCTTTGTCAAGAGTGTTAAGTTAACTAATAATAAGGTTTGGAAGAGAATTAGATTGAAATACTTCTATTTTAATATCATAATACATATAATTTTAGATGTTGCTCACCAATACAAGGGTTGGCATTCTAGGAAACATCCATACTCTATGAAAATGTTCAAGAAGCATCATTCACAACTGAGGTAAACATTTATTTCAAAGTTTAAAAGTGTGTTTTATTTATTTAGGATCGATCTTTATCTTATTTTATTTTATTTTTAATAGAGGGTTCTTGATGATTTTATAGATGGTGTTATGTTTAACAAGGTTGAGGCTAGTTTGTGCTTACAACAAGGCTTTTTTAAATGATAAAAGACTATAACACCTTTGAAATTAAAGTAGTGAAATAAAAAGTAATGAAATATATATCTTTTTTAATTATTTTCTTGGATTTTTTTACATGCAATGCTAATCAAATTTGAATTTAAATCAAGCAATGGAAATACTTATTTTTGGCTATTACCTGATTCTAAGAGTGTAAAAATTTGTATATGTTTGCTAGAATGAATGTTTTTTCTTTAATATTTTTCTATGCATAAAATGAGAAAATAATATATAGTCTCAAAATATAAATATAAAAACTAAAAACTAAACCTTCAACTCAAATTTTATATATGTGTAATGTAATTTCATAATTTTAAGATCTAATTTGTAGATGCAAAGTTAATTGTAAGTTTTTTGGCTCTTGATTATTGTAAAATATTGTAATCAACTAAATATTACCTGACAAAATATAAAAAAAGAGGAAATGCAAATAAGACAAAATAAAAATCACAACTTGAGTAAAAAGATAATTGAGCAGTGTTTGGTTATTCACAAATAACAGATTATTAGGTTGCAAGATTGTGGGTATCCTTTTCAAATTCTTATGGGTGATGTGAATATTACAATGAAACTTGGGTTGAGTTATTTAAAATCAATATATGAAAGACTATACCTATATAATACCTATATGTTACAATCTCTACTACATTTTATAGATCTAAAATTCAAGGAAAAATTAATTAATTGTAAGAAAAAATAGGAGGTTGCAAGTGGAAGTTAATTAAGGCTTTCATAAGAGCGTGTTAAAGTTAACTTAAAGGTAGATAAAATGTGCTTGAACATGACTGAGATTATATTGAGTCATTATGAGGATATGAAAAATATAAAAGGTAAAAAAATGACTAAAATCATGCAAAACACATAAAAACTCATGTCCTAAGCGTCATTTGCAAAATGCATCCAATAGTGGTGAAACAATTGCTCAATGTAGGAAATGGTTATTGAAACCATCATGATAATTAGAGAGACCACCACATATTTAATAAAAAATGCCATTGTAATTTTTAGAACCATCATAGTGGTCACACAAACCACCAAGGTGATTTCACAAAACATAGTGGTAGTTGAATAAAACACCACAACAAATTTTGCATGTCATGTAGAAACCTAAATCAGAAGGAGAAAAACTTGGAAAATAAAAATGTTGAAGTTTCCAAGAGACAAAAAGGGTAAAATAAAAGAGATAAGTGATAAAAATAGATGTGAGTATGTTTTAATTATGGAGATCCTTGCATCATCATCAAATTTTAGAAATGTTGAACTATAAACAATTTGGGTGCATAAAAAACCATATGATATCTAATTGATGCACCTATTTCAAAAATATATGTTCATGGATGATTATATATAAAAAACAAGTTTTGACGTTCAAGCCCAAGCTCTTTTTTAAACTAGTGTGAAGGATTTATAATTACAACCTATGGGATAAAATGTAAATCAAGATAAATATGTTTAAACTCAACTCTTCTAGAAGGTATATTATTATAGTCAAGGCCAAAAAAAACATATTGATTCCCTAAAAAATAAAATGGTAATACCTTAGTTGTGATTCATTAATGGAATCAAATTTTTTCAATCATTAATGGAATCATATTTTTTCAAGGAAGAATTTAATTGAGGGTGAGTCTCCCTTTGCTATAAGGTGCTAGAGAGTGACCATATATCTCCAACTATAAGCCATGTTGGGTTTGTAAAAACATATAGAGGCATCAAAGGTAATTTTCTTTGAGAAGGTAATTTGAAGGTTGAGATTATAATATTTACAAATGAGTATGACATCTTCCAACAAGAATAAGGGGAATAGTGTTCCTTTACCAAGATTTTTGTAATCAAATTTGGATCCACAACAAAAGTGATAAATTATGTTAAAAGAGTTTACCTCGGGTCTTTCTAGCTTTGAGGGTAAAGATGAAATTATTTTGGTGGTAGAGAGATTGACAAAATATTCCTATTTCATTCCCCTAAGAAAGGTAGGGATAAATGTCCCTAAGGTTGGAAAAATGTATATCCAACATTTATTCAAGGTAAATGAGATCCTTAAATAGATCATTTGAAATTAGGATCAGATTTCTAAAAGCCACTTCTTATAGGATATTTTTTCATTATGAGGGTGATACATTTAACGTGAGCATTGCTTACCACCCCCAAACAAATTGGAAAATAGAGGTGGTGAACAAGGGCTTGGAAGAAAGTAGGTACAATAGCTATGTTTGACCAAGTATTAACACAACACCACATTCCATAGCTAAAAAATATGTCAACATTAAATTTTTGGTATGGTTATGAGGCACTATTAATATTAGATTAGGTAATTCATAGGGTAAAGGTCTCGACAACAAAATAAGTTGTGGAAGAGATGTAAAACATTCTAAAAGTATTGAGAGATAAGTTGGTGGGGAGCACCAATAAGTTAAAGCAACAAACAAACCAAGATAATATAAAGAGGAGTTTTGAGATCAATGACACTATGTTTGTCCCAACTAAAGCATAGTGTCCCATATGAGGTGCATGCAAATCTTGGTAAAGTTCCATATGCATTGGACATACCAAACAAGGGAAGGTTTCACAATGTGTTTCATGTGTTATGTTTAAATAAGAAGATAGCAGTGCATATAACATTTGATGGTTGATGAAGAATGAAACCTTGTACAAGAGATAGAGAGAATTGTTAGGGAAGAATCCAAGAAGAGTTGAAATAGGGTAGTGTGTATGTTGAAGGTGAAGTGGAAGGGGATAGCCATGGAGGATGCAAATCCCTAAACTAAGTAATTTTGGCCAAGCATCCAAGGCTGAAGAGGATTTCAAAGGGGTAGGGGGTACGGGGGATCCCGACATGATAAAAAGAATGGTGAATATGGAGGGAAGAAAGAAAGAGTGAAAGCTTGTAGGAAAAACATGCCCAAAATACAAGTGAATCCTTAACATTTAAAAAAAAATCCTCATTCTCATTCTTGACTAATATGTCAAGTCATGGTATATGGTAAGGTGATCAAATTTTTCATGTATTAGGTAGAGTATTGAGTTCTATTCTCATAATTAAATGTTTTACACTTTTAGATTTTGTCTACCTTTGAGGTAAAAGCTCTTTAAGGAGGAGGGCATGTTGTATAGCTAAACACAATGTATATTTGTTAGCGTGTGCATGTGCATGTGTGTGTGTGTGTGTGCGCGTGCTTGTTTAACATTATTTATATTATATTATATTATATTTTGGATGCCTAGAGTTATTGAACGATCGAATCATGAATTACCTTTAGATTGATTAGGGTTTATAGTCACTGAATACAAATAAGAGAAAAAACTCTAAATAATAAATGTATTTACAATATCAACATGATGCAAAATATATCCCCTATTATATGAGAGCTATTTTATTAAATTCAGATTTGTATATACAATCCATCCTTAGGAAAATACATGCTTCCATATTTTTATAATTTATTAAGATTTCACTAAATTTTGTAGTTTTGTTTTCCAAATAACAATATAATACTGAACTAGACTCCTTTAATCATATAGAATTGAGTTTAACAAAATTGAAATTTACTAATCATGTGTTAATACACTTTACTCAACTTAATTACACCCCTCAAATTTAACATCGATTTAGAATCTACCAATCTAAATTAATAACGATAATATCATTCCAAAAATAATGATTATTATTTTTTGGTTCATAGCATTGGTTTCCAATAATATCATTCTTGATGATAGGTTTAATATAAATATTGGAAACATCAAAATTTAAAGTTTACCTAACTGTACAAATTAAATCAGTGCAAAAGAATGCTCAAAGACATGAGCTAATAATTTATTTGCCAAACTTTTTGATTCTATTAGTGAAGAGGGGACAAAAAAACAAGTATGCGTTGTTTTATTTCCTTTCACTGGCTAGAAAGTAAATAAAGGTTGTTTTCCAAAACCTTTCCCAGGTGGCATCTAGTTTGTAATGTTGGGACAGTCCTTAATTATCTAAAGAAAAATTTCTTACATTGATGTTTATCATACAATTGTATTTGGACAATTAAAAGTATGTGGATGCTTTTGGTGCTCTGTAATTATTGTACTTGTGAAGTTAAAGACAATATGTGTGGAAGAAATAAATTTTAAAAGGTCTTTTTCATAGAAATTTGAAAAGGATTTATCATTTATATCTCGTTATCATACTAGGTTGGAATGTGCCAACCCATCAAACTTATCAATCATGGTTTGCTTTTACCAAATGCCTTAATAAGTGTATTTGGTAAATTGTAAAACAATGAAACTAACATTCGTAGAATCATTTATCTCGTAAGCTAAGGTCTATATATATTATTACCAAGGATAACATAGCAATGGTAACAGGTCAACTATGACATTTTTAATAATATTATTCTTTTATATTATAATGATTGCTTTTATCTCAAATATGAAAGGAAGATGTTAAAAGGTCAACAAGATAATTTGGATCCAATATCCTAAACTAAGGTGGTTTTTTCTAAAACACTTATTAACATTCAAATGCTTGGAGCTCATAATCTGGCTGTGATACCAACTTAATTTTCTATAAACTAGCTAGGTCTGGAACATTGAGTAGCAGAGAAGAGAAGACGATGTTGATGTGTGAGTAGTGTCGGAGCTGATTTCATCATGGGTCTGTCATTGATTTCATTGAAGGCAACTCCCTTTTTATTCCACTTTGAATAAAAGAAAAGTGAAGAAGTTATGAAAGTATTAGCTGTAATTTTTAATGGAGCTAAGCACTTAAGCAAGGTTTTCTTGTTGCTTTGTAATAATTCCACCTAAGGCTCACTATGACAGATGTTTTCGAGTATGAATATTTATGGGTAGTTTAATTACCATTTTTATTTATTTCTAAGTTTTGAATGTTTTTAATGAAGAACATAGTTCTTGACAGAGTAGTTTAATTACCTTACTAGGATTTGATTGTTTTAGGATAGAAAACATTGAAAGTGTGATTGATTTTGAATATAAGAGTAAAAGATGTGGTCAATAAGATGGTTATTCTTGGTGAAATGTCAAACATACAGGTTGATGTAAAAAATATATTAATGTCTCTAACACTAAGGTGAAACCATGATGCCATCATCAATGAAGAATATAAATATTTGGCTACTCTTGAAATTAATCACCTTATTCAACCTCTTGCGTCTCATGAAGAAACATTAAAAGACTCATTTAAAGAAAGTGACAAGATGTATTTTGCCTCAAAATTGAAGATCACAAAGAGTGAATGTGCCATCAATAATAATAAAATCTAAAAACAATGAAAAAATAAGAATCAAAATTATTCAATAGGAAATAGAGGAAGAAAAGGTGGTTTACCTACATGAAGACAAGTTAAAAGTATGTTTGAAAAATTAAATATTCAATGTTATTATTATAAAATATATGATCATTTTAAATGAGTATGTAGATTAAAAATAGATAATAAAAGTAAAAGTGTTAATTATATTAATGAAGATGAGAAATCTTTTCCATATAATTTATTCTTTTCATATAACAAATTTAAAAACTATCTTAAATAAATTTGATATCTATATTTAAATTGTTTTCTGAAAAATAAAAACTTTGAAACAAAGATCAAACTTTATGATGATAAATATTTGTAAGTTGCAACAAAAGGAACTATAAAGATGAATGTTAAAGAATGCAAGAAATATGTTAATTATATTTATTGTACTTTAGAGTTAAAACATACTTTATTGAGTGTTAGAGGTAAGTACTGATAAAGGTTTTCTTTAACAATTCCACCTAAGGTGAACTATGATGGATGTTTTCGAACATATGAACATTTATTATCATTTTTATTTCTTTCCTAGTTCTGGATCTAAGGCTAACTATGACAGATGTTTTCGAATAAATGAATATTTATTGATTTTTATTTCTTTCCAAGTTTTGAATGTTTTTGTGAAGAACAGAGTAGATTTGATTGATGGAAATGAATTTGTTTTTAGGACTAGTTTTATCGGCACCTTGAGCTTTCCTATATTTGGGTGTGATATTGTAAGATGGAATGCATTTCATATGTTTATCATTTTGTTTCTAAGCTAAACTTAATTTTATATTTGGTTTATATGTTGGTTGATTTTAAAATTCATATTAAAAATTTCATTTTCTTAAATTTTTATTTGACTTTTTTTTTTCAATATATATTTTTTTTCTAAATTTTGGTATTAATTTGTTGAGATTTTATTTAATTTTATATTTTGTGATATTTTTTATTCTTTAAATATGATCAAGATATTATTAATATAGTTTTAAATCGTTATTAATATAAAATAAACATAATTGAAATTTAAGTGAGATAATTTAAATTTAAGGGAGATAAATATATTTCATATTTATTAATTTTTTTGGTGAGATATTAAATAAATTTTATATAATGGATATATACTTTTAATTGATTTTGAGAATGTACCAATTTATAAATAGATAGATAGATAAATAGATAGATAAATAAACAAATATACAAATAGATAAATCAATAATTTATTTTTAAATGTAGATATTGAAAACTCGATAAAAATATTGAAAACTCGACGAAAGTAGATCGAACTTGAACCTACTCCTACTCCTTGATTAACAACTTTAATTAAATTTCTTAATCACTTAATGGAATAATTGAATTTTCTTTGTTTCTTTTAACAACCATCCTTAATTGAATTTATTAATCACTTAATGGAATAATTGAATTTTCGTTGTTTCTTCTAATATAATTTTTAAAGTCGAATGAAATTGAAGGGTGAAAAAATATATGATTAATTTACAAATTTGAAGGTACTTGAAAAAATCCTTAAAAGCATCTTTCACCCGATCCATAATTGTGCAAAACTCGTAACAATTAAAAGTTATCTTACGTCAATGGTACCATACCATGATTGTAACAGTGAAAAGTTTACCCTAATTAAAGTAGGGGTGTAGTTTTATATGTTGTTTTGCGTTCTTTAGTTGCTCACTATTTATTGGGAAGTGATGAATTAATAGTTTTATTATAAATCAGAGATTGGGGGTGCAGATTCATTTTGTTAATTTTTTTTTCACTGAGATTGCTTATTAAATATAAATTGTAGTATGTGAAAAATTATGAAATGCTGCTAAATTTTGATAGACTTTAGGATGTAGCTTAAGCATTGCACTTGTTTTTTTCATTTTGTTGTGTTTTTTTTTGACCGTTTAATATTGATTTATGTATCAATAGATTTTTAATTTAAAATTAAATTTTAACGAATTTACAAATATTGTGTATTTATTATTTATCTGTTATTTACATGAATATAATGAGCATTTGAAAAGTTTGTAAAGGAATGGAAGTATTTATTGAAATACATAATTTAATTTTTAGACATACACCAAAAGATATAAAGTTGTGTGCATGTTATTGGAGATTTTCTAATCATTGAGGTTTGTTGTTTTTGAATATTTTTATTTTTTATGGGCTTTCCGGATATTAATATATTTCAATTATTATAAGATTTAATACATGTTTATAATATATGTTGTTTCGTGATAAATCATAAAATGTTAAAAGATTTACTTTGCCAATCAATGTGGAAATTGGGCGTCAATCACTATGTGACTCATAAGGAAATATTTTCTTCATGCAGATATTTTGCCAACAAGGCCTAGAATTGATGGCCATATGAAACGTCATGAGAGTTTATTACGTATGTGGCCACTTGTTGTCACTCAGCGCGGATTCTCAATATCTAATTCATATTGCACAATCACTCAGCGTCTTGCCATTTATAACTTCAATATAATCGTACACACTATTAGATCTCCACATACCACATTACATCATATGAATAATTCATAATTTTACATGATTCTCATGCCATGTGCCTTAATACTAATTCTACATTTATTCACTTAAAATAAAATGACAATATTCTAATAGTCAATTTAAATGTTCTTGTGGGCTCATTGGATCTAATAATCTTGTTGATTATCATCAAATTCTTAACACTAATGAATTCTAAATATTCCTTTTAATAATAAGTATTAAAATCACATCATGGCACTATTTTGTAATGTTAGTACCAAGGCTTTGGTTTGTTGTCGGTTCATTATTTTTCAAAATAATAGCAGAAAATATTTTGGATTATTTCAAGCATATTCTCATTAAACTTTGAAATAGCAAACATTAAATAAATATTTACAAAATTGTAATATTAAGAGTAGTTGTAAAAGTGTAAATTATATGAAAAAGGATATATTTTTTTGTTTTAGTAAAATAAAATTTGTAAAAATTAAAATGTAAATTGATAGTTGTATCTCACTCATAATTTATGACTATTAATTATATATAAACTTTTGTGCATAAAATATTATACAATAATAATTTGATATTTTAGATGGAAGTGATGATATTATTTTGAAAGTGATGACATTTTTTTGATTCTATTAATGAGATTGGCAGGATCAAAAAGAAAGTCTGAGCTGTTGTATTTACTTTCACCAGTTGGAAATTAAAACAAGAAACATTTTCCGGGAGGCATCTAGTTTTGTAATGTTGGGACAGTCCTTAACTGTCTAAAGTATTAATAATGAAAATTTTCTTACGCTGATGTTTACCATACAATTAAATGTACGTGGTCGCTTCTGGGCTTTGTAAGTATTTTACTTGTGAACACAAAATGTGTGGAAGAAATAAAGCTTGAAAGTTATAAAGATTGAAAGTGATTTTTATCTCATTATTACACTGGGCTAAAGGATATTAACCCATCAAACTTATCCATCATGCTTTGCTTTGTGAAATACAAAACAATGGAACAACTTATTTTGTAGCAGAGAAGATAAAACGATGATGTGCAGGGGCTGATTTCAGCATGGGGCTGCCATTGGTTTCAGTGAAGGCAGCTTCTTTCAAATTTCTGTAATTGTGACGAAAAAATTATCAATATAATTTAATATCATAATCGATATAAAATAAACAGAATTTAAATTTAAGTGAAAGGATAGATATTTTGATAAAATATATATATATATATATATATATATATATATATATATATATATATATATATAATTTATGGATCAAATCACATCAGCTTCTCCATTAAATGTATTTTTATTTAATTTTAAAAATATAACAAATTTTTAATATATTTTTAGTATAAAAAAGTTACTTAAATGGATATAATCAACTGAACTCACTGAATGTTTAATGAAGTATTGAGGACTCGAAAAAGGTTGATCCAACTGTTGATGTCTTAAAATGACGCTAGATCTTAATCAACAACAATGGGAAGTTTCAAGCTGTGGGACAATGCGGCCTGAAAACAACCTCCAGATTTTAAAGAAGCTGGTCTCTTCTTTTGTATTGGGTGTTGGGGAAAAGGGATAGGAGGCTAAACAGAAACGCAAAATGCAGGAATTGAAACCTAACTATGGCGATGCGCCTAAGAGTAATCCTAATCCTAACCTGAGCATAGTGAAACTATTATGTGATTCTATTACATTTAAGAGCAGACAAGTGCATGATCAATGTAAAAGATTGGAATAACAGAAACAGAGGCTCACAACAGGGGAGTCTTTTGCTGAGATACAGAAATTGTCAACAAAGGCATAGTGTTCAATCTTCTTAATAGAATCTTCCAATCACATTAGAGGCGCAGAAGTCACGCACAGTTATGTAGAACTTCAGACTCCAGAAAATGGGACAGAAGCAAATAAAATTTCCAATCACAACACTAGAAAATCTACAGCATAGACTACTTTGCAAATGACACAGATGACATCAACAAGGGCATAGTGTTCAATTTTCTTATTGAATCTTCCAGTCATACAAAAGATGCAGAAACACACACAGTCATATAAACCTTTCAACTCAAGAAAATGTAACAAAAGCAAATGATATTATTGGTCAAAAACTCTGAAAGTCTAAAACTATGAGAATTCCCCCCCTTTTTCTAGATGTTACAATTCTTCTTCTTTTATATCCCGGATGTCTCCCTATACTTTCTTTCCCACGCAATCTTCTCCATCCTTCGCTCATAGGGGACAAATAGACGGCGCCTTCAATGCTGTGGGTGGCTCCAAAAATCTACCCGATGAACTGTTTCATCTACTCGAATTAACTCCAGCTGATTTTCCCTCCATTTTGCTTTTGGCAACTGATACACCGAACACTCTGCTATGTTTGAAATAGGAGAGGACACTTAGTCAATTTTTTGAAAATCCCCTTGATTACCTAGAATACACTGAAAAATGACACTTGGCGCCTTCCGCCTGATTCATCAAAGACACGCGGCTCTCTCCGCTCCCCTTTGGCTGTACCGTGGTATCATTAGGGGCATATATCGGACTCCTATGGATGGCAACATTTGGCAACTTCCGTGGCTTCGAGGAAGATAAGTCGCATCTTCTACTTCTTCTATGGATGGAGTAGAGGGGGACCCGGAGAGTGACACTTGGCAACATCCACTGCTTTGTAGCGCTTGAGCAAAATATGACACCTTTGTGCATTGAATGGAAAGCATTGGACTCATGGCTTCTCAAATGTCGACACATGGTGGCTTGCAATTTTTCTCCAAAAAGGTCTTTTAGGGCCTTCGCAACTGCCACTTGGCGCTTTTCGTCTTCTCTGTTGCCTTATGGTGAAAGTCTCTGAATGAAGTGCAAAACTCATAACAGTGAAAAGCTATCTTACTTTTAAAATGGTACCAAACTGACACACTTGTTGGATTATCTAAAAGTAGTCGGTTGCCTTTGAACAAATGTATTGAAGTGAAAAAGGTTAAAGGTCTGTTCTTAGAGATGAAACCTCACGGAAAAGTTGTCCCCTTGTGATGCCTACGCATATAGAGTGGCTATATACTTGAATGTTCTCTTCAGGTCTTATGTAGATCCAAATTGAAGAGTAAATTATTGCTTTTGTGTTTTGTAGGAGTTGTTCAATTATTGATAGGGTGTTTTTTTTAATTATTGATAAGAGTGTTCTTTGTATTATGAGCCCAGTCTCCTTAAATTAATAATTTGATAGTTCTTTTTTTTTAAGATTTAGGTGTCAATAAAGTTGTTTTTATAGTTTTAATTATTATTATTTTTTGTAATAGGGGGTTGGAGACTACTATCGTAATGTCAGAAGTTATTTATTGGTTTGTCATAATGGAGCTCCATGTGTAAAGGGATGGTTTAGTTGACAATTGTGTTCAACTACTTTATGATTAGGGTATTATAATTTCTATAGCACCCCCTAAGACTACTTAAGATGGTTGGGTGGCACTAAATCCTCTTTCAGTTGAGCTTTTTGCTTAGAGTACATAACCTCCTAAGGATGCTCTACATCCACCACCTTCTCCAACTGTGACTTGTGCCTTGCTTTCTTATGATGTATTCATATGATTTTTGGGTTGTTATGCATTGCCAAGTTGTTTAATTTGAACTTTATTTTCTTACCAGCATAGAGTTTGACTGTACACACCAACCGTTTGTTTGTTTGTTTATTTTTATTTTTATTTTATTTATTTTATATTTTTTTTGGTGGGGGGTGGGGGAGGGACGTTGGGGCATGCGGGGGAGGTGGGGCCGGGGTAATTTATTTCACTTGTTTGGTTGTGCCCAGCTGGTAGAGGTGTTCCAAGGGCCATATGTTCACTCGTTTGGTTTTTCCCTCCATCAAGGTAGTTTTGCGGGCTATTTGATTTAGCTTCATTGTTTTCATTGCGAGGTTTTTCTAGTTCCAATGTCATGGATTCCACCCAATTGCGTTACTATATAAACCATTATTTGAATAATAGATGTGTTTCCAATAGTAAAATGTTTGTCCCTCATGGTGAGTTGGGTATATATATATATTATTATTTGGACTATTAGTGCAAAGGCTTTGGTTTATTGCCAATTAGATTTTTTTTTATGAATAACAATAGAAAATGTTTTGGATTTTTCCAAGCGTCTTCTCATTGAACTTTGGGATAACAAAGTTACATAAACTTTTACTAGGTCATCTTACTAGCATTTGCCCCAAGGTGAAAGTTATGTCAGAAGGGAGGTAATTTTTTGTGTTGGTAAAGTAAGGTTTTGTAATACGAAAGTGTGTAAATAGGTAGTTGTACCTTAATCAAAACCTATGTCTCTTGACCCATATAACTTTTTGTGTATGAACTGTTAAGAAATGATGATGATATTTTGGGTGTAAGTGATGGCAGAAAATGAGGTTGTGCTCCTTCATAGAACAATGCATTGTGCAAGGAGGGGGCATTCTATTTCACAATGAGCTTGAGCAATAAAAAATGGTGGGGAAGGGAAAGGGCATATAAAACATGAAAGTAGTGAAATATTTCAATCTACACTAGGTGGTGATCGTGAAGGGCAATGATAGGGTCTTTCAGGTGATGGACTTGAAGAAGGCCAAGTGGATACAAGTGAAAAGTTTAATGGCATGTCATATCTATCAATGTAACTTGTATCTTCCATAAAATTATTTCAATCACCCAATACATTATTGAAATAGTGGGCATCATAATGAAAACAAGAGTCCGATATCTAACAAGTCATGTAACAACATAGATAATGCACCACGTATCAATTTAGATGAGTCCTCCTCACATAGATCAGTGCCACACTATATGAAGGAACAAACAACCTCATTTTCCACTATCAATTCAATAATAAATAAAATATTAAATTATTACTTAACACTTTGTGTTCAAAAGGTCATATGGGATTCATGATCATGGGATTCAAGTTAGGTACAACTACTGATTTAAACTCTTTCCCATTAACAAAATTGACCTTACAAAACATAATATTACATCCTTCTAGTGTAATTTGCACATTAAGAGAAATTTATAGTTATAATCTTCTGAGTTTTATTTCCCTAACCCTACATTTGATACAATTTAACTAAGGTCAAATTAATTTTATTTTGGGATAAAGACATGTCAATGTGGTTGTAAAGGATATTTATGGATGATATAACACCTTAGTCTTGTATACTTGGCAAAGACATATCTTGGTTGTTTCTCTTAGTTCTAGACCTTTCTCGCTCCATAAATCTTGCATCTGCTCTATTTTGTGCCCTTTGGCCTATATTTTTTACTTCTACGAATCTTATGTTGATGACTCAGGCCTTCTATCTTGCCCAGAATGCTTAAAATGTACTTATCTTCCATCTCTACAAGTTTTGAACATGTACCTACTTTTTTACTCCCTAGACACTAATGTCCAAGATAAACACTAGCATTGACATTAGTGTCCTGACCTGATGTAAGTGTCTATTGCCCTAAAGTCATCTATTTTGCAAATGAAACATATCCTAATGGATGGCCTATGTGTTTTAATGTGAGGTATTACTCTAAACGGATTGATATAAATACAAGATCAACTTTCAATCATTTCTCAGCTACAAGACCTAGCAAAAGACCAAATAAACCAAGGCAACTATCAAAAACACTTTATCAAGCATTCAATTGAACAAAGCTTCCTTATTTCCATATTAGTCATAGGTACATCATATCTACAATTTAGAAGTACTAAAAGAACATTCCAAGAGCTTGATTTACCATGTTAAAAACTAGGTCAATACTATATTTGCTTTCCACATATATTACATGATTCGTAAACAAGCCAACACATAGGAAATAACTACATGAGTTTAAGGACCTCTTATTAAGTATTGTCTATGTAGGCAATGCCCACTGATAGTGGGTTCCTTGGGGTCAACTTGACTCCATGTGCCAACTAACTCATTTTTCCCCAAGGTCATAATAAAGATGAAAAACTAGGGTTTTGACATTTCATGAGTAACAACATTCCATGACCTAGATTTACATGCACCAAAGCGAAGGTGAAGGCAAACCCAAAAGCATCCAAGGGGTTGTATCTTTTTCCAATAGGTATTCCATATAAGACACTTCCATCGAACCGAGATAGTAATGTTGATGCAACCATTTCATGTTGACAATAGTGTCCAAAGCTCTAGTAGCATCAAATCCAAATCTAACAATTGTTTAATAGCAATCTTCTAGACTATCTTCCACCTTTTATAGATCCAACACTATGTTAGCATCAGAACAAGTTAAGTACATTCTTTTTTTGTCATTTGCATGCATAACTTAGTATTACTCTCTATATTTAGCCTATATTTAGTGTAATAAATTTGATGTATACTTATATTTGAGTTTAGCATCCAATTGGCATGTTATAAATCTAATTATCACCCTTGTGCATTATCATTTCTAGATTCTTAACTCTAGTATACTGTCAAGGTAAGATATAACCTCATATCCATTTTAGGGTTAAACAATGATCATATGGACATATAATTCAACATAGATGCTAAATTTTACTAAAATATTAAGTAAAATATTATGTATATTGTAAATACAAATGTTGACATAGTGGATTGCACTTGGGGGCAAAATGCCTAGCTCTTGCCCTTCCACACGCAACAATGGAAACTCCCCTCTCGCCTATGGGACTGGTGAAGCTGGAGGGGAGAGTCTCTAGATAAGGGTTAGCTCCCTCTGATGTATCTTTTAGGCCCTGGTTTCTCCTACTACTAAAAAATAAAATGAAAAAAAAGGGGGGGGATGAAAAGGGAGAGAGAGATGCTGAAAATAGAACCTAAGCCTAAGAGATGAAAAGGTGATACACCAAAAAAGTTTGATCCACTCAGGCCTGAACATACACTTTTCACAAAGAAGTAGAGCCCATACACTTCATCTAATGTGGGAAGCTCTTCTATAACAGTGAGCTAGGGGTCCATGGAAATACAGGGAGGAAGGAACTACCAGAGGCATCCTCAGACACACTTATGACGGCCTATTCACAGGCACCTACACTCCTCTAGGGACACTTCTGGCAAACCTGCAAAAGAGAAGCTCACAATGTGCTAGACATGCTGGAGTCATTCTATGAAAAGCATCAAAGACAGTGACTTAACACAAAAGAAAACATAGACATATGTGTGAGTGCAAGTCCAGATGGAGGTAAAAATGCTAAGTCTTGATTGAAGGTAAAATCTAGCAGAGTTTTGCCTTACAAACCTAAGAGATTTTTGGGCAAAGCTTTTGCCTTAAGGCTGAGAGAATGGATCCTTCTCAAAATGAGAATTTTACAATATATAGAAAGAGGGAGAGAACTTGGCACTTTCTTGGAAAGACTTTGGTGCTCTTTTTTCAACTGGCCCATGTGCATTCTGAACCTTGGGAAGAGGAAATCATTTGATTGTCAGCTCCTGCTTTGACTTTGGCATCCCAACATTAATAAGAAAATATGGCCGTGCCTCTTTTCCTGTCAATAAACTATGGTTTATCCCCTCATAAATACCAAATGGAGAAATCAGGCTACATCACTCACTGCTTACACTATTTGATGACCATCTAGCAATAACTCACCTCTCCTCACCACTTGGACTGCTTTGTCTTTTCCTTTACCTTGTCTTCTTCCTGGTTTCTCTCTTTTTAGCTTTGTCACTTTTTGGCTTCTTCTGGCTGGTCGCTGCATTCCTTAGGCTCTTTTATGCTTGCCTTGGCCACTTTCCACTAATTTTCAAATAAGTGACATGTGGTGTGTTCCACTGTGAAATGAGCAAGACACGTGGCAGCATCTGCTTAACTCATAGAAGCTTTAGGTACCCTTTGAAGGTCCTACAGAAGAGGACATGTGTCAACTTTTACTCTCTTTAGCAGTTCATCAAAGCCCACCACAGTGCTCACGGGACAAAAAGGGAGAGACGGTGGGTGTTGACACTTGTCGGCTTCCATCGAGCCTTATAGGGGATATGTGGCACATTCCACTTCTTTTAGAGAAAACAAGTCAAGCCTCCCGTGGTTGCCACTTGGCACTTTCCATGCTCTGGCTCCTTTGGCCCATAGGGGCTATCTTTTGGTAGGTCGTTCTGCTCCTTGGGCTCTTCTTACTTGCCTTGGTCACTTTTCGTCAATTTCAAATAAGTGACATGTGGTGCATTCTGCTGTGAAATGGGTAAGACATGTGGCAGCATCCGCTTGACTTATGGAAGCTTTAGGCACCCTTTAAAGGTCTTGCAAAAGAGGACATGTGTTGGCTTCCATTCTCTTTAGAAATTCATTTGGGGCCCACCACAGTTCTCACAGGACAAAAGAGAGAGACTACGGGTGTTGACACGTGGGACAAAAGAGAGAGACTGTGGGTGTTGACACTTGTCAGCTTCTGCCAAACCTTGTAGGGGACATGTGGCACATTTTGTTGCTCTTAGAAAAGCATGTCAAAGCCTTCCATGGTTGCCACTTGGCACCTTCCATGCTCTAGATTTCTTGGTGTAAAGTTTAATGTTCATGGGCCCGTCACAGTTTGAATACCAATGGCTAGTTTTTTGTGTTTAACTTTGACATCTTCGGGCCCGTCACCCCTTGGACTTTCCTTCAGCTTCCTGCTTTAGTCTTTTCTGTGGACTTTTTCCTTCGGATTTCTTCCCCACGGGCTTTTTTTGCAGATAATTTTCCCATGGACAAAAAGTCCATGAGAATTGGCCGCTTTGATTTCTTTTGGGGTTTTCCCTGGGTCCTTTTCTCTCGCGGCCTTTATCCAAATTTCTTCAGACTTTTTGTCTGAAGGAATTCCTTCAGACAAAAAGTCTGAAAGAATTCACTCAATGACTTAGGTCTTTTGTGCATTTTGAATTCCTTTGATTGAACCAAAAGCCGATGAATCGTTTAAACTGAACCAAAGCGTTGAACCTTGCCGATGAACTTAGCTTTGAACCAAAGCGATGAACTTTGTTGATTGAACCAAGCGTTTAACTTTGCCAAAGCATTGAACCAACTAAATTGAACCAAGCCTTTGAACTAACCTGATGAACTTTATAGTTGAACTGAAGCGTTGAACCAACTAAATTGAACCAAGGCATTGAACTGAAGCATTTAACCGGTTCAATGGTTTAACATTTCAAAGATGCCAACTTTCCTTGTGAATTTCTTCAGACAAGAGTCTGAAGAAGCTTTGTAAAACCTTGCACTCTTTGACTGGTTCTTCAACTATCGAAAGACTACACCTGTAGAGTTCATAGAAGTCCTTGTGAAGTCTGTAGAAAACCTATAGAGTCCATAGAAATGGACCTGCAGAGTCTGTAAAAATTCTACAGAGTCCATAGGAATCACCAGATTCATGTAAAATCAAAAAATGAAATGGTCCAGAATAGCAAGGACATAAGGGGACTAATTTTTGACCTATTGGGCAAAAAATGGTCAACAAATTGGTGACTCCCAGGGGAAGCATGCTTGTTATGCTTAGAGACTAGTTGCCTTTTAGTCCATTAGGCACAGAGTCAAATGAATCTCTAAAAGAGTTAGCCACTGCCTTGACGGATCCCAGAATCGAACATGAATCCTTTTACCCCACACATAAAGGAAAACACACACAAGGCTAAAACCACTACTTGTGCAAACTGCACTTAGAGAAAGTAGGAAAAGAACCTGAAAGCAAACTACTATATATAGATAACCAAGAATATTTGCCTCCCTCCTAGATCAAAGGAAAAACTTCTTAAGTTCCCTCCCTGGCTAGGAAACTTATGGTGCCAGAAAAGTGGCTGAATGAAGTGGAGACTTGGTGACCTACTCCTCTTGCCTATTACCTAGATTGGCTTGCATCTGAGTGGATCAAAATCAAACATGCTCCCAACATATTTATACTCTGCTTGTTCTTGGAAGCTTGTTGAATGC
Organism: Torreya grandis; assembly: GCA_037957365.1. Lineage (NCBI taxonomy): Eukaryota > Viridiplantae > Streptophyta > Pinopsida > Cupressales > Taxaceae > Torreya > Torreya grandis. The sequence continues at coordinate 4,626,265 of JARHVA010000077.1, forward strand.
TGGTTCTTCATGCTGGTGCATTTCACCAAGAAATTTGTGGCTATTGGCTCATCACCATAAGCCCTTTGATCTGCAAAGTCCCTCTGCAATGCATCATGGTTTGACCTATTCCCTTCTACTTCATTTAAAACCCTATCAAACTCATCCTCTGCTTCCTCTTGGTCGTCTTGAAGAAGGGTGACTATTGTGATGTCTGAAATAGAATCACAAACTGATTGCTCATCCCACAGAACATCACCTCTTTGTTTAAAGCTCTCTTCTTCAAGGCTTTCCTCAAGGAATACCAGCTTCTCCATTTCCTCCTCAAAGAATAGAGTTTCTAGACATTCAAAGGCATCCATCTAGTCCTCCTCCAACTTAGGCTCCTTGGCATAGTCATCCTCTTCATCAAAGCAACAAAGAAGTGTTGACGCAAGAGATTGCACCTGGGGCAAGGAGGCCTAGCTCCTGCCTTCTCCTCGCAACATGGAAACTCCTTTCTCTCCTATGGGATGGTGAAGCAAGAGAGGAGAGTCTCTAGATAAGGGCTAGCTCCCTTTGATGCATCATGTTGTTTCCAACAAGTGCAAAACACACACACACACACACAGATATATATATATATATATATATATATATATATATATATATATATATATATATATATAAGGGGGTCTCAAAAGGGAGAAAGATTGCAAAAAAAAAAAACCTACTCTAAAGAGGTGATGCACCAAAATAGGTCGACCTTCACACATCCACTCTCAGAATCAGACAAAAACACACATACTCTACACACTTGGCAGAAAGAACCACGCTGCAAAAGACTGACAGGGAGGATTTCATGAAAACATAGGAGATAGAAAATCACTGAGGTGCTATGGAATACACACTATAAGTGACTCCTATTTTGGTCTTCTCAAATGTCAGCTCCTTTCCTTTCAGCTACAGAAATGGTACCTTGTAGATGACAGGTCTACTAGTGTTGAACCTGTGAGAGCATCAAGAAATAATGACTGGACACAAATAAACACTCAAGGCATACTCTAAAACATCTATCCAAATGGAGGTAACATACTGCATTTTATTTGATTCAGGTGAAATTTTGCCAGGGCTGCGCCTTTGCAAAAGTGGAAGAATTGATTTCTCTCAAAAATGAGAAGTTATAATATATAGGAGATAGAAACTTGGCACTTCTTTGACAAGTTGGCATGTCGTGTTCCCTTAGAAAGAGAAAAACACTGTTGTGTTGTCATCATTCTAGAAGAAGCCTATTGGAACCATGCCGTATAATTGCCAAATTTGACTTTGGCATTCGAGCTTTAATGTGGAAGCATGGATTACACCTCTTTTCCACCAACAGAGTAAAATTTGTCCCCTTTTCAAAGCATGGGCCATGTTGCTTGCTGTTTGCACCATTTGGGGACTATCAGGCAATAAATCACTTTGTCAACCACTTGGACTACCTCGTCACTTTTGCACCATGTCATTTCTCCTTGTCTGTCACTTTGTCATTTTGGCTTGTCAGCCCCCAGGGGTGAACACTTAGTGGATCACTACATTTTGAGCACCCTAGCTTTCTCAGTTTAAAACAAATGGTTACTCTATTGCACTAAAGTTGACGTCCACACGGCTGTCATGCTTTGAACACCAACAGCTATTTCATTCTGTTAATATTGATAGCCTTTGGGACATCATCGGGTCCATTGCTGACTCAGATGGGTCCAATGCCATGTGGCATTTGGGTACTAGTCGAGCACTTCTCCACATCAGTCAGGCACTTCTCTACTAATTTCTCAGCACCTGTCCCTTTGAAAAGTCCTTAGTGTTTTCCCACCCTCCAAAAGGGAACTTTGACTGTTTGAACTGCTCTTCGGCCAAGAGCAGACCCTTGAACCGAACTTGTTAAACCAAAATTTGGTTCAACGGTTCAAGGTTCAAAGCAGCACACCGATGAACCAAGGCCAAGCCCTTGAACTCTTTGCATTGAACTGAACGTTGAACTTACTCATTTGAACCAAGCCCCTTTAAACCAAACCCGTTGAACCAAAATTGGTTCAACGGTTCAATGGTACGATGATTCAATGCAATTAAACCAAGATGCTTGAACTAAGCGATAGATGAACCAAGTGCTGATTGAACCAAGGGGCTGAACCAAAGAGCGATGGTCTTGAAGATTAAACTGAGACTTGAACCATGGTCGAATGAAAACTGCGTTGAACTCGTGTAATCTAAAGATGACTGGAATTAAAATAGCAGGGGAGGAAGGTGACCGAAATTTTGCCTATGGGCAAAATTAGTCAACAAGAAGTTCATCAAACAAAGGGGGAGAGAGCTCACCATGCTTAAGTTCCTCCTCATATTGCTGGAACATTTGCATGTATGCATGCCCTGTGTCTTCTCCATTGTTGATGAGGTATTCACAATGAGCATCGATGATGATTTATTCTTCATCGTCACTCACTATAGCCTCTTAGAGAGCTAAAAATTGGATCTTCTACTCCTCCATGGCCTCTTGTAAAATAGCGTCATCCTTGAGAAGGGATGAAGTGAAAAAACCATGTGGTAGAGGAGACAGTCCTTGAGCTAGAATCAAATGATTCTCCTCTTTCCACTTGGTTAGCACTTCATCTATATTAGGTGTGGCCTGATATCTCTCTTGGAGGTGTGTAGGTGGGGTGTGTTTAGACATGGAATGTGCCATTGGGTCTGAACCGTCCATCACACATTGGCTGAGGAATCTCTCTTTGAATTCCAACTCTGCAATTCTTTTGGCTATATCCTCTTGGAAGAACCTTTCTTTGAGGTCACCAACATCATCATGAGTAGGAGCAACCTCATCTTCTTCAAGTTTTTGAGCAAAACCTTTCTTCTCCTCCTTCATGCCCCATGATTCTACTATTTTCTTCCAGTTTAGGATCTTGAAATTGGAATTTTGCTCCTATGAACAAGCAACAACTTTGTTTTCTCCAAGGTCTTAGGGCTCCTCCACAAGGTCTGAAAGTTCCATTTCTCTTTCATGAAGTAGTCTCAGCCTAGCCTCTAAATCCTAAATTTGCTTGGCTAGATTATCCTGAAAGAGTCTTTCTTGGAGGTCACCAGCATCATCATAGAGATGGGTAGGAGCAATTTTGAGAGAGATGTGCTGGTTCAAAAATTTACCCCCAAAATAAGATGCACGATCTAAGGAGTTTAGAAGGTTCATCTCCATGGGAGGTTGTTCCAATTCCCTTTGATGCTTGAAGGCTAGGCACAAGGGGTCAAGAGCAGGGTTGATTGATGCATCGAATGAGCTAGAATGAGCAAGTGCCATTTGGTAGAAAGAATTTGGTGCACAAGAGGGGGATTTTTTTAGGATAGAAGGGGTTGTGCAAGGCTGACTGCCTTGCATGAATGGATTCCTCCATTTTGCTACCTCCTCCTCCATGGATTGCAAGGCCTGAGCTTGCCTGAACAAACATGCCTCTTTATACATTAGCTCCTGCTGATGTCCATATTGCTCATCCAGTCTGTCAATCTCTATTACTTGCTTCTCAAACTCCAGCACCACCTCCCTTATCATTGAAGGGCAACTAGGAGAGCTGCTTGAGGTGATTCTCTGAATATCTTGAGTTTGATCGAAGTCATATGAAGGAATACAAGACCCATGATTTTGTGAAAAGGAATTATACATATAAAAAGTGATTTCTTGATGGCACCATGCTGCTTAACTAGTTGATTCAACTCGGATTCACCATTGGTGTTGATAGAAAAGACTCCAAAGGCTAGTTGGTTGAAGAACACACCAAAAATTCTTCAACTCTTTGGACACAACTTGTCCTAGTTGGTTCCTCTGGGCATGCCAAAAACTATTGACATAGTGGATTACACCCAAGGGCAGGATGCCTAGCTCCTGCCCTTCCACATGCAACAATGGAAACTTCCCTCTCCCCTGTGGGACCAGTGAGGCTGGAGGGGAGAGTCTCTAGATAAGGGCTAGCTCCCTCTGATGTATCTTTTAGGCCCTAGTTTCTCCTACTGCTAGAAAATAAAATGAAAAAAAGGTGGGGGATGAAAAGGGAGAGAGAGATGCTAAAAACATATCCTAAGCGTAAAATAAAAAAAGGTGATACACTAGAAAAGTTTGATCCACTCAGGCCCGAACATACACTTTTCACCAAGAAGTAGCGCCCATACACTTCCTCTGATGTGGGAAGCTCTTTTGCAACAGTGAGCTAGGGGTACGTGGAAATATAGGGAGGAAAGAACTACCAGAGGCATCCTCAGACACACTTATGGCGGCCTATTCATAGGCACCTACACTCCTTTAGAGACACTTCTAGCAAACCTGCAAAAGAGAAGCTCACAGTGCACTAGACATGCTGGATTCATTCTGTGAAAAGAATCAAAGACAATGACTTAACACAAAATAAAACATAGACATATGCGTGAGTGCAAGTCTAGATGGAGGTAAAAATGCTAAGTCTTGATTGAAGGTAAAATCTGGCAGAGTTCTGCCTTACAAGCCTGAGAGATTTTTGGGCAGAGCTTTTGCCTTAAGGCTGAGAGAATGGATCCTTCTCAAAATGAGAATTTTATAATATATAGAAAGAGGGAGAGAACTTGGTGCTTTTGGGGAAAGACTTTGGTGCTCTTTTTTCAAGTAGCCCATGTGTGTTTTGAACCTTGGGAAGAGGAAACCGTTTGATTGACGGCTCCTGCTTTGACTTTGGCATCCCAACATTAATAAGAAAACAAGGTCATGCCTCTTTTACTATAAACAAACTATGATTTGTCCCCTCATAAATGCCAAATGGAGAAAGCAAGCCGGACTGCTCACTGTTTGTGTCGTTTGATGACCATCTAGCAATAACTCGCCTCTCCTCACCACTTAGATTGCTTTGTCTTTTCCTGCACCTTGTCTTCTTCCTGGTTTCTCTCTTTCTAGCTTTGTCACTTTCTGGCTTCTTATGGCAGGTCACTGCATTCCTTACACTCTTTTCTACTTGCCTTGGCCACTTTTCACTGATTTTCAAATAAGTGACACATGGCACGTTCCACTGTGAAATGGGAAGGACACGTGGCAACATTCGCTTGACTCATAGAAGCTTTAGGTGCCCTTTGAAGGTCTTGTAGAAGAAGACATGTGTCAACTTCCACTCTCTTTAGCATTTCATCAGAGCCCACCACAATGCTCATGGGACAAAAAGGGAGAGACGGTGGGTGTTGACACTTGTCAACTTTTGCTGAGCCTTGTAGGGGATACAAAGCACATTCTTCTTCTTTTAGAGAAAACATGTCAAGCCTCCCATGGTTGCCACTTGGCACTTTCTGTGCTCTAGCTCCTTTGGCCCTTAGGGGCTATCTTTTGGTGGGTCATTGCGCTCCTTAGGCTCTTCCTGCTTGCCTTGGCCACTTTCTACCAATTTCAAATAAGTGACATGTGGCACATTCTATTGTGAAATGGGCAGGACACATGGTAGCATCCACTTGACTCATGGAATCTTTAGGCACCCTTTGAAGCTCCTATAGAAGAGGACATGTGTCGGCTTCCACTCTCTTTATCAATTCATCCAGGGCCCACCATAGTTCTCATGGGACAAAAGAGAGAGACTGTGGGTGTTGACACTTGTCAGCTTCCACTAAGCCTTGCAGGGGACATGTGGCACATTCTGCTACTCCTAGAAAAGCATGTCAAAGCCTTCTGAGTTGCCACTTGGTGCCTTCAACACTCTGGATTTCTTGGTGTAAAATTTAATGTTCACGGGCCCGTCACAATTTGAAAACCAATGGCTAGTTTGCCATGTTTAACTTTGACGTCTTCGAGCCCGTCACCCCTTGGACTTTCCTTTGGCTTCCTACTTCGGCCCTTTCTGTGGACTTTTTTCTTTGGATTTCTTCCCCGCGTGCTTTTTTTGTGCACAATTTTCCCACAGATAAAATGCCTACGAGAATTGGCTGCTTTGATTTCTTTTGGCATTTTCCCCAGGTCCTTTTCTCCCGTAGCCTTTCTCCAAATTTCTTCATACCTTTTGTCCAAAGGAATTCCTTTGAACAAAAAGTTTGAAAGAATTCACTCAATGCCTTAAGTCTTTTTGCACATTTTGAATTCCTTTGATTGAATCAAAAGCCGTTGAACCATTTGAACTAAACTGAACCATTGAACCTTGCTGATGAACATAGCTTTGAACCAAAGTGATGAACTTTGCCGAAGTGTTGAACCAACTAAATTGAACCAAGCCTTTGAACTGAGTTGATGAACTTTGCAGTTGAACCGAAGCGTTGAACCTAAGCGTTGAACCAAGGCATTGAACCAAAGCATTGAACCGGTTCAATGGTTCAATGTTTCAAATATGCCAACTTTCTTTATGAATTTCTTAAGACAAGATTCCAAAGAAGCTTTGTAAAACATTGCACTCTTTGACTGGTTCTTCAACTGTCGAAAGACTACACCTGCAAAGTTCGTAGAAGTCCCTGTGAAGTCCGTAGAAAACCTGCAGAGTCCATAGAAATGGACCTGCAGAGTCAGTAGAAATTTTTTAGAGTTCGTAGAAATTGCCAAATTCATGCAAAATCAAAAAATGAAATGGCCCAGAACAACAGGGACAGAAGGGGACTGATTTTTGGCCTATTGGAATAAAAATGGTCGACAACAAACACACACACATGAATGAGGACAACATTGGGGAAGTGCATCCATCAATAGAAGATCATCACAGAACAATGACGAGTGGAAAGTTGTGAAGAATAATCATGGGGGAACCAAATGACCAATTAAATTACAGTTGGAAGAAAAGGTTGAGACAAGCAAGATGATAAGAAGCAAGTCAACCCATCTCTTTCATAGGAGGAGAATTAGGGTATCCATATTTCAATTGAGGGATTATACAAGTAAATAGTCATAGATGCATGATTAAACTCAACATCAAATACAAGATGCAGTAGTACGTGAAAAATTATGCAACATTTCTAAATATTGATATACTTTAAGATGAGAGAGTGTAGTTCAAGTGTTGCGTTTGCTTTATTCATCCCATTGTGTTCCATCTTGTGGTTGTTTGATATTAATTTTCACATAAAATTATGAAATGTTGCTAAATATTGATATACTCTAAGATGATAGAATGTAGCTTAAGTTTTGCATTCACTTTATTCATCCCATTGTGTTCCATCTTGTGGCCGTTTAATATTGATTTTCACACTAATGTGTTCCTAATTTGAATTATTTTTTTAATGAATGCACAAATATTATATATACAATATCTACATGTCAGTCAAATGAATATAATGAGCACTTAGAAATTTTGTAGAGGAAATGAAGCATTTATTGAAGTACATATCTAATTTTTAGACATACATCAAAAGACATTAGCTTGTGTGCATTCTATTAGAGTTTCTCCAATCATTGAGGCTTATTATTTTTGGATATTTTTATTGTCTAAATGCTTGTAAAACACTAATATAATTCAACCATTATATGATTTAATGCATTTTTTAGACATATATAATTTTCTAAATAAATCTTAGAATGTTAAAAAATTTACTTTGTCAATCAATGTTGAAATCGGCCCCTAATCACTATGTGCCTCCCTTATAAGGAAATATTTTTCTAACGTAGATGTTTTGCCCTCAAAGTCTAGATTTGATGGCCATATGAAACTTCATAGGATTCTATTGCCTATGTGGCCACTAGTTACCACTTGGTATGGCTCCCCAATATCTAATTTATATTACACAGTCACTCAGCCTCTACTCATTTATAATTTTAATATAATTAGACATACTATTAGATATCCACATGCCACATTACATCATATAAATAACTCATAGTTTTATGTGCCTCCCTTATCAGGAAATAATTTTTCCAATGCAGATGTTTTGCCATCAAAATCTAGATTTGATGGCCATATGAAACTTAGGAGTCTATTACCCATGTGGCTACTGGTTGTCACTTGGAATGGCTCCCCAATATCTAATTTACATTGCACAATCACTCAACCTCTAGCCATTTATAATTACAATATAATCGGACACATTATTAGATCTCCACATAACACATTATATTGTATAAATAACTCGTAGTTTTATGTACCTCTTATACTTTGTGCCTTAATAATGATTCTACATTTATTCATTTTTAAATAAAATGACAACACAACCTTTTTTCATAAGTCTGTCCAGGCGAGGTGCAACAGGAACCATATCACCTCTCTTATGGGCTTGGATGGGACGCGTATCTCTTCTGCTCCTGCAATCTCTCAAGAGGCTGTTCATTTCTACTCAGAGCTTCTCTCTAGCAAAGCGCATAATGCTGAATTGGAGGAGAATTCAGTCTTGGCTTGCATACCGCCCATCATTACACAGGAAATGAATGATGAACTCCTGAAGCCGATTGATAAATCGGAGCTAGAGAAAATTGTGTTCACGATGCGCAGAGGGAAAGCTCCTGGTCCTGATGGATTCCCAGCCAAGTTTTTCCAAGAATTCTGGGATATTATCAGCCAAGATTTATTTGAAGTTGTGCAAGAATCCTACCACAACAAAGAGATGCTCAAAGCATTGAATGCCACCTTTCTGGTGTTGATCCCGAAGAAGGAACAGGTGAATCAGATGGACCACTTTAGGCCTATAGCGCTGTGTAATATGGTTTATAAAATAATCACCAAGCTCATTGCGGAGAGGCTTAAGATGTGGCTCCCTAGTATCATTTTTGATGAGCAAGGGGGGTTTGTGGGGGAAGCAGATTTTGGATGGAGTGGTGATTACTTTGGAAGCAATCCACTCTATGAGCATTTCTCGGGAGAGAGGGATGTTCATTAAGTTGGATATGGCTAAGGCTTATGACAGAGTTGACTGGAACTTCATGCGAAAAGTTTTTTTAGCTTTTGGTTTTAGCTAGGATTGGGTTCGGTGGATGCTGAGTTGTGTGACTATGCCTTCTTATTCAGTCCTCATCAATGGCGCACCATCCAGACTATTTCGGGCCTCTAGAGGGCTTCGACAGGGGGATCCGATATCTCCTTATCTATTTATTATCTTGGCTGAGGGGTTGGGCTGGCTTCTAAAATATCGGGCTTCTCAGCACCTGATTCAGGGATGGCAGTGGGGGCATGGGATTGCCAACTTGACCCACCTTCAGTTTGTGGACGATACCATTCTGACTGGGGTTGCCAGGGTTAAGGAGGCACATGCTTTCAGGAGTACCTTAGACACCTATCTTGCAGCTTCAGGGTAGAAATTGAATGAGCAAAAATCTTCCATTTTTTTCTTTAATACTCCCATGTCTATTCAGCGCAAGATTGCTGCAATCCTCAGATTTCAGAGGCAGGCCCCCCCCCCGATGATCTATTTGGGAGTTCCCATTGTGGTTGGCAGGCAGCCTAGGCTTTTTTGGTAGAAGATCCTGGATAATTTACGTCAGAGAGTCAATCATTGAACCCACAGGTGGCTCTCGATGGCGAGTCGGGTTGTCCTCCCCCATTTGGTCATTCAAGCGCTGCCCACATACCGCAGCATGGTCCAGGCAGCCCCGATGTACTTCCTCCAGGAATTTGATGCTCTCTCACAACAATTTCTTTGGAGCGGTAATCTCCAAAACTTGAAATGGAGCTTGGTTAAGTGGAACACTGTGTGTCAACCCAAGGAGGGCGGCTTGGGGCTTAGATCGACTATCTTGGCCAGTCAAGCGCTGGCGGCAAAGCTATACTGGCGGTGGTGTACTAATCAGTCCCAGCTCTAGGCCCGTATTCTTTTAGTGAAATACTTCCCAGGAGCTCTCCCTGCAGAGATCCCCAAGTTTCCCATTGAGGGGAGAGGCTCTATGGTGTGGAGCACCCTCAAGCATGGAGCATCCTTGGTGCAACCCAGTCTTTTTTGGATATGTAACAGTGGAACTGAGACGTTATTTTGGGAGGATTCATGGGATGGTACACCATCCCTCTTGGTTTCTCACCCCCAATTACAGGCTCTATCTGAGGTTTTTCGGGGTGCTGGGTGGGACACTGTGGAACATTACAAAGAAGCTTACAATTTGGGGAATATTGTGGCTTTTAGATGGAAGCAGGAGTCTGATTGGCCGATGGGAGGCACGATGGAAAGTCGGCTAGAACTGGAGCAGCTCCTTACTTCCAGAGCGTGCTGCTCTCTGCGGGAGCAGGATACTCTGGCATGGGGAGGTGATGCCAGTGGGCTCTATTCAGTATCTTTAGGATACAAGGCATTGACCAAAAATTGTTATGGGAATGTGGAGTTCCATTGGAGCAAGAAAATTTGGAATTCGATTTCGTGGCCTAAATGCAATTTCTTCATGTGGACTCTTTTCTACAAGCGGTGTCTCACATGGGACAACATCTTGAAAAGAGGATTTCAGGGTCCTTCTATCTGTGTGCTTTGCTGGGACAGCGAGGAGAATGCTGAGCATCTCTTTTTTCAGTGCTCCTTTGCCAGGAAGTTATGGCATTTATGGTGGGATGTCTGGGGGCGCCCATGTTGGCATGTTGTTTCTTTGGAAGACTTTTGGCAACGCCTGGATGGTCCTCCTGGTAAGGTGCCTATTCTACAAAATGCTTGGCTTGCTGGGCTGGCCTTTATCCTCTGGCTCCTCTGGATTGAGAGGAACAGATGTATTTTTAAAGACTGTAGTGCGAATTTGAGGGAGGTCTGGACGAAGGTTCTTTTGGCACTGCAGGAGACAGTCCAAGCTAAATCGGGTAGTGGGGAGGACTTGGCACCGGCTGATGCTATTGTTTGGGCTCATCTCTCAGTTGGGTTGCCTTTGGCCACCCACCCTTGTCGCCTAGCTGGATTTTCCACTCACCGTAGGCAGTGCAAGGGGCCGATCAGCAGGCTGGGCAAGTGGACGACTCCAGAGGAGGGAGTTACCAAAGTGAATGTGGATGGGTCGGCTAGAGGCAATCCCGGGTAGGCTGGGATTGGGGGTATTGGAAGAGACAGTGCTGGGGCTATTCGTTTCCTATTTTCAGAGTATAAAGGCCTTCACACCAATAATCTGATGGAGGCACAGGCTATCTTGGAAGCTTTGCATATTTGCTGCCAGCAGGGCTGGCTTAATGTTATTTGCGAGTCGGACTCACAAGTTGTTGTTAACTTGTTGAGTAACCATAATTTAGAGCAGGTGGATTGGCGTTTGGCCACGGTTGTTAAGCAAATTCAGCAGATTAGCCAGTTTTTTGAGAGGATCTCGTTTAAGCACATTCCTCGTGAATGGAATAGTGTGGCAGATTGTTTGGCCAAATGGGCTACGAAATAGGGCCCGGGTTGGTCTATTCATGACCAGAGTATGATTCTGGCTGGGTTAACCTCTAACCTGGCGCATCTTCTTGAGCAAAATATTAGTATGTAATTTGCCCGTTCTCGAGCTCGTTTGAATAAATTTTTACCCCCTTTTAGTTGCACTTTAAATGTCTTTGTGGGCTTATAAGATCTGTTAATATTGTTGACTATAATCAAATTTTTAACACTAACAAACTCTAAATAATCTTTTTAATAGTAAGTACTAGATCTACATCATGGCACTTTTTGTAATTTGAGTGCAAAGGCTTTGATTTGTTATCGATTATTTATTTTTTTAAATAATAAAAGGTAATATTTTGGATAATTCCAAACATGTTCTCATTAAACTTTGGAATAATAAATATTAGATAAACATTTATAAGATTATAATATTAAGAGTTATTCCAAAAGTGTAAGTTATATGAGAAGGGATGTAATTTTCTATTTAGTAAAATGGGTTATGTAAAGCAAAAGAGTGTAAATAGACAATTGTACCTCACTCACAATTCATATCTATTGATCACATATAATCTTTTGTACATATAATATTACACAATAATAATTTAATATTTTTGATAGATATGATGATATTTTTTTAAATTCTATTACTAAAATTGAGGATATTAAAAAGAAATCTGAGCTGTTGTATTTACTTTCACCAGTTGAAAAGTCCTTGATTGTTTAAAATTATAAGAATGAAAATGTTCTTACATTGATGCTCACCATACATTTGTATTTGGGCTTTGTAAGTATTGTACTTGTGAAGGCAAACTGTGTGGAAGAAATAAAGCTTGAAAGGTCTTTTTCTTATAAAGATTGAAATGGAGTTATATCTCATTATTGTACTGGGCTAAAGGATGCTAACCCATCAAACTTATCCATCATGGTTTGCTTTGCAAAATGCAAAACAATGGAACAACTTATTTTGCCGCAGAGAAAACGATGTTGATGTGCAGGAGATGATTTCAGCATGGGGCTGCCATTGGTTTCACTGAAGGCAGCTCCCTTCACATTTCTGTTTCACTTTGAATAAACGAAAGGTGAAAAAGTTGTGAAAGTATTAGCAGTAGTTTTGAATGAAACTAAGTAGTTAAGGAATTTTTCAAGCGTATGGATATTTATTAGTGTGTCAATATGGTACCATTTTACTCTCTCTTCAACTTCTGAAAGCTTTTGTCAAGAACATAGTTCTTGATAGTGTAGTTTAATTACCATCTTGGAATTTGAATGTTGTAAATGATTTTGCGTTATGACTGGTTTTATCAGCACCTTAGGCTTTACTTGTATCAAATTGTAAGATGAATGCATTTCACGTGAATTACCATTTTGTTTCTAAGTTGAACTTAATCTTATAGGTGGGGCTCCTATGTTTGGTCTTGATATTGAAATTGATATTAAAATTTTCTGTTTGTTGAGTTTTTGTTTTATTTTTCAATCTTTATGACATGTTTTGATCTTGAAATTTTCTCTTTGCTGGGATTTTGTTTGATTTTTTATTTTCAAGACATGTTTTATTCTCTAAATGTGACTAAAATTTTATCAATATAGTTTAAAATCATCATCAATATAGAATAAAGTTAAAGTGAAAAATAGATATTCTTGAAAATTAAATTTATATTTATTAAAAAAAATTGTTATTATTCATGAATTGGATCACAACTTCTTTATTATTTAATATCAATGTGTTCTTATTTAATTTTGAAAATATATCAATTTTTTAATATATTTTTAGTATGAAAAAGTTAATTGAACTAATATATTCAACCAAATTTATTAAATGTTTATTTTCAAATGAAATATTGAGAACTTCAAAAAATAAAATGAAACTTCAATCCAATCTCACATGAAGTAAGCAAATATCCCTTAAATTATGATGTAACAATTAAAATGGATACATCCATATTGAAACAACTTAAATTCAAAATCGCAGCAAAAAAACATAATATTAACTAAAAGAAATGCCATACAAAAATTAAAACTCTTACTTATTTTTTTCATAAGATATAGGCCAACCAGTTCCACAATTATCATATATTAAAAAAAATATAATAAACATACATCAGACAACTAGCCTAATTAAATTATTAATCGCTAAGTGGAATAATTAAATTTACTTGTTTCTTCTAACATAATTTTTTGGACTCAAGTGAAATCCAAGAGGATAAAAAAGAATGTGATTGCTTTACAAATCCTTAGGATCATCCTTCTCAACATCCTTGCTTTATTAAGTTTTTATGATCCAAACTGATAACAGTGAAAAGCTATCGTACTTTAATGGTACCAAACTGACACACTTGTTGGGCAATCTTTAAATTTATTCATAATTAGAACTCAATGTTTTATATTTTTTTTATTAAATTATTGTAATAATTCAAAATGAACCAACTCATTACATATAAGCATTTGGTTCTAATCTGTTATATGTTTATCTCTATGTATATGATGTTTGAGGAAATGAATTGCTTTTGAGGAATGTGTAAGGGAGGTGTTAAATCTTAGGTAAATTTATAGGATAAATTTATGTTGATTTTAAGTGGTTGTATAAGGGAAAAAATCTTGTAAAGAACTAATGGTCTACCCACCCCTTTCTCGGTGCACCCCTTAAGGCATACACTCAGAGAGATTGAGACTTAATGGGTTTTTGAAAGAGATAAAATGTCAATAATTGATAGAGTTTAAAAATAGCATGTGTATACATAAAGGATCCTCCACATGAGTATGGTGAAGCCCTAGTCTTTTTGTAATCACTTTGAATAAATAGATGATTGATTTTTAATTTATTCCATGATTAAGTTTAGTGTGTATTTATGAATGGTTGATCTTATCATGTGATAATTAGATTATTCTTATTTTTTGTCCCATTTTATCACCTCTATGCATCTTGAATTCACTCTTGTAGGTTGTTGTTAGTATCATATATGATTCATGCATTGATTATTAGTGGAGATTTTTTTCCCTCCTAGTTGTGCATTGAATCTTTATCCCCTATACAAAATACGAATGCAAGAGGATCAAATTAGGAGTTATGTAGTGTTAAGTAAGTTTTGTTTTCCATTAATGTACCTAAAAATGAGTGGTAATTGTCAAGACATTTGGTGCATCACCTCTTTTGATTTCATGTTAAGTTTCTCTCTTTTTTCCTTGCATTTGAGTAGGTGTAGCATTAGTCTTAGGTATAATATCAAGGGAGACAGCCCTTTTTAGAGAGTCACTCCACCATTTATGTCACCCACAACCTAAGAGTTTTTCCATTGTGTCAATTGGGTGAGGGCTCTTGAAACACCTCCCCAAAGGGTGCAACTCAAAGTGACAATGATACCATCTATTACTTAAAGAACAAATGAGGTTGATTAAGGGAATGCATGATCTCTATAATGTCTTGTGTGTTGATTTTTTTCCAAGAAATAAATAAAGTATAGTAGATAATGAAAATAAATAATAAATATTCAATAAAGAGTATAGAGTTAAAGAGAGTAAAGATAAAGAGGGAGGATATACAAAATACTATGGTCATGTAGTGGCTTTCAAGAAGGCAAATAATGGAATCATGGATTAAACAAGTGAATATGGTGATATGGTAGGAAAGGGTATTGATGAATTTTGAAAATACAATGTTTAGAAAAAACTTTAGTGATCCAAAAGGAATTTTGAAAAGGGAGGAAGAAGTGTGTCACCCATGTGGTATAAAGGTGAAATATGAGTTCAATGTCATGGATGTATTTCTATAATAATCAATAGAAATTGTTTATTATTTTTCATATGTGGGATAAAATCATATAAGAGCTAGGAAAGAAGAAGCTGATAAAATGATGTTGATATCATCCAAAGCAATTGAATAAAAGGTGATATTTTAGCATGTTATGAATAAATCCAAGATAGGAAAGAAGGGACTACTTTCCAAAAGGATATAGATGCCCTTTTTGAAGACATATTTAATGAATGAATAAGAGGGGAAGTTGATGTAAAAGACACTTGGATTAAGTGTATGAATAGTGGTGGGCATAAACCCACTAGAGGATGGAAAGATAGAAATAAAATTCATTGGTGGATGATGGTCTATGTTTTAATAGGTGGATAGAAAAGATGGAAACACATCACATGGTTGAAGAACATGACATGGATTTAATTGTAAATTCAAAAGGTGGTTTCTTGCACCTATCCCATTTTTTTGAGCTCCATGCTCACAAACTATTACATTGGGTATCCAATGTAGAATCATCTAGGCAATCAAGAAATCTCACATCACCTTACAAACATGATCAGTGTTTATGTGTGTTTTTATCTTTTTTCCATGATAGAAAGTGATTAGGGAAATATTTATCACTTCAACACTTTTAAAGGCATAAAGTACATCAGATTGGATCTATTTCAATTAACAACATTGTTTCAAGTAGTTGGTTGAGTTATTCAACTATTTTTACAATCTAAGAAGTGAATGGGTCTATTAAAGACCTAAAAATAATAGGTCATGGTGCAAAGGAAAAAGGGAATGAAAGACACATAAAAAATATAACGTGTTTGCATATTTATGCTCTCCTCAAAAATTTATGAACTTTAAAATTTTTAAAAAAAAAGAAAAAACTTCTCATTTTGTATAATTAAAATGTAGTTTCAAAATTGCAATAATAGTTACACAACCACATTTCTCCATTAAGTGTAAGTCCAGGAAAATATTTGATAGACTTTAGTAAAATTTATATGGATAAGCCACTCATTCACTTAACCCCATACCTTTGAATAGATAAATTGGTATCATATATTATTCTCCATATTGTGTAGATGGGTAGATAACCAAGGGTTGGGTGAGTAGTGGGTTCATTTTGCTTATAGTGTTATCCATCTTGCATATGTGGTATAGAACAAAGAGTTGAGAGAGGTATCGTGAGGTGTATTATTTAGGGTTTTAATTGAAATGTTACTTTAATGGGTTAGATGTGTGATTGAAAAAACTATATAAGATATGGATGAAAAGTGTGTGACCTAGATGATTGAGTTTGATATTTTGTTGAGGAAAATGTAGGCTTAGGTGGAAGATGAGACAAATATGAAGAGAAAGGGTTTTTATGTATTACTTGTTATAGAGCTTAAGGAGTTGAAGGAGTTATAGATTGTGAAAATATTGATATATATAATTAAATAATATATTTATGAAAGTTTTGAATTTATGGAGGGAGTGAGAATTATATTTTATTTAATCTAAAATCAAAGTTATGTATCAACTAATTTGTCCTAGAATTACTAGTTGCTAAGATAGTTGTGTTGTAAATGAGATTGTTGACCAAAACTTGTATTGAATAACTTCAAAAGAACATATGATTGCTGGGCTTAATTACTATATACCTAAAACAAAATCTAAGATAAAAAATTTAAAAAAAAAATTAATAGGAACTATTGCACCACAATTACTTGTGGAAAAATAATTATTAATAAACAAAGCTAAAATAAGCCTAATACAAGGAAACTTACATGACAAGTTAAGTCTATAAAGTGAAGTCCAAATTAATAAATTTACTTGACCACTAAGTAAACTATAAATATAATTATAAAAATATATGATAATAAAAAAAAATTATACTAAAGCAAACAAGGTTCACTTATTGATAAGATAATCTCAACATGCAAGAAGCCTTGTTTAACAAGTAAGCAATGTATACAACCTAGTCAAGATAGTGGCCCAAGTTCCTAGAAAATAGGAATTGAATAAAATAAATTTAATTTTAGTTAAATGAACACTAAAAATTATTCCACACCTCTTGGGGATGTATGGATAACAATTCAATTTCAATTAAGTATACATTCAGTGAACTGCACTTTAATTGACACTTCTAGCTATTTTTTAGAAAGTTCTTGAAAAATGTCTAAAATTAACCAAACAACTAATTTATAAAATATATTAATTAAATAAACTTACTAATATATTAAAATATAAAAATAAATAAATATAATATCAATAATTGGGTGCCCATATTGGCATCATACTCAACATTCCTTGATTTGATGCAAAGAGAAGAGATGTTTATCATTTCCTTAAGTCTTCCATGAATCTACTTGTGAAATACCTTGGTGAGAATATCCTAAAATTGATATATAGTTCACATGTACCTAATTAAAAAGTGTTTATCATTGACCAAGTCTATGATAAAATGATATTTAAGCTCAATGTGCCTAGTTGTAACATGGAAAACTAGATTCTTGGACAATTTTATTGCCTCATTGTTATCATAAAAAATTTATGTTGTCTCAAGTTTATCTTATATGAAATAAGATAGGATTATTCTCAAACATATTCCTTATTTGAAATATTATTTAAGGGATTCATATTTAGCTTCAGTAGAGGATAATGCAATTGCAACTTATTTCTTTGAAGACCACAAAACCAACCCTCTTCCAAATGTGAAGTAATAACTCGAAGTTGATTTTCTATCATCAAGAAATGCTCCCAAATATGAATTTATATATACAATTATAAATAATAAAATTTATATTCTTAAATGAATACCATGATCATAAGTACTTATATATCTAAAAATTCTCTTCACTCCTTGCACATGTTTGAGTGACGATTTGCTCATAAATTTGAAAATTAGTGAAACCCCATAACTTATATTAGGTATTATCATAGTGAGATACATAAAACCTACCACAATGATTATAAAGTTATTTTTATCAGATTAATGCATTCCATCCTCTCTCATAATCTTTTCTCCACTTGAAAGTATAGTGTTTATGGGCTTCAAATCTTGAAAATTGTACTTCTCTAGCTTATCTTGGGCATACTTTACTTGACAAATGAATACTTCCTATTTATTTTGATATATTTATATGCCAAAAAATTAATTCATAAGTCCCATATTATTCATTTCAAATTCTATTTTCATATCTTCCTTAAAGGTATTCAACATATTCATATAGCTACTTGTAAATATCAAGTCATCTACATAGAGATAAACATATACCAGATTAGAACCAAATGCTTATATGTAATGAGTTGGTTCATTTTGAATTATTACAATAATTTAATAAAAAAATATAAAATATTGAGTTCTAATTATTACAATGTTTAAGTAGCCGGTTGCTTTTGAACAAATGTATTGAAGCTAAAAAGGTTAAAGGTCTTTTCTTAGTCATGAAACCTCATAGAAAAGTTGTCCCCTTGTGATGCCTATGCATATATAGAATGTGGTCATAGAGACCATTCCTATCCTAGATCCTAAAACACACACACACACACACACACACACACACACACACACACACACACAGATATATATATATATATATATATATATATATATATATATATATTTATTTATTTATTTAATATTTATTTGTGAATATAATTCGAGTATACTTTATTTTGTCGGATATCTTTTATCAAACAAATAAGCATTTAATCATATGAGTTAGTTATTCTTTTGTCAAATGAACAGGTATCTAAACATACGGGTTACATATTTCTTTGTCAAACAAACAAGCGTCTAACCAAATGGGTTAGACATATAGACATGAGTAAGGTATACTCTGGCTAGAGACTTGACTCATTGAGATCAACCAAATCTTGAGTCACTCACTGTTCACCGTTCATCTCTACTAAATAAGCATCGAGGTCGTCATGACACAGTGGCATGTATAAAACCTTAGAATTTGGTCTAAAGCCTCAAAAACTATGACAATCCAACCGGGATCCTTATGAGTATATCACAGAGTTCTTATCTCTGCTTTGTATATCTAAATTAGGGTCTTATTTTAATGGTCTTACTTTTTCATTTAACTTTAATCTTGTTTAGCGTACAAACTCAAACCCCATCTTATTCACCTACGTGCTGGAAGCATCTTTCACTTCTCAGAATGTCTACATCCCTGCTTCTGAACAGGATTAAAATGTAGTATGCATGTAGTTCTATTTTCTATTCTAAGTTTCATGTGAACTGTGAATTTGGGTATGCAGTGCTTGCTAGGGCCCAGTTCCCCAAACAGTCCCTCTGTGATTGCTACCCAAATGAGAGTGTAAAAGTATCAATTCACGTGACTAAATACTTATTTTACTAAACTAACCCTAAATCTTAACAAGAAATAGAAAAAATATTTGCAAGCTACATCCCCCTTTCCTACTCTTTAATTACATCACCAATGTTTTTCTTTTTATCATTGCTTTAGACAACTTAATCTGTATAATTGTTGTTGCCAAAGTTTCGTTATCTATGAGCCATATGGTTGGTGGTTTCTTAATAATCACTTGTTTAACATTCTTAATTTTAGTTTTTATTGCTCATTTTTTGTGATACCAAATTTTGATTACGAAATATACTTTCTCCACTCTGATTCGTAAGTTCACAAGTCAAAATCGTCTAAAGTAGTCAAAGTCATTTTCTTATCTTGATTAGTGTTGTTGACCAAGATGGATTATCCCACCCCTTAGTCTTAATGACATGACATGGTCCTTATTTCTCTTTGATGGTTTATAGGGATGATGTTCAGATGTCATTATTGTAGCTATGTTAGATTATGGATGCAGTAGTTTAAACACGATGGTATTACATGTAAACGTGAGCTAGAGACACCGCTTGTACCAAATGTTGCATAGTTTATTTTAACCTTAAATTCTTGATCTAAGTTTGAGATTTGAAAAGTAAATAATAATTTAAATAAACTAATGCATTATATTTCAAAAGGAAAATCTTTAGTAGGAAAGTAGAAAATATAATCTCCTAGTTTATTCATCATGTTGATTTTTAACTATGTTTATTCTGGACAATTATATCTTGAATCTATTTAGGTAAACTTTTCTAAAAGCAATAACTTATACACAAGGAGTTTATTGAACTTGAATTTAAATAAACTCTTTATACGTTTAAAAGGAGGGTTTTGACATTTGAGAGTTCAACGCTAGAATGAAGGATATTTATTTTCATACTAATCTTAAAGATAATCAAATTCATCATCAAGCTCAACAAAAATCAAAGTAAAGGTCCGTTCAAAATATTATTTTATAATAACTTAGATTGTTTTATGGTAATTTCATGTATCTAAATTAATATTCTCACAATCTAAGTTTAAGCATATAACTTTTAAAACAAAAAAAAATCATAGATTTATAACTAAGTATATAAAAAACAAAACTCATTTAATGCTATAATCTCTTTTTTTTTCCACCAAATTGGGTATAGAGATCATGTTAATGTTTTTAAATAGATTCATACTGTAAAGTTGTATTTATCAACTAATATTAGATGAACTCATAGTGTTATATGATGTATGTCTCTTGAATATCTTATTACTTTATTATTGTTTGTAATAAAAATCATTTGTTTTCCCTAACAAGCAACAGTATCAATTTGTTTCTAATAATACTAAAATCATTCTATTTTAGTGTTTTAAAAATAATTACATTATATTTTCCTCACAATTTAAATAGAATATTATGTTCATCTTACAATTTAAATAATACCAATTATTTACCTCCAATTTAAATAGAATATATTGTTTGTTTTACAATTTTAAATAAAATAATATATCTATCTTACAATTTTAAATAATACAAATTATTACCTTTTGAGTTTAAAAAAATAAATTAATTATTTTAAAATTTAAATAATATGTCTATATTACCACTTAAATAAAATAAATTATTTACTTCCAATTTAAATAAAATAAAATACTTATTTTATAATTTAAATAAAACAAAAAAATATTAATTTACAATTTTAAATAAACTAAAATACCTACCTTATGCCATGATTGAAATGGAATGAGGAACCACTTGAATTGAAACAACTGAGAAAATGGTGGTGCTGTTAATCTTGGCTGAGTTAAAAAATAGAATGAAACAGAACTTGATGTGGTAACAACGTTAATGTTTGGGTGATTCATTGCCCCCTGTGACATCGATCTCTCCCTCCCAACGTTGCCTCCCCTCTCTTCTTTTCTACAATGCTATATCCTCCTTTTATAAATTTATTCCTTTCTCCCCTTCCTCCTTTCACTTTTGTGCTGACCTCTCTTTATATTTGTCTTTCTCATGCAAATTTTCTTCCTTCCCCGCTTGGCATCAGTCTACTCTTCATAATTTTTTTCTTATAGATACTCTCCTCAAATTAATACTCTGATTGTCTCTTTAACTTGACTCAAATGGCTTTAACAATCTCCTAAGTGGCAATCAAAATCGCAGATTCCCTCTACTTGCATGAGTTTAAGGTGGGGCAACGGTTGGAGTGGGTTACTCCAAACTAGGAGTGTTAATTTCAAACTCAAAGAAATATATGTTATAACTGAAAGTTCATGATTTTCCTCCCCCCTCCATTTGGCATTTTAAATTGCATGCATGGTGGATTGATGTGTAGGGTGTAGGCTTAGGTGAGGTGGTAGATTAGGGTGGCTTTAGGTTAGATTAGTCTCATTTTAATATTGTTAAGTTATGGTTCCACGTAGGATTTAATAGGTATAAATAAAATAAATTAGTTATCTTAATTTATTTATAATAATATAATTTTTCAGGTTTAAAATTAAATATAATTAATTAATAATCTAAAAATTATTTATGAAAAATATAATTTTATTTAAAAAAATTAAAATCAACAATAAAAGAAATACTTTATTAATAAAACAATCTTTGGTGATTTTATAAATATTGAAACATAATTATTAAATTCATTCATTATAAATGTGAGTATTTAAGATAAGACTAAATATTTATCCCGTTAAGATTTCCTTGCTCACAATTATAAACATTGCATATAATTCTACAAAAAGAAATAGCTTTGATATTTTAATGATTTTATTTTCTAAATTTTTAAATTTTTAAAATGAAATTAAATTTGTACCTTGTTTTCTTGTAAAATATCATCAATGATATGATAGATCTTTAAAAATCATAAAATTTAACTTTAAAAAATCAACTCATTCTAATAATAAAATATTAAATGAGGTCCAAATCAGCTTAGAGTATGATTATTAGTCCACAGTGTGGGAAGAGAGGTCGTGATAGTTAGGACATGTCCATAAGATTATTTATATCTGATACTTAATGATAATATCTTCAGTTCTTAAGTGGATCCAAATTGAAGGGGAAATGATAGCATTTGAGTTTCAACATTTGTAGGCATTGTTTAATAGAGTATTTTTATATTATGAATTGACTCTTTTTGAAATAACAATTTTATGGTTCCCTTCTTTTAAGATTTAGGTGTCAATATAGTCGTTCTTATAATTGTAACCACTTCTTTTCTCTTCCTTAACAGGGGGTTAGAGTCTACCACCACAATGTGGGAATACATTAATTAGCTTGTCACGATAGAGCTTCATGTGTAAAGGGGTGGTTTAGTTGAGAATTATGTTTAACCACTTTGTGATTAGGGCATCACAATTTCTCTAGCACCATCTGAGACCATTTAAGATGGTCGGGTTGCACCCAATCCTCTTTTAGTTGAGTTTTTTGCTTGGAAATCCTATCTTCCTAAGGATATTTTGTATCCAACACCTTCTTCGACTATGACTTGTGCCTTACTTTCTTATGACGTATTCATATGATTTTTGGGTTGTTGTGCATTGCCAATTTATTTAATTTGAAATGTTTTTTGATACTAAGATAGAGTTTGATCATACACACCAATTATTTGTTTTTGTTTTTTTTGCTTTTTTTTGGGGGGGGAGCGGGTACATTTCACCTATTTCGCTATGTCCAGCTAGTAGAGGTGTTCTAAGGTCCATGTTTTCACTTGCTCAGTTTTGCCCTCCATCAAAGAAATTTTATGATCTATTATATTTAGCTTTGTTGTTTTAGTTGTGAAGTTTTACTAGTTGGTGTCATGGATTCCACCTGATTGCATTACTATGTAATCTACTATTTGATTAATAGATGTGTTTCCAATAGTGAAATGTTTATCCCTCATGGTGAGTAGGGTATATATATTATTATTTGGTATGTTAGTCCAAAGTATTTGGCTAATTTTTTATTAGTTATTTTTTTATGAATAACAATGGAAAATGTTTTGGAGTTTCCAAGTGTCTTCTCATTGAACTTTGGGATAACAATGTTACATAAACTTTTACAAGGTCATGTAACTAGCATTTGCCCCAAGGTGGAAGTTATGTCAGAAGGGAGGTAATTTTTTGTATTGGTAAAGTAAGATTTTTTAATGTGAAAGTGTGTAAATAGGTAGTTTTACCTCACTCAAAACCTATGTCTCTTAACCCATATAAATTTTTGTGTATGAAGTGTTAAGAAACAATAACATGATATTTTTGGTGGAGGTGACAGTGGAAAATGAGGTTGTGTTCCTTCATACAAAAATGCATTGTGTTAGGAGGGGAAATTTTATTTCACAGTGGACTTGACCAATAAAAAATAGAGGGGAAGTGTAAGGTCATACAAAACATGATAGTAGTGAAATATTTCAAGGTGCACTAGGCAGTGATGGTGAGGGGCAATCATAAGGTGTTTCAGGTGATGGACTTGAAGAAGGCAAGGTGGATACAAGTGCAAAGTTCAATGACATTTCATATATGTCAATGCAACTTGTATATTCCATAAAATTATTTCAATCACCCAATACATTATTGAAATAGTGCACATCTCAATGAAAATAGGTGTTTGATATATAAAAACTTATGTAAAAAAATAGATAATACAAAATGTGTCAATTTAGATGAGTCCTCCTTGCATAGCTCATTGCCACACTATATGACGGAACAAACAAACTCATTTTCCACTATCACTTCCACAAGAAATAAAATATTAAATTATTACTTTACACTTCATGTGCAAAAGGTCATATGGGGTCAATGATCATGGGTTTTAAGTTATGTACAAATACTGATTTAAACTCTTTCCCTTTAATAAATTGACCTTAAAAAACATAATATTACATATTTCTAGTGTAATTTGCACCTTAATAAAAACTTCTAGTTATAATCTTCTACGATTTATTGCCGTAACACTTGGTAAACTTAGACCTTGGTTGTTCCTCTCAATTATCTTTCTCACTTCTACAAATCTTGTATCTGCTCTACTTTGTGTTCTTTGGTCTATATCTCTTAGTTATACCAATCTTATATTGATGATCAAAACCTTCTATCTTTCCTAGAATGCTTAAAATGTACATATCTTCTATCTTTGTAAGTTTTGAACCTATACCTACTTCCATGCTCCCTAGACACTTATGTCTAGGATAGACACTAACATCAACATTAGTGTCCTAACCTGACATAGCTATCTAGTGCCCTAAAGTCATATATTTTGCAAATATAACATATTCTAATGGTTGACCTATGTGATTTAATGCAAGTTATTACTTTATGGGATTGATATAAATACAAGATCAACTCTCAATCATTCCTCACCTACAAGACCTAGCAAAAAGCCAAAGAGACAAAGGTAAAATATCAAAAGCACTCTATCAAGCATTTAATTGATCAAAGCTTCCCTATTTCCATACCAGTCATAAGTACATAATATCTAAAATTTATAAATACTAAAGGAATAGCCTAAGAGCCTAATTTACCAAGTTATAAGCTAAGTCAATACTGTACTTGCTTTCCACATATTGCATGATTCACAAATAAGCCAACACATAAGGAAGAACTACATGCATATAAGGCCCTCTTATTGAGTATTAGATATGTAGGCAATGCCCACTAGTAGTGGGGTCTTTGGGGTAAGCTCAACTCTGTGTGCCCACTAGCCTATTTTTCCCTAAGATCATAATAAATATGAAGAACAAGGGTTTTGACATTTTATGAAGAGTAATATTATATGACCCATATCTGAATGCACTAGAGTGAAGGTGAAGTCAAACCAAGAAGCATCCAAGTGGTCACATCATTTTCCAATATATATTACATATAAGACACTTTTGTCGAACCCAAATAGTAATGTCAATGCAACCATTTTCCATTGGCATTAGTGTCCAAAGCTCCAAAAGTATTAGATCCAGAATCTAACGACTGTTTTAGAATCATCTTCTAGACTGTCTTCCACCTTTTATAGATCCAACATTGTGTTATCTTTAGAACTAGTTAAGTACATTACTTATTTATCATTTGGATGCATAACTTAGTTGTACTTTCTATATTTAGCCTATACTTAGCATAAAAAAATTGTTGTATGCTTATAATTGAGTTTAGCACCTAATTACCCTATTATAAATCTGATTATCACCCTTATGCATTACCATTTCTATATTATTAACTCTAGTATACTGCCAAGGTGAAATATAGCCTCATATCCATTTTAGGGTTAAACAATAGTCATATGGACATATAATTCAATATAGATGCTGAATTTTACTAAAATATTAAGTAAATTATTATGTATATTTTAAATACAAAAAAACACACATACACATGTGAATGGGGACAACAATAATAAAAAAATAACTTATAGTGTCAAAAATTGACATTAAAAAGGGAGGGTAAATGTTCCGCATAAAGAAGGTAAACCTGGTATTGATAAGTAGAATAAGGATGAATGATCAGCTCCAACATTATGGGGACAGCATTGGGGAAGTGAATCCATCAATATAAGATCATCATATAACAATGATGAGTGGAAAGTTATGAAGAATAATCATGGGGAACCAAATGACCAATCAAATTATCATTAGAAGGAAATGTTGGGACAACTAACATGATAAGAGGAAAGCTAGCCCATCTATTTCATAGGAGGAGAAGGAGGGTATCAATATTTCATTTGAGGGATTATACAATTAAATAGTCATAGATGCATGATTAACCTCAACATTAATAAGATAACATGATAATCTTCAATGTCAATAAGAAATAATGAATGAAGAATTCCACCAAGGAATACTATGAGTGGGCACTATAGCAAAAGTAGGGTAAGTTCACACACAAAATCAATTAGATTTTTGTAGCAAGATATTGGATTTATCAATTCATCTTTTTCATTGGAACATGATAATGAACCCAAAAACTATCAATACAATAAAATTACCAATAGGCCAAGATCTGAAATAGTAATTAGAATTTATTTGTATTAAATGGCTTCCCTTTAATTACAACCCAAACCATGCTTAAATAAGCCTCAACTTGGAATTCGAGTTGACATGCAAAATTCAAAAAAAAAACTAAAATCTAAAAAAAAAAAAAATTTGATAGCTATTTTTTATAGTAAGTTTCACTTCCAAGTGCATGCAGCTCTAAATTTTTTTTGAAATATCCTAAATTTTAAAATTAGCATATCAGACAAATTTTAACTAAAGTTCAATTCTAGTCCTAAAAATATATAATTTTTAACAATAAAAAAATCTAGAAAAATTACTAAATTGTAATTTTAGACCCTCATATGGTCTTGTTGGGCCTCTGAAAAATATCAAAAATGCCTCTAGGTGGACCCTCAAATAAACATTTTTTCACGTGGAAGAGCTCAAACAGAGCTATGGGTCAAAAGTTATGACCTCTGAAAGTTTGATCAATTTTTTTGCATCATTCTCTTTGGTTGAAAACAACTCAACTCCTGTGACTTGCCCTGATTATACTACTGACATTTTTCTTTGTTAATATTCTTTAGCTCCCATTCTGTAATCCAAGTGTTGTCTTCTTACTGCAATCCTTCCCACTATACCAAATACTTGTTATAATTCCCTTGCCTTGTGCTCCTTATATTCATATCCAAAACTTGCATTATCTTTTCTATCTTCTTTTCTGGAACCTATTGTTGCCGATTTACTTCTTCATCTTCATCACCTTCACCATCCTCTCC
This sequence comes from Torreya grandis, assembly GCA_037957365.1. Taxonomy (NCBI): domain Eukaryota; kingdom Viridiplantae; phylum Streptophyta; class Pinopsida; order Cupressales; family Taxaceae; genus Torreya; species Torreya grandis. The sequence continues at coordinate 4,653,230 of JARHVA010000077.1, forward strand.
ATGGAATTAATATAAATATGAAATATTAAATATTGGAGATAGATCAAAATTCTATGGTAAACTCACCTCATAAACATTGTCATTGAGTTTATTCACAATTCTGCATGGACCAATTTTTTTGTACTTCAACTTGTTGTACATGCTTTTTGAAAATATTTTTTTCCTCAAGTAAAACATTACCAACTCTTCTTCTTCAAATACCTTGGGTATTGTTCTAACATCTGCTTATGCTTTATATTTCTCATTACCTTCTTGGAACTTTCTTCTTACTCCTTGCAACTATTGCATATATTCTACAAATGTTTTTACATCATCACTAACTTGATCTATAATTGGTAATTGTACCAAATCTAAAATACCTAAAGAAATTCTCCCATAAATAATTTGAAATGATGAATTTTTTGTTGATCTATTCACTAAACTGTTATATGCAAACTTAATTTATGTTGAAGCCAAGTCCCTTTACTTTGGCTTCTCTCCCACTATGCATCTCAACAAATTTCTCAAGCTCCTGTTCACAACTTTTGTCAATCCATTTATTTGTGGGTGATATACACTATTGAATTGTAACTTAGTACCCATCTTCTTCCATAAAATTCTCCAAAAAAGACTTAAATTTTTTGTGTCCCTATCTGAAGTAATATATTTTGGAACACCATGCAATCTCACAATATCCTTAAAAATTAATTTTGCAACTCTAGTGGTATCATTGGTTTTATTACATGAAATGAAATGAACCATTTTATAAAATCATTCTACAACAACAAAAATTGAATCATAACCATTCTGTGTGTTTGGTAATCCTAGCACAAAATCCATACACAAATCTATCCATAGTCCTCTTGGAACTGGTAATGGCATGTATAGTCTAATATTTTATGCATGTCCTTTAGCCACCTGACATATCTTACACCTTGAGACATACCTTGTCACATCTCTCTTCATCTTTGTCCAAAAATATTTTTTTCCACCAAATCTATTCTCTTCGTCTTACCAAAATATCCAACCAAACTACCACTATGTGATTCTATTATTATATTATCTCATAGAGACCCAACTGGAATACACAATTGTTTCCCTTTGAAGAGATAATCTTATTGTATAAGATACTAACCATGATTAGTATCTGTCCCACCTATTAATAGATTCTTGAACTACTCAAATACCTTGCTAAAATATGGATCAGTATCATATAATTCTTTGATAGCTTCCAATCCAACTACTTCACTCATCACCGTAGTTAATAATGCTACTCTCCTTCTCAATGCATCAACTACCTGATTTTATTTTCCTAATTTATGCTTCAACACAAAAGCATACCCCTACAAGAAAAAAACCCACTTAGCATGCCTAGTATTCAACTTCTTTTGTGTATTCACATATTTCAAAACCTCATGATCTGTAAATAGGATAAACTCCTTAGGCACCAAATAATGCCTCCAATGTCTTAATGCTTGTACAATTGCATAAAGTTCAACATCATAAGTAGAATACTTTATTCTTACCTCATTCAATTTATCACTAAAATATTTTATTGGCTTTCCTTCTTGACTCAACATAGTGCCAATTCCCACAAATGAAGCATCACAAGCAACCTCAAACACTTTGTTAAAATATGATAATGTTAAAATTGGTCTTTCTATAATCTTCAAACATTCAAAGCTTTTTATGGCTGCTCTAGCCTATGTAAATTCCATTCATTTTATGCAATCTATTATTGGTGTCACAATACTACTAAAATTTTTAATAAATTTTCTGTAAAAAGTTGCTAAACCATGGAAACTACTTACCTGTTTAATGCTTTTTGGAATAGGCCACTTAATAATTTCTTTTATATTTTTTTATCCATTCTCACACCATCTGCTAAAATTATAAATCCCCAAAATACCAAACTATTATGCATAAACCTGCACTTTTTCAAATTTGCATACAACTTCTCCTTTCTTAACAAATCCAGTACCATTCCCAAATGTTTTAAGTGTTCTTATTTTGTCTTACTAAATATCAAAATATCATCAAAATAAATAACCATAAACTTATCAATATATCCCCATGGATGCAATTTTCTTACTCACATGCCATGCTACATGTCTACAATTGTCATTCTCATTACTATCATCCTTCACAAGGATGTCTTCATCTCCTGTATCAGCTAGAATCACTTCCATATCCTCTTGCATGAGGATTTCTTCTTCTATTAGTTTCTCACTAGTTTCCTCATCTTTGTTGATTTTAAAATCAAATTTATTCTCCTCACATGAGAACATTATTCTCTTGTTGTCCTCCATGATAACCCTCTTTTTCTGACTCATTCTCTTCTCTTCCATCTACAACTCTTCATGGTTGCACTCTTGATCCTTCCTCCACATGGATCTCTCTCTTTGATGTAGCGACTTTTGCTTTTAAGGAGTCTACCATCTACCATACCAAGTCTTCTTCTTCTTCACTTTTACATTCTTTAAATCTCTCTAGAAACAAATCCAATAGTTTACCTTAAGTCTTTAAATTCTTCTCCCACTCTTTCTCTAGTGGCATTCTTCCACTATTCTTTTCCATCTTCATATCTGCAAAACAAAAACACAATACTTTCTCTCACATCCTCTACCCAAGGAATCAAAAATTGCTCTGATACCAGTTGATGTGGCCTCCAACCACATAATGGATTCAATTATCCATATCATCCTCTTAATATCTCATAACACACATAACCATGTCAATAATTCAACTCATAAACTCAACATATTCTCATTAATCCTCTCACAAATACAAAATCTTTTAACAAACCATTAAAACTCAAAGGCCATGCCACCAATGCATGCCATTACACACTATCAATACTTGGCCAACATAACAAGGAGTCTCCCAAGATTTTCACCAAGCTTATCTCGCCAAACATGCCTACACTCCCTAAAAAAAATGATTACACTCATATATCAATTTTCAAGGAAAAATAAGGGAGACAACACAACATCTACACCTCATATCCCATGTGAATGAAATATAATGAAAAAAACTTAGTAAGGCCCAAGAAAAGGATACACCACATGCTCCATGGGGTCATCTTTAACCAAGGACAAATCATCTTGGAAATTTGGCTCCATCTTTCAATGTGAAACACTATTGATGAATAGTGAAATGCTTTTTATATGTGCAAGGTCAAAAATGAAGATCATCTTCTTTAGACAAGATAGGCCACCACCATGTGCTCCATGTGACTCCATATAAATGTGTCCCATGCCACCTAAGCAATTTTGAATAGTGTTGTGACACCTCACTAAAATGAATAGTGTTCATGACCTCATCAGTGAATAGTGCTTGGTAATAGTGTTGCATAAATAATATTTTCCCATTGCATAAGAAGAAACTGAAAGTGTGATTGAATTTTTACATAAGAGTAAAATATGTGGTCAATAAGATGGTTATTCTTGGCAAAATGTTAAACATAGAGGCTGATGTAAAAAATATATTAATGTCTCTAACACCAAATCGAAACCATGATGCCATCATCAATGAAGAATATAAATATTTGACTATTCTTGAAATTGATCAACTTATTCAACCTCTTATCTTTTATGAAGAAAGATTAAGAGACTCATTTATAGAAAGTGACAAAAAGTATTTTGCCTTAAAATTGAAGATCACAAAGAGTGAATGTGCCATCAATAATATAAAAAAAATCTAAGAACAAGGAAAAAATAGGAATCAAAATTATTCAATAAGAAATAGAGGAAGAAGAGGTGGTTTAGCTACATAAAGACAAGTTAAAAGTATGTTTGAAAAAATAAATATTCAATTTTATTACTATAAAATATATGATCACTTTAAATGAGTATGTAGATTAAAAATAAGTAATAAAAGTTTTAATTATATTAATGACAATGAGAAATCTTCTCCATCTAATTTTTTCTTTTCATATAACAAATTTAAAAACTATCTTAAATAAATTTTATATCTAAATTTAGATTGTTACAATCACATATCAAGGAATACTCAATTGTTTTCTAAAAATAAAAACTTTGAAACAAAGATCAAACTTTATGATGACAAATATTTGTAAGTAGCAACAAAAGGAACTATAAAGATGAATGTTAAAGAATGCAAAAAATATGTTAATTATATTTATTGTACTTTTTTAAGGTAAGTACTTTGAGCAAGGTTTTCTTTAACAATTCCACCTAAGGTTGACTATGATAGATGTTTTCGAACATATGAACATTTATTATCATTTTTATTTCTTTCCTAGTTCTGGATTTAAGGCTGACTATGATGGATGTTTTTGAGTAAATGAATATTTATTGATTTTTATTTCTTCCCTAGTTTTTAATGTTTTTGTGAAGAACATAGTTCTTGATAGAGTACATGTGATTGATGGAAATGAATTTGTTTTTAGGACTAGTTTTATCGGCACCTTGAGCTTTCCTATATTTGGGTGTGATATTGTAAGATGGAATGCATTTCATATGTTTACCATTTTGTTTATAAGATAAACTTAATCTTATATTTGGTTTATATGTTGGTTGATTTTAAAATTGATACTAAAATTTTCATTTTTTTTAATTTTTATTTGATTTTTTTATTTTTTTTTTTTCTAAATTTTGGTATTAATTTGTTGAGATTTTATTTAATTTTATGTTTCGTGATATTTCTTATTTGTTAAATATGATTAAGATATTACTAATATAATTTTAAATCATTATTAATATAGAATAAACATAATTTAAATTTAAGGGAGATAAATATATTTTATATTTGTTAATTTTTTTGGTGAGATATTAAATATATTAAATAAATTTTATATAGTGGATATATACTTTTAATTGATTTTAAGAAAGTACCAATTTATAGATAGATAGATAAATAGATAGACCAACAATATAATTTCAAACGTAGATATTGGAAACTCAACAAAAATATTGAAAACTTGACTAAGATAGATTGAACTTGAACCTTCTCCTACTCTTTGATTAACAACATTAATTGAATTTCTTAATCACTTAATGGAATAATTGAATTTTCTTTATTTCTTCTAACAACCATCCTTAATGAAATTTATTAATCACTTAATGGAATAATTAAATTCTCGTTTTTTCTTTTAATATAATTTTTGAAGTCGAGTGGAATTGAAAGGTGAAAAGTATATATGGTTAATTTACAAATTTGAAGGTACTTAAGAAAATCCTTAAAAGCATCTTTCACCCAATCCATGTTTTTTGAATTTTTATAATACCCAAACATGCCATAATTGTGCAAAACTTGTAACAATTAAAAGTTACCTTACATCAATGGTACCATACGATAATTAACACTTGGAAAGTTTGTAGAGGAAAGGAAGTATTTATTGAAGTACATAATTTAATTTTTAGACATATACCAAAAGATATTAGGTTGTGTGCATTCTATTGGAGCTTCTCTAATCATAGAGGTTTGTTGTTTTTGAATATTTTTATTTTTTATGGGATTGCCAAATATTAATATATTTCAATTATTATATGATTTAATACATGTTTATAGTATATATTGTTTCCCTGATAAATTATAAAATGTTAAAAGATTTATTTTGTCAATCAATGTGGAAATTGGACCCCAATCACTATGTGACTCTTTCATAAGGAAATATTTTCCTCGTGTAGATACTTTTCCATCAAGGCTTAGATTTGATGGCCATATGAGACGTCATGAGAGTTTATTATGTATATGGCCACTTGTTGTTACTTGGCGTGGCTCCCCAATATCTACTTTATATTACACGATCACTCGACTTCTTGTCATTTATAGATTCAATATAATCATACACACTATTATATCTCCACATATTACATTACATCATATGAATAATTCACAATTTTATGTGATTTTTATGTTTTATGTCTTAATACTGATTCTACATTTATTCACTTTAAATAAAATGATAACATTCTAGTAGTCACTTTAAATTTTCCTATGGGTTCATTGGATCTATTAATCTTGTTCATTATATTCAAATTCTTAGCACTAATAAACTTTAAATATTCATTTTAACAATAAGTATTAAAATCACATCGTGGCACTATTTTGTAATGTTAGTATAAAGGCTTTGGTTTCTTGTCGGTTCATTATTTTTCTAAATAATAGCAAAAAAAATTTGGATTATTCCAAGCATATTCTCATTAAACTTTTGAATAACAAATATTAAATAAATATTTACAAAGTTATAATATTAGGAGTTGTCATAAAAGTGTAAGTTATATGAGAAGGGATATAATTTTTTTATTTTAGTAAAATAAAATTTGTATAAATTAGAATGTAAATTGATAGTTGTACGTCGCTCATAATTCATGACTATTGATCATATATAAAATCTTGTGCATAAAATATTATACAATAATAATTATAAAATATTATAGAATAATAATTTGATATTTTGGATGGAAATGATGATATTATTTTGGAAGTGATGACATTTTTTAGATTCTATTAATGAGATTGAGAAGATCAAAAATAAGTTTGAGTTGTTGTATTTACTTTCACCAGTGGGAAATTAAAACAAGGTTGCTTTTTGAAACATTTTTCAGGAGGCATCTAGTTTTGTAATGTTGGCATAGTCCTTAACTGTCTAAAGTTATAATAATGAAAATTATCTTACACTGATGTTTACCATATAATTAAATGTACATGGTCACTTCTAGGATTTGTAAGTATTGTACTTGTGAACACAAAATGTGTGGAAGAAATAAAGCTTGAAAGTTATTTTTCTTATAAAGATTGAAAGTAGGCAAAATGTGTAGAAGAAATAAAGCTTGAAAGGTTTTTTTCTTATAAAGATTGAAAGTGAGTTTTATCTCATTATTACACTGGGCTAAAGGATATTAACCCATCAAACTTATCCATCATGCTTTGCTTTGTGAAATACAAAATAATGGAACAACTTATTTTGTAGTAGAGAAGATAAAATGATGTTGATGTGCAGGAGCTAATTTCAGCATGGCGCTACCATTGGTTTTAGTGAAGGCAATTTCCTTCAACTTTATGTAATTGTGACGTAAAAATTATCAATATAACTTAATATCATCACCGATATACAATAAATATAATCTAAATTCAAGTGAAAAATAGATATTTACGTAAATCAGATTTATATATATATATTTTTATTGACATTATTTATGGATTGGATCATAGCATCTTCTCTATTAAATGTATTCCTATTTACTTTTAAGAATATATCAAATTTTTAATATATTTTAAGTATAAAAAACTTAATTGAATGGATATAATCAACATAATTCACTAAATGTTTACTTTTAAATGAAGTATTGAGGACTCGAAAAAGGTAGATCCAACTTCAACTTAACTTATAATAAGTAAATGTCTTTGGAGTTGTGATATAATGATTAAAGTAAATACATTCATATCAAAAGATTCAGATTCAAATTTACAATAATAAATATAATATTAACTAAATAAAATGATAAAATAGAAATCTAAAAACTGAAACTCTAATTTATTTTTCAAATAAAATATGAATAAAGCAATTCCACAATTATCATATATCAAAATATATATATCCATTTTAATCTATTATAATTTTGATGACATATTCATAATATTTTAGCCTTTGTACCATACTCTATTCATTTTAGGTCGTAGAGTGTCACAACTTCTTATTCACCTTTCTCAATGGTTAAAAATAATAAAGAGAAATAAAAAGAGTGTTTCAAGTTACAATATATTTAAATGAGGATAAATTATAAGTTAGCCAGTATGGATGACATTAAAGATCCAAAATTTAGATTATACCTCCCCAATTTGAAGGCTTTTAAGTCCCAACAATATTATGAGCTCATATGTTGAGAAAATTTCTTCCTACCCTTCTTTGAATGCCCTTTAGGATATCCTTAGAAATTTCACTTTTAACTCAATTCCCAACTCTCTTACTCTCCCCTTCTTGACTCTATTTCCTTTATTTGTAGTAACAATTTTTGTCTCAATTCTCTTGGCCAATAGGAGTAAGGATCACTATGGAAGATAAAAAATACCTTCTTTGTCCCAAATGAAAGGCTCAAAGCAATGTTACTTTTAAAAAAAAATAGAACAACATATCCAATTGGAAAACAATTTTTCTTAGATTTCTATTTTTACCTTTGGATTATTTATTTATTTGGAAGAGTATTTTCACATCCCTTGGATGGCTAGTCAATCAAAGACTCTTAAATAAAACCATCACTTCATGTAGTCCCAAGAGGTATATCCCAACAACAATAATAGTGGTAATTTTAACCCACCTTATTTCCAATGAATCAAGACAATCTCTCCACTAGAATTTTTCTATCTGGGTAAAGTAAGATATGCACAATGTTCACACCACAAACACCTCAAAAGAACATGAACATAACTATAAAAAATACCAAAATGTGTTAGCAACCTTTTACAGCAAAAAGGATAACTTGATATGATACCAATTTGATTCATAAACTAGGTAGATATTCCACACTAAATTTCACCGACACAGACCCTGTTAAGGAAAGGTGTTTCACTCAAGTTATATGTCATAGAAAAAACCTAAAATTCTATTTTAATATGTGTTCTATCTCTAATAACTATCATATATAGCATATAAAATAATACAAATCTACGCTAAAAATAATGAAAAGCTAAGAACTAAGACTCAAACTCAAACTCAATAAGAATAATGTGCATCCAATTTACCTACATTTCAATGATAACTGGCTTTGGTATCAATATGCTCCTATAGACTCCTAACAACTCCTTTATTACTTATATAATTATTCCCATATCAAATTGCTTAAAACAACCATTGAATGGATTTAGAAATGAATTACAAGTGCAACATATTAAAAGGCATACAAGAAGAAATAACATGATCAAGGAATTAGAGACAAAACATAATTTAAAGAGACACCATATTAACATAGAGAAACTCAAATCTAGTAAAAACTCCTAAAAATTTGAGGGATCTCCTCCTTATTCCAAAATCGCATGTTGCACATATAAGCTTACTACCTTCTTGAGGCCTTCATCAACATCCTTTGTATTTTATAATGCTCAAACACTCACATGCTTTGTAACTTGCTCACTTATTATTTCCTTTCCACATTCTAATTCATAAACCACATACAATCAAGAAGATTACTTGATAAGAATCTCTCCCATTTGCTTACAAAGACTCTCTCCAACATATATATACAAATTAGGCACCAAAGGGAGCCCGAAATGGAAGCCCAAAAGACTCACAAGATGAAAAGGAAGCATTTATAACCATTTCCTATACCATTCTTTGCATAGTAATAGAACCATCAAAATCTATAGGGGGTGGCTATGGAACTAAAATAGGGTGGTTATGTACAACCAATGAGCCTACATAACTACCAGGGCGATTTCATCACTGGGAAAAATGTACCATCTTTTGGAGGCCATAACTTCCACATAAGAACTCAGATTATCATACCATTTTATTGAAATTATATAATTTTTTTGAGAGGAACACAAATATGTAAACAAATTGTAATTTTTATGACATATTCATAATTTTTAATCCTTTCTACCATAACCTATCCATTTTATTTCTTAGAGTGTCATAACTTCTTCTTGACCTTTCTCAATGGTTAGAATTAAAAAAGAGTAATAGAAAGAGTGTTTCAAGTTACAATATAAAATTAGAATAAATGATAAGATAATTAATATGGCTAACATTATATATACAAAATTTATATCACATGCTCTAAGTGGCCCCTCTTGGATACACTAGATTAAGGCATATTCCCTTCATTCCCTTCATATATCAAGTAGGGTATAGATCAAGTTGGGTATATACTGATTTAGGTTTGGAAACACACTCTATTAATTACCATCTTGGAACACACTCGACTATATTGGTGGCCACATGTCTCTCTATCTAGTAATCTAGTCTATTAGGGGCATACTCTTAATGACGTATAGAGAAAATGAGAAGTTAACTATAAGGTTAGTATTGGAATTCTAAACTAATCTCTAGTCACCCCTATATATATATATGTATATATATATGTATATATATATGTATATATATATATATATATATATATATGTATATATATATATATATATATATATGTATATATATATGTATATATATATATATATATATATGTATATATATATATATATATATATATATATGAATTCTCAACTTTGGGAGTAGGATTATTAGATGCCTAAATCCCTGTGTGTGTGTGTGTGTGTGTGTGTGTGTGTGTGTGTGTGTGTGTGTGTGTGTGTGTGTGTGTGTGTGTGTGTGTGTGTGTGTGTGTGTGTGTGTGTGTGTGTGTGTGTGATACAATTTCATCCCACTCTTTTCTCAATTTCCTACCTATTTATTCTAATCTAGGACTCTATATACACACTATTTTTGTGGTCCACGTGTGGATCACCATAAATATCTTTGAATCCCACAAAAAATTAGAGGATATTTATATGTTTTTTATTTTAGTGAAAGAGGATGAGTGAAATAAGAGTTTCTTTGGGCCTTATTTGAGTGATTAAAATTTGAACATAATCCAATCAGACATAAGAAATAAGCTACCATATCCACCATAAAGGTAATGGATGGAGTGATTAAGGATGAGGAGGGATGAGGATGATGTGAGTAGAAATGATGAGGGGTGATGAGGGAGTCATTATGGACGATGAGGGATGATGAGGGAGTCATTATGGATGATTAGGGATGGTGAGGCTAAATGAAAGAGTGATTAGGGAGGATGATGGAATGATTAGGGAGGGTGAGGGATGGGGAGGGTCAATGAGAGAGTGATCGAGGATGAGGAAGGATGAGGAAAGAGTGATTAAGGATGGTGAGGGATGATGTAGTAGTGATTAAGGATGATAAGGGATGGTGAGGGTCAATGAGGGATTGATTAGGGATAATGAAGGAGTTATTATAGATGATGAGGGATGGTGAGGGTTAATAAGGGAGTGATTAGGAATGAGGAGAAATGTGGAGGGATTGATTAGGTATGATGAGGGATGATGAAAAAATGTTTAAGGATGATGAGGGATGTTGAGGGTTAATGAGGGAGTAATTAGGGATGATAAAGGAGTGATTAGATATGATGAAGTACATTTAGGGTCAATTAGAAAATGATTAGGAATGATGAGAAATAATTAGAGAGTGATTAAGGATGATAACGGACAAGGAGAAAGTGATTAGGGATAAAGGAGGGATGATGAGCAAGTAATATTAACGTAAATTGGTTATTTAATGTGTACAAGTCATCAATTGACCTATGTTATCCAAATCACACCACTTTGGCTTGAATTTAAAGTGAGTGGTTTGTATACTTCAATTTTGACAAACCTAGGACTCCTATAAATGTTAAAAAGTAAATTGAAAGGCACAAAAACCTTTAAAAATGACTATATGTTTACCAAGAATGGACATCAATTACAATATTTATGCCTAGAAATCCCTAGGTTCAATATTGAGACCCTAAAAATACCTAAGTACTGACCATATTGGATTTAAAATACTATCTACCATATTGTAGGGTGTGTACATGTGAGACCAACTCTATCAAATGTAGAGTGACTCTGAATTCTTAGATTTACTAAATTAAATTTAAAATATAAGTTTACATTTATATTGTTACACTTATATTTAGATATAACTTATTCTTTAAAATTATTTTACTGAACCGTTTTCTCCTTTAAATAGATTTTTTTTGTGTGCAATGTATAACTAATTTATACACATTATAATCGACACGCACTATAACACATACGCATTATGTTCACTAAATAAAACATGTGCATGTTATAGCACATATGCATTATATCATGTACACTTTAAGGCCAAGTGATATTGAGCTTAGTTTAAAATAACATGTATGCATTATGGACATTACTCATACATGTGATCGACATTACATGTATGTGTTGTGTTTACAATGCATATGCATTACGGTAAATGTCCACATAATTATCCCCCAACTTTGTGCACTTACATGTACATTATTATAAATCTATGTCATAAGTGTTATGATCCATGTAGTAGAGGTTGTTTTCGTAATCCATAAAATATTTTTATGGTAAATCATGTGTGTTATTCTAAGCTAGAGTCAAATTCAAAATATAAGGAAGCCCTAGAAAACCCTAATTTAGATTGTGATCTTAAGGTTTTTTCCCATGTTATATTAGAATCATGAGAACATGTGTCAATATTTGTAATGATAGGTTTGGTCATGCTAGACACATTCAAGTTATTTTCCCATGTTAATAAATATTGAATTATGGTAGAGGTTGATCCCATAAGTAAACTTAATATTCTAGATAAGAAAAAAGTCTAAATATTATTCCAACATTAGGCACTTATGAAATTTTCCCCATTCAGGTTCTAGAACATCGAAGCATTGAATGTGTAGAATTAGTGTATAATGTGTATTTTTTAGTGTAATATAATTTCATTAAAGATAAATTTTATGTCATTAATATTTGAGGTGTGGATGTTGTTTTAAGAATTAAATGGTTATACTCACTTGAAACTTACTCCATCAATCATTAGAAGTGATTATTGGAATTTAATAATTGGGATCATGAGTATACTATCAAGTCCTTCCCACAATGGAAATTAAAACAACTTATTCCAATGAAATAAAAAAATAACTAAATTTTGGATTAATAGTTCACATTTATAGTATGGATTTTGAATATTATATGACACACAAACAAATTCCATGGATTACAGAGTTGTCATGCAAATATAATGTATATTTCCAGTATCTACTCAATATCCTACTATCATATAGTGAATTAGATCGTATTATTGAGCTTGAAGGTACAAATGGGCCTATAATGATACGCCCTTATAGACATGGATATTTTCAAAAGTTAGAAATATAGAAACTGATCACTAAACTCTTGAATGTTCCCATCACCATCCCTAGTAAGAATCTATATGCTACTCTAATGATACAAACTAGGAAGAGGATGGGTCATATAGACTCTATATTAATTATATATCCCTAAAAAAAATCAAAATATAAAATAAAATCTTAACGCCAAGGAATGATGATCTTTTTGATGAGTTTCATGGAAAATTGTTTTATCAAAATAATATCTCAGATCACAATACTATCAAAATCTAATTATGATTCAATGTCAATATATGATGTCCACATATAGTAAGGGTATTATTTCAACCCTACATACAGTCACAAAATGTAATCAAATTTTTGGGGGGAGTAAGTTCTATATTAAATTTACCATCTTAGCATTTAGACCCTATTAACACAAGGGATATTAATAGAGGAGAAATAAAAATAGATTGTTCACCTTAAATAATATGACATTGAGATCCTTCAAAATAAATGGAAGTAGATTGTGATGGTAAATTTAGTATCCTTCTAGGAATAACTTTTAGTATTCCAAGTCATGCCCATCAACCAAGTTATTTGGATACATGACTTTATATAAGACTACTTAACCCACCTACCTCAACTAAACTCATACAAGAAATTGAATATGGGGGGAAAAGTATTACTTGATCAGTTAGTAATGAAATCAACTATTTCTCAAAAGGTGATAGAGAATAACCATGTGTCTCCATCTTCAAGCCATGTTGGGTTTAAGAAAACATATAGAAACATCAAAGTTATTTTTTTTAAGAAGGTAATAAAGGTTGATATTATAATATGTATAAATGAGTATGACATCTGACAATAGAATAAGGGGAATAGTGTTCTTTTACCAAGATTTTTGAAATATATTTGGATCTACAACAAAAGTAATAAATTGTGTCAATAGGCTTTACCTCAGGTCTTCCTAGATCTAACGGTAAAGATTAAATTATTTTGGTGGTAGATATATTGGAAAAATATACCCATTTCATTCCCCTAAGAAAGGTAAGGATGAATGGTCATAAGGTTGGAAAAAAGTATATCCAACATTTATTTGGGATAAATGAGATATTTAAATATATCATTTAAAATCATGATAAGATTTTTCAAATTCATTTATGATAGGATTTTTTTAGTATGTAGGTTCTACATTAGACATGAGCACTAGATACCACCCTCAAACATATCGAAAAACTAAAGGTGGTGAGAAAAATCTTGGAAGCGTGAGGAAGTGGTTACAATGGCTACATTTGACAGAGTATTAACACAACCACATACCACACAATTAAAAAAACATGTCACCATTTCATTATTTATATGGTTAAGAGGCACAATAACCATTAGATTAGTTAATTCATAAGGTAATGTTCTGAACAAAAGAGGAATTTTTGGAAGAGATGTAAAACATTATATAAGTATTGAGAGATAAGTTTGTAGGGAACACCAATCTGATGAAGCAATAAACAAACTAACACAATATAAAGAGGATTTTTGAGATCAAGGACATTTTGTTCATACAGTTAAAATTATATAAAAAAAATACATTGAAGGATAAAGAAATACAAAAACTACAACCAAAGTATAATGTCCCATGCCAGGTGCAAGCAAGGTTGGCTGAAGTTGTGTATGCATTGGACATACCAAATAAGTAAAGTTTCTTGATGTGTTTCATGTGTTATGTTTGAACAAGAAGATAGTGGTGCATATAAATTTTGATGGATAACGAAGAAGGCAATCTTGTGTAATAACCAAACAGAATTGTCATGGAGGAATCCAAGAAGATTTGAAATAGGGTAATGTGTATGTTGAAGGTGAAGTGTAAGGGGATAACCATGAAGGATGTAAATTGATAAATTAAGTAGTTTGTGGCAACGAATATGAGGTTGAAGAGGATTTCAAGTGGTGGGGGAGGTGTATAAGCATGAAAGAGTGAAAAGTTGTTAAAAAAACATGCCCAAAATTCAAACAAATCCTTCAGAATTAAAAAAATCAGCATTCTCATTCAAGTAATTTTTCAAGTCATGGTATATGGTAGGATGATCAATTTTTTTATGTATCAAGTAGAGGTATTGAATTCCATTCTCATAATGAAATGTTTTACAATTTTAGAGTTTGACTACATTTTATGTAAAATCTCTTTAAGAGGGAGGGCATGTTGTATAACTAAACACAACGCATATTTGCGCATACATGTGTGCATGTGCCTACTTGGCGTTATTTATATTATATTATAATTTAGGTGACTAGAGTTTCTAAAGGGTTTGATCATGAGTTAGTATTTGATTGATTAGGGTCTGTAGTAGTTGAATACAAATGGGAGAAAAACCTTAAATAATGTATCTTTGAACAATATCAATGTGATGAAAAAGTTATTTGCCATTGTGAGAGTTGTTCTATTACATTCAAATTTTTAGGTATAATCCACCTTCGGGAAAGCTCATGCTTCCATATTTTTTCATTTATAAGTGTTTCACTATATTTTTTCATTTTTTTCTCCCAAATAACAATGTAATATTATACTAGAGTCCTTTAATCTTATAGGATTGAGCTTAAAAAAATGAAAATCTCTAATCATGTGAAACTAGACTTAACCTAATTCCACTCTCTAACTTAACATCAATATACAATCTACCTAATCTAAAATAATAATATTAATAGTATCTTTCCAAAAATTATTATTATTATTTGGGTCATAACATTGGTTTCCAATAATTTCATTCTTGATGATAGGTTTAATATAAAGATCCAAAATATCAAACTTTAAATTTACCTAATTGTATAAATTGAATCAATACAAAATAGCTCTCGAATACATGATCTAATAATTTCTTTGCCAAACATTTTAATTCTATTAATTAAATTAATGGGATATAAAAGAAGTCTGAGTTGTGTTTACTTTCACCAGTTGGAAATTAAAATAAGCTTGCTTTACAAAACCTTTCCCAAGTGGCATCTAGTTTGTAATGTTGGGATAGTCCTTAATTGTCTAATGAATTTTGTTGTACATTGATGTTTACCATACAATTTTATTTCAACAATTAAAAGTATGTGGATGCTTATGGTGCTATGTAAGTATTGTACTTGTGAAGATAAAGATAAGATGTATGGAAGAAATAAAGTTTAAAAGGTTTTTTTCTTAAAAATATTGAAAAGGATTAATCATTTATATTTAATTATTATATATGGATGAAATTTGGCAACCCATCAAACTTTTCCATCATGATTTTCTTTGTGAAATGCCTTCATAAATGTGTTTGTTAAGTTTTAAAATAATGGAGCCAATAACCATAGAGTAACTTACTTCATAGGATAAAGTCTATATATACTACCAATTCTATGTTATTACCAAGGATAACATAGCAATGGTAGCATGTCAACTATGAAACTTTTAATATAATTATCTATTTATTTAATAAATAATATTACAATTTTTATATTATAATGAGTGATTTTATCTCAAATATGAAAGGAAGATGTTTACAGGTCAACTAGATAACTTGCATCCAATATCTTAAACTAAGGTTGTTATTTATAAAGCACTTATTAACATTCGTATGCTTAGATATCATAATCTAGTTGTGATACCATCTTAATTTTCTATAAACTATCTAGGTGTGGAACATGGAGCAATAGTGAAGTGAAGATGATATTAATGTGTGATTAGTACTGAAGCTGATTTCAGCACGAGTTTGCCATTGATTTCATTGATGGCAAGCTACCTTCACATTTTATTTAACTTTGAATAAAATAAAGTTGAATAAGTTGTGAAAGTATTAGTTGTAACTTTGAATTAAGCTAAGCACTTAAGCAAGGTTTTCTTGTAGTTTTTTAAAAATTCCACCTAAAGTTAACTATTATGGATGATTTTGAGTGTATGAATATTTATAAGTAGCTTAATTACCACTTTTATTTCTTTCTAAGTTATAAATTTTTTAATGAAGAATATAGTTCTTGACACATTAATTTAATTACTATATTAAAATTTGATTGTTGGAAATGATTATGTTTATGACTAGTTTTATTAGCACCTTGAAATTACTATATGTTGTGATCCAGAGGTTTCTTTAATTATTTTATATAAGTCTATTTGGTGCCAAAATCACATAAAGATGTGGTAGGATAGCATTGATGGAGGGAAGTGGGATAAGAAGCGAGAACAAAACCACTGGAGGGGAAATATGAGGGCTAAGAAGATGAATGGTGTGCCAAAAAATAGTTACCTAGCTGAGTGGATTTATAAAACATGTTATCGTAAGGTGGTAAGTGGTTGTAAGAGGGGCAACCAACCAATGCTATAAAGTGTGAAGTATACATGGGTCGTTTATTGTATATAACATTTTTAATAGGAGTGATAGGTGGTGGGTGTTCGTCACCATAGTATTTGGAGGATGGTAAGAGAAAGAACCTTAACTTAAGTATGAGGTTGGTACTATGGGGGAATGGTCTATGCCATAGCACTGGGAAACATATAAAAAAGGATATCACTAGGGTTTTGTCTTAGTATGTAACCATTGGATCATGATTAGGTTGGTAATATGTTACTAAGATGGGAATACTAGAGGAATAATCTTTATTATTCAACTTTGAGATCGCCCTTTATTTCAAATAACCATTTTAGAGAGATATTTGGTTACTCCCTAAATCTCAAATATGACCAACCAAGATAGACATTATCTCATTAGCTGTTGCATTGGTTGTGGGTTTTGGAGCCTCTCTCATTAAAGGCTCTCAGTGAAAGGATCTAAGCCTATGATTAATTACTCTATGATAGATGATTCACAAGGAGTCATTATGGAATTATTTGATGTTATGAATATGTTTTGGTTATTTTTAAATGGAATTAGGGGTAATTTATATCTATTTAACACATCTTCTAACAGGAAAACCCTTTAATAATGATGATAAAATATTTTCATGCTTTCAGTGTCAAGGTTTTGTAAGACAAGGAGAGGTTTAATTGCAATTTAAGGATAGATCTCACATCCTGTAGTAAGGATAATATTTTTTAATTCAAGACAATCTCTATAGGTTTTAGAATGATCTCAAAAATATTAGCTACATGATATTTGTTTTTCAAGATAGAAGAAGATTTCTAAAATTTGTTCTCCATGTTTTAGGTGGAGTTATTATTCCATTTAAAGAAAGAAGATTTACTCGGAGGTTGAAGAATCATTTTATAAGATTTGAGTTTAAGGTCCTATCAAAATTATATATAGATATATTATGTGGGTTTGTATACCAAAATAATAAATGAAAGAGGAGATAAGGATGAAGGAAAGAGAGAAATGAAATAAAAGGTGAAATGTAGGAGAATCCTTTCACATCAATTTCACCAAATTTGTACATGCATAAAGTAACATGTTAACCCTCATGTAATTGAATTATAAATATTTGACTTTTAAATTTGATTAAAAGTATGATGTGATGAGTGTTTTGTTCATTAGGTTGGTTTGTTTGAGGATTTTGGATTGGAAGGGATAGAAGGGCTAACTGATCAGGTCAAGCTATTGGCATGGAGTTTTGACTAGTAGGTAGAAAAGGATGCTTGTGTTGATACAAAAAAAAGTTCATCTACATATTATTAATAATTTAAGCTAGTGAATTGAGATGTGAATATGTTCTAAGAACCCTTAAGATGACAAGGACAATGGAGTAAAGCTCCTTATCAATACTTAGTTCTAGGAATTGAGCAAATCTAAGTTGAATAATTCTAAGGATTTGGATTGCTTTGTCAAGTTAGGTTTAACTGAAAAATTTCATCCATGAAGCTAATGAAATATGATGAGGCTAGACCTAAGGATAAAATAGATAGAAATTTTAATTTTTATGTTTTTGGCTTGGCAAACTAGAAGACAAACTTGTCTTATCCGTTTTGCTTCTACTAGTCATTTTTATTTGTCAAGAGTGTTAAGCTAACTAATAA
Organism: Torreya grandis; assembly: GCA_037957365.1. Classification (NCBI taxonomy): domain Eukaryota; kingdom Viridiplantae; phylum Streptophyta; class Pinopsida; order Cupressales; family Taxaceae; genus Torreya; species Torreya grandis. Next base: position 4,672,019 of record JARHVA010000077.1, read on the forward strand.
TAAGGTTTGGAAGATAATTAGATTTAAATACTTCTATTTTAATCTCATAATACATATAATTTTAGATGTTGCTCACCAATACAAGGGTTGGCATTCTAGGAAACATCCATACTCTATGAAAATGTTCAAGAAGCATCATTCACAACTGAGGTAAACATTTATTTTAAATTTTAAAAGTGTGTTTTATTTATTTAGGATTGATATTTATCTAATTTTATTTTATTTTTAATAGAGGTCTCTTGCTGATTTTATATATGGTGTTATGTTTAACAAGGTTGAGGCTAGTTTGTCCTTACAACAAGGCTTTTTTAAATGACAAAAGACTATAACACCTTTGAAATTAAAGTAGTGAAATAAAAATTAATGAAATATATATATATATATATATATATATATATATATATATATATATATATATATATATATATATATATATATATATATATATATATATATATATATATATATAATTTGGACTATTAGTGCAAAGGCTTAAGTACAATCCATAAAATATTTGCAATCCATGGATTAGAGGTCATGTTTGCAATCCATAAAATATTTTTATGGTAGAGCATGTGTGTTAATCTAAGCTAGAGTCATAATCGGATAATGAGGCCTAGAGAACCTTAATTTAGGTTGGGATCCTAAATATTTGTCTCATACTATATTAGAATTGGGAGAACATATGTGTCAATAATTTCAATGATAGGTCTGGTCTATTTGGACACATTCAAGTTATTTTCCCATGTTAATAAATCTTGAGTTTTGGTCATGGTTGATATCGTAAGTCAACTTATTATTCTGGATAAGAAACAAGTCCAAGTATTATGCCAACATTTAGGCACTTATGAACGTTTCCACATTCACGTTCAATAACATCAAAGCATTGAATGTGTAGAATTAGTGTATAATGTGTTCATGTTAGTGGAATATTATGTCATTAAAGATAAATTTTATGTGGTTGATATTCGGGTTGTGGAAGTTGTTTTAGAGGTTCAGTGGTTATATTCACCTTAAACATACTCCAGCAATCATCTAGAGTGATTATTGACATTTAAGAAATGGGATCATGTGTATATTGTCAATTCCTTCACCCAGTGGAAATTATAATAGTTGATTCCAAATAGATAGGAGAAATTGAAATTTTGGATTAATTATTCACATTTATAATATGGATTTTCAATATTATATCTCACAAAAATAATTTCCATGGATTAAATAGTCGTTATGTAAGTATAATGTAGTTTCCCATGATTTATAAAATATCCTACTGTCATATAGTGAATTGGATCATATTATTGAGCTTGATGCTACAAAGGGGCCAATAAGGGTACACCCTAATAGATATGGATATTTTAAAAATTTTGAGAAATAGAAATTGATCATCAAACTTTTGGAGGTTAGCATCATCATCCCTAGTAAGAGACCAAATACTACTCCAGTGGTACTATCTAGGAAGAAGGATAGGTTGTATAGACACTATATTAATTATAGATCCCTGAAAAAAATCAAAATAAAAATTATTTTTTATTGCCAAGGATTGATGATCTTCTTGACTAATTTCATGGGGCAAACTATTTATCAAAATAATATCTTAGATCATGATACTATCATATTCTAAAAATGATTCAAGATCAATATATGATGCCCACATATAGTAAGCGTATATTTTCCACCCTACATATAGTCACAAGATGTAATTAATTTATTTTGGGCGAACATGTTATTTTTTAAATTTACCATATTAGTCTTAAGCACATGTTGATGCAAGGGACATTAATAGTGGATAAATAAGAAATGGATTATTTGCCTTCAATAATATGATAGTGAGATCCTTTACAAGATAGGGAAGTAAAATGTGATGGAAAATGCATTGTTGCACTAGGAATAACTTATAGTATTCCAAGCCATGCACAACAACCTACCTACCTAGATACATGACCTTATATTAGACTATTTAAATCACCCTACCTCAACTAAATTCAGGCAAAAAATTAAAGATGGGGGAAAATATATTATTGGTCAATCATTAATGGAATCAAATTTTTTCAAGGAAGAATTTAATTGAGGGTGATTCTCCCTTTGCTATAAGGTGCTAGAGAGTGACCATATATCTCCATCTATAAGCCATGTTGGGTTCGTAAAAACATATAGAGGCATCAAAGGTAAATTTCTTTGAGAAGGTAATTTGAAGGTTGAGATTATAATATTTACAAATGAGTGTGACATCTTCCAACAAGAATAAGGGGAATAGTGTTCCTTTACCAAGATTTTTGTAATCAAATTTGGATCCACAACAAAAGTGATCAATTATGTTAATAGAGTTTACCTCGGGTATTTCTAGCTTTGAGGTTAAAGATGAAATTATTTTGGTGGTAGAGAGATTGACAAAATATTCCCATTTCATTCCCCTAATAAAGGTAGGGATAAATGTCCCTAAGGTTGGAAAAATGTATATCCAACATCTATTCAAGGTAAATGAGATCCTTAAATAGATCATTTGAAATTAGGATCAGATTTCTAAAAGCCACTTCTTATAGGATATTTTTTCATTATGAGGGTGATACATTTAACTTGAGCATTGCTTACCAGCCCCAAACAAATTGGCAAATAAAGGTGGTGAACAAGGGCTTGGAAGCAAGTAGGTACAATAGCTATGTTTGACCAAGTATTAACACAACGCCACATTCCACAGCTAAAAAACATGTCAACATTAAATATTTGGTATGGTTATGAGGCACTATTAGCTTTAGATTGGGTAATTTATAGGGTAAAGGTCTCGACAACAAAATAAGTTGTGGAAAAGATGTAAAACATTCTAAAAGTATTGAGAGATAAGTTGGTGGGGAGCACCAATAAGATAAAGCAACAAACGAACCAAGATAATATAAAGAGGATTTTTGAGATCAATGACACTATGTTTGTCCCAACCAAAGCATAGTGTCCCATATGAGGTGCATGCAAAGCTTGGGAAAGTTCCATATGCATTGGACATACCAAACAAGGGAAGGTTTCATGATGTGTTTCATTTGTTGTGTTTAAATAAGAAGATAGCTGTGCATATAACATTTGATGGTTGATGAAGAATGAAACCTTGTACAAGAGATAGAGAGAATTGTTAGGGAAGAATCCAAGAAGATTTGAAATAGGGTAGTGTGTATGCTGAAGGTGAAGTGGAAAGGGATACCCATAGAGGATGAAAATCTATAAACTAAGTAATTTTGGCCAAGCATCCAAGGCTGAAGAGGATTTCAAGGGGGTAAGGGGTAGGGGGAATCCTGACATGATAAAAAAATGGTGAATATGGAGGGAAGAAAGAACGAGTGAAATTTTGTAGGAAAAACATGCCCAAAATGCAAGTGAATCCTTAACATTTTTTAAAAAAATCCTCTTTCTCATTCTTGAGTAATATGTCAAGTCATGGTATATGGTAAGGTGATCAAATTTTTCATGTATTAGGTAGAGTATTGAGTTTTATTCTCATAATTAAATGTTTTACACTTTTAGATTTTGTCTACCTTTGAGGTAAAAGCTCTTTAAGGAGGAGGGCATGTTGTATAGCTAAACACAATGTATATTTGTAAGTGTGCCCATGTGTGTGTGTGTGTATGTGTGTGTGTGTGTGTGTGTGTGTGTGTGTGCGCTTGTTTAACATTATTTATATTTTATTATATTATATTTTGGGTGCCTAGAGTTATTGAAGGGTTGAATCATGAGTTACCTTTAGATTGATTAGGGTTTATAGTCACTGAATACAAATAAGAGAAAAACTATAAATAATAAATGTATTTACAATATCAACATGATGCAAAATATATCCCCTATTATATGAAAGCAATTTTATTAAATTCAGATTTGTAAATACAATCCATCCTCAGGAAAATACATGCTTCTATATTTTTTTAATTTATTAAGATTTCACTAAATTTTGCAGTTTTATTTTCCAAATAACAATGTAATACTGAACTAGACTCCTTTAATCATATAGAATTGAGTTTAACAAAATTGAAATTCACTAATCATGTGTTAATACGCTTAACTCAACTCAATTACACTCCTCAAATTTAACATCGATTTAGAATCTACCAATCTAAATTAATAATGATAATATCATTCCAAAAATAATAATAATTATTTTTTGGTTCATAGCATTGGTTTCCAGTAATATCATTATTGATGATAGGTTTAATATAAATATTGGAAACATCAAAATTTAAAGTTTACTTAACTGTACAAATTAAATCAGTGCAAAAGAATGCTCAAAGACATGAGCTAATAATTTATTTGCCAAACTTTTTGATTCTATTAGTGAAGAGAGGACAAGAAAACAAGTCTGCGTTGTTTTATTTACTTTCACTCGCTGGAAAGTAAATTAAGGTTGCTTTCCAAAATCTTTCCCAGGTGGCATCTAGTTTGTAATGTTGGGACAGTCCTTAATTATCTAAAGAAAAATTTCTTACATTGATGTTTATCATACAATTGTATTTGGACAATTAAAAGTATGTGGATGCTTTTGGTGCTCTATAATTATTGTACTTGTGAAGATAAAGACAATATGTGTGGAAGAAATAAATTTTAAAAGGTCTTTTTCATAGAAAATTTCAAAAGGATTTATCATTTATATCTCGTTATCATACTAGGTTGAAATGTGCCAACCCATCAAACTTATCAATCATGGTTTGCTTTTTGAAATGCCTTAATAAGTGTATTTGGTAAATTGTAAAACAATGAAACCAACATCCGTAGAATCATTTATCTCGTAAGCTAAGATCTATATATATTATTACCAAGGATAACATAGCAATGGTAACAGGTCAACTATGACATTTTTAATAATATTATTTTTTTAATATTATAATGAGTGCTTTTATCTCAAATATGAAAGGAAGATGTTAAAAGGTCAACAAGATAATTTGGACCCAATATCCTAAACTAAGGTGGTTTTTTCTAAAACACTTATTAACATTCAAATGCTTGGAGATCATAATCTGGCTGTGATACCATCTTAATTTTCTATAAACTAGCTACGTCTGGAACATTGAGCAGCAGAGAAGAGAAGACGATGTTGATGTGTGAGTAGTGTCGGAGCTGATTTCATCATGGGTCTGTCATTGATTTCATTGAAGGCAACTCCCTTTTTATTCCACTATGAATAAAAGAAAGGTGAAGAAGTTATGAAAGTATTAGCTGTAATTTTTAATGGAGCTAAGCACTTAAGCAAGGTTTTCTTCTTGCTTTGTAATAATTCCACCTAAGGCTGACTATGACAGATGTTTTCGAGTATGAATATTTATTGGTAGTTTAATTACCATTTTTATTTATTTCTAAGTTTTGAATGTTTTTAATGAAGAACATAGTTCTTGACTGAGTAGTTTAATTACCTTATTAGGATTTGATTGTTTTAGGATAGAAAACATTGAAAGTGTGATTGATTTTGAACATAAGAGTAAAAGATGTGGTCAATAAGATGGTTATTCTTGGTGAAATGTTAAACATACAGGTTGATGTAAAAAATATATTAATGTCTCTAACACTAAGGTGAAATCATGATGCGATAATCAATGAAGAATATAAATATTTGACTACCCTTGAAATTGATCACCTTATTCAACCTCTTGCATCTTATGAAGAAAGATTAAGAGACCCATTTAGAGAAAGTGACAAGAAGTATTTTGCCTCAAAATTGAAGATCACAAAGAGTGAATGTGCCATCAATAATAATAAAATCTAAAAACAATGAAAAAATAAGAATCAAAATTATTCAATAAGAAATAGAGGAAGAAGAGGTGGTTTACCGACATGAAAACAAGTTAAAAGTATGTTTGAAAAAATAAATATTCAATGTTATTACTATAAAGTGTATGATCATTTTAAATGAGTATGTAGATTAAAAATATATAATAAAAGTAAAAGTGTTAATTATATTAATGAAGATGAGAAATCTTTTCCATATAATTTATTCTTTTCATATAACAAATTTAAAAACTATCTTAAATAAATTTGATATCTATATTTAGATTGTTTTCTGAAAAACAAAAATTTTGAAACAAAGATCAAACTTTATGATGATAAATATTTGTAAGTTGCAACAAAAGGAACTATAAAGATGAATGTTAAAGAATTCAAGAAATATGTTAATTATATTTATTGTACTCTAGAGTTAAAACATACTTTATTGAGTGTTAGAGGTAAGTACTGAGCAAAGTTTTTTTTAACAATTCCACCTAAGGTTGACTATGATGGATGTTTTCGAACATATGAACATTTATTATCATTTTTATTTCTTTCCTAGTTCTGGATTTAAGGCTGACTATGACGGATGTTTTCGAGTAAATGAATATATATTGATTTTTATTTACTTCCAAGTTTTGAATGTTTTTGTGAAGAATAGAGTAGATTTGATTGATGGAAATGAATTTGTTTTTAGGACTAGTTTTATCGGCACCTTGAGCTTTCCTATATTTGGGTGTGATATTGTAAGATGGAATGCATTTCATATGTTTATCATTTTGTTTCTAAGCTAAACTTAATCTTATATTTGGTTTATATGTTGGTTGATTTTAAAATTCATATTAAAAACTTCATTTTCTTAAATTTTTATTTGACTTTTTTTTCAGTATATTTTTTTTTCTAAATTTTGGTATTAATTTGTTGAGATTTTATTTAATTTTATATTTTGTGATATTTTTTATTTTTTAAATATGATCAAGATATTATTAATATAGTTTTAAATTGTTATTAATATAAAATAAACATAATTTAAATTTAAGTGAGATAATTTAAATTTAAGGGAGATAAATATATTTCATATTTATTAATTTTTTTGGTGAGATATTAAATAAATTTTATATAATAGACATATACTTTTAATTGATTTTGGATAAATAGATAGATAGATAGATAGCTAAATAAACAAATATATGGATAGATAAAACAGTAATTTATTTTCAAATGTAGATATTGAAAACTCAAAAAAATATTGAAAACTCGACGAAAGTAGATCGAACTTGAACCTACTTCTACTTCTTGATTAACAACTTTAATTAAATTTCTTAATCACTTAATGGAATAATTGAATTTTCTTTGCTTCTTTTAACAACCTTCCTTAATTGAATTAATTAATCACTTAATGGAATAATTGAATTTTCATTGTTTTTTCTAATATAATTTTTGAAGTCGAGTGAAATTGAAGGGTGAAAAAATATATGATTAATTTACAAATTTGAAGGTACTTGAAAAAATCCTTAAAAGCATCTTTCGCCCGATCCATAATTGTGCAAAACTCGTAACAATTAAAAGTTATCTTACGTCAATGGTACCATAATTGTAACAGTGAAAAGTTTACCCTACTTCAATGGCACAGTTTTTGTACCATATTATAAATTAAAGTAGGGGTTATAGTTTTATATGTTGTGTTAGATAAAATCAAATTCTCGCTAGTAAATGTTGATACAATAATGTATGGTTACACAGGCCATTTATTCTGACTGGAATGCTTATTTTTTATTGTTCTGCGTTCGTTACTTGCTCACTATTTATTGGGAAGTGATGAATTAATAGTTTTATTATAAATCAGAGATTGGAGGTGCAGATTCATTTTCACTATTTTATTGATGAAATTAGATTATGTATGTCTTTGATAAAATATATGGTTTTCGAGTAGGTTAATTTTATTTTTTTAATTAAATTGCTTATTAAATATAAAATGTAGTATGTGAAAAATTATGAAATGTTGCTAAATTTTGATAGACTTTAGGATGATAGGATGTACCTTAAGCATTGCACTTGTTTTTTTCATTTTGTTGTGTTTTTCTTGTGACTGTTTAATATTGATTTGTGTATCAATAGATTTTTAATTTAAAATTAATTTTTAACGAATTTATAAATATTGTGTATTTATTATTTATCTGTTATTCACATGAATATAATGAGCACTTGAAAAGTTTGTAGAGGAAAGGAAGTATTTATTGAAGTATAGAATTTAATTTTTAAACATACACCAAAAGATATTAAGTTGCGTGCATGTTATTGGAGATTCTCTAATCATTGAGGTTTGTTGTTTTTGAATATTTTTATTTTTTATGGGCTTGCCAGATATTAATATATTTCAATTATTATAAGATTTAATACATGTTTATAATATATGTTGTTTCGTGATAAATCATAAAATGTTAAAAGATTTACTTTGCCAATCAATGCGGAAATTGGACGTCAATCACTATGTGACTCTTTCATAAGGAAATATTTTCTTCATGTAGATATTTTGCCAACAAGACCTAGAATTGATGGCCATATAAAATGTCATGAGAGTTTATTACCTATGTGGCCACTTGTTGTCACTCAGCGCGGATTCTCAATATCTAATTCATATTGCACAATCACTCAGCGTCTTGCCATTTATAACTTCAATATAATCGTACACACTATTAGATCTCCACATACCGTAATTGTACAAAACTCATAACAGTGAAAAGCTATCTTACTTTACTGGTACCAAACTGACACACTTGTTGGATTATCTAACAGGAGCCGGTTGCTTTTGAACAAATGTATTGAACTGAAAAAGGTTAAAGGTCTGTTCTTAGAGATGAAACCTCACGGAAAAGCTGTCCCCTTGTGATGCCTACGCATATAGAGTGGCTACATACAGCTAGGACGTGTTCATAAGACTTTATATCTTATAATTGAATGTTCTCTTCAGGTCTTATGTAGATCCAAATTGAAGAGGAAATTATCGCTTTTGTGTTTTGTAGGAGTTGTTCAATTATTGATAGGGTGTTTTTTTAAATTATTGATAAGAGTGTTCTTTGTATTATGAGCCCAGTCTCCTTAAATTAATAATTTGATAGTTTTTTTTTTAAAGATTTAGGTGTCAATAATGTTGTTTTAATAGTTGTAATTATTATTATTTTTTTGTAATAGGGGGTTGGAGACTATTATTGTAATGTTGGAAGTTATTTATTGGTTTGTCATGATGGAGCTCCATGTGTAAAGGGATGGTTTAGTTGACAATTGTGTTCAACTACCTTATGATTAGGGTATTATAATTTCTCTAGCACCCCCTAAGACCACTTAAGATGGTTGGGTGGCACTCAATCTTCTTTCAGTTGAGCTTTTTGTTTAGAGCACATAACCTCCAAAGGATGTTCTACATCCACCACCTTCTCCAACTGTGACTTGTGCCTTGCTTTCTTATGATGTATTCATATAATTTTTGGGTTGTTGTGCATTGCCAAGTTGTTTAATTTAAGCTTTATTTTCTTACCAGCATAGAGCTTGACTGTACACACTAACCGTTTGTTTGTTTGTTTGTTTATTTATTTATTTATTTTTATTTTTATTTTATTTATTTATTTATTTATTGGTGGGGAGTTGGGGGTGGGGGAGCGACGTTGGGGCATGCAGGGGAGGCAGGGCTGGGGTAATTTATTTCACTTGTTTGGTTGTGGCCAGCTGGTAGAGGTGTTCCAATGGCTATGTGTTCACTTGTTCGGTTTTGCCCTCCATCAAGGTAGTTTTGCGGGCTATTTGATTTAGCTTCGTTGTTTTCATTGCAAGGTTTTACTAGTTCACATGTCATGGATTCCACCCAATTGCCTTACTATATAAAGTGATATTTGAATAATAGATGTGTTTCCAATAGTAAAATGTTTGTCCCTCATGGTGAGTTGGATATATATATATATATATATATATATATATATATATATATATATATATATAAAATTTGGACTATTAGTGCAAAGGCTTAAGTACAATCTTTTTTTTATCATTTGCATGCATAACTTAGTTTTACTCTCTATATTTAGCCTATACTTAGCATAATAAATTTGATGTATACTTATATTTGAGTTTAGCATCCAATTGGCATGTTATAAATCTGATTATCACCCTTGTGCATTATCATTTCTAGATTCTTAATTCTAGTATACTGCCAAGGTAAGATATAACCTCATATCCGTTTTAGGGTTAAACAATGATCATATGGACATATAATTCAACATAGATGCTGAATTTTACTAAAATATTATGTATATTGTAAATACAAATGTTGACACAGTGGATTGCATTCAGGGGTAGGACGCCTAGCTCCTGCCCGTCCGCACGCAACAGTGGAAACTCCCCTCTCACCTGTGGGACCATCGAAGCTGGAGGGGAGAGTCTCTAGATAAGGGCTAGCTCCCTCTGATGTATCTTTTAGGCCCTGGTTTCTCCTACTTCTAAAAAATAAAATGAAAAAAAGGGGGGATGAAATAGGAGAGAGAGATGCTGAAAATAGAACCTAAGCCTAAAAGATGAAAAGGTGATACACCAAAAAAGTTTGATCCACTCAACCTGAACATACACTTTTCACCAAGAAGCATCACCCATACACATCATCTAATGTGGGAAGCTCTTCTGCAACAGTGAGCTAGGGGTCCATGGAAATATAGGGAGGAAGGAACTACCAGAGGCATCCTCAGACACACTTATGACGACCTATTCACAAGAACCTACACTCCTCTAGGGACAATTCTGGCAAACCTGCAAAATAGAAGCTCACAATGCACTAGACATGCTGGAGTCATTCTATGAAAAGCATAAAAGACAATGACTTAACACAAAATAAATCATAGACATATGTGTGAGTGCAAGTCTAGATGGAGGTAAAAATGCTAAGTCTTGATTGAAGGTAAAATCTGGCAGAGTTCTACCTTATAAGCCCGAGAGATTTTTGGGCAGAGCTTTTGCCTTAAGGCTGAGAGAATGGATCCTTCTCAAAATGAGAATTTTACAATATATAGAAAGAGGGAGAGAACTTGGCACTTTTTGGGAAAAACTTTGGTGCTCTTTTTTCAAGTGGCCCAACATTAATAAGAAAACATGGCCACACCTCTTTTCCTATAAATAGACTGCAGTTTGTCCCCTCATAAATGCCAAATGGAGAAATCAGGCCACACCGCTCATTGTTTACACCGTTTGATGACCATCTAGCAATAACTCGCCACTTGGACTGCTTTGTCTTTTCTTGCACATTGTCTTTTTCCTGGTTGCTCTCTTTTTGGCTTTGTCACTTTTTTGCTTCTTCTAGTGGGTTGCTACATTCCTTAGGCTCTTTTATGCTTGCCTTGGCCACTTTCTGCTAATTTTCAAATAAGTGACACATGGTGTGTTCCACTATGAAATTGGCAGGACACGTGGTAGCATCTGCTTGACTCATAGAAGCTTTAGGTACCCTTTGAAGGTCCTACAAAAGAGGACATGTGTCGACGTCTTCTCTCTTTAGCAGTTCATCAGAGCCCACCACAGTGCTCACGAGACAAAAAGGGAGAGATGGTGGGTGTTGACACTTGTTAGCTTCCATCGAGCCTTTTAGGGGATACATGGCACGTTCCACTTCTTTTAGAGAAAACATGTCAAGCCTCCTGCAATTTCCACTTGGCACTTTCCACGCTCTGGCTCCTTTGGCCCTCAGGGGCTATCTTTTGGTGGGTCATTGCACTCCTTAGGCTCTTCCTGCTTGCCTTGGCCACTTTTCACCAATTTCAAATAAGTGACATGTGGCGCATTCCGCTGTGAAATGGGCAGGACACGTGGCAGCATCCACTTGACTTATGGAAGCCTTAGGCACCCTTTGAAGGTCCTGTGGAAGAGGACATGTGTTAGCTTTCGCTCTCTTTAGTAATTCATCAGGGGCCCACCACAGTTCTCGCAAGACAAAAGAGAGAGATTACGGGTGTTGACACTTGTTGGCTTCTGTTGAACCTTACAAGGGACATGTGGCACATTTTGTTGCTCCTAGAAAAGCATGTCAAAGCCTTTCATGGTTGCCACTTGGTGCCTTCCATGCTTTGGATTTCCTGGTGTAAAATTTAATGTTTGTGGGCCCCTCACAGTTTGAATACCAATGGCTAGTTTGTCGTGTTTAACTTTGACATTTTTGGGCCCATCACCCCATGGACTTTCCTTCAGCTTCTTGCTTCGGCCCTTTCTACAGACTTTTTCCTTCGGATTTCTTCCCCATGGGCTTTTTTCGTAGACAATTTTCCCATGGACAAAAAGTCCACAAGAATTGGCTGCTTTGATTTCTTTTGGGCTTTTCCCTAGGTCCTTTTCTCTCGCAGCCTTTATCCAAATATCTTCAAACTTTTTGTCTGAAGGAATGCCTTTGAACAAAAAGTATAAAAGAATTCACTCAATGACTTAAGTCTTTTTCCGCATTTTGAATTTCTTTGATTGAACCAAAAGCCGTTGAACCATTTGAACTGAACCGAAGTGTTGAACCTTGCCGATGAACTTAGCTTTGAACCAAAGTGATGAACTTTGTCGATTAAACCAAGAGTTTAACTTTGCCAAAGCATTGAACCAACTAAATTGAACCAAGCCTTTAAATTGAGTTGATGAACTTTGCAGTTGAACTGAAGCATTGAACCTAAGCGTTGAAACAAGGCATTGAACCGAAGCATTTAACTAGTTCAATGGTTCAACATTTCAAAGATGCCAACAAAATCAAAAAATTAAATGTCCCAAAATAGAAGGGATAGAAGGAGCAGGAAAAGAAACTGGAAGCAAACTACTATATACATCTAACCAAGAATATTTACCTCCCTCCTAGATCAAAGGGAAAATTTCTTAAGTTTCCTCCCTGGCTAGGAAACTTATGGTGCCAGACAAGTGGCTGAATGAAGTGGAGACTTGGTGACCTGTTGCTCTTGCCTATCACCTGGATTGGCTTGCATATGAGTGGATCAGAATCAAACATGCTCCCAACATATTTTTACTTTGCTTGTTCTTGAAATCTTGTTGAATGCTAGTTCTTCATGTTGGTGCATTTCACCAAGAAATTTGTGGCTATTGGCTCATCACCATAAGCCCTTTGATATGCACAGTCCCTCTGCAATGCATCATGGTTTGACCTGTTCCCTTCTGCTTCATTGAAAACCCTGTCAAACTCATCCTCTACTTCCTCTTGGCCTTCTTGAAGAAGGGTGACTATTGTGATGTCTGAAATATAATCACAAACTGATTTCTCATCCCATAAAACATCACCTCTTTGTTTAAAGCTCTCTTCTTCAAGGCTTTCCTCAAGGAAGACCAGCTTCTCCTTTTCCTCCTCAAAGACTAGAGTTTTTAGACGTTTAAAGGCATCCATCTAGTCCTCATCTAACTCAGGCTACTCAGCGTAGTCATCCTCTTCATCGAAACAACAAGGAAGTCCATCAAACAAAGGGGGAGAGAGCTCACCATGCTTAAGTTCCTCCTCATATTGCTGGAACATCTGCATGTATGCATGCCCTGTGTCTTCTCCATTACTGATGAGGTATTCACAATGAGCATCGATGATGATTTATTCCTCATCATCGCTCACTATAGCCTCTTGGAGAGCTGCAAATTGGATCTTTTACTCCTCCATGGCCTCCTGTAAAATAGGGTCCTCCTTGAGAAGGGATGAAGTGAAAAAACCATGTGGTAGAGGACACAGTCCTTGAGCTAGAATCAAATGATTCTCCTCTTTCCACTTGGCTAGCACTTCATCTATATTAGGTGTGGCCTGATATCTCTCTTGGGGGTGTGTAAGTGGGGTGTTTTCAGACATGGAATGTGCCATTGGGTCTGAACCGTCTATCACACATTGGCTGAGGAATCTCTCTCTGAATTCCAACTCTACAATTCTTTTGGCTATATCCTCTTGGAAGAGCCTTTATTTGAGGTCACCAGCATCATCATGAGTAGGAGCAACCTCATCTTCTTCAAGGTTTTGAGCAAAACCTTTCTTCTCCTCTTTCATGCCCCATGATTCTACTATTTTATTCCAGTTCAGGATCTCAGAATTGGAATTTTGCTCCTATGAATAGGCAGCAACTGTGTTTTCTCCAAAGTCTTGGGGCTCCTCCACAAGGTCTAAAAATTCCATTTCTCTTTCATGAAGCAGTCTCATTCTAGCCTCTAAATCCTTAATTTGCTTGGATAGATTATTCTGAAAGAGTCTTTCTTGAAGGTCACCAGCATCATCATAGAGATGGGTAGAAGCAATTTTGAGAGAGATGTGCTGGTTCAAAAAGTTCCCCCCTAAATAAGATTCATGATCTAAGGAGTTTAGAAGGTTCATCTCCATGGGAGGTTGTCCCAGTTCCCTTTGATGCTTGAAGGCTAGGCGCATGGGATCAAGAGCAGGGTTGATTGATGCATAGGATGAGCCAGAATGAGCAAGTGCCATCTAGTAGAAAGGATTTGGTGCACAAGAGGGGGCTTTTATTAGTATAGAAGGGGGTGCACAAGGTTGACTGCCTTGCATGGATGGATTCCTCCATTTTGCTACCTCCTCCTCCATGGATTGTAAGGCCTAAGCTTGCCTGAACAAGCATGCCTCTTTATACATCAGCTCCTGCTGATATCCATACTGCTCATCCAATCTGTTGATCTCCATTACCTACTCCTCAAACACCAGCGCCACCTCCATTATAGGTTGAAGGGCAACTAGGAGAGTTGCTTGAGGTGATTCTCTGAATATCTTGAGTTTGATCGAAGTCATATGAAGGAATACAAGACCCATGATTTTGTGCAAAGGAATTATACATACAAAAAGTGATTTCTTGATGGCACCAGGCTGCTTAACCAGCTGATTCAACTCAGAGTCACCATTGGTGTTGATATAAAATACTCCAAAGGCTGGTTGGTTGAAGAACACACCAAAAATTCTTCAACTCTTTGGACACAATTTGTCCTAGTTGGTTCCTTTGGGCATGCCAAAAACTATTGATGTAGTGGATTGCACCTGGGGGCAGGACGCAAGGTTTTATTTCCACCCTACATACAATCACAAAATGTAATCAATTTTTTGGGGGGAGTAAGTTCTTTATTAAAGTTACCATCTTAGCATTTAGACCCTATTAACGCAAGGGATATTAATAGAGGAGAAATAAAAATAGATTGTTCAAGTTAAATAATATGACATTGAGATCCTTTAAAATAAATGGAAGTAGATTATGACGGTAAATGTAGTATCCTTCTAGCAATAACTTTTATTATTTCAAGCCGTGCCCATCAACCAACCTACTTGGATACATGACCTTATATAAGACTACTTAACCCACATACCTCAACTAAACTCATGCAAAAAATTGAATATGGGGGGAAAAGTATTACTTGATCAGTTAGTAATGAAATCAATTTTTTCCAAGTAAATATTTTAATTGAGGGTGAGTCCCCCTTTTCTCAAAAGGTGATAGAGAATAACCATGTGTCTCCATCTTCAAGCCATGTTGGGTTCAAGAAAACATTTAGAAACATCAAAGTTATTTTTTTAAAGAAGGTATTAAAGGATGATATTATAATATGTATAAATGAGTATGACATCTGACAATAGAATAAGGGGAACAGTGTTCTTTTGCCAAGATTTTTGAATTAAATTTGGATCCACAACAAAAGTAATAAATTGTGTCAATAGACTTTACCTCAGGTCTTCCTACATCTAAGGGTAAAGATTAAATTATTTTGGTGGCAGATATATTGAAAAAATATACCCATTTCATTCCCCTAAGAAAGGTAGGGATGAATGGTCATAAGGTTGGTAAAAAGTATATCCAACATTTATTTGAGATAAATGAGATCTTTAAATTTATCATTTAAAATCATGATAAGATTGTTCAAATTCATTTATGATAGGATTTTTTTTAGTATGTAGGTGCTACATTTAACATGAGCACTACATACCACCCTCAAACATATTGGAAAATAAAGGTGGTGACAAAAATCTTGGAAGCATGAGCAAGTGGTTACAATAGCTACATTTGACAGAGTATTAACACAACCACATACCACACAATTAAAAAAACATGTCACCATTTCATTATTTATATGGTTAAGAGGCATAATCACCATTAGATTAGGTAATTCATAGGGTAAAGTTCCCAACAAAAGAGGAATTTTTGGAAGAGATGTAAAACATTATATAAGTATTGAGAGATAAGTTGGCAGGGAACACCAATCTGATGAAGCAATAAACAAACCAACACAATATAAAGAGGATTTTTGAGATCAAGTACATTTTATTCATACAGTTAAAATTATACAAATAAAATACATTGAAGGATAAAGAAATACATAAACTACAACCAAAGTATAATGTCCCGTGCCAGGTGCAAGCAAGGTTGGGGAAAGTTGTGTATGCATTGGACATACCAAATAAGTAAAGTTTCTTGATGTGTTTCATGTGTTATGTTTGAACAAGAAGATAGTGGTGCATATACATTTTGATGGCTGTTGAAGAAGGCAAACTTGTGCAATAACCAAACAGAATTGTCATGGAGGAATCCAAGAAGTTTTGAAATAGGGTAATGTGTATGTTGAAGGTGAAGTGTAAGGGGCTCCCCATGAAGGATGTAAATCGATAAATTAAGTAATTTGTGGAAAAGAATATGAGGTTGAAGAGGATTTAAAGTGGTGGGGGAGGTTTATAAGATGAAAGAGTGAAAAGTTTTTAAAAAAACATGCCCAAAATTCAAGCAAATCCTTAGGAATTAAAAAATGCCTCATTATCATTCAAGTAATTTTTCAGGTCATGGTATATGGTAGGATGGTCAAATTTTTTATGTATCAAATAGAGGTATTGACTTCTATTCTCATAATGAAATGTTTTACAATTTTAGAGTTTGACTACATTTTATGTAAAATCTCTTTAAGAGGGAGGGCATGTTGTATAACTAAACACAATGTATATTTGTGCATACATGTGTGCATGTGCCTACTTAGCATTATTTATATTATATTATATTTTAGGTGACTAGAGTTACTAAAGGGTTTGATCATGAGTTAGTATTTGATTGATTAGGGTCTGTAGTAGTTGAATACAAATGGGAGAAAAACCTTAAATAATGTATATTTTAACAATATCAACTTGATGAAAAAGTTAATTGCCATTGTGTGAGAGTTGTTTTATTACATTCAGATTTTTAGGTATAATCCACCTTCGAGAAAGCTCATGCTTCCATATTTTTTCATTTATAAATGTTTCACTATATTTTTTCAATTTTTTTTCCCAAATAACAATGTAATATTATACTAGAGTCCTTTAATCTTATAGGATTGAGCTTAAAAAAATGAAAATATCTAATCATGTGAAACTAGACTTAACTTAATTCCACTCTCTAATTTACAATCAATATAGAATCTAAATAATAATAATAATAATAATAATAATAATAATAATAATAATAATAATAATAATAATAATAATAATAATAATAATAATATCTTTCCAAAAATTATTATTATTATTTGGGTCATAGCATTGGTTTCCAATAATTTCATTCTTGATGATAGGTTTAATTTTGAGAATATACCAATTTTTTAATATACTTTTAGTATGAAAAAGTTAATTGAACTAATATATTTAACCAAATTTATTAAATGTTTATTTTCAAATGAGATATTGAGAACTTCAAAAAATAAGATAAAATTCAATCCAATCTCACATGAAGTAAGCAAATATCCCTTAAATTATGATGTAACAATTAAAATGGATACATCCATATTGAAATAACTTAAATTCAAAATCGTAGTAGAAAAAAATAACATTAACTAAAAGAAATGCCATACAAAAATTAAAACTCCTAATTATTTTTTTCATAAGATATAGGCCAACCAGTTCCACAATTATCATATATTAAAAATATATATAATAAACATACATCAGACAA
This sequence comes from Torreya grandis, assembly GCA_037957365.1. Lineage (NCBI taxonomy): Eukaryota > Viridiplantae > Streptophyta > Pinopsida > Cupressales > Taxaceae > Torreya > Torreya grandis. The sequence continues at coordinate 4,689,697 of JARHVA010000077.1, forward strand.
CTAGCCTAATTAAATTATTAATCGCTAAGTGGAATAATTAAATTTTCTTTGTTTCTTCTACTATAATTTTTGGACTAGAGTGAAATCCAAGAGGATCAAAAATAATGTGATTGCTTTACAAATCCTTAGGAGCATCCTTCTCAACATCCTTGCTTTATTAAGTTTTTATGATCCAAACTGATAACAGTGAAAAGCTATCTTACTTTAATAGTACCAAACTAACATACTTGTTGGGCAATCTTTAAGTAGCTGGTTGCTTTTGAACAAATGTATTGAAGTTAAAAAGGTTAAAGGTCTTTTCTTAGTAATCAAACCTCAAAGAAGTTGTCCCCTTGTGATGCCTATGCATATATAGAGTGTGGCCATAGAGACCATTCCTATCCTAGATCCTAAAACATAAATTTTTGTTTTTTATTTTTTTTCTAATATTTGTTTGTGAATATAATTCGAGTATATTTTATCTTATGAGATATCCTTTATCAAACAAATAAGAATCTAATCATATGAGTTAGGTATTCTTTTGTCAAATAAATAAGAATCTAAATATATGGGTTAGGTATTTCTTTGTCAAACGGACAAGCGTCTAACCAAACGGGTTAGACATCTAGACATGAGTAAGGTATGCTCTGGGTAGACACTTGACTCATCAAAATCAACCGGATCCTAAGTCGGTCACTATTCACCACTCATCTCTACTAGATAAAAATCGAGTTTTTCATGACACAGTGGCATGTATGAAACATATAATAAAAGGTTGCATTTTGCCTTAGAATTTGGCCTAAAGCCTCAAGAACTATGATAATCCAACCGGGATCCTTCTGAGTATATCACAGAGTTCTTATCTTTGCTTTGTATATCTAAATTAGGACCTTATTTTGATGGTCTTACTTTTTCATTTAGCTTTAATCTTGTTTAGCATACAAACTCAAACCCCATCCTATTCACCTATGTGTTGGAAGCATCTTTCACTTCTCAGAATTTCTACATATCTGCTTCCAAATAGGACCAAGGTGTAGTATGCATGTAGTTCTATATTCTACTCTAAGTTTCATGTGAACTGTGAATTTGGGTATGCAACGATTGTTAGGGCCTAGTTCATTTTAACGTGAGCATTGCTTACCACCCCCAAACAAATTGGCAAATAAAGGTGGTGAACAAGGGCTTGGAAGAAAATAGATACAATAGCTATGTTTGACTAAGTATTAACACAACACCACATTCCACAACTAAAAAATATTTCAACATTAAATTTTTGGTATGGTTATAAGGCACTATTAGCATTAGATTGGGTAATTCATAGGGTAAAGGTCTCAACAACAAAATAAGTTGTGGAAGAGATGTAGAACATTCTAAAAGTAATGAGAGATAAGTTGGTGGGGAGCACCAATAAGATAAAGCAACAAACAAACCAAGATAATATATAGAGGAGTTTTGAGGTCAATGACAATATGTTTGTCCCAACCAAAGCATAGTGTCCCATATGAGGAGCATGCAAAGCTTGGGAAAGTTCCATATGCATTGGACATACCAAACAAGGGAAGGTTTCATGATGTGTTTCATGTGTTATGTTTAAATAAGAAGATAGTAGTGCATTTAACATTTGATGGTTTATGAAGAATGAAACCTTGTACAAGAGATAGAGAGAATTGTTAGGGAAGAATCCAAGAAGATTTGAAATAGGGTAGTGTGTATGTTGAAGGTGAGGTGGAAGGGGATACCATGGAGGATGCAAATCTCTAAACTAAGTAATTTTGGCCAAGCATCAAAGGCTGAAGAGGATTTCAAGGGGGTACGGGGTAGGGGGAATCCCGACATGATAAAAAAATGGTGAATATGGAGGGAATAAAGAAAGAGTGAAAGTTTGTAGGAAAAACATGCCAAAAATGCAAGTGAAGCCTTAACATTTTTTTAAAAAATCCTCATTCTCATTCTTGAGTAATATGTCAAGTCATGGTATATGGTAAGGTGATCAAATTTTTCATGTATTAGGTAGAGTATTGAGTTCTATTCTCATAATTAAATGTTTTACACTTTTAGATTTTGTCAACCTTTGAGGTAAAAGCTCTTTAAGGAGGAGGGCATGTTGTATAGCTAAACACAATGTATATTTGTAAGTGTGTGCATGTGCATGTGTGTGTGTGTGTGTGTGTGTGTGTGTGTGTGTGTATTTGTGTGTGTGTGTGTGTGTGCGCTTTTTTAACATTATTTATATTATATTATATTTTATTTTGGGTGCCTAGAGTTATTGAAGGGTTGAATCATGAGTTACCTTTAGATTGATTAGGGTTTATAGTCACTGAATACAAATAAGAGAAAAACTATAAATAATAAATGTATTTACAATATTAACATGATGCAAAATATATCCCCTATTATATGAGAGCTATTTTATTAAATTCAGATTTGTATATACAATCCATCCTCAGGAAAATACATGCTTCCATATTTTTTTAATTTATTAAGATTTCACTACATTTTGCAGTTTTGTTTTCCAAATAACAATGCAATACTGAACTAGAGTCCTTTAATCATATAGAATTGAGTTTAACAAAATTGAGATTCACTAATCATGTGTTAATACACTTAACTCAACTTAATTACACTCCTCAAATTTAACATCGATTTATAATCTACCTAATATAAATTAATAATGATAATATCATTCCAAAAATAAATATTATTATTATTTGGTTCATAGAATTGGTTTCAATAATATCATTCTTGATGATAGGTTTAATATAAATATTGGAAACATCAAAATTTAAAGTTTACCTAACTGTACAAATTAAATCAATGCAAAAGAATGCTCAAAGACAAGTCTATTAGTGAAGAGGGGACAAAAAACAAGTCTGCGTTGTTTTATTTACTTTCACCGCTGGAAAGTAACGTAAGATTGCTTTCCATAACCTTTCCCAGGTGGCATTTAGTTTGTAATGTTGGGACAGTCCTTAATTATCTAAAGAAAAATTTCTTACATTGATGTTTATCATACAATTGTATTTGGACAATTAAAAGTATGTGGATGCTTTTGGTGCTCTGTAATTATTGTACTTGTGAAGTTAAAGACAATATGTGTGGAAGAAATAAATTTTAAAAGGTCTTTTTCATAGAAATTTTGAAAAGGATTTATCATTTATATCTCGTTATCATACTAGGTTGAAATGTGCCAACCCATCAAACTTATCAATCGTGGTTTGCTTTTTGAAATGCCTTAATAAGTGTATTTGGTAAATTGTAAAACAATGAAACTAACATCCGTAGAATCATTTATCTCGTAAGCTAAGGTCTATATATATTATTACCAAGGATGACATAGCAATGGTAACAAGTCAACTATGACATTTTTAATAATATTATTCTTTTATATTATAATGATTGCTTTTATCTCAAATATGAACGGAAGATGTTAAAAGGTCAACAAGATATTATGGATCCAATATCCTAAACTAAGGCGGTTTTTTCTAAAACACTTATTAACATTCAAATGCTTGGAGCTCATAATCTGGCTGTGATACCATCTTAATTTTCTATAAATTAGTTAGGTCTAGAACATTGAGCAACAGAGAAGAGAAGACGATGTTGATGTGTGAGTAGTGTCGGAGCTGATTTCATCATGGGTCTGTCATTGATTTCATTGAAGGAAACAACTTTTTTATTCCACTCTGAATAAAAGAAAGGTGAAGAAGTTATGAAAGTATTAGCTATAATTTTAAATGGAGCAAAGCACTTAAGCAAGGTTTTCTTGTTGCTTTGTAATAATTCCACCTAAGGCTGACTATGACAGATGTTTTCGAGTATGAATATTTATTGGTAGTTTATTTACCATTTTTATTTATTCCTAAGTTTTGAATGTTTTGAATGAAGAACATAGCTCTTGACGGAGTAGTTTAATTACCCTACTAGGATTTGATTGTTGGAAATGACTTTGTTTTATGACTGGTTTTATTAGCACCTTGAACTTTACTATATGTTGTGATCGAGAGCTTTCTAAATTATTTCATATTTATCCATGGTGCCAAACTAACCCAAATATGTGGTAGGATAGGCTTGATGGAGAGGAGAGGGATAAGAAGTGAGCACTTAAAAGTGGTAGGGGAAATATGAGGGCTAAGAAGATGAAGAATGGTATTCCAGAAAAAAGTTATCTTTCTAAGTGGATTTATAAAACATGTTATTGTAAGGTGGTAAGGAATTGTAAGAGGGGGCAACAACCAATGCTAGCAAGGGTGAAGTATACATGGGTCGCTTATTGGCTAGAACATTTTAAAGAGGAGTGAAAGGTGGTGATGTGTGGTTTACCAAGTGGGGTAAGATGAAAAACCCCAAATGGGTATTTACACATGAGGTTGGTAAGATGGGGGAATGTTCAATAACATAGGATTGTGCACCTCATAAGAAAATATATCACTAGGTTTTTGGCTCGATATGTAACCATTAGGGTAATTAGGTTGGTATTAGGGTAGTTTGTAATATGTCACTAGGATGGGAATACTAGAGGAATAATCTTGATTGTTCAGGTTCGAGGTCATCCTTTGTTTCAAATAACCATTTCAAAGAGATCCTTGATTACCCTCTATATCTCAAATGTGACTAATATGTGTCTGATCAAGGTAGAGATAGCTCATTTGGTGTTGCATTAATTGTTGGTTTGGGAGCCTCTCTCATTGGAGGCTCTCAGTGAAAGGATTGATAGCCTATGATTAATTAATCTCTGTTAGATGATTCATGAGAAATCGTCATGGGATTATCTAGTCGTGTGAAAGTGTTTTGGTTATTTTTCAAGGGAATTAGGGGTAATTTGTATCTACTCAAATCATCTTATAACAAGCGGACTTTCTAATAATACTAATTGAATATTTGCATGCCTTCAATGTAAAGGGTTTGTAAGACAATGTGAGGTGTAAGTTAAATTTTAGGATAGATCCCACCTCTTTCAGTAAGGGTAATGTTTTTGAATTCAAGGTAGTTTCTAGAGGTTTTATAATGATCTCATAGTTCTTATCTTGTGATTCCATGAGATTTATTTTTCAAGATAGAAGAAAAATATTTTTAAAATTTGTTCTTCATATTTTAGGTGGAGTTGTTATTCCATTTAAAGAAAGAAGCTTCGCTTGGAGGTTGGATAATCCTTATATAAGATTTAAGGTATAAGGTCCTATCAAACTTCTATCCAGGTATATTATGTTGGTGTGTGTACATTCAAATAAAAAATGAAAGATGAGAGAAGGATGGAGGAAAGAAAGAAATGAAAGAAAAGGTGAAACATTGAAGAATCCTTTCACATCAATTTCACCAAATTTGTATATATATAAAGTAACATTTTAACCTTTGTACATTAAAATTATAAATATTTAACTCATAAATTTGATTTAAAATATGATGTGATGAGTGGTTTAATGGTTAGGTTTGTTTGGTTGAGGATTTTCAATCGAAAGGGCTAGTTGATTAGGTCAAGCTATTGGCATGGGGTTTTGACTAGTAGGTGGAAAAGGTTGCTTTTGTTGATATAAAAATGTTTCACCTACATCGTATTAATCATTTAAGGTATTACATTGAGATGTGGCAGTGTTCCAAGAACCATTAGAGATGACAAGGATAAGGTAGTGAAGCTCTTGGTCTATACTTAATTCTAAAAATTGAGCGAATCTAGGTTGAATAACTCTAAGGATTTGGATTGATTTGTTCGGTTGGGTTTACCTATAATATGTCATAAACAAATTTAATGAAATATGATGAGGCTAGACCTAAGGATAAAAGAGATAGAAAATTATAATTTCAAGTTGTTGGCTTGGCAAACTAGAAGATAGACTTGTCTTATTGGTTTTGCATCTACTAGTCATTTTTGTTTGCCAAGAATGTTTAATTAACTAATAATAAGGTTGGGAAGACAAGTCGAGTGAAATACGTCTAGTTGAAGCTCATAATACATCTCATTTTAGATGTTGTTCACCAATTCAAGGCCTGGCATTCAAGGAAACATTCCTAATCTATGAAAATGAGCTTGTTCAAGAAGTGTCATTCACAATTGAGGAAAACATTTGTTTTTAAGTTTAAAAGTGTGTTTTATTTATTTAGGCTTGATATGTAGTTCATTTAATTTTATTTTAAAAATAGGGTTTTTGCTGATTTATAGTTGGTGTAATGTTTAGCAAGGTTTAGGCTTGTTTGTACTTACAACAAGGCTTTTTTAAATGATAGAAGACTATAACACCTCTGAAATTCAAGTAGTGAAAAAAAAAGTAATCAAATATTTTGTCTTTTTATTATTTTATTGGATTCTTGTACATGTAATGCTAATCAAAATTGAATTTAAATCAAGCAATTCAAATACTTATTTTCTTTTGGCTTTTTCTTAATTTTAAGAGTTCAAAAAATTGTTTGTGTTTGTTAGAATGGATTTTTTTCTCTTTAATAATTTTTTATGTATAAAACAAAAATCTAATATGTAGTTTGAAACTCTAAATGTGATAATTAAACACTAAACATACCATTTAGATTTTGTATATATGTAATGTAATTTCATAATTTTAAGATCTAGTTAGATGAAAAGCTGAATGTAAGTTCTTTGGATCTTGATTGTTGTAAAATCTTGTATGCAAATAAAATTTATATGAAAATTTAATGAATTTTTATTTATAGTTATTATCTATGAATTTATATCACTTTATTAGCATGAAATAAAGTAAAACAACTCTAAATCCAAATTCTCTTTTTGGGGATTTTATGATTTTGTATGCAAGTCATTTTTTTGTGTTGTGTGAGAGATTTGTATGTCCTAAAAATAAAATTTTAAAGTATTTTTATGTAATTGAATGGAAATTTTACCTATATATCATTGATATAATATGCACACTATTGTTCTTTAAGATCTACATCATGTGAATGAAAATATGAAAGGCCTTTAGCTTTTCAATGAAAAAGAAATAGAAAAAGAATGAAATATTATTGAGAATTTTCTAAATGAATATTTTAAAATAAAAATAATACAATAAAATAATAAATTTAATCTAATGAATAAAATAATTAATAAAATAAAGAGGAAAATATATATTCTAACCTGACCAAAGTAGAGATTAGATGGGGGGAAAGAACATGGTGGAATTATTGGATCTGTAGCTAATTGGATCCGATTATATAATTCAGTAAGTGATCCAAGAAATCTAAAACAAGATGAAACACAAATAGGACAAAATCAAAATCACAACTTGAATAAAGAGACAATTGAGTAGTATTTGGTTGTTGACAAATAATAGAGTATTGGGTTGCAAGCTCATGGGTATCTCTTTTTAATTCTTATGGGTGACCCAAAGATTACAATGAAACTTGGGTTGACCTATTAAAAATCAATAAAATGAATTTTGTACCTATATAAAACCTATATGTTACATTCTCTGCTACATTTTTTTAGATATAAAATTCAAGGAAAAATGAATTAATTGTAAGAAAGAATAAGAACTTGCAAGTAGAAGTTAATTAAAAGGTAGAAGTTAAGAAAGAATAGGAACTTGCCTGAGATCTTATTAGAGTTAACTTAAAGGTAGATCAATATTGATTGAACATGATTGAGATTTATTGGATCATTAGGAGGATATGAAAAATAGAGAAGGCAAATGATTGAAATCATGCAAAACACATCAAAATTTGTGTCTTAAGTTTTGTTTGCAACATGTATGCAATAGTAGCAAAAATTTTGTTCAATGAAGATAATGGTTATGAAACCATCATTATAGTTAGAGAAATAACCACATATTTTATAAAAAAAATGCCATGGCAATTTTTAGAACTGATACAATGGCTGCACAAATCACCAAGGTGATTATATAAAATGTAGTGGCAATTGCATAAAACACCACAAAAAATTTGCCATGCCATATAGAACCCTGAAGTTAGAAGGAAAAACACTTGGGAAATGAAAATTTTAAAGTTTACAAGAGCCAAAAAGGCAAAACAATGGAACAACTTATCCATCATGCTTTGCTTTGTGAAATACAAAACAATGGAACAACTTATTTTAAAGCAAAGAAGATACAACGATGTTGATGTGCAGGAGCTGATTTTAGCATGGGGAAGCCATTGGTGTCAGTGAAAGCAGCTTCTTTCAAATTTTTGTAATTGTGGCGAAAAAATTATTAATATAATTTAATATTATCGATATAGAATAAACATAATCTAAATTCAAGTGAAAAATAGATATTTTGATAAATCAGATTTATATTTATTATTTTTTTTGACATTATTTATGGATCCGATCACAGCGGCTTCTCTATTAAATGTATTCCTATTTAATTTTAAGAATATATCAAAATTTTAATATATTTTTAGTATAAAAAAATTAATTGAATGGATATAATCAACTGAATACACTAAATGTTTACTTTTAAATGAAGTATTGAGGACTCGAAAAAGGTAGATCCAACTTCAACTTAACATATAATAAGTAAATGTTTTTGGAGTTGTGATATAATGATTAAAATAAATACAATTAATTAAAAAATTCATATTCAAATTTACAATAATAAATATAATATTAACTAAAAAAAATGATAAAATAAAATTCTAAAAATTGAAACTTTAATTTATTTTTACAATAAAATATGAATCAAGTAATTCCACAATTATCATATGTCAAAACAAAATATGATAAACATTTGTTTAAGTCAACAACCCTAATTAAATTATTAATCATTAAGTGAAATAATTGAATTTTCTATTTCTTCTAATATAATTTTTGGACTCGAGTGAAATCCAAGAGTGTCAAAAAAAATATGATTGCTTTACAAATCATTAGAATCATCCTTCTCCACATCCATGTGTTTTTAAGTTTCTATAATTGTGCAAAATTCATAACAGTGAAAAGCTATCTTACTTTAATGGTACCAAAATGACACACTTGTTGGACTTGGTGAAAAGCATATAGAGTGGCTATATACAGCTAGGACGTGTTCATAAGACTTCATATCTTATACTTGAATGTTCTCTTCAAGTCTTATGTAGATCCAAATTAAAGAGGAAATTATAGCTTTTGTGTTTTGTAGGAGTTGTTCAATTATTGATAGGGTGTTTTTTTTTAATTATTGATACGAGTGTTCTTTGTATTATGAGACCAGTCTCTTTAAATTAATAATTTGATAGTTCTTTTTTTCTAAGATTTAGGTGCCAATAAAGTTGTTTTTATAGTTGTAATTATTTGTTTATTTTTTTTTTTAATAGAGGGTTGGAGACTACTATTGCAATGTCAGAAGTTATGTATTGGTTTGTCAAGATGGAGCTCCATGTGTAAAGGGATGGTTTAGTTGACAATTGTGTTCAACCACCTTATGATTAAGGTATTATAATTTCTCTAGAACCCCCTAAGACCACTTAAGATAGTTGGGTGGCACTCAATCCTCCTTCAATTGAGCTTTTTGCTTAGAGTACATATCTTCCTAAGGATGCTCTACATCCACCACCTTCTCTGACTATGACTTGTGCCTTGCTTTTCTGATGTATTCATATGATTTTTGGGTTGTTGTGCATTGCCAAGTTGTTTAATTTGAACTTTATTTTCTTACCAGCATAGAGTTTGACTGTACAAACCAACCGTTTGTTTGTTTATTTATTTTTATTTTTTTTATGGTGGGGGATGGGGAAGGGAGGTTGGGGCATGTAGGGAGGCGGGGCTGGGGCATTTCATTTCACTTGTTTGGTTGTGCCTAGCTAGTAGAGGTGTTCCAAGGGCCATGTGTTCACTTGTTTGGTTTTGCCCTCCATCAAGGTAGTTTTGTGGGCTATTTCATTTAGCTTCGTTGTTTTCATTGAGAGGTTTTTCTAGTTGAAATGTCATGGATTCCACCCAATTGCCTTACTATATAAACCGTTATTTGAATAATAGATGTGTTTCCAATAGTAAAATGTTTTTCCCTCATGGTGAGTAGGGTATATATATACATACATATATATATATATATATATATATATATATATATATATATATATATATATAATTTGGTCTATTAGTGAAAAGGCTTTGGTTTATTTCCATTTAGTTATTTTTTTATGAATAATAATAGAAAATGCTTTGGATTTTTCTAAGCATCTTCTCATTGAACTTTGGGATAACAAAGTTACATAAACTTTTACTAGGTCATCTAACTAGCATTTGCCCCAAGGTGAAAGTTATGTCAGAAGGGAGGTAATTTTTTGTGTTGATAAAGTAAGGTTTTGTAATAGGAAAGTGTCTAAATAGGTAGTTGTACCTCAATCGAAACCTATGTCTCTTGACCCATATAACTTTTTGTGTATGAAGTGTTAAGAAATAATGATGATATTTTGGGTGTAGATGATGGCGAAAAATGAGGTTATGCTCCTTCATAGAACAATGCATTGTGCTAGGAGGGGGCATTCTATTTCACAATGAGCTTGAGCAATAAAAAATTGTGGGGAAGGGAAAGGGCATACAAAACATGAAAGTAGTGAAATATTTCAAACTGCACTAGGTGGTGATGGTGAAGGGCAATGATAGGGTGTTTCAGGTGATGGACTTGAAGAAGGCCAAGTGGATACAAGTGCAAATTTCAATGGCATGTCATATCTATCAGTGTAACTTGTATCTTCCACAAAATTATTTCAATCACCCAATACATTATTGAAATAGTGGGCATCATAATGAAAACAAGAGTATGATATCTAACAAGTCATGTAACAACATAGATAATGCACCACGTGTCAATTTAGATGAGTCCTCCTCACATAGATCAATGCCACACTATATGAAGGAACAAACAACCTCATTTTCCACTATCAATTCAATAATAAATAAAATATTAAATTATTACTTAACAATTTGTGTGCAAAAGGTCATATGGGATCGTGATCATGAGATTCAAGTTAGGTACAACTACTGATTTAAAATCTTTCCCATTAAAAAAATTGACCTTACAAAACATAATATTACATCCTTCTAGTGTAATTTGCACCTTAATAGAAATTTATAGTTATAATCTTCTATGAGTTTTATTTCCCTAACCCTACATTTGATACAATTTAACTAAGGTCAAATTAATTTTGATTTGGGATAAAGACGTGTCAATGTGGTTGTAAAGGATATTTATGGATGATATAGCACCTTAGTCTTGTATACTTGGAAAACACATATCTTGGTTGTTTCTCTTAGTTCTAGACCTTTCTCACTCCATAAATCTTGCATCTGCTCTATTTTGTGCCCTTTGTCCTATATTTTTTAGTTCTACCAGTCTTATGTTGATGACTCAGGCCTTCTATCTTGCCCAGAATGCTTAAAATGTACTTATCTTCCATCTCTACAAGTTTTGAACATGTACCTACTTTCTTGTTCCCTAGACACTAATGTCCAAGATAAACACTAGCATTGACGTTAGTGTCCTGACCCGATGTAAGTGTCTATTGCCCTAAAGTCATCTATTTTGCAAATGAAACATATCCTAATGGATGGCTTATGTGTTTTAATGTGAGTTATTAGTCTAAAGGGACTAATATAAATACAAGATCAACTTTTAATCATTTCTCACCTACAAGACCTAGCAAAAGACCAAACAAACCAAGGCAACTTATCAAAAACACTTTATCAAGCATTCAATTGAACAAAGATTTCTTATTTCCATACCATTCATAGGTACATCATATCTAAAAATTAGAAGTACTAAATAAACATTCCAAGAGCCTGATTTACCAAGTTAAAAACTAGGTAAATACTATATTTGCTTTCCACATATATTACATGATTCACAAACAAGCCAACATGTAGGAAATAAGTACATGAGTTTAAGGACCTCTTATTAAGTATTGTCTATGTAGGCAATGCCCACTGATAGCGGGTTCCTTGGGGTCAACTCGACTCTATGTGCCCACTAACCCATTTTTCTCCAAGATCATAATAAAGATGAAGAACTAGGGTTTTGACATTTCATGAGTAACAACATTCCATGACCTAGATTTACATACACCAGAGCGAAGGTGAAGTCAAACCCAAAAGCATCCAAGTGGTCATATCATTTTCCAATAGGTATTCCATCTATGACACTTCCATCAAACCCAAACAGTAATGTTGATGCAACCATTTCATGCTGACAATAGTGTTCAGAGCTCTAGTAGCATCAGATCCAAATCTAACAATTGTTTCATACCAATCTTCTAGACTATCTTCCACCTTTTCTAGATCCAACACTGTGTTAGCATCAGAACTAGTTAAGTACATTCCTTTTTTTTCATTTGCATGCATAATTTAGTTTTACTCTCTATATTTAGCCTATACTTAGCATAATAAATTTGATGTATACTTATATTTGAGTTTAGCATCCAATTGGCATGTTATAAATATGATTATCACCCTTGTGCATTATCATTTCTAGATTCTTAACTCTTGTATACTGCCAAGGTAAGATATAACCTCATATCCATTTTAGGGTTAAACAACGATCATATGGACATATAATTCAACATAAGTGTTGAATTTTACTAAAATATTATGTATATTGTAAATACAAACACACACACACACACACATGAATGAGGACAACATTGGGGAAGTGCATCCATCAATAGAAGATCATCACAGACCAACTATGAGTGGAAAGTTGTGAATAATAATCATGGGGGAACCAAATGACCAATTAAATTACAATTGGAAGAAAATGTTGAGACAACCAAGATGATAAGAGGCAAGTCAACCCATCTCTTTCATAGGAGGAGAATGAGGGTATCCATATTTCATTCGAGGGATTATACAAGTAAATAGTCATAGATACATGATTAAACTCAACATCAAATACAAGATGTAGTAGTATGATAGATCTTTGAAAATCATAAAATTTAACTTTAAAAAATCAACTCATTATAACAATAAAATATTAAATGAGGTCCAAATCAACTTAGAGTATGAGTATTAGTCCACAGTGCGGGAAGAGAGCTCATGACAGCTAGGACATGTCCATAAGATAATTTATATCTAATACTTAATGATAATATCTTCAGTTCTTAAGTGGATCCAAATTGAAGGGTAAATGATAGCATTTGAGTTTCAAAATTTGTAGGCGTTTAATAGAGTATTTTTATATTATGAGTCGACTCTTTTTGAAATAACAATTTTATGGTTCCCTTGTTTTAATATTTAGGTGTCAATATAGTCATTATTATAATTGTAACCACTTCTTTTCTCTTCCTTAATAGGGGGTTAGAGTCTACCACCGCAATGTGGGATGACTTTTACTGGCTTATCGTGATATAGCTTAATGTGTAAAGGGGTGGTTTATTTGAGAGTTATGTTCAACCACTTTATGATTAGGGCATCACAATTTCTCTAGCACCAATTGAGACCATTTAAGATGGTCAGGTTGCACCCAATCCTCTTTTAGCTGAGTTTTTTTCTTGGAAATCCTAGCTTCCTAAGGATGTTCTATATCCGACACCTTCTTCAACTATGACTTGTGCCTTGCTTTCTTATGATGTATTCATATAATTTTTGGGTTGTTATGCATTTCCAATTTATTTAATTTGAAATGTATTTTCTTACTAGCATAGAGTTTGATGATACACACCAATTATTTGTTTTGTTTTTTCTTTTTCTTTTTGGGAGGGGGTGCATTTCACCTATTTCGCTATGTCCAGCTAGTAGAGGTGTTCTGAGGGCCATGTTTTCACTTGCTTAGTTTTGCCCTCTATCAAAGTAATTTTATGAGCTATTAGATTTAGATTTTTTATTTTAGTTGTGAGGTTTTGCTATTTGGTGTCATGGATTCCACCTGATTGCATTACTATGTAAACTGCTATTTGATTAATAGATGTGTTTCCAATAGTGAAATGTTTGTCCCTCATGGTGAGTAGGGTATATATATATATATATATATATATATATATATATATATATATATATATATATATATATATATATATATATATATATATATATATATATATATATATATATAATTTGGTATGTTAGTGTAAAGACTTTGGTTTATTTTTTATTAGCTATTTTTTAATGAATAACAATGGAAAATATTTTAAAGTTTTCCAAGCATCTTCTCATTGAACTTTGGGATAACAATGTTGCATAAACTTTTACAAGGTCATGTAACTAGCATTAGCCCCAAGGTGGAAGTTATGTCAGAAGGGAGGTAATTTTTTGTATTAGTAAAGTAAGATTTTTTTAACGTGAAAGTGTGTAAATAGGTAGTTGTACCTCACTCAAAACCTATGTCTCTTGACATACCATAATTATACAAAACTCATAACAGTGAAAAGTTTATCTTACTTCAATGGCCCACTTTTTGGACAATCTAAGAAATGTTTGATTGTATTTGTACAAATGTATTGAAGACAAAAAAAGCTTGCAGATTTTTTCTTAATAACCTATTTCACAAAAAACTAATCTCCTAATGACATCCATTCATATAAAAAGAGTTGATATGTATGTATGTATGTATGTATGTATGTATGTATGTATGTATGTATGTATGTATGTATGTATGTATGTATGTATGTATGTATGTATGTATGTATGTGTGTGTGTGTCTGTATGTATGACATGTTATAAGACTATTTATTTTTTAAGCTACTAATAAGGTGAGTGATTTTTATTACTTTAGTTTTTATGTAGATCTAAGTTTAGAAGGAAAATGTGGTATTTGAGTTTTAACACTTCCAAGATTTGTTCAACTATTGACAAAGTGCTCTCTACATTATGAGTTGAGTCTGCGTAGACTAACCACCTCATGACTCTTCTCTTCTAACATCTAGGTGTGAGAAGAGCCACTCTCATAATTGTAACAACTTCTCCATTCCTCAATAAAAGGTTGGAGTCATCAACCACAATATGGGAAGTTTTTCACTGAATCATAGTGATGGAACTCCTATGTAGAGGGTGGTCCTTGATTGATAGTTATATTCAACCACCTTTTATTTAGGGCATCATAATTTCTTTAACACCCATGAGACCACTCAAGATGATTAGATGATGTCCAATCCTCCTTTATTCTAACCCTTTACTTAAATATCTAACCTCAAAAAAAAAAAAAAAAAAAAGATTACATCCACCACCTTATAAAACTGTGACTTATACCTTAATTTTTTATAATAACTTATACATTAATTTCTTATGATATATTCTTATGATTTTTTGAGATTGTATATTACCAACAATTTTTTGGGATTGTATCTCCTTACCAACGTAGATTTTGACTGCACATACCAACTTCCTCCCCTCTTCTCCTATAACCATCTTTATATTGCTATTAATATTTAATTAGTAACAAATATATCCATGTGTTCCAATGGGAAAAAAAATTGTGTATATAAAAAAGGTAATGGTTTGTTTTTTTATAACGTGTAACAAATATCCATAGAAAAAGTTTGTCCCTAATGGTGATTGACATTATTTCTGTAATATATATTTTATAAAAATATAAAATAAAATAATTAATTATCTTTCCTTTAAATGAACTTAATATATGTGATTAAATATTAGGGAAAATCCAATTTTTATTAAACTTAAAAACATATATTTTTCACTCTTAAATTGTTTATACTAATAGAAAAAGGTATATATTTCATGGCTGTCACAAATAAGAAAATATTTAGTTTCACTTAACATTCACTTCTCTCAATAGGACCTTAGGTTATTTTTAGTGGTTTTTGAATCACTTAACGTTCACTTCTCTCAAGAGGACCTTAGGTTATTCTCTTAGAAAGACTGTGGGTACCTGTGAATTAATAGTAGATTCTTGAGTAAGCTTGGGCGACTATATGACTCATGACTCATCACTTATAATTTCACATGTTGGAAGACATTTGAGAAGTGTTTGCCAATTTGTTTAAAATGTGTTATGTTTTATTTAAATTGAAATTAATCTTAATTAGATTTATAAATTATTGATATTTAATTTAAAAAGTTAAATGAGATGGAATATAGTAAATATCATATATCATAGTAATTGCAAGAATTTGAAGGTTTTTTAAAAATATTATTAGTTATATGAATGGTAAATTGACCAAGTAAAATAAAATGTTAAGTATCAACATTTATCAAACATTTATTGATTAAATTTTAATATTTATATATTGAATAATGTTTATATCTATATTATAACGAATAACTTGATTTTAAAGTTTTGAATATTGTTTTAAATTATATCAAATTTAATTAAGAATTTGTTTTTATTTTCTCATACGATAATTAATTAATTTTAATTTATTTTGATAAATAATTATTGAAACCTTAGAATTTATTGGGTTGTTTAAATTAAATATTTGATACAATATAAATTAAGAAAACGGACAAAGATACTATATCTTTTATAAGCTCGTTTACAAAAATGTACCAAAAAAATTGCACGTAGGAGAATGGTCTTAGTAGTTTTGCATGTTCTAATTGCCGAATAAAGTGTTTTGTTAAGGCATGCTCCATTGATAAAATATATTGGTGTGTATAAATATTAAAGTGCACCAGACATTGAGCATGTAGTATCTAATACTTGTTCAACATTTATTTTATAAAATTTAAAGTAACCAATTACATAATGACAACTAATACTCAAATATTGGTACTTTAATGTACAACTATTAGTACTCCAAAAATTAAGTTTTAGTCATAAGTTTAAAAAATGCATTTTATAATCTCTCTTGATAGAATCGATTATATCATAAAATATACAATAAATTAAACCTTAAAACCTTAGTTATAAATAATTAAGACGACATATTAAAAGAGATAAAAAATTTTAAATCTAATATAATAATAGAATACCTTTCCCCAACAAACATTACAAACCATTAATAATATTTTATATTTTAAAAATGAGCTCAAAAAGGATATACTATCCCAAGTCTTGTTCCCATTTTAATGAGATACATATAATAGAAAATTATTGAGTTGGTTTAGGACACTTTAAATGGGTTAGGGTATACAATGATGTTAGACTACAACACATGAATGTGCTGAGTTTTTGGAACATTATCAAGGGTGTGAGTTAAATAGATTTTTTTGGGTTAGATTATCATTCAGTAAGGGATTTTGTAGGTGTAATTTGAATTGTAAGGTGTGGAAATGCGTGAAAAATAAATTCTAGCTTGGAACTTACATTTATATCTAGTTTATAATAATTTTAATGTCAAAATTTCTTCAAGATTAAAGTATGGTCTTCAAAAGGCTCAAAATTCTATGTATTTTATGGTAAAATTAAACTTTTGACACTTTTTTAATAAGATTTGTCTATGTGAATTTTAAAGAAATAATTATTTTATGCATTCACACAAGAAAATTTGTATTTAAATTCAGATCCCTGTTTAAAACTCATATATCATACTTAAATGTAAATTATCCTCAACGTTATAGTTTAAAAGGTATGTAGCTCCACATACAGTGGAGGATCAAAAGATACTAGACAAACAAGTACTGAAGGTGGTAGATATTATCACTGATTATAAGCACTATTTGTTTGTTATATTTTCTTTTAAATCATGAATGAAGCTTCATTCATGGTCTTGGTTTTTGAGGGACCAACACAATGATATCTCAATTTTAATATAGTAGTTATTTTTTTTTATCTATTTAAATGTGTCATGTAGTTTGCACTAATGGTTATTTAATTTAAGAAATTTTGATACATTTAAAATTTGTTTTATTTAATTGTAAGTCATTAATAATAATTTCTACTGGCTAGATTATATTTTAAAGTTATAAACTATTTGTAATATTTTTATCTATTGTAACATTTATTATTTTAATATAAATAAATTACATTTTTTGAAACAAACAATTTGAAATAGGTATATGTCAAGGCTTCATTTCTAGTCATAAATTTAATATTTAATTAGTTTGAGAAGGAATGTTTTAGCAAGGTCTATGGTAAAGGTATGTGTTCTCCATTGATGAGGCCACATGTTTTAATATTGAAAGTGAAAGAGTTGTACACATTGTTGATCAATGTATAAAATGAATGAGAAAACCAACCCCAAGTGAACAACCTTGCTCAAAGGGGCCTCATACACCAAACCAATTTATGTCATAATCTTTAAAAAACCATATTTTTATTTAGATATTGTTGATTCTTTAATTTTCATTTCATTTTTTATAATTGTTGATTATCATTTAAGTTTTACATGTTTTTAAGTTTTTATTATTGTGTATTAGACAAAATTGTTAATAATATATGTAATATTGTTACATCAATACATGGTGCCTAAGATTATATTATGACTATTACATATATTTTAAATATTTGTGTTTTTTAATTACTTAATATTTATGGATGGATGAAGAAAAAATCATATTATAAATTAAAGCAAGGAGTGCAGTTTCATATGTTGTATTAGATAAAATCATAATCATATTAGTAAAGGTTAGTACAACAATGCATGGTTACCAAGTTATTTTGATTGAAATGCTTATTTTTTATTGTTTTGTGCTCTTTAGTTGCCTATTATTTGTTGGAAAGTGATGAATCGATAACTCTATTATAAATTAGAGATTGTAGATGTAGATTCATTTTTACTATTTCATTAATGGAATTAGAGTATAAATGTCTTTGATAAAATATTTGGTCATTTTTCTTATTTAGATTGCTTATTAAATACAAGATGCAGTAGTACGTGAAAATTATGCAATGTTACTAAATATTGATATACTTTAAAATGATAGAATGTATTTTAAGTGTTGGACTTGCTTTATTTATCCATTATGTTCCATCTTGTGGTTGTTTGATATTGATTTTTACATAAAATTATTAAATGTTGCTAAATATTGATATACTTTAAGATGATAGAATGTAGCTTAAGTGTTTCATTCACTTTATTCATCCCATTGTGTTCCATCTTATGGTCATTTGATATTGATTTTCACACTAATGTGTTCCTAATTTAAATTATCTTTTTAATGAATGCACAAATATTGTATATACATTATCTACCTATCAGTCACATGAATATAATGAGCACCTAGAAATTTTGCAGAGGAAATGAAGCATTTATTGAAGTACACATCTAATTTTTAGACATACACCAAAAGACATTATCTTGTGTGCATTCTATTAGAGTTTCTTCAATCATTGAGGCTTGTTATTTTTTTGATATTTTTATTGTCTAAATTCTTATAAAACACTAATATAATTCAACTATTATATGATTTAATGCATGTTTTATGACATATATTATTTTCTTAATAAATCTTCGAATGCTAAATTTTTTTTTTGTCAATCAATGTTGAAATCAGCCCCTAATCATTATTTGCCTTCCTTATAAGGAAATATTTTTCCAAGGTAGATGTTTTTCCATCAAATTCTAGATTTTATGGCCATATGAAACTTTATAAGAGTCTATTACCTATGTGGCCACTAGTTATCACTTGGTATGGCTTCTCAATATCTAATTTATATTACACAGACACTCATCCTCTAGCCATTTATAATTTTAATATAATCAGACACAATTAGATCTCCACATACCACATTACATCATATAAATAACTTGTATTTTTATGTGCCTCCTTTATCAGGAAATATTTTTTCCAATGTAGATGTTTTGCCATCAAAATCTAGATTTGATGGCCATATGAAACTTCATAGGATTCTATTACCTATGTGGCCACTAGTTGTCACTTGGCATGGCTCCCCAATATCTAATTTATATTGCACAATCACTCAACCTCTAGCCATTTATAGTTACAATATAATCAGACACACTTTTAGATCTCCACATGCCACATTATATCATATAAATAACTCAAACTTCAATCCAATCTCACATGAAATAAGCTAATATCCCTTAAATTATGATGTAACAATTGAAATGGATACATCCATATTGAAACTTAAATTCAAACTCGCAACAAAAAAACATAATATTATCTAAAAGAAATGACATACAAAAATTAAAACTCATTTTATTCATAAGATATAGGCCAACCAGTTCCACAATTATCATATATTAAAAATATATATAATAAACATACATCAGTCAACCAACCTAATTAAATTATTAATCGCCAAGTGGAATAATTTAATTTTCTTTGTTTCTTCTAATATAATATTTTGGACTCGAAGAAATCCAAGAAGATAAAAAAGAATGTGATTGCTTTAAAAATCCATGGGAGCATCCTTCTCAACATCCTTGCTTTATTAAGTTTTTATGATCATTTTGTAACATCTGGACAAGCCATAATTGAGGAAAACTCATAATAGTGAAAAGCTATCTTACTTTAAAGGTACCAAACTGACACACTTGTTGGGCAATCTTTAAGTAGACGGTTGATTTTGAACAAATGTATTGAAGTTAAAAAGGTTAAGAGTCTTTTCTTAGTAATGAAACCTCATAGAAAAGTTGTCCCCTTGTGATGCCTATGCATATATAGAGTGTGGCCATATATAGTTAGTGTAGAGACCATTCCTATCCTAGAAAACACAAGGGAATTAAAAATAATAATTAATATTTTTTTATGAATATAATTTGAGTATACTTTATTTTATCAGATATTTTTTGTCAAACAAATAAGCATTTAACTATATGAGTTAGGTATTTTTTTGCTAAATGGGAAAGCATCTAAACATATGGGTTAGGTATTTTTTTGCCAAATAGGCAAGCATCTAACCAAATGGGTTAGGCATCTACACATGAGTAGGTTATGTTCTAGGTAGAGACTTGACTCATCGAGATCACTTGGATCCTAAGGCGCTCACTGTTCACCACTCATCTCTACTAGATAAGCATCAAGATCATCGTAACAGTAGCATGTATAAAACATATAACCAAAAATCGCATTCTGCCTTAGAATTTGACCTAAAATCTTGAAAACTATGACAATACAACTGGGATCCTTCTGAGTATATCATAGAGTTCTTATCTTTGCTTTGTATATCTAAATAGGGTCTTATTATAATGGTCTTAATTTTTCATTTAACTTTAATCTTGTTTAGTGCACAACCTCAAACCCCATCCTATTTCCATGCATATTGGAAGCATCATTCACTTCTTAGATGACCTACATACCTACTTTCAAATAAGATCAAGGGGTATTATGCATGTAGTTCTATTCTATATTCTAAGTTTCATGTGAATTATGAATTTAGGTGTGCAGCCCTTGCTAGGGCTTAGTTCTCCAGACAGTCCTTTTATGATTGCTACCCAAATGGGAGCATAAAAATACCAGTTCAAGTGACTGAATACTTATTTTACTAAACTAGCCCTAAATCTTTAAAAAAAATAAAAAAGAATATGTGCAAGCTACATGCCCCTTTTCTACTCTTTAATTACATCAACAATTTTATTTTTCTTTTTATCCTTCTTTTAAACAACATAATTTGTATAATTGACGTTGCCAAAGTTTTGTTACCTAAGAGCCATATCGTTGGTGATTTCTCAATAATAACTGGTTTAACATTCTCAATTTTAGTTTTTATTGTTCTTTTTTTATGGTATCAAGTTTTGAGTAAGAAATGTACTTTTTTCATTTTGTTTCATAAGTTCATAAGTCAGAATAGTCTAAGGTAGTTGAATTAATTTTCTTATCTTGATTAGTATTGTTGACCAAAAGAGACTATCCCACCCCTTGGTCTTAATGACATGACATGGTCATTATTTCTCTTTTACGGTTTATAGGGATGATGCCCAGACATCATTGTTACAACTGTGTCAGGTTGTGGATGCAGTAGCTTAAGCATGATGGCATTACCAGTAAATGTGAGTCAAAAACAATACTTTTACCAAACATTGCATAGTTTAGTTTAACTTTAAATTTGTTATCTAAGTTTGAGATTTGAAAAATAAAGAATACTTGAAATAAATTAATGCAATATATTTCAAAAGCAAAATATTTAGTAGGAAAGTAGAAAACATAATCTCCTAGTTTAGTCATCATGTCAATTTTCAACCATATTTATTTTGGACAATTATATCTTTAGTCTATTTAGGTAAACTTTTCTAGAAACAATAACTTATTCACAATGAGTTTATTGAACTTGAATTTAAATAAATCCTTTATACATTTGAAAGAAGGGTTCTAAATTTGAGATTTCAACTTCAGAATGAAGGATATTTATTTTCATACTAATCTTAATGATAATCAAATTCATCATCAAGCTCAACAACAATCAAAGGGTCCGTTCAAAATAATGTTTTATGATAACGTAGATTATTTTATGGTAATTTCAAGTATCTAAATCAATATTCTTACAATCTAGGTTTACACATGTAACTTTTAAAATAAAATTATTTCTTAAATTTATCACTAAGTATATAGAAAACAAAACTCACTTATTTAATGCTATAATCTACCTCCATTCCAAGGGAGCAGAATAAGCAAGCAAACAGGCTAGCAGCAATTGGCACCCAATTTAATGTTTTTAAGGAGATAGGCCGAAACAATAGTTCACACCATTTGAAAGTGGTAATCAGGCCCTCCATACCTAACAACATCACCAACTGGTAGGGTTGAATAGTGATCAGTAGATAGTACTCTTCTTGCAAGAGGAAGCTGAGTTTGCTACTAGAAACCAGGCTAAGCTACAACAGTAGTATGGCAGCCAAATTGTTCAACTGAAGAATAATAAACTTCCCAAAGGCTTGGTCACCCTTGAAATTATCTTCAACAAGGATGACCAATTAAAAATTGATAAAGCAAGCATCACAATGAAGAAGGAAAATTATGAGAAGGTTGAAATATTCAAGGATAGGATACTTGCACTTGGGAAAGTGTGCACAGACCATGAAAGGTAGGATTTCACCTTATTGTGCTAGGAGTTTGCTGATGTCTTCACTTGAGAGTATAGCGATTTGAAGGGTTTCAACCCAAGTTTGACCCAACATACCATTGAGCTGGAGGAATGTGCCAAGCTGATCAAGCAAAAGCAAAGCCCTAACAACCCAAAGATTGAGCCTCTCATGCGAAAGGAACTCATGAAGTTGATTGAGTCCAGGATAATATTTCTAATCAAACACTATTCTTGGCTAGCCAATCTTGTTCCTGTCTAGAAAAAGAATGGAGAGATCAGATTATGTGTAGATTTTAGAGACCTCAATAGAGTCTCTTTGGAGGACCATTATCCTCTCCCAAATATGGAACAGATCCTCCAAATGGTGATAGGTAGCGAGCATTTCTCCTTCATGGATGGGTATTCAAGATACAATTAGATTTTGGTGCAAGACTGTGACCAGTACAAGATAGCCTCCACTATCAAATGGGAGACATTTGCTTATAAAAAATGCCATTTAGATTGTCTAATGCTAGTGCCACTTTTCAGTGAGCCATGGACATGGCCTTTCAAGGCCTGATAAATAACATTGTGTTGGTCTATCTTGATGATGTGACAATTTTCTCTAAGGAGGTGGGCCAACACATGAAACACCTCAGACAAATCTTTGAGAGGTCTAGAGAGTTTGATATCTCTCTCAATCCAAAGAAATGCATGTTTGTTGTCCATGAGGGTAAACTCCTTGGCCACATTGTTTCCAAAAAAGGCTTGACCATTGATCCAGAAAGAGTTCACTCCATCTTAGAGCTATCCTTGCCTAAACATAAGAAGGGCCTACAAGATTAACACAATTATATGTATTTTGTGGTAAAATTAAACATTTGACACTTTTTTAATAGGATTTGGTTATGTGAATTTTAAAGAAATAATTATTTAAACATTCACACAAGAAAATTTGTATTTCAATTCAAATCCCTATTTAAAACTTATATATCATACTTAAATGTAAATTATCCTCAATGCTATAGTTTTTATGATCATTTTATAATGTCCGGACATGCCATAATTGTGCAAAACTCATAACAGTTAAAAGCTATCTTACTTTAATGTTAGGACAATATTTAAGTAGCCAGTTGCTTTTGAACAAATGTATTGAAGTTAAAAAGGTTAAGGGTCTTTTCTTAGTAATGAAAACTCATAAAAAAGTTGTCCCCTTGTGATGCCTACATATATATAGAGTGTGGCCATATATAGTTAGTGTAGAGACCATTCCTATCCTAGATCCTAAAACAAAATAATAATAATAATAATAATAATAATAATAATAATTGTCTATGATTATAATTAGAATATACTTTATTATATTGGATATCGTTTTTCAAACAGATAAGCATTTAACCATATGAGTTAGGTATTCTTTTGTCAAATGGGCAAGTATCTAAACATACGGGTTAGGTATTTCTTTATCAAATGGGCAAGCGTTTAACCAAACAGGTTAGGCATCTACACATGAGTAAGTTATGCTATGGCTAGAGACTTGATTCATTGAGATCAACTGGATCCTGAGTCACTCACTATTCACTGCTCATCTCTACTAAATAAGCACCGAGGTCATTATAACAATAACATGTATAAAACATATAACCAAAAATTGCATTCTATCTCAAAATTTGGCCGAAAACCTCAAAAACTATGACAATCCAACTGCGATCCTTCTAAGTATATCACAGAGTTCTTATCTTTACTTTGTATAGCTAAGCTAAGGTCTTATCATAATGGTCTTATTTTTACATTTAACTTTAATCTTGTTTAGCACACAACCTCAAACTCCATCCTATTTACCTGCGTACTAGAAGTATCATTCACTTCCCAGACTACCTACATACCTTCTTTCGAATAGGATCAAGGTGTAGTATACATGTAATTGTGATTTCTATTCTAAATTTTATGCGAACTGTGAATTTAAGTATGCAACCCTTGCTAGGGCCCAGTTCCCTAGACAGTCCCTCTGTGATTGCTACCTAAATGGGAGACTAAAAATACTAGTTTAAATGATTGAATACTTATTTTATTAAACTAACACTAAATCTTAAAAAGAAATAAAAAAGAATATTTGCAAGCTACATCTCCCTTTCTACTCTTTAATTACATCAACAATGTTATTTTTCTTTTTATCTTTGCTTTAGACAACATAATTTGTATAATTGATATTGTCAAAGTTTTGTTATCTAAGAGCCATATGGTTGGTGATTTCCTAATAATAGCTAGTTTAACATTCTCAATTTTGATTTTCATTATTCTTTTTTGGTGGTACCAAGTTTTGAGTAAGTAATATACATTTTTCATTATGTTTCATAAGTTCACAAGTTAGAATCATCTAAGATAGCTGAAGTCATTTTTTGATCTTGATTAGTGTTGTTGACCAAGAGGGATTATCCCACCCCTTGGTCTTAATGACATGACATGGTCTTTATTTCTCCTCGATGGTTTATAGAGATGATGCCCAGACATCGTTGTTGCAACTGTGTTAGACTATGGATGTAGTAGCTCAAGCACGATGGCATTACCCATAAATGTGAGTCAGAGGCATTGCTTGTACTGAACATTGCATAGTTTAGTTTAACCTTAAATTCTTGATCTAAGTTTGAGATTTGAAAATACCTACCTCATGCCATTGAAATCCTTGACTAAAATGGAATGAGGATTCGTTTGAAATGAAATAGCTGAGAAAATGGTGGCGGTGTTGATCTTAGCTAAGTTAAAGAAGAAAAAGGAACAAAACTTGCTTTGGCAATAACGTTAATGTTTGGGTGATTTGTTGCCCCCTTGTGGTGTCGATCTCCCCCACTCAGCATTGCCTCCCCTCTCTTCTTTTCTACAGCGCTATATCCTACTTTTATAAAATGCTTCCTTTCTCCCCTTCCTCCTTTCACTTCTGCACTGATCTCTCTTTATATTTTTCTTTCTCATGCAAATTTTCTTCCTTCCCCACTTGGTGTCAATCTACTCTTTATAACTTTTTTCCTTCGGATTCTCTCCTTAAATTTCTGCTTTGATTGGCTCTTTAAATCGACTCAAATGCCTTTAACAATCTCCTAACATGGCAGATTCCCTCTGTTTGCATGAGTTAAGGTGGGGTGATGGTTGGAGTGGGTTACTCCAAACTGGGAGGGTTAATTTCAAACTCAAAGAAATATAAGTTATAACTGAAATATATGGTGGATTGATGCAGAGGGTGTAGGCTTGGGTGAGGTGGTAGATTAGGGTGGCTTTAGCTTAGATTAGTCTCATTTTAATATTGTTAAGTTATGGTTCCATGTAGAATTTAATAGGTATAAATAAAATAAATTAATAATCTTAATTTATTTATAATAATATAATTTGTTAGGTTTTAAATTAAATATAATTAATTAATAATCTAAAAATTATTTATGAAAAATATAATTTTATTTAAAAAAATTAAAATCAACAATAAAAGAAAAAATTTATTAATAAAACAACTTTTGGTGATTTTTTAAATATTAAAATGTAATTATTAAATTCATTCATTATAAATGTGAGTATTTAAGATAAGATTAAATATTTATCCCATTAATTTTCACTTGTTCACAATTGTAAACATTGCATATAATTCTACGAAAAGAAATAGCTTTAATATTTTAATGATTTTATTTTTTAACTCTTAGAATTTTGAAAATTAAATTAAATGTGTACCTTATTTTCTTATGAAATCTCATTGATGATCTGATATCTCTTTGAAAATCATAAAAGTTAAGTTAACTTAAAAAAATCAAATCATTTTGATAATAAAATATTAAATGAGGTCCAAATCAACTTAGAGTATGAGTACTGATCCACAGTACAGGAAGAGAGGTCATGAAAGTTAGGACATGTCCATAGGACTATTTATATCTGATACTTAATGATAATATCTTCAGTTCTTAAGTGGATCCAAATTGAAGGGGAATTTATAGCATTTGAGTTTCAACATTTGTAGGAGTTGTTCAATAGAGTATTTTTATATTATGAGTCAAGTCTTTTTGAAATAACAATTTTATGGTTCCCTTCATTTAAGATTTAGGTGTCAATATAGTCATTCTTAAAATTCTAACCACTTCTTTTCTCTTCATTAACAAGTGGTTAGAGTCTACCACCACAATCTGGGAAGACTTTTATTGGTTTGTCGTGATAGAGATTCATGTGTAAAAGGGTGGTGTAGTTGAGAGTTATGTTCAACCACTTTATGATTAGGGCATCACAATTTCTTTAGCACTAACTAAGACCACTTAATTTGGTCGGGTGGCACCCAATCCTCTTTTAGTTGGTGTTTTGTATCTGATACCTAATTCGACTATGACTTGCGCCTTACTTTCTTGTGATGTAATCATATAATTTGTGGGTTGTTGTGCATTGACAATTTATTTAATTTGAAATGTATTTTCTTACTAGTATAGATTTTGATCGTACACACCGATCATTTGTTTTGTTTTTGTTTTTGTTTTTTTGGGGGGGGGCGTATTTCACCTATTTTGCTATGTCCATCTAGTAGAGGTGTTCTAAGGGCCATGCTTTCATTTGCTCAGTTTTGACCTCCATTAAGGTAATTTTGTGAGCTATTTGATTTAGCTTTTTTTTTTTTTAGTTGTGAGGTTTTGCTATTTGGTGTTGTGGATTGCTATTAAACTGCTATTTGATTAATAGATGTGTTTCCAATAGTAAAATTTTTGTTCCTCATGGTGAGTAGGATATATATATATATATATATTTGGTATATTAGTGCAAAGGCTTTGGTTTATTTTTTATTAGTAATTTTTTTATGAATAACAATGGAATTTTTTTTGGAGTTTTCCAAGCATCTTCTAATTGAACTCTGGGATAACAATGTTACATAAACTTCTACAAGGTCATGTAACTAGCATTTGCCCCAAGGTGGAGGTTATGTCAGAAAGGAGGTAATTTTTTGTGTTAGTAAAGTAAGATTTTGTAATGTGAAAGTGTGTAAATAGCTAGTTGTACCTCACTCAAAACCTGTCTCTTCACCCATATAACTATTTTTGTATGAAGTGTTAAGAAACAATGACATGATATTTTTGGTGGAGGTGACAGTGGAAAATGAGGTTGTGTTCCTTCATACAATAATTCATTGTGCTAGGAGGGGACATTTTGTTTCACAATGAACTTGAGCAATAAAAAATGGGGAGAAAGTGCAAGGGCATATAAAACATGAAAGTAGTGAAATATTTCAAGGTGCACTAGGTGGTGATGGTGAGAGGCAATGATAAGGTGTTTTAGGTGATGGACTTGAAGAAGGATAGGTAGATACAAGTGCAAAGTTCAATGACATGTCATATATGTCAATGCAACTTGTATGTTCCACAAAATCATTTCAATCACCTAGTACATTATTGAAATAGTGGGCATCTCAATGAAAACAAGGGTATGATATCCAATAAATCATGTAAAAACATAGATAATATACCACGTGTCAATTTAGATGAGTCCTCCTTGTATAGATCATTGCCACACTATATGAAGGAACAAACAAAATGATTTTCCACTATCACTTCCACAATAAATAAAATATTAAATTATTACTTAAAACTTCATGTGCAAAAGGTCATATGGGGTCAATGATCATGGGTTTTAAGCTATGTATAACTACTAATTTAAACTCTTTCCCTTAAAAAAATTGACCTTACAGAACATAATATTACATCTTTCTAGTGTAATTTGCACCTTGATAGAAATTTCTAGTTATAATCTTCTACGAGTTTGATTGCCCTAACACTACATTTGATATAATTTAATTAAGGTCAAATTAATTTTATTTTGGGATAAAGATTTATAAATGTATTTATAGACAATATATATGGATTATATAGCACCTTAGTCTTGTACACTTGGTAAACTTAGACTTTGGTTATTCCTCTCAATTATGTATCTTTCTCCCTTCTGTAAATGTTGTATCTGCTCTACTTTTTGCCCTTTAGCCTGTATCTCTTAGTTCTATCAGTCTTATATTGATGACCCAAACCTTCTATCTTTCCTAGAATGCTTA
The DNA here is from genome assembly GCA_037957365.1 of Torreya grandis. Lineage (NCBI taxonomy): Eukaryota > Viridiplantae > Streptophyta > Pinopsida > Cupressales > Taxaceae > Torreya > Torreya grandis. The sequence continues at coordinate 4,718,446 of JARHVA010000077.1, forward strand.
AAATGTACTTATCTTCCATATCCATTAGTTTTGAACCTATACCAACTTCCCTGCTTCCTGAACACTAATGTCTAGGACAAACACTAGCATCGTCATTAGTGTCCTAACCCGACATAAGTGTCGAGTTCCCTAAAGTCATCTATTTTTTCAATGAAACATATTCCAATGGTTGGCCTAAGTGATTTAATGCAAGTTATTACTTTAAAGGGATTGATATAAATACAAGATCAACTCTCAATCATTCCTCACCTACAAGACCTAGCAAAAAATCAAAGAGACCAAGGCAACTTATCAAAAGCACTCTATCAAACATTCAATTGAATAAAGCTTACTTATTTCCATATTATTCATAGGTACATCATATCTACAAGTCAAAAGTACTAAAGGAATATCCCAAAAATCTGATTTTCCAAGTTACAAGTTAGGTCAATATTGTACTTGCTTTCTATATATTGCATGATTCACAAATAAGCCAACACATAGGGAAGAACTACATGAGTCTAAGGCCTTTTTATTGAGTATTAACTATGTAGGCAATACCCACTGGTAGTGGGGTCTTTGGGGTTAGCTTGACTCTGTGTGCCCATTAACCTATATTTCCCCAAGGTCACAATAAATATGAAGAACTAAATTTTGAACATTTTATGAGGAGTAATATTCCACGACCCAGATCTGAATGCACCAAAGTGAAGGTGAAGTCAAACCTAGAAGCATCCAGGTGGTCGCATCAATTTCTAATTGGTATTACATATAGGACACTTCTGTCAAACCCAGATAGTAATTTCAATACAACTATTTCACATTGGCATTAGTGTCTAGAGATTTAGAAGCATCAGATCTAGAATCTAATGAATATTTTAGAATCATCTTCTAGACTATCTTCCACTTGTATCAGATCTAACACTATGTTAGCATCAGAACCAGTTAAGTACATTAGTTATTTATCATTTGGATGCATAACTTAGTTATAGTTTCTATATTTAGCCTATACTCAATGTAAAAAATTTGGTGTATGCTTATAATTGAGTTTAGCACCTAATTACCCTATTATAAATCTAATTATCACCCTTATGCATTATCATTTATATATTATTAACTATAGTATAATGTCAAGTTATATTATAGCCTCATATCCATTTTAGGGTTAAGCAATGATCATATGGACATATAATTCAATATAGACATTGAGTTTTACTAAAATATTAAGTAAATTATTATGTATATTGTAAATATAAACACACACACACACACACACACACACACACACACACACACACACACACACACACACACACACACACACATGTGAATGAGGACAACAATAATAAATAAATAACCTATAAATGTTAAAAATTGACATTAAAAAGGGAGGGTAAATGCTCCACATAAAGAAGGGAGACCTAGTATTGATAAATAGAAGGAGGATGCATGATCAGCTCAAACATTGTGGGGATAACATTGGGGAAGTTAATCCATCAATAGAAGATCATCATGGAATAATGATGAGTGGAAAGTTGTGAAGAATAATCATGGGGGAACCAAATGACCAATGAAATTATAGCTGGAAGAAAATCTTGGGACAACCAACATGATAAGAGGAAGTTAGCACATCTATTTCATAGGAAGAGAAGGAGGGTATCAATATTTCATTTGAGGGATTATACAAGTAAATAGTCATAGATGCATGATTAACCTCAACATTAATAAGATAACATGATAATATTCAATGTCAATAAGAAATAATGAATGACTAATTCCACCAAGGAATACTATGAATCGGCACTATAGCCAAAGCATGGTAAGTTCACACAAAATCAATTAGATTTTTGTAGCAAGATGTTAGATTTATCAGTTCATCTTTTTCATTGGAACATGATAATGAACCCGAAAACTAGTACTACAATAAAATTACAAATAGGCCAATATCTGAAACAATACTTAGAATTGATTTGTATTAAATGGCTTCCGCTTAATTATAACAAAAACCATGCTTAAATAATCCTCAACTCAAAATTGGAGTTGACATAAAAAATTCAAAAAAAATTAAAATCTAAAAAAAATTAGTTTTGGCAGTTGTTATTTATAGTAAGTTTTTCATGCAAGCGCGTGCAACTCTAAGTTTTATTTAAAATATCATAAATGTTAAAATTAGCCTATCAGATGAATTTCAACTAAATTTCACATCCAATCCTAAAAATATATAATTTAAAAAAAAATCTAGAAAAATTACTAAATTATAATTTCGGACCCTCATATGGTCTTGTTTGGCCTTCAAAAGATATCAAAAGTGCCTCTAAGTGGACCCTCAAATAAATATTTTGGCTAATGGAAGAGCTCAAATGGAGCTAAAAGTCAATTTATAACCTCTAAAAGTTTGGTTGATTTATTTTGCATCATTCTCTGTGGTTGAAAACAACTCATCTCCTGCGAATTGTCCTGATTATACTACTATCATTTTTCTTTGTTAATATTATTTAGCTCTTATTCTGTAATCCAAGTTGTCTTATTAATTTAATCCTTCCCACTTTACCAAATACCTATTATAATTCCCTTTCCTTGTGATTACTGTCTTCATATCCAAAACTTACACTATATTTTCCTTCTTCTTCTTTGGAACCTGTTGTTCCCAATTTACTTCTTCATCTTCATCACCTTCACCATATTTTACATGGAATTAATATAAATTTGAAACATTAAATATTGGAGATATATCAAAATTCTATGATAAACTCACCTCATAAGCATTGTCTTTAAGTTTATTCATAATTCTGCATGGATCATTTTTCTTGTACTTCAACTTGTTGTACATGCTTTTTGAAAATATTTCCTTACTCAAGTAAACCATTTCCAACTCTCCTTCAAATATCTTGGGTCTTCTTTTGACATCTACTTATGTTTTATATTTATCATTGCTTTCTTGCAACTTTCTTCTTACTCCTTGCAACTGTTGCATATGTTCTACAAATATTTTTACATCATCACTAACTCGATCTGTTGTGATGTCTGAAATATAATCACAAACTGATTTCTCATCCCATAAAACATCACCTCTTTGTTTAAAGCTCTCTTCTTCAAGGCTTTCCTCAAGGAAAACTAGATTCTCCTTTTCCTCCTCAAAGACCAGAGTTTCTAGACATTTAAAGGCATCCATCTAGTCCTCCTCTAACTGAGGTTGCTCAGCGTAGTCATCCTCTTCATCGAAGCAACAAGAAAGTTCATCAAACAAAGGGGGAGAGAGCTCACCATGCTTAAGCTCCTCCTCATATTGCTGGAACATCTGCATGTATGCATGCCCTGTGTCTTCTCCATTGCTGATGAGGTATTCACAATGAGCATTAATGATGATTTATTCTTCATCATCACTCACTATAGCCTCTTGGAGAGCTGAAAATTGGATCTTCTACTCCTCCATGGCCTCCTGTTAAATAGGGTCCTCCCTGAGAAGGGATGAAGTGAAAAAACCATGTGGTAGAGGAGATAGTCCTTGAGCTAGAATCAAATGATTCTCCTCTTTCCACTTGGCTAGCACTTCATCTATATTAGGTGTGGCCTGATATCTCTCTTGGGGGTGTGTAAGTGGGGTGTGCTCAGACATGGAATGTGCCATTGGGTCTGAACAATCCATCACACATTCGCTGAGAAATTTCTCTCTGAATTCCAACTCTACAATTCTTTTGGCTATATCCTCTTGGAAGAGCCTTTCTTTGAGGTCACCAACATCATCATGAGTAGGAGCAGCCTCATCTTCTTCAAGGTTTTGAGCAAAACCTTTCTTCTCCTCTTTCATGCCCCATGATTCTACTGTTTTATTCCAGTTTAAGATCTCAGAATTGGAATTTTGCTCCTATGAACAGGCAGCAACTGTGTTTTCTCCAAAGTCTTGGGGCTCCTCCACAAGGTCTAAAAATTCCATCTATCTTTCATGAAGCAGTCTCATTCTAGCCTCTAAATCCTTAATTTGTTTGGCTAGATTATTCTGAAAGAGTCTTTCTTGAAGGTCACCAGCATCATCATAGAGATGGGTAGGAGCAATTTTGAGAGAGATGTGCTGGTTCAAAAAGTTCCCCCCAAAATAAGATTCATGATCTAAGGAGTTTAGAAGGTTCATCTCCATGGGAGGTTGTCCCAGTTCCCTTTGATGCTTAAAGGCTAGGCGCATGGGGTCAAGAGCAGGGTTGATTGATGCATAGGATGAGCCAAAATGAGCAAGTGCCATCTGGTAGAAAGGATTTGGTGCACAAGAGGGGGATTTTTTTAGTATAGAAGGGGGTGCACAAGGCTGACTGCCTTGCATGGATGGATTCCTCCATTTTGCTACCTCCTCCTCCATGGATTACAAGGCCTAAGCTTGCCTGAACAAGCATGCCTCTTTATACATCATCTCCTACTGATATCCATATTGCTCATCCAATCTATCGATCTCCATTACCTGCTTCTCAAAAACCAGCAGCACCTCCCTTATCATTGAAGGGCAACTAGGGGAGCTGCTTGAGGTGATTCTCTGAATATCTTGAGTTTGGTCGAAGTCATATGAAGGAATACAAGACCCATGATTTTGTGCAAAGGAATTATACATACAAAAAGTGATTTCTCGATGGCACCAGGCTGCTTAACTAGCTGATTCAACTCAGAGTCACCATTGGTGTTGATATAAAAGACTCCAAAGGCTGGTTGGTTGAAGAACACACCAAAAATTCTTCAACTCTTTGGACACAACTTGTCCTAGTTGGTTCCTTTGGGCATGCCAAAAACTATTGATGCAGTGGATTGTACCTGGGGGCAGGACGCAAGGTTTTATTTCCACCCTACATACAATCACAAAATGTAATCAAATTTTTGGGGGGAGTAAGTTCTTTATTAAATTTACCATCTTAGCATTTAGACCCTATTAACGCAAGGGATATTAATAGAGGAGAAATAAAAATAGATTGTTCAAGTTAAATAATATCACATTGAGATCCTTTAAAATAAATGGAAGTAGATTGTGATGGTAAATGTAGTATCCTTCTAGGAATAACTCTTAGTATTTCAAGCCGTGCCCATCAACCAACCTACTTGGATACATGATCTTATATAAGACTACTTAACCCACATAACTCAACTAAACTCATGCAAAAAATTGAATATGGGGGGAAAAGTATTACTTGATCAGTTAGTAATGAAATCAATTTTTTTCCAAGTAAATATTTTAATTGAGGGTGAGTCCCCCTTTTCTCAAAAGGTGATAGAGAATAACCATGTGTCTCCATCTTCAAGCCATGTTGGGTTCAAGAAAACATTTAGAAACATCAAAGTTATTTTTTTAAAGAAGGTATTAAAGGTTTATATTATAACATGTATAAATGAGTATGACATCTGACAATAGAATAAGGGGAACAGTGTTCTTTTGCCAAGATTTTTGAATTAAATTTGGATCCACAACAACAGTAATAAATTGTGTCAATAGACTTTACCTCAGGTCTTCCTAGATCTAAGGGTAAAGATTAAATTATTTTGGTGGTAGATATATTGAAGAAATATACCCATTTCATTCCCCTAAGAAAGGTAGGGATGAATGGTCATAAGGTTGGAAAAAAGTATATCCAACATTTATTTGAGATAAATGAGATCTTTAAATATATCATTTAAAATCATGATAAGATTTTTCAAATTCATTTATGATAGGATTTTTTTTAGTATGTAGGTGCTACATTTAACATGAGCACTACATACCACCCTCAAACATATTGGAAAATAAAGGTGGTGAGAAAAATCTTGGAAGCATGAGCAAGTGGTTACAATGGCTACATTTGACAGAGTATTAACACAACCACATACCACACAATTAAAAAAACATGTCACCGTTTCATTATTTATATGGTTAAGAGGCATAATCACCATTAGATTAGTTAATTCATAGGGTAAAGTTCCCAACAAAAGAGGAATTTTTGGAAGAGATGTAAAACATTATATAAGTATTGAGAGATAACTTGGCAGGGAACACCAATCTGATGAAGCAATAAACAAACCAACACAATATAAAGAGGATTTTTGAGATCAAGTACATTTTATTCATACAGTTAAAATTATATAAATAAAATACATTGAAGGATAAAGGAATACAGAAACTACAACCAAAGTATAATGTCCCGTGCTAGGTGCAAGCAAGGTTAGGGAAAGTTGTGTATGCATTGGACATACCAAATAAGTAAAGTTTCTTGATGTGTTTCATGTGTTATGTTTGAACAAGAAGATAGTGGTGCATATAATTTTTTATGGCTATTGAATAGGAAAACTTGTGCAATAACCAAATAGAATTGTCATGGAGGAATCCAAGAAGATTTGAAATATGGTAATGTGTATGTTGAAGGTGAAGTGTAAGGGGCTACCCATGAAGGATGTAAATCAATAAATTAAGTAGTTTGTGGCAAAGAATATGAGGTTGAAGAGGATTTCAAGTGGTGGGGGAGGTTTATAAGCATGAAAGAGTGAAAAGTTTTTAAAAATACATGCCCAAAATTCAAGCAAATCCTTAGGAATTAAAAAATTCCTCATTCTCATTCAAGTAATTTTTCAAGTCATGGTATATGGTAGGATGGTCAAATTTTTTATGTATCAAGTAGAGGTATTGACTTCCATTCTCATAATGAAATGTTTTACAATTTTAGAGTTTGACTACATTTTAAGTAAAATCTCTTTAAGAGGGAGGGCATGTTGTATAACTAAACACAATGTATATTTGTGCATACATGTGCGCATGTGCCTACTTAGCATTATTTATATTATATTTTTTTTTAGGTGACTAGAGTTACTAAAGGGTTTGATCATGAGTTAGTATTTGATTGATTAGGGTCTGTAGTAGTTGAATACAAATGGGAGAAAAAACTTAAATAATGTATATTTTAACAATATCAACTTGATGAAAAAGTTAATTGCCATTGTGTGAGAGTTGTTTTATTACATTCAGATTTTTAGGTATAATCCACCTTCAGGAAAGCTCATGCTTCCATATTTTTTCATTTATAAATGTTTCACTATATTTTTTCAATTTTTTTCCCAAATAACAATGTAATATTATACCAGAGTCCTTTAATCTTATAGGATTGAGCTTTAAAAAATGAAAGTATCTAATCATGTGAAACTAGACTTAACTTAATTCCACTCTCTAATTTACAATCAATATAGAATCTACCTAATCTAAAATAATAATAATAATAATAATATCTTTCCAAAAATTATTATTATTATTTGGGTCATAGCATTGGTTTCCAATAATTTCATTCTTGATGATAGGTTTAATTTTGAGAATATACCAATTTTTGAATATACTTTTAGTATGAAAAAGTTAATTGAACTAATATATTGAACCAAATTTATTAAGTGTTTATTTTCAAATGAGATATTCAGAACTTCAAAAAATAAGATCAAAATTCAATCCAATCTCACATGAAGTAAGCAAATATCCCTTAAATTATGATGTAACAATTAAAATGGATACATCCATATTGAAATAACTTAAATTCAAAATTGTAGTAGAAAAAAATAACATTAACTAAAAGAAATGCCATACAAAAATTAAAACTCCTAATTTTTTTTTTCATAAGATATAGGCCAACCAGTTCCACAATTATCATATATTAAAAATACATATAATAAACATACATCAGACAACCAGCCTAATTAAATTATTAATCGCTGAGTGGAATAATTAAATTTTCTTTGTTTCTTCTACTATAATTTTTGGACTAGAGTGAAATCCAAGAGGATCAAAAATAATGTGATTGATTTACAAATCCTTAGGAGCATCCTTCTCAACATCCTTGATTTATTAAGTTTTTATGATCCAAACTGATAACAGTGAAAAGCTATCTTACTTTAATAGTACCAAACTAACATACTTGTTGGGCAATCTTTAAGTAGTTGGTTGCTTTTGAACAAATGTATTGAAGTTAAAAAGGTTAAAGGTCTTTTCTTAGTAATGAAACCTCAAAGAAGTTGTCCCCTTGTGATGCCTATGCATATATAGAGTGTGGCCACAGAGACCATTCCTATCCTAGATCCTAAAACATAAATTTTTGTTTTTTATTTTTTTTTCTAATATTTGTTTGTGAATATAATTTGAATATATTTTATCTTATGAGATATCCTTTATCAAACAAATAAGAATCTAATCATATGAGTTAGGTATTCTTTTGTCAAATAAATAAGAATCTAAATATATGGGTTAGGTATTTCTTTGTCAAACGGACAAGCGTCTAACCAAACGGGTTAGACATCTAGACATGAGTAAGGTATGCTCTGGGTAGACACTTGACTCATCAAAATCAACTAGATCCTGAGTCGGTCACTATTCACCGCTCATCTTTACTAGATAAGCATCGAGTTTTTCATGACACAGTGGCATGTATAAAACATATAATAAAAAGTTGCATTTTGCCTTAGAATTTGGCCTAAAGCCTCAAGAACTATGATAATCCAACCGGGATCCTTCTGAGTATATCATAGAGTTCTTATCTTTGCTTTGTATATCTAAATTCGGACCTTATTTTGATGGTCTTACTTTTTCATTTAGCTTTAATCTTGTTTAGCATACAAACTCAAACCCCATCCTATTCACCTACGTGCTGGAAGCATCTTTCGCTTCTCAGAATTTCTACATACCTACATCCAAATAGGACCAAGGTGTAGTATGCATGTAGTTCTATTTTCTACTCTAAGTTTCGTGTGAACTGTGAATTTTGGTATGCAGCACTTGTTAGGGCCCAGTCCATTTTAACGTGAGCACTGCTTACCACCCCCAAACAAATTGGCAAATAAAGGTGGTGAACAAGGGCTTGGAAGAAAATAGGTACAATAGCTATGTTTGACTAAGTATTAACACAACACCACATTCCATAGCTAAAAAATATCTCAACATTAAATTTTTGGTATGGTTATGATGCACTATTGGCATTAGATTGGGTAATTCATAGGGTAAAGGTCTCAACAACAAAATAAGTTGTGGAAGAGATGTAGAACATTCTAAAAGTAATGAGAGATAAGTTGGTGGGGAGCACCAATAAGATAAAGCAACAAACAAACCAAGATAATATATAGAGGAGTTTTGAGATCAATGACACTATGTTTGTCCCAACCAAAGCATAGTGTCCCATATGAGGTGCATGCAAATCTTGGGAAAGTTCCATATGCATTGGACATACCAAACAAGGGAAGGTTTCATGACGTGTTTCATGTGTTATGTTTAAATAAGAAGATAGTAGTGCATTTAACATTTGATGGTTGATGAAGAATGAAACCTTGTACAAGAGATAGAGAGAATTGTTAGGGAAGAATCCAAGCAGATTTGAAATAGGGTAGTGTGTATGTTGAAGGTGAGGTGGAAGGGGATACCCATGGAGGATGCAAATCTCTAAACTAAGTAATTTTGGCCAAGCATCCAAGGCTAAAGAGGATTTCAAGGGGGTACGAGGTAGGGGGAATCCTGACATGATAAAAAAAAGGTGAATATGGAGGGAATAAAGAAAGAGCAAAATTTTGTAGGAAAAACATGCCCAAAATGCAAGTGAAGCCTTAACATTAAAAAAAAAATCCTCATTCTCATTCTTGAGTAATATGTCAAGTCATGGTATATGGTAAGGTGATCAAATTTTTCATGTATTAGGTAGAGTATTGAGTTCTATTCTCATAATTAAATGTTTTACACTATTAGATTTTGTCTACCTTTGAGGTAAAATGTCTTTAAGGAGGAGGGCATGTTGTATAGCTAAACACAATGTATATTTGTAAGTGTGTGCATGTACATGTGTGTGTGTGTGTGTGTGTGTGTGTGTGTGTGTGTGTGTGTGTGTGTGTGTGTGTGTGTGTGTGTGTGTGTGTGTGTGTGTGTGTGTGTTTATATTTATAATATACATAATAATTTACTTAATATTTTAGTAAAACTCAACGTCTATATTGAATTATATGTCCATATGATCATTGCTTAAGCCTAAAATGGATATGAGGCTATAATATACCTTGACATTATACTATAGTTAATAATATATAAATGATAATGCATAAGGGTGATAATTAGATTTATAATAGGGTAATTAGGTGCTAAACTCAATTATAAGCATACACCAAATTTTTTACGTTGTGTATAGGCTAAATATAGAATGTGTGTGTGTGTGTGTGTGTGTGTGTGTGTGTGTGTGTGTGTGTGTGTGTGTGTGTGTGTGTGTGTGTGTGTGTGTGTGTGTGTGTGTGTGTGTGTGTGTCCATGTGCTTTTTTAACATTATTTATATTATATTTTGGATTCCTAGAGTTATTGAAGGATTGAATCATGAGTTACCGTTAGATTGATTAGGGTTTATAGTCACTGAATAAAAATAAGAGAAAAACTCTAAATAATAAATGTATTTACAATATTAACATGATGCAAAATATATCCCCTGTTATATGAGAGCTATTTTATTAAATTCAGATTTGTATATACAATCCATCCTTAGAAAAATACATGCTTCCATATTTTTTTAATTTATGAAGATTTCACTACATTTTACAGTTTTGTTTTCCAAATAACAATGTAATACTGAACTAGACTCCTTTAATCATATAGAATTGAGTTTAACAAAATTGAGATTCACTAATCATGTGTTAATACACTTTACTCAACGTAATTACACTCCTCAAATTTAACATCGATTTAGAATCTACCAAACTAAATTAATAACGATAATATCATTCCAAAAATAATGATTATTATTTTTTGGTTCATAGCATTAGTTTCCAATAATATCATTCTTGATGATAGGTTTAATATAAATATTGGAAACATCAAAATTTAAAGTTTACCTAACTATACAAATTAAATTAGTGCAAAAGAATACTCAAAGACATGAGCTAATAATTTATTTGCCAAACTTTTTGATTCTATTAGTGAAGAGGGGACAAAAAAACAAGTCTACATTGTTTTATTTACTTTCACTGGCTAGAAAGTATATTAAGGTTGCTTTCCAAAACCTTTCCTAGGTGGCATCTAGTTTGTAATGTTGGGACAGTCCTTAATTATCTAAAGAAAAATTTCTTACATTGATGTTTATCATACAATTGTATTTGGACAATTAAAAGTATGTGGATGCTTTTGGTGCTCTGTAATTATTGTACTTGTGAAGTTAAAGACAATATGTGTGGAAGAAATAAATTTTAAAAGGTCTTTTTCATAGAAATTTTGAAAAGGATTTATCATTTATATCTCATTATCATACTAGGTTGAAATGTGCCAACCCATCAAACTTATCAATCGTGATTTGCTTTTTGAAATGCCTTAATAAGTGTATTTGGTAAATTGTAAAACAATGAAACTAACATCCGTAGAATCATTTATCTCGTACGCTAAGGTCTATATATATTATTACCAAGGATGACATAGCAATGGTAAAAAGTCAACTATGACATTTTTAATAATATTATTCTTTTATATTATAATGATTGCTTTTATCTCAAATATGAACGGAAGATGTTAACAGGTCAACAAGATATTTTGGATCCAATATCCTAAACTAAGGTGGTTTTTTATAAAACACTTATTAACATTAAAATGCTTGGAGCTCATAATCTGGCTGTGATACCATCTTAATTTTCTATAAACCAGCTAGGTCTAGAACATTGAGCAACAGAGAAGAGAAGACAATGTTGATGTGTGAGTAGTGTTGGAGCTGATTTCATCATGGGTCTGTCATTGATTTCATTGAAGGCAAATCCTTTTTTATTCCACTCTGAATAAAAGAAAGGTGAAGAAGTTATGAAAGTATTAGCTATAATTTTAAATGGAGCAAAGCACTTAAGCAAGGTTTTCTTGTTGCTTTGTAATAATTCCACCTAAGGCTGACTATGACAGATGTTTTCGAGTATGAATATTTATTGGTAGTTTAATTACCATTTTTATTTATTTCTAAGTTTTGAATTTTTTTAATGAAGAACGTAACTCTTGACGGAGTAGTTTAATTACCCTACTAGGATTTGATTGTTGGAAATGACTTTGTTTTATGACTGGTTTTATTAGCACCTTGAACTTTACTATATGTTGTGATCAAGAGCTTTCTAAATTATTTCATATTTATCCATGGTGCCAAAATAACCCAAATATGTGGTAGGACAGGCTTGATGGAGAGGAGAGGGATAAGAGGTGAGCACTTAAAAGTGGGAGGGGAAATATGAGGGCTAAGAAGATGAAGAATGGTATTCCAGAAAAAAGTTATCTAGCTAAGTGGATTTATAAAACATGTTATTGTAAGGTGGCAAGGAGTTGTAAGAGGGGGCAACAACCAATGCTATCAAGGGTGAAGTATACATGGGTCGCTTATTGGCTAGAACATTTTAAAGTGGAGTGAAAGGTGGTGATGTGTGGTTCACCAAGTGGGGTAAGATGAAAAACCCCAAATGGGGATTTACACATGAGGTTGGTAAGATGGGGGAATGTTCAATGACATAGGATTGTGCACCTCATAAGAAAATATATCACTAGGTTTTTGGCTCGATATGTAACCATTAGGGTAATTAGGTTGGTATTAGGGTAGTTTGTAATATGTCACTAGGATGGGAATACTAGAGGAATAATCTTGATTGTTCAGGTTCGAAGTCATCCTTTGTTTCAAATTACCATTTCAAAGAGATCCTTAATTACCCTCTATATCTCAAATGTGACTGATATGTGTCTGATCAAGGTAGAGATAGCTCATTTGGTGTTGCATTAATTGTTGGTTTGGGAGCCTCTCTCATTGGAGGCTCTCAGTGAAAGGATCGATAGCCTGTGATTAATTAATCTCTGTTAGATGATTCATGAGCAATCGTCATGGGATTATCTAGTCATGTGAAAGTGTTTTGGTTATTTTTCAAGGGAATTAGGGGTAATTTATATCTACTCAACCCATCTTATAACAAGCGGACTTTCTAATAATACTAATTGAATATTTTAATGCCTTTAATGTAAAGGGTTTGTAAGACAATGTGAGTTGTAAGTTAAATTTTAGGATAGATCCCACCTCTTTCAGTAAGGGTAATGTTTATGAATTCAAGGTAGTTTCTAGAGGTTTTATAATGATCTCATAATTCTTATCTTGTGATTCCATGAGATTTATTTTTCAAGATAGAAGAAAAATATTTTTAAAATTTATTCTTCATATTTTAGGTGGGGTTGTTATTCCATTTAAAGAAAGAAGCTTCGCTTGGAGGTTGGATAATCCTTATATAAGATTTAAGGTATAAGGTCCTATCAAACTTCTATCCAGATATATTATGTTGGTGTGTGTACATTCAAATAAAAAATGAAAGATGAGAGAAGGATGGAGGAAAGAAAGAAATGAAAGAAAAGGTGAAACATTGAAGAATCCTTTCACATCAATTTCACCAAATTTGTATATATATAAAGTAACATTTTAACCTTTGTACATTAAAATTATAAATATTTAAATCATAAATTTGATTTAAAATATGATGTGATGAGTGGTTTAATGGTTAGGTTTGTTTGGTTGAGGATTTTCAATCGAAAGGGCTAGTTGATTAGGTCAAGCTATTGGCATGGGGTTTTGACCAGTAGGTCGAAAAGGTTGCTTTTGTTGATATAAAAATATTTCACCTACATCGTATTAATCATTTAAGGTATTACATTTAGATGTGGCAATGTTCCAAGAACCATTAGAGATGACAAGGATAAGGTAGTGAAGCTCTTGGTCTATACTTAATTCTAGAAATTGAGCGAATGTAGGTTGAATAACTCTAAGGATTTGGATTGGTTTGGTAGGTTGGGTTTACCTATAATATGTCATCCACAAATTTAATGAAATATGATGAGGCTAGACCTAAGGATAAAAGAGATAGAATATTATAATTTCAAGTTGTTGGCTTGGCAAACTAGAAGATAGACTTGTCTTATTGGTTTTGCATCTACTAGTCATTTTTGTTTGCCAAGAATGTTTAATTAACTAATAATAAGGTTGGAAGACAAATAGAGTGAAATACATCTAGTTGAAGCTCATAATACATCTCATTTTAGATGTTGTTCACCAATTCAAGGCCTGGCATTCTAGGAAACATTCCTAATCTATGAAAATGAGCTTGTTCAAGAAGTGTCATTCACAATTGAGGAAAACATTTGTTTTTAAGTTTAAAAGTGTGTTTTATTTATTTAGGCTTGATATGTAGTTGATTTAATTTTATTTTATTTTAAAAATAGGGTTTTTGCTGATTTATAGTTGGTGTAATGTTTAGCAAGGTTTAGGCTTGTTTGTACTTACAACAAGGCTTTTTTAAATGATAGAAGACTATAACACCTCTGAAATTCAAGTAGTGAAATAAAAAGTAATCAAATATTTTGTATTTTTATTATTTTATTGGATTCTTGTACGTGTAATGCTAATCAAAATTGAATTTAAATCAAGCAATTCAAATACTTATTTTCTTTTGGCTTTTTCTTAATTTTAAGAGTTCAAAAAATTGTTTGTGTTCGTTAGAATGGATTTTTTCTCTTTAATAATTTTTTATGTATAAAACAAAAATCTAATATGTAGTTTGAAACTCTAAATGTGATAATTAAACACTAAACATACCATTTAGATTTTGTATATATGTAATGTAATTTCATAATTTTAATATCTAGTTAGATGAAAAGCTAAATGTAAGTTCTTTGGATCTTGATTGTTGTAAAATCTTGTATGCAAATAAAATTTATATGAAAATTTAATGAATTTTTATTTATAGTTATTATCTATGAATTTATATCACTTTATTAGCATGAAATAAAGTAAAACAACTCTAACTGCAAATTCTCTTTTTGGGGATTTTATGATTTCGTATGCAAGTCATTTTTTTGTGTTGTGTGAGAGATTTGTATGTCCTAAAACTAAAACTTTAAAGTATTTTTATGTAATTGAATGGAAATTTTACCTATATATCATTGATATAATATGCACACTATTGTTCTTTAAGATCTACATCATGTGAATGCAAATATGAAAGGCCTTTAGCTTTTCAATGAAAAAGAAATAGAAAAAGAATGAAATATTATTGAGAATTTTCTAAATGAATATTTTAAAATAAAAATAATATAATAAAATAATAAATTTAATCTAATGAATAAAATAATTAATAAAATAAAGAAGAAAATATATATTCTAACCTGACCAAAGTAGAGATTAGATGGGGGGAAAGAACATGGTGGAATTATTGAATCTGTAGGTAAATGGATCCGAATATATAATTCAGTAAGTGATCCAAGAAATCTAAAACAAGATGAAACACAAATAGGACAAAATCAAAATCACAACTTGAATAAAGAGACAATTGAGTACTATTTGGTTATTGACAATTAATAGAGTATTGGGTTGCAAGCTCATGGGTATCTCTTTTTAATTCTTATGGGTGACCAAAAGATTACAATGAAACTTGGGTTGACCTATTAAAAATCAATAAAATGAATTTTGTACCTATATAAAACCTATATGTTACAATCTCTGCTACATTTTTTTAGATATAAAATTGAAGGAAAAATGACTTAATTGTAAGAAAGAATAAGAACTTCCAAGTAGAAGTTAATTTAAAGGTAGAAGTTAAGAAAGAATAGGAACTTGCCTGAGATCTTATTAGAGTTAACTTAAAGGTGGATAAATTTTGATTGAACATGATTGAGATTTATTGGATCATTAGGAGGATATGAAAAATAGAGAAGGCAAATGATTGAAATCATGCAAAACACATCAAAATTTGTGTCTTAAGTTTTGTTTGCAACATGTATGCAATAGTAGCAAAAATTTTGTTTAATGAAGGTAATGGTTATGAAACCATCATTATATAAAATGTAGTGGCAATTGCATAAAACACCACAAAAAACTTGCCATGCCATATAGAAACCTGAAGTTAGAAGGAAAAACACTTGGGAAATGAAAATTTTAAAATTTACAAGAGCCAAAAGGGCAAAACAATGGAACAACTTATCCATCATGCTTTGCTTTGTGAAATACAAAACAATGGAACAACTTATTTTGTAGCAGAGAAGATACAACGATGTTGATGTGCAGGAGCTGATTTCAGCATGGGGCAACCATTGGTGTCAGTGAAAGTAGCTTCTTTCAAATTTTTGTAATTGTGGCGAAAAAATTATTAATATAATTTAATATTATCGATATAGAATAAACATAATCTAAATTCAAGTGAAAAATAGATATTTTGATAAATCAGATTTAGTATTGAGGACTCGAAAAAGGTAGATCCAACTTCAACTTAACATATAATAAGTAAATTTTTTTGGAGTTGTGATATAATGATTAAAATAAATACAATTAATTAAAAAATTCAAATTCAAATTTACAATAATAAATATAATATTAACTAAATGAAATGATAAAATAAAATTCTAAAAATTGAAACTTTAATTTATTTTTACAATAAAATATGAATCAAGTAATTCCACAATTATCATATGTCAAAACAAAATATGATAAACATTTGTTTAAGTCAACAACCCTAATTAAATTATTAATCGTTAAGTGAAATAATTGAATTTTCTATTTCTTCTAATATAATTTTTGGACTCGAGCGAAATCCAAGAGTGTCAAAAACAATATGATTGCTTTACAAATCATTAGAAGCATCCTTCTCCACATCCATGTGTTTTTAAGTTTCTATAATTGTGCAAAATTCATAACAGTGAAAAGCTATCTTACTTTAATGGTACCAAACTGACACACTTGTTGGACTTGGTGAAAAGCATATAGAGTGGCTATATACAGCTAGGACATGTTCATAAGACTTCATATCTTATACTTGAATGTTCTCTTCAGGTCTTATGTAGATCCAAATTAAAGAGGAAATTATAGCTTTTGTGTTTTGTAGGAGTTGTTCAATTATTGATAGGCTGTTTTTTTTAATTATTGATACGCGTGTTCTTTGTATTATGAGACCAGTCTCTTTAAATTAATAATTTGATATCTCTTTTTTTCTAAGATTTAGGTGTCAATAAAGTTGTTTTTATAGTTGTAATTATTTGTTTATTTATTTATTTAATAGAGGGTTGGAGACTACTATTGCAATGTCAGAAGTTATGTATTGGTTTGTCAAGATGGAGCTCCATGTGTAAAGGGATGGTTTAGTTGACAATTGTGTTCAACCACCTTATGATTAAGGTATTATAATTTCTCCAGAACCCCCTAAGACCACTTAAGATAGTTGGGTGGCACTCAATCCTCCTTCAATTGAGCTTTTTGCTTAGAGTACATATCTTCCTAAGGATGCTCTACATCCACCACCTTCTCTGACTATGACTTGTGTGTTGCTTTTATGATGTATTCATATGATTTTCGGGTTGTTGTGCATTGCCAAGTTGTTTAATTTGAAATTTATTTTCTTACCAGCATAGAGTTTGACTATACAAACCAACCGTTTGTTTATTTATTTATTTATTTATTTTATTTTTTTTTATGGTGGGGGATGGGGGAGGGAGGTTGGGGCGTGTGGGGAGGCGGGGCCGGGGCAATTCATTTCACTTGTTTGGTTGTGCTTAGCTAGTAGAGGTGTTCCAAGGGCCATGTGTTCACTTGTTTGGTTTTGCCCTCCATCAAGGTAGTTTTGTGGGCTATTTGATTTAGCTTCGTTGTTTTCATTGAGAGGTTTTTCTAGTTCCAATGTCGTGGATTCCACCCAATTGCCTTACTATATAAACCGTTATTTGAATAATAGATGTTTTTCCAATAGTAAAATTTTTTTCCCTCATGGTGAGTAGGGTATATATATATATATATATATATATATATATATATATATATATATATATATATATATATATATATATATATATATATATATATATATATATAATTTGGTCTATTACTGAAAAGGCTTTGGTTTATTGCCAATTAGTTATTTTTTTATGAATAACAATAGAAAATGCTTTGGATTTTTCTAAGCATCTTCTCATTGAACTTTGGGATAACAAAGTTACATAAACTTTTACTAGGTCATCTAACTAGCATTTGCCCCAAGGTGAAAGTTATGTCAGAAGGGAGGTAATTTTTTGTGTTGGTAAAGTAAGGTTTTGTAATACGAAAGTGCCTAAATAGGTAGTTGTACCTCAATCAAAACCTATGTCTCTTGACCCATATAACTTTTTGTGTATGAAGTGTTAAGAAATAATGATGATATTTTGGGTGTAGGTGATGGCAAAAAATGAGGTTATGCTCCTTCATAGAACAATGCATTGTGCTAGGATGGGGAATTCCATTTCACAATAAGCTTGATCAATAAAAAATCGTGGGGAAGGGAAAGGGCATACAAAACATGAAAGTAGTGAAATATTTCAAACTGCACTAGGTGGTGATGGTGAAGGGCAATGATAGGGTGTTTCAGGTGATGTACTTGAAGAAGGCCAAGTGGATACAAGTGAAAATTTCAATGGTATGTCATATCTATCAATGTAACTTGTATCTTCCACAAAATTATTTCAATCACCCAATACATTATTGAAATAGTGGGCATCATAATGAAAACAAGAGTCTGATATCTAACAAGTCATGTAACAACATAGATAATGCCCCACGTGTCAATTTAGATGAGTCCTCCTCACATAGATCAATGCCACACTATATGAAGGAACAAACAACCTCATTTTCCACTATCAATTCAATAATAAATAAAATATTAAATTATTACTTAACAATTTGTGTGCAAAAGGTCATATGGGGATCATGATCATGAGATTCAAGTTAGGTACAACTATTGATTTAAACTCTTTCCCATTAAAAAAATTGACCTTACAAAACATAATATTACATCCTTCTAGTTTAATTTGCACCTTAATATAAATTTATAGTTATAATCTTCTATGAGTTTTATTTCCCTAACCCTACATTTGATACAATTTAACTAAGGTCAAATTAATTTTGATTTGGGATAAAGACGTGTCAATGTGGTTGTAAAGGATATTTATGGATGATATAGCACCTTAGTCTTGTATACTTGGCAAACACATATCTTGGTTGTTTCTCTTAGTTCTAGACCTTTCTCACTCGATAAATCTTGCATCTACTAAATTTTGTGCCCTTTGGCCTATATTTTTTAGTTCTACCAGTCTTATGTTGATGACTCAGGCCTTCTATCTTGCCCAGAATGCTTAAAATGTACTTATCTTCCATCTCTACAAGTTTTGAACATGTACCTACTTTCTTCTTCCCTAGACACTAATGTCCAAGATAAACACTAGCATTGACATTAGTGTCCTGACCCGATGTAAGTGTCTATTTCCCTAAAGTCATCTATTTTGCAAATGAAACATATCCTAATGGATGGCTTATGTGTTTTAATGTGAGTTATTACTCTAAAGGGACTGATATAAATACAAGATCGACTTTTAATCATTTCTCACCTACAAGACCTAGCAAAAGACCAAACAAACCAAGACAACTTATCAAAAACACTTTATCAAGCATTCAATTGAACAAAGCTTTCTTATTTCCATACCATTCATAGGTACATCATATCTACAAATTAGAAGTACTAAAAAAACATTCCAAGAGCCTGCTTTACCAAGTTAAAAACTAGGTAAATACTATATTTGCTTTCCACATATATTACATGATTCACAAACAAGCCAACACGTAGGAAATAAGTACATGAGTTTAAGGACCTCTTATTAAGTATTGTCTATGTAGTCAATGCCCACTGATAGCAGATTCTTTGGGGTCAACTCGACTCTATGTGCCCACTAACCCATTTTTCCCCAAGATCATAATAAAGATGAAGAACTAGGGTTTTGACATTTCATGAGTAACAACATTCCATGACCTAGATTTACATACACCAGAGCGAAGGTGAAGTCAAACCCAAAAGCATCCAAGTGGTCATATCATTTTCCAATAGGTATTCCATCTATGACACTTCCATCAAACCCAAACAGTAATGTTGATGCAACCATTTCATGCTGACAATAGTGTTCAGAGCTCTAGTAGCATCAGATCCAAATCTAACAATTGTTTCATACCAATCTTCTAGACTATCTTCCACCTTTTCTAGATCCAACACTATGTTAGCATCAGAACTAGTTAAGTACATTCCTTTTTTTCATTTGCATGCATAACTTAGTTTTACTCTCTATATTTAGCCTATACTTAGCATAATAAATTTGATGTATACTTATATTTGAGTTTAGCATCCAATTGGCATGTTATAAATATGATTATCACCCTTGTGCATTATCATTTCTAGATTCTTAACTCTTGTATACTGCCAAGGTAAGATATAACCTCATATCCATTTTAGGGTTAAACAACGATCATATGGACATATAATTCAACATAAGTGTTGAATTTTACTAAAATATTATGTATATTGTAAATACAAACACACACACACACATGAATGAGGACAACATTGGGGAAGTGCATACATCAATAGAAGATCATCATAGACCAACTATGAGTGGAAAGTTGTGAAGAATAATCATGGGGGAACCAAATCACCAGTTAAATTACAATTGGGAGAAAATGTTGAGACAACCAAGATGATAAGAGGCAAGTCAACCCATCTCTTCATAAGAGGAGAATGAGGGTATCCATATTTCATTCGAGGGATTATACAAGTAAATAGTCATAGATACATGATTAAACTCAACATCAAATACAGGATGTAGTAGTCTGATAGATCTTTGAAAATCATAAAATTTAACTTTAAAAAATCAACTCATTCTAACAATAAAATATTAAATGAGGTCCAAATCAACTTAGAGTATGAGTACTAGTCCACAGTGTAGGAAGAGAGGTCATGACAGTTAGGACATGTCCATAAGATAATTTATATCTGATACTTAATGATAATATCTTCAGTTCTTATGTGGATCCAAATTGAAGGGTAAATGATAGCATTTGAGTTTCAAAATTTGTAGGCGTTGTTTAATAGAGTATTTTTATATTATGAGTCGACTCTTTTTGAAATAAAAATTTTATGGTTCCCTTGTTTTAAGATTTAGGTGTCAATATAGTCATTCTTATAATTGTAACCACTTCTTTTCTCTTCCTTAATTGGGGGTTAGAGTCTACCACCGCAATTTGGGATGACTTTTATTGGCTTGTCACGATAGAGCTTAATGTGTAAAGGGGTGGTTTATTTGAGAGTTATGTTCAACCACTTTATGATTAGCGCATCACAATTTCTCTAGCACCAACTGAGACCATTTAAGATGGTCAGGTTGCACCCAATCCTCTTTTAGTTGAGTTTTTTCTTGGAAATCCTAGCTTCTTAAGGATGTTCTATATCTGACACCTTCTATAACTATGACTTGTGCCTTACTTTCTTGTGATGTATTCATATAATTTTTGGGTTGTTATGCATTTCCAATTTATTTAATTTGAAATGTATTTTCTTACTATCATAGAGTTTGATGATACACACCAATTATTTGTTTTGTTTTTTTCTTTTTCTTTTTGGGAGGGGGTGCATTTCACCTATTTCGCTATGTCCAGCTAGTAGAGGTGTTCTGAGGGCCATGTTTTCACTTGCTCAGTTTTGCCCTCTATCAAAGTAATTTTATGAGCTATTAGATTTAGATTTTTTATTTTAGTTGTGAGGTTTTGCTATTTGGTGTCATGGATTCCACCTGATTGCATTACTATGTAAACTGCTATTTGATTAATAGATGTGTTTCCAATAGTGAAATGTTTGTCCCTCATGGTGAGTAGGGTATATATATAATTATATATATATATAATTATATATATATATATATATATATATATATATATATATATATATATATATATATATATATATATTTGGTATGTTAGTGTAAAGACTTTGGTTTATTTTTTATTAGCTATTTTTTTATGAATAACAATCGAAAATATTTTAAAGTTTTCCAAGCATATTCTCATTGAACTTTGGGATAACAATGTTACATAAACTTTTACAAGGTCATGTAACTAGCATTAGCCCCAAGGTGGAAGTTATGTTAAAAGGGAGGTAATTTTTTGTATTGGTAAAGTAAGATTTTTTTAACGTGAAAGTGTGTAAATAGGTAGTTCTACCTCACTCAAAACCTATGTCTCTTGACCCATGTAACTTTTTGTGTATGAAGTGTTAAGAAACAATAACATGATATTTTTGGTGGAGGTGACAATGGAAAATGAGGTTGTGTTCCTTCATACAATAATGCAATGTGTTAGAAAGGGACATTTTGTTTCACAATGAAATTGAGCAATAAAAAATGGTGGGGAAGTGTAAGGTCATACAAAACATGAAAGTAGTGAAATATTTCAAGGTGCACTAGGCAGTGATGGTGAGGGGCAATGATAAGGTGTTTCAGGTGATGGACTTGAAGAAGGCTAGGTGGATACAAGTGCAAAGTTCAATGGCATGTCATATATGTCAATGCAACTTGTATGTTCCATAAAATTATTTCAATCACCCAATACATAATTTAAATAGCGGACATCTCAATGAAAATAGGTGTTTGATATATAAAAACTGATGTAAAAAAATAAATAATACAAAATGTGTCAATTTAGATGAGTCCTCCTTGCATAGCTCATTTCCGCACTATATGAAGGAACAAACAAACTCATTTTCCACTATCACTTCCACAATAAATAAAATATTAAATTATTACTTAACACTTTCTGTGCAAAAGGTCATATGCAGTCAATGATCATGGGTTTTAAGTTAGGTACAACTACTGATTTAAACTCTTTCCCTTTAAAAAATTGACCGTACAAAACATAATATTACATATTTCTAGTGTAATTTTCACCTTAATAGAAATTTCTAGTTATAATCTTCTATGAGTTTTATTGCCCTAACACTTGGTAGACTTAGACCTTGGTTGTTCCTCTCAATTATCTTTCTCACTTTTAAAAATCTCGTATCTGCTCTACTTTGTACTCTTTAGCTTATATCTCTTAGTTATACCAGTCTTGTATTGATGACCCAAACCTTCTATCTTACCTAGAATGCTTAAAATGTACTTATCTTCCATCTCTATAAGTTTTGAACCTGTACCTACTTCCATGCTCCCTAGACACTAATGTTTAGGACAGACACTAGCATCGACATTAGTGTCCTGACCTGAAATAAGTGTCTAGCTCCCTAAAGTCATCTATTTTGCAAATTAAACATATTCCAATGGTTGGCCTAAGTGATTTAATGCAAGTTATTACTTTAAAGGGATTGATATAAATACAAGATCAACTCTCAATCATTCCTCACCTACAAGACCTAGCAAAACACTAAAGAGACCAAGGTAACGTATCAAAAGAACTCTATCAAGAATTCAATTGAACAAAGCTCCCCTATTGCCATACCAATCATAAGTACATAATATCTACAAGTTAGAAGTAATAAAGGAATAGCTTAAGAGCCTAATTTACCAAGTTAAAAGCTAGGTCAATATTGTACTTGTTTTCCACATATTGCATGATTCACAAACAAGCCAACACATAGGGAAGAACTACATGTGTATAAGGCCCTCTTATTGAGTATTAGATATGTAGGCAATGCCCACTAGTAGTTGGGTCTTTGGGGTCAGCTTGACTCTGTGTGCCCACTAACCTATTTTTCTCCAAGGTCATAATAAATATGAAGAACTAGGGTTTTGACATTTTATGAAGAACAATACTCTATGACCCATATCTGAATGCACTAGAGTGAAGTTTAAGTCAAACCCAGAAGCATCTAGGTAGTTGCATCATTTTCCAATAGATATTACATACAATGCACTTCTGTCAAACCCAAGTAGTAATGTCAATGCAACCATTTTACATTGATATTACTATCCAAAGCTCCAAAAGCATCAGATCCAGAATCTAATGACTATTTTAGAATCATCTTCTAGACTGTCTTCCACATTTTATAGATCTAACATTGTGTTAGCATTAAAACTAGTTAAGTACATTACTTATTTATCATTTGGATGCATAACTTAGTTGTACTTTTTCTATTTAGCCTATACTTAGCATAAAAAGTTTGGTGTATGCTTATAATTGTGTTTAGCATCTAATTACCCTATTATAAATCTAATTATCAACCTTATGCATTATCATTTCTATATTATTAACTCTAGTATACTACCAAGGCAAAATATAGCCTCATATCCATTTTAGGGTTAAACAATAGTCATATGGACATATAATTCAATATAGATGTTGAATTTTACTAAAATAGTAAGTAAATTATTATATATATATTGTAAATACAAAAAGACACACATACACATGTGAATGAGGACAACAATAATAAATAGATAACTTATACAAGTCAAAAATGGACATTAAAAAGGGAGGGTAAATGTTCCACATAAAGAAGGGAGACCTGGTATTGATAAGTAGAAGAAGGATGCATGATCAGCTCCAGCATCGTGGGGACAACATTGGGGAAGTGAATCCATCAATAGAATATCATCATGAAACAACGATGAGTGGAAAGTTGTGAAGAATAATCATGGGGGAACCAAATGACCAATCAAATTATAGTTAGAAGAAAATGTTGGGACAACCAACATGATAAGAGGAAAGCTAGCCCATCTATTTCATAGGAGGAGAAGGAGGGTATCAATAATTATTTTTGAGGGATTATATAAGTAAATAGTCATAGATGCATGATTAACCTCAACACTAATAAGATAACATGATAATCTTCAATGTCAATAAGAAATAATGAATGAAGAATTCCACCAAGTAATACTATGAATGGGCACTATAGAGAAAGCAGGGGAAGTTCACATACAAAATCAATTAGATTTTTGTAGCAAGATGTTGGATTTATCAGTTCATCTTTTTCATTGGAACATGATAATGAACCTAAAAAATAATTATAATTTATTCATATAAAATGGATTACCTTTAATCACAACCCAAAACATGCTTAAATAAGCCTCAACTCAGAATTGGAGTTGACATGCAAAATTTAAAAAAAAACTAAAATATTAAAAAAAAAAATTGATAGTTGTTATTTATAGTAAGTTTTGCCTACAAGTGCGTGCAGCTCTAATTTTTTTTGAAATATCCTAAATGTTAAAATTATCCTATCAAATGAATTTTAACTAAAGTTCACATCTAGTCCTAAAAATATATAATTTATAAAAATACAAAAATCCAAAAAAATTACTAAATTGTAATTTTAGACCCTCATATGGTCTTGTTTGGCCTCTAAAAAACATCAAAAATGCCTCTAAGTGGACCCTCAGATAAACATTTTGGCATATGGAAGAGCTCAAACAGAGCTACGAGTCAAAAGTTATGACCTCTGAAAGTTTGGTTGATTTTTTCTGCATCATTCTCTCTGGTTGAAAACAACTCACCTGTGATTGCCCTGATTATATTACTTCCATTTTTCTTTGATAATATTCTTTAGATCCCATTCTATAATCCAAGTGTTATCTTCTTATTGCAATCCTCCCCACTATACCAAATACCTATTATAATTCCCTTGCCTTGTGCTCCCTGTCTTCGTATCCAAAACTTGCATTATCTTTTCATTCTTCTTTTTTAAAACATATTGTTGCCAATTTAATTCTTCATTTTCATCACCTTCACCATCTTTTCCATGGAATTAATATAAATCTAAAACATTAAATAATGGAGATATATCAAAATTCTATGGTAAACTCACCTCATAAACACTGTCATTGAGTTTATTCACAATTCTGCATCGACCAATTTTCATGTACTTCAACTTGTTGTACATTCTTTTTGAAAATATTTTTTTCCTCAAGTAAACCATTACCAACGCTCCTTCTTGAAATACTTTGGGTCTTCTTCTAACATCTGCTTATGCTTTATATTTCTCATTAAGTTCTTGCAACTTTCTTCTTACTCCTTGCAACTATTGCATATGTTCTACAAATGCTTTTACATCATCACTAACTCGATCTGCAATTGGTAATTGTACTTAATATAAAATACTCAAATAATTTCTCCCATAAATAATTTTAAATGATGAATTTCTTGTTGATCTATTCACTAAACTATTATATGCAATCTCAGTTTGTGGTAAAGTCAAGTCTCTTTACTTGGGCTTCTCTCCCACGATGCATCTCAACAAATTTCTCAAGCTCCTGTTCACAAATTTTGTCTATCCATCTATTTGTGGGTGATATGCACTATTGAATTGTATCTTAATACCCATCTTATTCTATAAAATCCTCTAAAAAAGACTTAAAATTTGTGTGTCCCTATCTGAAGTAATAGTTTTTGGAACACCATGCAATCTCACAATATCCTTAAAAAATAATTCTGCAACTCTAGTGGCATCATTGGTTTTATTACATGCAATGAAATGAACCATTTTAGAAAAAAAAAAAATCTACAACAACAAAAATTGAATCATTACCACTCTGTGTGTTTGGTAATCCCAGCACAAAATCCATACTCAAATTTATCCATAGTCCTCTTGGAAGTGGTAATGGCATGTATAGTCCAATATTTTATGCATGTCCTTTAGCTACCTAACATATCCTACACCTTGAGACATACCTTGTCACATCTCTCATCATCTTTGGCCAAAAATATATTTTTCCACCAAACCTATTGTCTTCATCTTACTAAAATATCCAACTAAACTACCACTATGTGATTCTATTATTATATTATCTCATAGAGACCCAACTAGAAAGCACAATTATTTCCCTTTGAAGAGATAACTTTATTGTATAAGATACTAACCATGATTAGTATCTATCCCATCTATTAATAGATTGTTGCACTACTCAACTACCTTGCTAAAATATGGATCAATATCATATAATTCTTTGATAGCTTCAAATCCAACTACTTCACTCATCATAGTAGTTAATAATGCTACTCTTGTACTCAATGTATCAACTACCTAATTTTATTTTCTTGATTTATGTTTCAACACAAAAGTATGCCTCTACAAGAAATAAACCCACTTTGCATGCCTAGTATTCAACTTCTTTTGTGTATTCACATATTTCAAAACCTCATGATCTATAAATAGGATGAACTCCTTATGCACCAAATAATGCCTCCAATGTCTTAATGCTTGTACAATTGCATAAATTTTAACATCATAAGTAGAATACTTTATTCTTACCTTGTTCAATTTCTTACTAAAATATGTTATTGGCTTTCCTTCTTGACTCAACAAAGTGCCAATTCTCACAAATGAATCATCACAATCAACCTCAAATACTTTGTTAAAATATAATAATGTTAAAATTGGTCTTTCTATAATCTTCTTCAAAAATTTAAATCTTTTTGTGGCTGCTCTAGTCTATGTAAATTCCTTTCCTCTTATGCAATCCGTTATTGGTGTCACAATACTACTAAAAATTTTAATAATTTTTCTGTAAAAAGTTGCTAAACCATGGAAACTGATTACCTCTTTAATGCTTTTTGGAATAGGCCACTCAATAATTTCTTTTATTTTTTTCATCCATTCTCACACCATCTGCTAAAATTATAAATCCCCAAAATACCAAACTATTATGCATAAACCTCCACTTTTTCAAATTTGCATACAACTTCTCCTTTCTTAACAAATCCAGTACCATTCTCAAATGTTTTAAGTGTTCTTCTTTTGTCTTACTGAATATCAAAATATCATCAAAATAAATAACCATAAACTTACCAATATATCCCCATGGATGCAATTTTCTTCACTCGCACGCCATGCTAAATGTCTACAATTGTCATTCTCATTTCTATCATCCTTCACAAGGATGTCTTTGTCTCCTCTTTCAACTAGAATCACTTCCATATCCTCTTGCATGAGGATTTTTTTTCTAGTAGCTGCTCACTAGTTTCCTCATCTTTGTTGATTTTAAAATCAGATTTACTCTCCTCACATGAGAACATTATTCTCTTGTTGTCCTCCATGACAACCCTCTTTTTATGACTCATTCTCTTCTCTTCCATCTACAACTCTTCATGGTTTCACTCTTGATCCTTCTTCCACATGGCTCTCTCTCTTCGATGTAGCCACTTTTGCTTTTAGGAAGTCTACCATCTACTATACCAAGTCTTCTTCTTCTTCTTCACTTTCACATTCTTTAAATCTCTCTAGCAACAAATCCAATAGTTTACCTTAAGTCTTCAAATTCTTCTCCCACTCTTTCTCTAGTGGCATTCTTCCACTATTCTTTTCCATCTTCATATCTGCAAAACAAAAACACAATGCTTTCTCTCACATCCTCTACCCAAGGAATCAGGACTTGCTCTGATACCAGTTGATGTGGCCTCCAACCACATAATGGATTCAACAATCCATATCATCCTCTTAATATCTCATAACACACATAAACATGTCAATAATTCAACTCATAAACTCAACATATTCTCATTAATCCTCTCACAAATACAAAATCTTTCAACAAACCATTACAACTCAAAGGCCATGCCACCAATGCATGTCATTACACACTCTCAATACTTGGCCAACATACCAAGGAGGCTCCCAAACTTCTCACCAAGCTTATCTCTCCAAACTCTCTTGGCCTCCCTAAACAAAGATGATTACAATCATATATCAATTTTCAAGGAAGAATAAGGGAGACAACACAACATTTATGCCTCACATCCCATGTGAATGAAACATAATGAATAAAACATAGTAAGGCCCAAGAAAATGATACACCACATGCTCCATGGGGTCATCTTTAACCAAGGACAAATCATCTTGGAAATTTGGTGCCATCTTTCAATGTGAAACACTATTGATGAATAGTGAAAGGCTTGTTATATGTGCAAGGTCAAAAATGAAGAACATCTTCTTTAGACAAGATAGGCCACCACCATGTGCTCCATGTGACTCTATAGAAATGTGTCCCATGCCACCTAAGCAATTTGGAATAGTGTTGTGACACCTCACTAAAATTAATAGTGTTCACGACCTCATTAGTGAATAGTGCTTGGTAATAGTGTTGCATAAATAGTATTTTCCTGTTGCATAAGAAAAAATTGAAAGTGTGATTGAATTTTTGCATAAGAGTAAAATATGTGGTCCATAAGATGGTTATTATTGGAGAAATGTTAAACATAGAGGTTGATGTAAAAAATATATTAATGTCTCTAACACCAAGGTGAAACCATGATGCCATCATCAATGAAGAATATAAATATTTGACTACTCTTGAAATTGATCAACTTATTCAACCTCTTATGAAGAAAGATTTAAAGACTCATTTAGAGAAAGTGACAAAAAGTATTTTGCCTTAAAATTGAAGATCACAAAGAGTGAATGTGCCATCAATAATAAAAAAATCTAAGAACAAGGAAAAAATATGAATCAAAATTATTCAATAAGAAATAAAGGAATGAAAAATAATGATTGGATTGCTTTACAAATCCTTCAAACTCGAAGCATCCTTCTTCACATGAACAAGCCATGTTCTTTAATGGTACCATACTGACACACTCGTTGAACAATCTAAAAGCAGCCGGCTGTTTTTGTCCAAACGCATTGAACTAAAAAAAGGTTAAAGGTCTTTTCTTAGTAATGAAACCTCTCGAAAAAGCTGTCCCCATGTGATGCCTACACATATATAGAGGGGCTCTCTATATAGTAAGGGCATGTCCACAAGACTATTTATATCATATGTTTGCATGCACGCAGTTTTAATGTAGATCCAAGTTGAGGGAGAAATGATAGTGTGTGAATCTCAATATTTGTATGAGTTATTCAATTATTGATAGTGTTTTTTTAGTGTGACGAATAATTTTATGAGGATATCATATGTTTATATGCATGCAGTTTTTATGTAGATCCAAGTTGAGGGAGAAAAGATAGTGTGTGAATTTCAATATTTGTATAAGTTATTCAATTATTGATAGTGTTCTCTTTAGTGTGACGAATAATTTCATGGCTCCCCACCTTTGAGACTTAGGTGTTAACAAAGTTACTTTCATAGTTGGAATGACAACTTCAATTCTTCTCTTTAATAGAGGCTTGGAGTTTATTGTCGTAATATGATGGGAAGTATTTTTCTAGATTATTGTAATGAACTTTCATATATAAATAGGTGGTTTAGTTGGTAATTATATTCAACCATCTTTTTATTGGAGTATTATAATTTTTATGGCATCCATTTGTGACCACTCAAAATGATTAGGCTTTTAATAGAGGCTTGGAGTTTATTATCGTAATATGGGAAGTCTTTCGCTAGATCATCGTAATAAAGCTCCATATATAAATAAGTGGTTTAATTAGCAATTTTAGTGAACCACTTTCTCATTGGAGCATTATAATTTCTATAGCACCCTACTATGACCACTCAAAATGATTAAGTGGCACCTAATCCTCTTTTAGTTGAGTCTTTTACTTGAGGTACCTAACCCCCCAAAAATGATCTCCTTCTACCATCTTATTAGACTATGACTTGTGCCTTGTTCTTATAATGTATTCATATGATTTTCAAGTTATTGTGCATTGTCAACAGTAATTTAATCTTTTTTTTACTAATGTAAATTTTGATCATAAATATTAAAAAAAAAATTTAAGGGGAAGGGGGAGAGCGGGACAATATATGTTATAACCATCTTTATATTATTGTCTATTTTTTATTAGTAATAAATATATCCATGAGTTCAATTTTTTTTTTGAAAGTGTATAAACAAAAGGTAGTGGTTCATTTCAATTATTTCGTTTTGCTCGACCAACAATGACCTCTTAAGACAACCATGTTTTCACTACTTGTGTTTTTCTCTCAAGCAAGGTAGTAATGTGGGCTATTTGATTTAGCTTTGTTGTTCCTCTTTGAGGTTTCTCTCGTTGGTGTCTTGGATTCCATCTAACCGCCTTCCTATGTAAACTACTATTTGTTTAAAGATGTACTTTCAATAGTAAAATGTTTGTTCCTCATGACAAATAAGGTGTATATATTATTATTTGGTATGTTAGTGCAAAGGCTTTGGTTTATTATTGGTTAGTTATTTTTTTACAAATAATAATGGACAATGTTATGGAGTTTGGCAAGTGTCTTTTCATTGAATTTTGGAATAGAAAATATTACAAAAATTATTACAAGGTCATGTAACTAGAAGTGGCCCCAAAAGTGGCATATATGTCAGAAGGGAAGTAATTTTTTGTTTTGGTATAATATGGTTTTGTAAAGTGAAAATGTGTAAATCAGAAGATATACCTCACTCAAAACCTATATTTATTGACTTGTATCATTTTTTGTGTATGAAGTATCAAGTAACAATAATGATATTTTTGGTGGAGGTGATGGTAGAAAATAAGGTTGTGTGTTTTTTCATATGGCAAGACATTATGTCAAGAGGGGATATTATGTTTCACAATGAGTTTGAGCAATGAAAAATGATGTGGAATGAAAAGTCCATACAAAGCATGAAAATGATGAAATATTTTAAAGTGAACTAGGCGATGATGGTGATGCACAATAATAGAGTGTTTCAGGGGATGAACTTGAAGAAGTCCAAGAAGATACAAATGCAAAGTTCAGTGACATGTCATATTTGTCAATACAATTTGTAACTCCCATTGAATAATTTCAATCACCCAATACATGACTAAAATAGTGGTCATCTCAATGAAAATAAGGGTCTGATATCAAATAACCCCTGTAAAAATATAGATAATATATTACATGTTAATTTAGATGATTCCTCTTCCTCACACAATTTATCATTACACTTTATAAAAAACAAACAACCTCATTTTATGCTATCACTTCTACTAAAAATATAATATTATTATTACTTAATATTTTATGTACAAAACATGATATAAATCAATAATCATAAGTCTCAAATTAAATACAACCACTGATTTAAACTCTTTCCGTTTACAAAACCAACGTTACCAAAACATAACATTACATCCCTTTTAATATAATATACATCTTTATGAAAATTACTAGTTATAATCTTTTACGGGTTTTATTGCCTTGACCTTACATTTGATACAATTTAACGAAGAACAAATTAAATTTATTTTTGGGTAAAGATGCGTAAATGCAGTCATGAATATAGATAAAATTCAGCACAAATACTATTTACTAGCATAATAACTAAATTATTATGTATATTATAAATATATATATGTGTGTGTGTGTGTGTTTTTTGACAATAATTAATAAATAATTTCAAATGTTCAGAATCAAAGAGGGGTTAAGTGTGCTACATAAAGAGACAATAATAAATAAATAATTTGAAATGTTCAAATCAAAGGAGGGGTTAAGTGTTCTACATACAGAGACTATAATAAATAAATTATTTTTAAATGTTCAAAATCAAAGGAGGGGTTAAGTGTTCTACATACAGAAGGGAAACCTGGCTGCCATTGACAAGTGGAAATGAGAAAAAATCAAAAGAAGACATAAATAGAAGAAATAGGGAGCAGAGGAAAGGGAGCATAGGGAAGAAAAGAGGGAAAGCTGGAAGGTTGTGGAGCACGACATTAAACCTACAAATGGCATTTGGATTAAAGATTTTCAAGGCCGTCCCAGCAAAACCATTTTTATCTGTATTTTACAATCAACAAACTCTGGAAGTCACATTTATTTGAGGCATAAATGAATAGATATTGGTAAGGGATTGAGGTGGTTTTATTTTAATTTAGTTTGGTAGGTATAATTTATAAAATTTAGGTATCAGTTTTATAAAAACCTTATAAAATTTGACTATTGGTGGTTTGTGTTTATATCAATTCTTATTTTATTAAAATGGTAGGAGACTGTTTTAAGATTGTAAAATGTAATGATTCCTCCTAATTTTCATAATGTTTGATTTTGTTTGGTGGATAAGTTATTTTTAATAATTAATTGATTTTAAAACATCTTTTGAAATTGTTCACAGCTTTGCCTTTTCATTATTTTTATTGTCTCAAATATTGCCTTCTAAATCCTTGAAAAATCTTGTGTGCTGCTTTTAAAATTTATCCATATTGTTGTCAATTTTTTTAATCTTTTGTTAAATGAATGTATTTAAGATGTATTAAATATATATAAATACTACAAACTATCATGATCAAAGATAATAGTTTGTAATATTCATTATGAATCCTCGATTTATTTTTGTTCGATAAGTGTTCTTGAGTGTAGTTTTTTAGCTTTATTTTTAGTAAAGCTATACAATGATTATAAATTATATTATGTTGTTTAATTTATTTTATGAAAGAATAAATATATGTAATGGAAATAGATTAAACTATCTTTTTTCAAGCTATTACTTTTATTTTTATATTTTTAAATAGATTTATAATAATCTATTTTATATATGCATGTTCACATTCATATCTTATGATGTAACTATGACCTATTAACTTTTATAAAAATACATTATTCTAGAACAATATTGTTACATGAAAAAAATCATTAAAAGATTGTGTTGGTTTATATATTTTTTTTTGGATGTGTGGTATTTTGATTTTAACAATAAATTATTTACTATTGAAAGTTATTTTTACTAAATAGTGGGAGGTGTTTTTTTCTAAATCCATTCTTTGATATCAAAGAAAGGTTTAGGTTGTAGATTTTTATTTTAGATCTTTATAACAATTTAATGTGGTTTTCAATCATATAATGGATTCAACAATTCATATCATCCTCTCAATATCTCATAACACACATAAACATATTAATAATTCAACTCATAAACTCAACATATTCTTATTAATCCTCTTACAAATAAAAAATCTTTCAAAAAAGCATTACAACTCAAAGGACATGCCATTAATGCATGCCATTACACACTCTCAATGCTTAGCCAACATGCCAAGGAGGCTCCCAATATTCTCACTAAGCTTATCTCCCCAAACTCCCCTGAACTCCCTAAACAAAGATGAATACAATCATATATAGATTTTCAGGGAAGAATAAGGGAGACAACATAGCATTGACACTCTACATCCCATGTGAATGAAAGATGATGAACAAGACATAGTAAGGTCCAAGGAAATGATACACCACATGCTCCATGGAGTCATCTTTGACCAAAGACAAAGCATCTTGGAATGTTGTGCCATCCTTCACATATGAAACATTATTGATGAATAGTGAAAGAGTTATCACATGTGCAAGGTCAAAAAGGAAGAACATCTTCTTTAGACAAGATAGGCCACCACCATGTGCTTCATGTAACTCTATAGAAATGCACCCCATGCCACCTAAATAATAGGAATAGTGTTTTGACACCTCACCAAGATGAATAGTCTTGTGATACCTCACTAGGATGAATAATGTCTCCCACCTCATTAGTGAATATTATTGCATGCATAATTTTTTATCACTACATCATTATCTTATAGTTGAAATCAACTCAAATCCCACTAGTTGTCTTGATTATATCCTTGCCATTTATTCTAAACAAAATAGAAAAGCACACCACTCTATTTTTGGGTGATGCAAGATTGCTCGAACCCTTGGATACTCTTGCATCAAACACTCGAGATAGATAATGTGATCTTATGAACATATAAATAGAGTAAGTTGTAGAACCACTCTTTTGGTCACAAAGGTTAATGACCATGGCATCCCCATCCAACATACCAAGTGTACCCAAAATATATTATTTTTCTTTCTCCCTTCTAATTTCTACATACTAAACTTCCACCTCTTTTCCTCATGGGATCACACCCACTACAAAGACTCTTGGGATGACACCCATCCGAAACTATCCTCCTCCACCAAAATTTAATACATATCTCAATGGATTCACATGTGGGTTGAATTCCATCATCATAAATTGACCTCCTCCACCAAAATGCTCTATCATGTATCTTATCCTTCCATGTGAGCTCAAGCCCACATCTAGCCATCCATCTCCACCAAAAGCCCACCTGGATTTATTCACTCATTTTCTAACCACCTGTTGAATCTTCCACAACATCATAAATCACCACTACTTGTAGCTCCTCTCTCATGGCTGAAACTATATCCATCTTTTCATCTATCACACTCTCATCCACATGTGCACCTACTTGTGCAACAATATCCTCAACTTCTTCATCATGCTCCAAAGGCATGTTTTCCTCTTCCTCTATAATGTTAGCATGTTCCTCATGCTCTTCAATTTCACTATGGGTTGCCAATGGCCCATCCATAACAACTCCCATGGTTGTCTTCTCATCTTCCAAAACATTAATTTCAGCCTCTACACATGGATGTAACTCCATGAAGAAATAATCATGTGATTTACTTGAAAAACTTCTTCATCCCTTGCTTCTGCCAAACAATCTTGCAACTCTATATAGATGTAATTATTTTCTCCTTGCAACTCCCCATGGCTAAAATTTTCTTCACTCGCGTGCCATGCTACATGGATGTAATCTTCATTCTCATTTCTATCATCCTTCACAAGGGTGTCTTCATCTTATACTTCAATAGGGATCACCTTCATATCCTCTTGGATGAGGATTTTTTCTTCTACAAGTTACTCACTAGTTTCCTCCTCTTTAATGACTTTAAAATCAGATTTGTTCTCCACATATTAGAACCTTACTCTCTTATTTTCCTCAATTACAACCCTCTTCTTCTCACTCATTCTATTCTCCTCCATCTTTAACACTTCGTGGTTGCACTCTTGATACTTCTTCCACATGGCTATCTCTCTCCTCAATGTAGCAAATTTTGATTTTAGGGAATCTACCATCTCTCACACCAAGTATTCTTCTTCTTCACTTTCACATTCTTCAAATCTATCTAGCATTAAATACAATAGTCTACCCTAAGTCTTCAACTTCTTCTCCCACTCTTTTTCTAGTGGCATTCTTCCACTCTTATTTTCCATCTTCATACCTACAAAAAAAAAACATTATAATTTCTCTCACATCCTCTACCCAAGGAATCATAACTTGATCTAATACCAATTGATGTGGCCTCTAACCACATAATGGAGACACAAATCCATATCATCCTCTAAATCTCTCATAACACACATAAACATATCAATAATTCAACTGATAAACTCAACATATTCTCATTAATCCCCTCACAAATACAAAATCTTTCAATAAAGCATTACAACTCAAAGGCCATATCACCAATGCATGTCATTACACATTCTCAATACTTGGCCAACATGTCAAGGAGGATCCCAACTTTCTCACCAATCCTATCTCCCCAAACTTTTCTTGCCTCCCTAAACAAATATTAATACAATCATATATAGATTTTCAAGGAAGAATAAGGGAGATAACACATTTATGCCCCACATCCCATGTGAATGAAACATGATGAACAAGACATAGTAAGGCCCAAGGAAATGATATGTCTCATGTTCCATGGGGTCATCTTTGACCAAGGATAAATTATCTTTTAAAGTTAGCACCACCCTTCACATGTGAAACACTATTGATGAATAGTGAAAGGCTTGTCGCATGTGCAAGGTCAAAAAGGAAAAACATCTTCTTTAGACAAGATAGGCCACCACCATGTGATCCATGTGACTCCATATAAATGTGCCCCATGCCACCTAAGAAATCAAGAATAGTGTTGTGACACCTCACCAGCATGAATATTGTTCACCAACTCATAAGTAAATAGTGATTAGAAATAGTGTTGCATGAATAGTGTTTTCCCACTGCATCGCAATTATTCATATCAAACTCTAACTCCCCTTCCATTCCATACTTTAGTGTAAATTACTATGATTATTAGAGCATCAAGATGATGAATCTTTTGTTAAGAAAATAATTATGTGATATTTTAATAATTCATTATGAAGATCCAAATGAATGGGTCACTATTACATCTAATGATAGGCAAGCCAAAAAGGAAGGTAAGAAGAATAACTCACAAACATTGTTTCATATTCAGAAAACTCTAGATAATAGCATGATTTCGAGAATTACCAGTGTAAAGACAGAAAATGATGCCTTGAAGACACTACAAGAAGTTAAAAAGGTAGTGATCAATTCAAAGTGGTTAAGTTATAGACTTTGAAGAGAGAATTTGAAAATTTTAGGATAGAAAACATTGAAAGTGTGATTGATTTTGAACATAAGAGTAAAAGATGTGGTCAATAAGATGGTTATTCTTGGAGAAATGTTAAACAAATAAGTTGATGTGAAAAATATATTAACTTCTCTAGCACCAAGGTGAAACCATGTTGCCATCATCAATGAAGAACATAAATATTTGACTACTCTTGAGATTGATCACCTTATTCAGCCTCTTATGTCTTATGAAGAAAAATTAAAAGACCCATTTGGAGAAAGTGACGAGAAGTATTTTGCCTCAAAATTGAAGATCACAAAGAGTGAAGGTGCTATCAATAATTTAAAAAATCTAAAAATAAGGAAAAAATAGGAATCAAAATTATTCAATAGAAAAAAAATGAAGAATACGCGATTTAGCTATAAGAAAACAAGTTAAAAGAAGTTTAGAAAAAATAAATATTCAATGTTATTACTATAAAATATATGATCACTTTAAATGAGAATGTAGATTAAAAGTAGGTAATGAAGATAAAAGTGTTAATTTTGATAATAAGGATGAGAAATCTTCCCCACACAATTTATTCTTTTCATATGACAAATTTGAAAACTATCTTAAATAAGTTTGATACTAAGATTTAGGGTGTTACAATCATATATTAGGGAATAATAAAATATTTTCTATAAAAAAAAAAAAAAAAAAAACTTCATAATAAAGATCAAACTTTGTAATGACAAAAATTTGAAAGTTGCAACAAAAAGAACTATAAAAATAAATATTAAAAAATGCAAAAAAAATATGTTAATTATATTTATTATCGTTGTTATATCTTTCCAAATGTTTTTGTCAGGAATATAGTTCTTGAAAGAGTAGTTTAATTACTCTATTAAGCAAGGTTTTATTGTACTAGTTTATAGCTTTGTAACAATTCCATTTAAGGTTGATTATGACGGATATTTTCGGGAAAATGAATATTTATTACCATTTTTATTTCGGGAGAGTAGATTTGATTTGTAGAAATGAATTTGTTTTTTCTACTGGTTTTATCGGCACCTTGAACTTTCCTATATTTGGGTGTGATATTGTAAGATTGGAATGCATTTCATGTGTTTACCATTTTGTTTCTAAGCTAAACTTAATATTCTATTTGGTTTATATGTTTGGTTGATTTTGAAATTGACATTGAAATTTTCTCTTCCTTGAACTTTTATTTAATTTTTTTTATTTTCATAATATATTTTATTTTCTAAATTTTGGAATTGAAAATTTCACTTTGTTGAGATTTTATTTAATTTTATATTTTTTTTTGACATTTTTTTATTTTTCAAATACGACAAGGGCATTATTAACATAGTTTAAAATCATTATTAATATAGAATAAACATAATTTAAATTTAAGTGAGATAATTTAAATTTAAGGGAGATAATTAAATGGATATTTATTAAAAAAATTTGGTAAGATATTTGATATCTTAAATAAATTTTATATAGTTGACATATTTTTTATAGATTTTGAGAAAGTACTAACTTGTAGATGGATAGATAGACAGATGGTACACAAATAAATAAACCAACAATTTACTTTTAAATGAGATATTAAAAACTCGACGAAAGTAGATCGAACTTCAAACTCAATAATGTTAATTGAATTTATTAATCACTTAGTGGAATAAACAAATTTTCTTTGTTTCTTCTAATATAATTTTTGGAGTCGAGTGGAATTGAAGGGTGAAATAAAATATATGACTAATTTAGAAATTTGAAGTTGCTAAAAAATCCTTAGAAGCATCTTTCACCTGATCCGTGCTTTTTAAGTTTTTATAATAGTTTGTAATGTCTGGACATGCATAATTGTGCAAAGCTCGTAACAATGAAAATTTTATCTTATTTCAAGGGCCCACTTTTTGGACAATCTAAGAAATGTTTGATGGTGTTTGTACAAATGTATTGAAGACAAAAAAGGGTTACAACATTTTTCTTAATAACCTATTTCGTGAAAAAATTATCCCCTAATGACGTCCATTCATATAAAAAGAGTTGATATGTATGTATGTATGTATGTATGTATGTATGTATGTATGACATGTTATAAGACTATTTATTTTTTTAACTAATGATAAGGTGAGTGATTGTTATTACTTTAGTTTTTATGTAGATCAGTTTAGAAGGAAAAGGTGGTATTTGAGTTTTAACACTCCCAAGATTTGTTCAACTATTGACAAAGTGCTCTCTACATTATGAGTTGAGTCTTCCTAGACCAACCACCTCATGAATCTTCTCTTCTAACACCTAGGTGTGAGAAGAGCCACTCTCATAATTGCAACAATTTTTTTGTTCCTCAATAAGAGGTTCGAGTCATCGATCACAATATGAGAAGTTTTCAATTGAGTCATAGTGATGGAGCTCCTATGTAGAGGGTGGTCCTTGATTAGTAGTTATATTCAACCACATTTTATTCAGGGCATCATAATTTCTTTAACACCCCTGAGACTACTCAAGATGATTAGATGATGCCCAATCCTCCTTTATTCAAACACTCTACTTAGAATGTCTAGCCTCCAAAAAATGATTACATACACCACCTTATAAAACTGTGACTTATACCTTAATTTATTATAATAACTTGTACATTAATTTATTATAATAACTTGTACATTAATTTCTTATGATATATTCTTATGATTTTTTGAGATTGTATATTACCAATAAATTGTTGGGATTGTATATTCTTACCAACGTAGATTTTGACCATACATACCAACTTCCTCCCCTCTTCTCCTATAACCATCTTTATATTGTTGTTATTATTTAATTAGTAATAAATATATCAATGTGTTTTAGTGGAAAAAAAAATGTGTATATAAAAAAGGTAATGGTTTTTTTTTTTAATAACGTGTAACAAATATCCATAGAAAAAGTTTGTCCCTAATGGTGATTGTGAGTAGGGTATATATATTATTATCATCTAGAGTATAGATTGTAATCCCCTATAACAATTATTTTATATTGAATAATGTACAACCAATAAAAGTAGGGTACTTTTTCATGTTCATAAATTTTGGCATTATTTTTGTAATATATATTTTATAAAATAAAAATATATATTTATCTTTTCTTTAAATGAACTCAAAATATGTGATTAAATATTAGGGAAAATCCAATTTTTATTAAAGCTAAAAACATATATTTTTCACTCTTAAATTCTTTATACTATTAAAGAAAAGGTGTATATTTCATGGCTGTCACACACAAGAAACCCTGTGAATTAATAGTAGATTCTTGAGTAAGCTTGGGCGACTATATGACTCATGACTCATCACTTATAAATTGACATGTTGAAAGACATTTGAGAAGTGTCTGCCAATTTGTTTAAATTATGTTATGTTTTATTTAAATTAAAATTAATTATAAATTGAAATTAATTTTAATTAGAACTATAAATTATTGATATTTAATTTAGGAAGTTAAATGAGATAGAATACAGTAAATATCATAGTAATTGTGAGAATTTGAAGGTTTTTTAAAGATATTTTTAGTTATATAAATGGTAAATTGATCAAGTAAAATAAAATGTTAAGGATCAACATTTATTGATTAAATTTTAATATTTATATATTGAATAATGTTAATATTTATATTATAATGAATAATTTGATTTTAAAGTTCTGAATATTATTTTAAATTATATTAAATTTAATTAAGAATTTGTTTTTATTTTCTCATATGATAACCAATTAATTTTCAGTTATTTTGAAAAATAATTATTGAAACCAAAAAATTTGTTAGGTTGTTTAAATTAAATTTTTTATACAATATAAAATAGGAAAACAGAAAAATATATTACATCTTTTATAAGCTCACTTACAAAAATGTACAAAAAAAGATTGAGCGTAGAGGAAAAGTCTCAGAAGTTGTGCATGTTCTAATTACCGAACAGGGTGTTTTGTTAAGGTGTGTTCCATTGATGGAATATATTGGTGTGTATAAATATTAAACTGCACCAGACACTGAGCATGTAGTATCTAATACTTTTTCAACATTTATTCTATAAAATTTAAAGTAACCAATCACATAATGACAACTAATACTCAAGTATTGGTACTTTAATGTATAACTATTGGTACTCCAAAAGTTAAATTTTGATCATAGATTTAAAAAATGCATTTTATAATCTCTCGTGATAAAATCAATTATATTGTAAAATGTATAATAAATTAAACCTTGAAACTTTAATTATAAATAGTTAAAACAAAATATTAAAATAGATAAATTTTTTAAAATCTAATATAATATTACGATATCTTTTCCCTAACAAACATTACAAACCATTAATAATATTTTATATTTTAAAAATGAGCTCATAAAGGATATACTATCCCGAGTCTTGTTCCTATTTTAATGAGCTACATATAATAGAAAATTATTGAGTTGGTTTAGGACATTTTAAATGGGTTAGGGTATACAATGATGTTATCCTCCAACACACGAATGTTCTTACTTTTTGGAACATTATCAAGGGTGTGAGTCAAATAGATTTTTTTTTGGTTAGATTATCATTCAGTGACAAGGGATTTTGTAGGTGAATTTGAATTGCAAGGTGTGGAAATGCATGAAAAATAAATTCTAGCTTGAAACTAAGTGTACTTTATAATAATTCTAATGTCAGAATTTCTTCAAGATTAAAGTATGGTCTTTAAAGGCTCAAAATTCTATGTATTTTGTGGTAAAATTAAACATTTGACACTTTTTTTAATAGGATTTGGTTATGTGAATTTTAAAGAAATAATTATTTTAAGCATTCACACAAGAAAATTTGTATTTCAATTTAGATCCCTGTTTAAAACTCATATATCATACTTAAATGTAAATTATCCTCAACGTTATAATTTAAAAAGTTTGTAGCTCCACATATAGTGGAGGATCAAAAGATACTAGACAAACAAGTACTGAAGGTGGTAGATATTATCACTGATTTTAAGCATTATTTGTTTGTTATATTTTCTTTAAAATCATGAATGAAGCTTCATTCATTGTCTTGGTTTTTCAGGGACGAACACAATGATATCTCAATTTTATTATAGTTGTTATTTTGTAATCTATTTAAATGTGTCAGGTAGTTTGCACTAATGGTTATTTGATTTAAGAAATTTGATACATTTATAATTTGTTTTATTTAATTGTAAGTCATTAATAGTAATTTCTATGGGCTAGATTATATTTCAAAGTTATAAACTATTTGTAATATTTTTATCTATTGTAACATGGCAGATTCTCTATGTTTGCATGAGTTTAAGGTGGGGCGACGGTTTGAGTGGGTTACTCCAAAGTGGGAGTGTTAATTTCAAACTCAAAGAAATATATGTTATAATTGAAAGTTCATGATTTTATTCTCCCCTCTATGTGGAGTTTTAAATTGCATGCATGGTAAACATTGCATGTAATTCTATGAAAAGAAATAGCTTTAATATTTTAATGATTTTATTTTCTAACTTTTTAAATTTTGAAAATGAAATTAAATTTTTACCTTGTTTTCTTGCAAAATCATGTTGATGATCTAATAGATCTCTGAAAATCATAAAATTTAACTTTAAAAAATCAACTCATTCTCACAATAAAATATTAAATGAGGTCCAAATCAACTTAGAGTATGAGTACTAGTCCACAGTGCGAGAAGAGAGGTCGTGACAGTTAGTACATGTCCATAAGACTATTTATATATGATACTTAATAATAATATCTTCAATTCTTAAGTGGATCCAAATTGAAGGGTAAATGATAGCATTTGAGTTTCAACATTTGTAGGCATTGTTTAATAGAATATTTTTATATTATGAGTCGACTCTTTTTGAAATAACAATTTTATGGTTCCCTTATTTTAAGATTTAGGTGTCAATATAGTCATTCTTATAATTGTAACCACTTCTTGTCTCTTCCTTAACAGGGGGTTAGAGTCTACCACCATAACGTTGGAAGACTTTTATTGGCTTGTCGCGATAGAGCTTCATGTGTAAAGGGGTTGTTTAGTTGAGAATCATGTTCAACCACATTATGATTAGGGCATCACAATTTCTCTAGCACCAACTGAGTCCATTTAAGATGGTCGGGTTGCAACCAATCCTCTTTTAGTTGACTTTTTTGCTTGGAAATCCCAGCTTCCTAAGGATGTTCTGTATCTGACACCTTCTTCGACTATGACTTGTGCCTTGCTTCTTATGATGTATTCATATAATTTTTGGGTTGATGTGCATTGTCAATTTATTTAATTTGAAATGTATTTTCTTACTAGCATAGAGTTTGATCATACACACCAATTATTTATTTTTGTTTTTATGTTTTTCTTTTTTTGGGAGGGGGTGCATTTCACCTATTTCGCTATGTCCAGCTAGTAGAGGTGTTCTGAGGGCCATGTTTTCACTTGCTCAGTTTTGCCCTCTATCAAATTAATTTTATGAGCTATTAGATTTAGCTTTGTTATTTTAGTTGTGAGGTTTTGCTAGTTGGTGTCATGGATTCCACCTGATTGCATTATTATGTAAACTACTATTTGATTAATAGATGTGTTTCCAATAGTGAAATGTTTGTCCCTCATGGTGAGCAAGGTATACATATTATTATTTGGTATGTTAGTGTAAAGGCTTTGGTTTATTTTTTTATTAGCTATTTTTTTATGAATAATAATGGAAAATGTTTTAGAGATTTCCAAGCGTCTTCTCATTGAACTTTGGGATAACAATGTTACATAAACTTTTACAAGGTCATGTAACTAGCATTTGCCCCAAGGTGGAAGTTATGTCAGAAGGAAGGTAATTTTTTGTATTGGTAAAATAAGATTTTTTTAATGTGAAAGTGTCTAAATAGGCAGTTGTACCTCACTCAAAACCTATGTCTCTTGAATCATATAACTTTTTGTGTATGAAGTGTTAACAAACAATAACATGATATCTTTGGTGGAGGTGATAGTGGAAAATGAGCTTGTGTTCCTTCATACAATAATGCATTGTGTTAGGAGGGGAAATTTTGTTTCACAATGAAC
The DNA here is from genome assembly GCA_037957365.1 of Torreya grandis. Lineage (NCBI taxonomy): Eukaryota > Viridiplantae > Streptophyta > Pinopsida > Cupressales > Taxaceae > Torreya > Torreya grandis. Next base: position 4,762,324 of record JARHVA010000077.1, read on the forward strand.
TTGAGCAATAAAATATGGCGGGGAAGTGCAAGGTCATAAAAAACATGAAAGTAGTGAAATAGTTCAAGGTGCACTAGGCAGTGATGGTGAGGGGCAATGATAAGGTGTTTCAGGTGATGGACTTGAAGAAGGCCAGGTGGATACAAGTGCAAAGTTTAGTGGCATGTCATATATGTCAATGCAGTTGGTATGTTCCATAAAATTATTTCAATCACCCAATACATAATTAAAATAGTGGACATCTTAATGAAAATAGGTGTTTGATATATAAAAACTGATGTAAAAAAATAAACAATACAAAACATGTCAATTTAGATGAGTCCTCCTCGCATAGCTCAATACCGCACTATATGAAGGAAAAAACAAACTCATTTTCCACTATCACTTCCATAATAAATAAAATATTAAATTATTACTTAACACTTTGTGTGCAAAAGGTCATATGCAGTCAATGATCATGGGTTTTAAGTTACGTACAACTATTGATTTAAACTCTTTCCCTTTAAAAAATTGACCTTACAAGATATAATATTACATCTTTCTAGTGTAATTTGCACCTTAATATAAATTTCTAGTTATAATCTTCTACGAGTTTTATTTCCCTAACACTTGGTAGACTTAGACCTTGGTTGTTCCTCTCAATTATCTTTCTCACTTTTAAAAATCTCGTATTTGCTCTACTTTATACTCTTTGGTTTATATCTCTTAGTTCTACTAGTCTTATATTGATGACCCAAACCTTCTATCTTACCTAGAATGCTTAAAATGTACTTATCTTCCATCTCTGTAAGTTTTGAACCTGTACCTATTTCCATGCTCCCTAGACACTAATGTCTAGGATAGACACTAGCATCGACATTAGTGTCCTGACCCGAAATAAGTGTCTAGTGCCCTAAAGTCATCTATTTTGCAAATGAAACATATTCCAATGGTTGGCCTAAGTGATTTTATGCAAGTTATTGCTTTAAAGGGATTGATATAAATAAAAGATCAACTCTCAATCATTCCTCACCTACAAAACCTAGGAAAAAACTAAAGAGACAAAGGTAACGTATCAAAAGCACTCTATCAAGAATTCAATTGAACAAAGCTCCCCTATTTTCATACCAATCATAAGTACATAATATCTACAAGTTAGAAGTACCAAAGGAATAGCTTAAGAGCCTAATTTACCAAGTTAAAATTTAGGTCAATAATGTACTTACTTTTCACATATTGCATGATCCACAAACAAGCCAACACATAGGAAAGAACTACATGCATATAAGGTCGTCTTATTGAGTATTAGATATGTACGCAATGCCCACTAGTAGTGGGGTCTTTGGGGTCAGCTCGACTCTGTGTGCCCACTAACCTACTTTCCCCCAAGGTCATAATAAATATGAAGAACCAGGGTTTTGACATTTTATGAAGAGCAATATTCTATGACACATATCGGAATGCACCCGAGTGAAGGTGAAGTCAAACCCAGAAGCATCCAAGTTGTTGCATCATTTTCTAATATATATTAAATACAAGACACTTCTGTCGAACCTAGATAGTAATGTCAATGCAACCATTTTACATTAACATTAGTGTCCAAAGATCCAAAAGTATAAGATCCAGAATCTAAAGACTATTTTAGAATCATCTTCTAGACTGTCTTCCACTTTTTATAGATCCAACATTGTGTTAGCATTAGAACTAGTTAAGTACATTACTTATTTATCATTTGGATGCATAACTTAGTTTTACTTTCTATATTTAGCCTATACTTAGCATATAAAATTTGTTGTATGCTTATAATTGAGTTTAACACCTAATTACCCTATTATAAATATGATTATCACCCTTATGCATTATCATTTCTATATTATTAACTCTAGTATACTGCCAATGTGAAATATAGCCTCATATCCATTTTAGGGTTAAACAATAGTCATATGGACATATAATTCAATATAGATGCCGAATTTTACTAAAATATTAAATAAATTAGTATGTATATTTTCAATACAAAAAAACACACATACACACGTGAATGAGGACAACAATAATAAATAAATAACTTATACATGTCAAAAATTGACATTAAAAAGGGAGGGTAAATGTTCCACATAAAGAAGGGAGAACTATTATTGATAAGTAGAATAAGGATGCATGATCAGCTCCAACATCGTGGGGACAGCATTGGGGAAGTGAATCCATCAATATAAGATCATCATATAACAACGATGAGTGGAAAGTTGTGAAGAATAATCATGGGGAACCAAATGACCAATCAAATTATAGTTAGAATAAAATTTTGGGACAACCAACACAATAAGAGGAAAGCTAGCCCATCTATTTCATAGGAGGAGAAGGAGGGTATCAATATTTCATTTGACGGATTATACAAGTAAATAGTCAGAGATGCATGATTAACCTCAACATTAATAAGATAACATGATAATCTTCAATGTCAATAAGAAATAATGAATTAAGAATTCCACCAAGGAATACTATGAATGGGCATTGTAGCGAAAGCAAGGTAAGTTCACACACAAAATCAATTAGATTTTTGTAGCAAGATATTGAATTTCTCAGTTCATCTTTTTCATCGGAACATGATAATGAACCCGAAAACTATCAATATAATAAAATTACCAATAGGCCAAGATTTGAAACAATAATTAGAATTTATTTTTATTAAATGGCTTCCCTTTAATTACAACCCAAGCCATGCTTAAATAAGCCTCAACTCAGAATTGGAGTTGACATGCAAAATGCAAAAAAAAACTAAAATGTAAAAAAAAAAAAAATTGCAGCTGCTATTTATAGTAAGTTTCACTTGCAAGTGTGTGAAGATCTTTTTTTTTTTTTTTGAAATATCCTAAATTTTAAAATTAGCCTATTAGACGAATTTTAACTAAAGTTCACATCTAGTCCAAAAAATATATAATTTTTAAAAATACAAAAATCTAGAAAAATTACTAAATTGTAATTTCAGACCCTCATATGGTCTTGTTTTACCTCTAAAAAATATCAAAAATACCTCTAAGTGGACCCTCAGATAAACATTTTGGCACATGGAAGAGCTCAAACAGAGCTATGGGTCAAAAGTTATGACCTCTGAAAGTTTGATCGATTTTTTTTTGCATCATTCTCTCTGGTTGAAAACAACTCAGCTCCTGTGAGTTGCCCTGATTATACTACTGCCATTTTTTTTTGTTAATATTATTTATCTCCCATTCTGTAATCCAAGTGTTGTCTTCTTACTGCAATCCTTCCCACTATACCAAATACCTGTTATAATTCCCTTGCCTTGTGCTCCCTATCTTCATATCGAAAACTTGCATAATCTTTTCTATCTTCTTTTTTGGAACCTATTGTTGCCAATTTACTTCTTCATCTTCATCACCTTCACCATCTTCTCCATGGAGTTAATATAAATCTAAAACATTAAATACTAGAGATATATCAAAATTCTATGGTAAACTCACCTCATAAACATTGTCATTGAGTTTATTCACAATTCTTCATGGACCAATTTTATTGTACTTCAACATGTTGTACATGATTTTTGAAAATATTTTTTTCCTCAAGTAAACCATTACCAACTCTCTTTATTCAAATACCTTGGGTCTTCTTCTGACATCTGCTTATGCTTTATATTTCTCATTACATTCTTGCAACTTTCTTCTTACTCCTTGCAACTGTTGCATATGTTCTGCAAATATTTTTACATCATCACTAACTCGATCTGCAATTGGTAATTATACAAAATCTAAAATACCTAAAGAATTTCTCCCATAAATAATTTGAAATGATGAATTTTTTTTTGATCTATTCACTAAACTATTATATGCAAACTCAGTTTGTGGTAAAGCCAAGTCCCTTTACTTGGGCTTCTCTCCCACTATGCATCTCAACAAATTTCTCAAGCTCCTATTCACAAATTTTGTCAGTCCATCTGTTTATGGGTGATATACACTATTGAATTGTATCTTAGTACCCATCTTCTTCCATAAAATCCTCCAAAAAAGACTTATAATTTTTGTGTCCCTATCTGAAGTAATGTATTTTGGAACACCATGCAATCTCAAAATATCCTTAAAAAATAATTTTGCAACTCTAGTGGCATCATTGGTTTTATTACATGCAATGAAATGAGCCATTTTAGAAAATCTTTCTACAACAATAAAAATTGAATCATTGCCACTCTATGTGTTTGGTAATCCCAACACAAAATCCATACACAAATCTATCCATAGTCCTCTTGGAACTGGTAATGACATGTATAGTCCAATATTTTATGCATGTCCTTTAGCCACCTGACATATCTTGCACCTTGAGAAATACCTTGTACATCTCTCTTCATCTTTGGCCAAAAATATTTTTTTCCACCAAATCTATTATCTTCGTCTTACCAAAATATCCAGCCAAACTACCACTATGTGATTCTATTATTATATTATCTCATAGAGACCCAACTGGAATACACAATTGTTTCCCTTTGAAGAGATAAATTTATCCCACCTATTAATAGATTCTTGCACTGCTCAATTACCTTGTTAAAATATGGATCAGTATCATATAATTCTTTGATAGCCTCAAATCCAACTAATTCACTCATCATAGTAGTTAATAATGCTACTCTCGTGCTCAATGCATCAACTACCTGATTTTATTTTCATGATTTATGCTTCAACACAAAAGTATACCCCTACAAGAAAGAAACCCACTTTGCATGCCTAGTATTCAACTTCTTTTGTGTATTCACATATTTCAGAACCTCATGATTTGTAAATAGGATAAACTCCTTAGGCACCAAATAATGCCTCCAATGTCTTAATACTTTTACAATTGCATAAAGTTCAATATCATAAGTAGAATACTTTATTCTTACCTCATTCAATTTCTCACTAAAATATGTTATTGGCTTTCCTTATTGACTCAACACAGTGCCAATTCCCACAAATGAAGCATCACAATCAACCTCAAACACTTTGTTAAAATATGATAATGTTAAAATTGGTCTTTCTATAATCTTCTTCAAAAATTCAAAGCTTTTTGTGGCTGCTCTAGTCTATGTAACTTCCTTTCCTCTTATGCGATTTGTTATTGGTGTCACAATACTACTAAAAATTTTAATAAATTTTCTGTAAAAACTTGCTAAACCATGGAAACTGCTTACCTCTTTAATGCTTTTTGGAATAGGCCACTCAATAATTTCTTTTATTTTTTTCATCCACTCTCACACCATCTGCTGAAATTATAAATCCCCAAAATACCAAACTATTATGCATAAACCTGCACTTTTTCAAATTTGCACACAACTTCTTCTTTCTTAACAAATCCAGTACCATTCCCAAATGTTTTAAGTGTTCTTCTTTTGTTTTACTGAATATCAAAATATCATCAAAATAAATAACCATAAACTTACCAATATATCCCCATGGATGCAACTTTCCTCACTCACATGCCATGCTACATGTCTACAATTGTCATTCTCATTTCTATCATCCTTCACAAGGATGCCTTCATCTCCTCTTTCAACTAGAATCACTTCCATATCCTCTTGCATGAGGATTTCTTCTTCTATTAGTTTCTCACTAGTTTCCTCATCTTTGTTGATTTTAAAATCAGATTTATTCGCCTCACATGAGAACATTATTCTCTTGTTGTCCTCGATGATAACCCTCTTTTTCTGACTCATTCTCTTCTCTTCCATCTACAACTCTTCATGGTTTCACTCTAGATCCTTCTTCCACATGGCTCTCTCTCTTGTATGTAGCCACTTTTGCTATTAGGGAGTCTACCATATACCATACCAAGTATTCTTCTTCTTCACTTTTACATTCTTTAAATCTCTCTAGCAACAAATCCAATAGTTTACCTTAAGTCTTTAAATTCTTCTCCCACTCTTTCTCTAGTGGCATTCTTCCACTATTCTTTTCCATATTCATATCTGCAAAAAAAAATATAATACTTTCTCTCACATCCTCTATCCAAGGAATCAGAACTTGCTCTGATACCAGTTGATGTGGCCTCCAACCACATAATGGGTTCAATAATCCATATCATCCTCTTAATATCTCATAACACACATAAACATGTCAATAATTCAAATCATAAACTCAGCATATTCTCATTAATCCTCGCACACATACAAAATCTTTCAACAAACCATTACAACTCAAAGGCCATGCCACCAATGCATGCCATTACACACTCTCAATACTTGGCCAACATACCAAGGAGGCTCTCAAGCTTCTCTCCAAGATTATCTCCCCAAACTCACCTAGACTCCCTAAACAAAGATGATTACAATCATATATCAATTTTCAAGGAAAAATAAGCGAGACAACACAACATCTATGCCTCAGATCCCATGTGAATGAAACATAATGAACAAAACATAATAAGGCCCAAGAAAATGATACACCACATGCTCCATGGGGTCATCTTTAACCAAGGACAAATCATCTTGGAAATTTGGTGCCATCTTTCAATGTGAAACACTATTGATGAATAGTGAAAGGCTTGTTATATATGCAAGGTCAAAAATGAAGAGCATCTTCTTTAGACAAGATAGGCCACCACCATGTGCTCCATGTGACTCCATAGAAATGTGTCCCATGCCACCTAAGCAATTTTGAATAGTGTTGTGACACCTCACTAAAATGAATAGTGTTCAACCTCATCAGTGAATAGTGCTTGGTAATAGTGTTGCATAAATAGTATTTTCCCGTTGCATAAGAAGAAACTGAAAGTGTGATTGAATTTTTGCATAAGAGTAAAATATGTGGTCAATAAGATGGTTATTCTTGGCGAAATGTTAAACATAGAGGTTGATTAAAAAATATATTAATGTCTCTAACACCAAGGTAAAACCATTATGCCATCATCAATGAAGAATATAAATATTTGACTACTCTTGAAATTGATCAACTTACTCAACCTCTTATGTCTTATGAAGAAAGATTAAGAGACTCATTTAGAGAAAGTGACAAAAAGTATTTTGCCTTAAAATTGAAGATCACAAAGAGTGAATGTGCCATCAATAATAAAAAAATCTACGAACAAGGAAAAAATAGGAATCAAAATTATTCAATAAGAAATAGAGGAAGAAGAGGTGGTTTAGTTACAAAAAGACAAGTTAAAAGTATGTTTGAAAAAATAAATATTCAATTTTATTACTATAAAATATATAATCACTTTAAATGAGTATGTAGATTAAAAATAAGTAATAAAAGTTTTAATTATATTAATGACGATGAGAAATATTCTCCATCTATTTTTTTCTTTTCATATAACAAATTTAAAAACTATCTTAAATAAATTTGATATCTAAATTTAGATTGTTACAATCACATATCAAGGAATACTCACATGTTTTCTAAAAAAATAAAAACTTTGAAGCAAAGATCAAACTTTATTATGACAAATATTTGTAAGTAGCAACAAAAGGAACTATAAAGATGAATGTTAAAGAATGCAAAAAAATATGTTAATTATATTTATTGTATTGTTTTAAGGTAAGTACTTTGAGCAAGGTTTTCTTTTACAATTCCACCCAAGGTTGACTATGATGGATGTTTTCGAACATATGAACATTTATTATCATTTTTATTAAGGTTGACTATGATGGATGTTTTCAAACATATGAACATTGATTATCATTTTTATTTCTTTCTTAGTTCTGGATTTAAGGCTGACTATGACGGATGTTTTTGAGTAAATGAATATTTATTGATTTTTATTTCTTCCCAAGTTTTGATTGTTTTTGTGAAGAATATAGTTCTTGATAGAGTACATTTGATTGATGGAAATGAATTTGTTTTTAGGACTAGTTTTATCGGCACCTTGAGCTTTCCTACATTTGGGTGTGATATTGTAAGATGGAATGCATTTCATATGTTTACCATTTTGTTTCTAAGCTAAACTTAATCTTATATTTGGTTTATATGTTGGTTGATTTTTAAATTGATATTGAAATTTTCATTTTCTTAAATTATTATTTGATTTGTTTTTAATATTTTTTTTCTAAATTTTAGTATTAATTTTATGTTTTGTGATATTTTTTATTTTTGTGTCAAAGAATAAATCTTACATGAAGTCCTTTTAGATTCTAAAGAAGAGGATGAAGTATCTTATCTTGTTGTTCCCCTTCATGATGTTGATCAAAAATAAGATGAAGACTTATCACAGTAGTTTGAAACATTTACAATGAGTTTCAGTCTCTCAAGGAATCTACAACTTCCTTAGAGATGATTACAAGTTATGGTAAGCAAGATGACATTTTTAAAAATTTCATAGAAAAGAAAAATCAAATTACACCTTAGCCTTTGGAGGTAAAAACAATCTTCTATTAGCCTCAATCTTCCAAGGGACAAGAAACCATTCCTCTTGAAATTGTACCTACAAATAAGATGCAAGTTGATTAGGAGATGAAGAGTGGATGACAATATGAGGTATGTGTATAAGTCCAAGAGGAATATATTTACATTCGAGACCTATTTGAAGATGGTTTTCTTGAGAGCATAACATGTGAAGTGCCAAGAAATAGGTTTGATCTATCAAGTGTCCAATCCAAGGAGCAACATGTTTGGCACTATCATTCATCTCATAAAGAAGGAGATGCAAGGAAATTTCCTTTTGATCTTGGAAAGGGAGGTATACTTAATTTTTATTTATACATAGTGTTTTTTTAAAATTTCCCTAAGTGCCTTGAGCACATGTGTGTGTGTGTGTGTGTGTGTGTGTGTGTGTGTGTGTGTGTGTGTGTGTGTGTGTGTGTGTGTGTGTGTGTGTGTGTGTGTGTTTGTGTGTGTGTGTGTGTCTTGTTAGTTTGTTTACTTTGTTTGGTGTGTGTCCTTTGTTTTGTGTGTTTGAGGTAGTCAAGTGTTCTTGTCTTGATCAAAGCTCATTGTCAATGGTCAAATTCCTCTTATTGTGTTTCAAAATTTAGATTACTCCTAATCCCAATGGAATGATAAGGCTACTGGTCTAGTTAGTATAGCAAGCATACTACCCCTATGAATCACTAATTTGTTGACCAAATTTTACAAATGCATTAATTCATCAAATCATTCTTGGAATACATTGTCATGAAAATCATGGCACAACTCAGCTCCAAATAGAAAAATGATAAGAGGGCAATGAAATCTAACCCCATTCATCATGGAAGTAAGTGTAAATGGAGAGAATGTAGAAGAAAATATAATATCTTAAGAGGATGTGGTAAGTAGCTAGACATTCATGGATTTTGCAATCCCATGGGGATCCCCCCTACCTCAACCCCCCTTCCCAAATCATCATCAAGTTTATAACCACCCTGATAGTGGGTAAGAGGAAGCAAACACCTATGATTTAAATATTTTACCTATAGTAATGATTGGAGTTATTATTGCAAAGGGACATTTTTAGAACATAAATGTTTAATAAATTGGCCAAATTTGATCCCTCTTTTGGGTATGGATAAACTCTACCATTTTGTAACTCTAGCTTCAAGCCTTTCGAATCAGTAGAAACTTAAAATTACCTTCTTCAAGCTAATATGTTTGTGTGATTTTTATGTTTATTTGATCTAAAAATATGATAAAAGTTATTATTACTATTGCATGTCCATTTTTTCACCTTTATATGAGTAGGTTGAGTTCATATAGGTCATATGCTATGTTAAAATTGTCTAGGCTAGTGAAATATTATGAAAAATAGTTGATTATGTTTGCAATAAAACCATTTAGTCATTCCTTTAAGTTTTATGCATAGAATCAAAAACCCCATATGAAACACTAGTGTATTAAGAACCTAGCTTGAAGATATTTTAAGAGAGGTTCATTCCATATTTAGTCTCATAATGTGGTCAAAAGGATTGTGTAGGGAGCATAACACATTTGCTGCATCACCTTTGTTAGGTCTTGGTTTCAATTATGTTCTCTTTATCTCTTTTCCTTGCAAGTGTAGTAGTTTAGTGTTACTTTTAGGTGATCCATCAGGTGAAGTTGGCCTTGTTTGGATGTTCACTCTAACCATAGGTGACCAACAACCTTCAGGTGTTCTTATTATATTTATTGGGTGAGGAGATTTGAAACACCTCCTTAGAGGGTGCAACTTAATATGATAAAAGATATGTCTTAACCTAATAAAATAATTCATCTCGCATTAAATTTAAATGAGATAATTTAAATTTAAGGGAGATAAATATATTTTATATTTATTAATTTTTTTGGTGAGATATTAAATATATTAAATAAATTTTATATAGTGGATATATACTTTTAATTGATTTTAAGAATGTACCAATTTATAGATAGATAGATAGATAGATAGATAGATAGATAGATAGATAGATAGATAGATAGATAGATAGATAGATAGATAGAGAGATAGACAAATAGATAAATAGATAGATAAATAAACAAATATACGAATAGATAGACCAATAATTTACTTTCAAACGTAGATATTGGAAACTCGACAAAAATATTGAAAACTCGACTAAGATAGATCAAAATTGAACCTGCTCCTACTCCTTGATTAACAACCTTAATTGAATTTCTTAATCACTTAATGGAATAATTGAATTTTCTTTGTTTCTTCTAACAACCATCCTTAATGAAATTTATTAATCACTTAATGAAACAATTAAATTTTCATTGTTTCTTTTAATATAATTTTTGAAGTCGAGTGGAATTGAAAGGTGAAAAATATATATGGTTAATTTACAAATTTGAAGGTATTTAAAAAAATCCTTAAAAGCATCTTTCACCCGATCCATGTTTTCTGAATTTTTATAATACCCAAACATGCCATAATTGTGCAAAAATTGTAACAATTAAAAGTTACCTTACGTCAATGGTACCATACGATAATTGTAACAATGAAAAGTTTACCCTACTTCAATGGCACAGTTTTTGTATATTCATTATTTATCTATCATTCACATGAATATAATTAACACTTTGAAAGTTTGCAGAGGAAAGGAAGTATTTATTGAAGTACACAATTTAATTTTTAGACATATACCAAAAGATATTAAGTTGTGTGCATTCTATTGGAGCTTCTCTAATCATAAAGGTTTGTTGTTTTTGAATATTTTTATTTTTTATGGGCTTGCCAAATATTAATATATTTCAATTATTATATGATTTAATACATGTTTATAGTATATATTGTTTCCCTGATAAATCATAAAATGTTAAAAGATTTATTTTGTCAATCAGTGTGGAAATTGGACCCCAATCACTATGTGACTCTTTCATAAGGAAATATTTTCCTCATGTACATACTTTGCCATCAAGGCTTAGATTCGATGGTCATATGAAACATCATGAGAGTTTATTATATATGTGGCCACTTGTTATTTGGCGTAGCTCCCCAATATCTACTTTATATTGCACGATCACTCGGCTTCTTGTCATTTATAGCTTCATGTATAATCGTATACACTATTAAATCTCCACATATCACAATACATCATATGAATAATTCACAATTTTGTGTGATTCTCATGTTCTGTGCCTTAATACTGATTCTACATTTATTCACTTTAAATAAAATGATAACATTCTAGTAGTCACTTTAAATGTTCTTGTGGGTTCATTGGATCTATTAATCTTGTTGATTATATTCAAATTCTTAGCACTAATGAACTTTAAATATTCCTTTTAACAATAAGTATTAAAATCACATCATGGCACTATTTTGTAATGTTAGTACAAAGGCTTTAGTTTGTTGTCGGTTCATTATTTTTTTAAATAATAGCAGAAAATATTTTGGATTATTCCAAGCATATTCTCATTAAATTTTGGAATAACAAACAGTAAATAAATATTTATAAAGTTTTAATATTAGGAGTTGTCGTAAAGGTGTAAGTTATATGAGAAGGGATATAATTTTTTTGTTTTAGTAAAATAAAATTTATAAAAATTAAAACGTAAATTGATAGTTATATCTCACTCATAATTCGTGACTATTGATCATATATAAAATTTTGTGCATAAAATATTATACAATAATAATTATAAAATATTATACAATAATAATTTAATATTTTGAATAGAAGTGATGATATTATTTTGAAATTGATGACATTTTTTGGAATCTATTAATGAGATTGAGAAGATCAAAAAGAAGTCTGAGCTGTTGTATTTACTTTCACCAGTTGGAAATTAAAACAAGGTTGCTTTCCGAAACATTTTCCGAGAGGCATCTAGCATTGTAATGTTGGGAAAGTCCTTAACTGTCTAAAGTTATAATAATGAAAATTTTCTTACACTGATGTTTACCATACAATTAAATGTACGTGGTCGCTTCTGGGCTTTGTAAGTATTGTACTTGTGAACACAAAATGTGTGGAAGAAATAAAGCTTGAAAGGTATTTTTCTTATAAAGATTGAAAGTAGACAAAATGTGTGGAAGAAATAAAGCTTGAAAGGTTTTTTTCTTATAAAGATTGAAAGTGAGTTTTATCTCATTATTACATTGGGCTAAAGGATATTAACCCATCAAACTTATCCATCATGCTTTGCATATCAAACTTATCCATCATGCTTTGCTTTGTGAAATACAAAACAATGGAACAACATATTTTGTAGCAGAGAAGATAAAACGATGTTGATGTGCAGGAGCTGATTTCAACATGGGGCTGCCATTGGTTTCAGTGAAGGCAGCTTCCTTCAAATTTCTGTAATTGTGACGTAAAAATTATCAATATAATTTAATATCATTATCGATATAGAATAAATATAATCTAAATTCAAGTGAAAAATAGATATTTTGATAAATCAGATTTCTATTTATTTATTTTATTGACATTATTTATGGATCCGATCACAGCAGCTTCTCTATTAAATATATTCCTATTTAATTTTAAGAATATATCAAATTTTTAATATATTTTTAGTATAAAAAAATTAATTGAATGGATATAATCATCCTAATTCACTAAATTTTTACTTTTAAATGAAGTATTGAGGACTCGAAAAAGGTAGATCCAACTTCAACTTAACATATAATAAGTAAATGTTTTTGAAGTTGTAATATAATGATTAAAGTAAATACATTCATATCAAAAGATTCAGATTCAAATTTACAATAATAAATATAATATTAACTAAATAAAATGATAAAATAAAAATCTAAAAACTGAAACTCTAATTTATTTTTCAAATAAAATATGAATCAAGAAATTCCACAATTATTATATATCAAAAAATATATATATAATAAACATTTTTTTTAATCAACAACCCTAATTAAATTATTAATCGCTAAGTGAAATAATTGAATTTTCTCTGTTTCTTCTCATATAATTTTTGGACTCGAGTGAAATCCAAGTGTCAAAAACAATACGATTGCTTTACAAATCATTAGAAGCATCCTTCTCCACATCCATGCGTTTTTAAGTTTTTATAATGTCCGGACATGCCATAATTGTGAAAAACTCATAACAGTGAAAAGCTATCTTACTTTAATGGTACCAAACTGACACACTTGTTGGATTATCTAAAACTAGCTGGTTGCTTTTGAACAAATGTATTGAAGTGAAAAAGGTTAAAGGTCCTTTCTTAGAGATGAAACCTCACGGAAAAGCTGTCCCCATGTAATGCCTACGCATATAGAGTGGCTATATACAACTAGGACGTGTTCATAAGACTATATATCTTATACTTGAATGTTCTCTTTAGGGCTTATGTAGATCCAAATTGAAGAGGAAATTATAGCTTTTGTGTTTTGTAGGAGTTGTTCAATTATTGATAGGGTGTTTTTTTGAATTATTGATAAGGGTGTTATTTGTATTATGAGCCCAGTCTTCTTAAATTAATAATTTGATAGTTTTTTTATGTACATCATATCTACAAGTCAAAAGTACTAAAAAAACATCTCAAGAGCTTGATTTATTAAGTCAAAAACTAGTTCAATACTATATTTGCTTTCCACGTATATTACATGATTCACAAACAAGTCAACACATAGGAAATAACTACATGAGTTTAAAGACCTCTTATTAAGTATTGTCTATCTAGGCAATGCCCATTGATAGTAAGTACTTTGGGGTTAACTCGACTCCATGTGCCCACTAAACCATTTTTCCCCAATGTCATAATAAAGATGAAGAACTAGGGTTTTGACATTTCATGAGTAACAACATTTCATGACCTAGATTTACATGCACTAGAGCGAAGGTGAAGTCAAACCCAAAAGCATCCAAGTTGTATCATTTTCCAATAAGTATTCTATATAAGACACTTCCATCAAACCCAAATAGTAATGTTGATGCAACCATTTCTTTCTGAAATTAGTGTCTAGAGCTCCAGTAGCATCAGATCCAAATCTAACAATTGTTTCATAATAATCTTCTAGACTATCTTCCACCTTTTCTAGATCCAACACTGTGTTAGCTTCAGAACTAGTTAAGTACATTCCTTTTTTGTCATTTGCATGCATAACTTAGTTTTACTCTCTATATTTAGCCTATACTTAGTGTAATAAATTTGATGTATACTTATATTTGAGTTTAGCATCCAATTGGCATGTTATAAATCTGATTATCAGCCTTGTGCATTATCATTTCTAGATTCTTAACTCTAGTATACTACCAAGGTAAGATATAACCTCATATCAATTTTAGGGTTTACAACGATCATATGGACATATAATTCAACATAGATGCTAATTTTTACTAAAATATTAAGTAAAATATTATGTATATTGTAAATACAAAGGCACACACACACATGAATGAGGACAACATTGGGGAAGTGCATCCATCAATAGAAGATCATCACAGAACAACAATGAGTGGAAAGTTGTGAAGAATAATCATGGGGGAACCAAATGACCAAATAAATTACAGTTGGAAGAAAAGGTTGAGACAACTAAGATGATAAGAGGCAAGTCAACCCATCTCTTTCATAGGAGGAGAATGAGGGTATCCATATTTCATTTGAGGGATTATACAAGTAAATATTCATAGATGCATGATTAAACTCAACATCAAATACAGGATGCAGTAGTATGTGAAAAATTATGCAACGTTTTTAAATATTGATATACTTTAAGATATTAGAGTGTAGTTTAAGTGTTGCACTTGCTTTATTCATCCCATTGTGTTCCATCTTGTGGTTGTTTGATATTAATTTTCACATAAAATTATGAAATGTTGCTAAATATTGATATACTCTAAAATGATAGAATGTAGCTTAAGTGTTGCATTCACTTTATTCATCCCATTGTGTTCCATCTTGTGGCCGTTTAATATTGATTTTCACACTAATGTGTTCCTAATTTAAATTATTTTTTTAATTAATGCACAAATACTGTATATACATTATATACCTGTCAATCACATGAATATAATGATCACTTAGAAAGTTTGTAGAGGAAATGAAGCATTTATTGAAGTACATATCTAATTTTTAGACATACATCAAAAGACATTAGCTTGTGTGTATTCTATTAGAGTTTCTCCAATCATTGAGGCTTGTTATTTTTGGATATTTTTATTGTCTAAATGCTTGTAAAACACTAATATAATTCAACTATTATATGATTTAATGCATGTTTTAGACATATATTATTTTCTTAATAAATCTTAGAATGTTAAAAAAAAAAATTGTCAATCAATGTTGAAATCGGCCCCAAATCACTATGTGCCTCCCTTATAAGGAAATATTTTTCTAATGTAGATGTTTTGCCATCAAAGTCTAGATTTGATGGCCATATGAAACTTCGTAGGAGTCTATTACCTATGTGGCCACTAGTTATCACTTGGTATGGCTCCCCAATATCTAATTTATATTACACAGTCACTCAACCTCTAGTCATTTATAATTTTAATATAATCAGACACACTATTAGATCTCCACATGCCACATTAGATCATATAAATAACTCGTAGTTTTATGTGCCTCCCTTATCAAGAAATAATTTTTCCAATGTAGATGTTTTGCCATCAAAATCTAGATTTGGTGGCCATATGAAACTTAGGAGTCTATTACCCATGTGGCCACTGGTTGTCACTTGGAATGGCTCTTTAATATATAATTTATATTGCACAATCACTCAGCCTCTAGCCATTTATAATTACAATATAATCGGACACATTATTAGATCTCCACATACCACATTATATCGTAGAAATAACTCGTAGTTTTATGTACCTTTTATACTTTGTCTTAATAATGATTCTACATTTATTCATTTTTAAATAAAATGACAACACTCGACGTAATCACTTTAAATATCTTCGTAGGCTTATAAAATCTATTAATATTGTTGACTATAATCAAATTCTTAACACTAACAAACTTTAAATATTATTTTTAGTAGTAAGTACTAAATCTACATCATGATACTTTTTGTAATTTTAATGCAAAGGCTTTGCTCTGTTGTCGATTAGTTATTTTTTTAAATAATATCATGTAATATTTTAGATTATTCCAAACATGTTTTCATCAGACTTTGGAATAATAAATATTACATAAACATTTACAAGATTATAAATATTAAGAGTTATTCCAAAAATGTAAGTTATATGAGAAGGGATGTAATTTTCTATTTAGTAAAATGGATTATGTAAAGCAAAAGAGTCTAAATAGACAATTGTACCTCACTCATAATTCATGTCTATTGATCACATATAATCTTTTGTACATAAAACATTACACAATAATAATTTAATATTTTTAATAAATATGATGATATTTTTTAAAAATCTATTAATAAAATGACAGGATTAAAAAGAAGTCTGAGCTGTTGTATTTACTTTCACTAGTTGGAAAGTCCTTAATTGTTTAAAATTATAAGAATGAAAATTTTCTTACATTGATATTTACCATACATTTGTATTTGGGCTTTGTAAGTATTGTACTTGTGAAGGCAAAATGTGTGGAAGAAATAAAGCCTGAAAGGTCTTTTTCTTATAAAGATTGAAAGGGAGTTATATCTCATTATTATACTGGGCTAGAGGATGCCACCCCATCAAACTTATCCATCATGGTTTGCTTTGCGAACGCAAAACAATGGAACAACTTATTTTGCCGCAGAGAAAACGATGTTGATGTGCAGGGGATGATTTCAGCATGGGGCTGCCATTGGTTTCACTGAAGGCGGCTCCCTTCACATTTCTGTTTCACTTTGAATAAACGAAAGGTGAAAAAGTTGTGAAAGGATTAGCAGTAGTTTTGAATGAAACTAAGTACTTAAGGATTTTTAAAAGCGTATGGATATCTATTAGTGTGTCAATATGGTACCATTTTACTTTCTCTTCAAGTTCCGAACGCTTTAGTCAAGAACATAGTTCTTGATAGTGTAGTTTAATTACTATAGTGGAATTTGAATGTTGGAAATGATTTTGTGTTATGACTGGTTTTATCAGCACCTCAGGCTTTACTTGTATCAAATTGTAAGATGAATTCATTTCACGTGAATTACCATTTTGTTTCTAAGTTAAACTTAATCTTATAGGTGGGGCTCCTATGTTTGTTCTTGATATTGAAATTGATATTAAAATAATCTGTTTGTTGAGTTTTTGTTTTATTTTTCAATCTTTATGACATGTTTTGATCTTGAAATTTTCTCTTTGTTGGGATTTTGTTTGATTTTTTATTTTCAGGACAAGTTTTATTCTCTAAATGTGACTAAAATTTTATTAATATAATTTAAAATCATCGTCAATATAGAATAAAGTTAAAGTGAAAAAATAGATAAAAATTAAATTCATATTTATTTAAAAAAATTGATATTATTCATGAATTGGATCACAGCTTCTTTATTATTTAATATCAATGCGTTCTTATTTAATTTTGAGAATATATCAATTTTTTAATATATTTTTAATATAAAAAGTTAATTGAACTAATATATTTAACCTTTTTTTTTTTTAAAGGCGCAATGGATGAAGGCAAGCAAGAGGATGCGACAGGGTAGAAAGCAGGGCGCAATTACAGGGAAGCGTTTGGACTGCAGCAGGTGTCCCAAGGAGCACGCAGCAGTGGGAAGGCTCCACTTTTGCAAGGTTTAAGTTCTTTTGCTGCTCTTGAGCAACCAAGTATGCGCATCCCCAAAGTCAACGGCTATCTGGAAAGATGCAAGGAGAGGCCCAAGCTGGTTATACCAATGAAAATGATTGCTAAAGACATTGAATACTATTCCAATCACTCCCTATACTGCAAGTTTTTGGGGCTTAGGATGTCACTGTTATTCCTGAAAGCATGGGCTCAGAGGACGTGGGCACCGAAAGGAGAAATTGATATTACATTGCTGGCCAATAGCTTGGTCACTTTTACCTGTATAACAGATTGTCAAAGAGTTTTTGTTGGAGGTCCTTACTTCCATAATCAAGTGAGACTGTTTATCAAGCCCTGGCATGCCAGTTTCATACCTTCAAAGGAACTACCAAACCGTGTCTCGATATGGGTGCGTCTGCCCCACTTTTCGGTGAAATGCTGCCGAGAAGACACTCTCTAATTGTTTGCATCCTTGATGGGAAGGCCAATCAGTTCCTCAATGTCACTCCTGGAGAAAAAGGTTATGACTTATGCCTGCATTTGTGTTGAAATTGATCTTAGTAAGCCATTACCAGATGCTATTGAAATGAGTGTGGGCCCTTTTTCATAGGTACAACAGCTAGATTATGAAACCTTCCCTTTCCAGTATCATCTATGTCATGCTTATGGGCATTTGTAGCAATGGTGTCCCACCTCGAAATCCACTGCACCTCAGCCAACTCAATCTACTCGCACTTCTTCTGGTACTGACAAGGAAAGGGGTCTAATTCTAGGTGAGGTGCCTAAAATTGATGGTTTTATGCCAATTAAACGCTGATATATAAATGGAGGCCAAAAATGGTCCTTGAAGGAAAGACAATTAGATGACTCTTTCAATAGATTTGAAATATTGGATGACCTTAATCAGAAGTAGGTGAATCCCGGGTTGATGATTTTGGACCAGGGGATTGAGGGACTAGCTCAGGAGACCAATGCTTTAGGGGATTTAATTGAAACATAGGATGTTGGAGATTGTCATATGGATATGGACCAGCAACTGATAATTTTGGAAGGAATGACTTCCTCAATTGCTCCCCTTAAAGAAGACAGAAATATGCCCCTTATCAGAAAAATTGGGGACTCAGGGGCAGTAAGAAGTAGTAAATCTTCTCCTCATCTCATACTTTTGAAAATAGACTTTAAGAAAAGAGGGGAAGAGAAATCTCGCAAGGCTAGCAAAAAAAGGACCTGGAAAAGATCAAGCTAATGGGAGAGACTTTGGTGGAGTCAGGGTCAGTAAAGACTCTAGATGCACACTTTTTGAACCCTCTGAAATGATTATAATATCTTGGAAAGTAAGGGATTTGAACAACAGCCTCAGACAAAATGATGTTCACAACCTGATTAAAAGTCATAGGTCGGATGTCCTTTTCTTGCAAGAGACTAAGCTTTCAGTTGAATACATGTCTAGACTAGCGCCCAAGTTGTGGAGGCAAGGAGAATGTCAATGCATTGGCGCTACCGAATACTCAGGAGGACTAACTTGTCTATGGAACCCATGAAATATTGGCCTCATAGGCTGGCTGACTTCTAAGTACTCCATGACTATGATTGCTTCTAGCTTTGAGATGGAGGAAGTCATTCTCTTCTCCAATATCTATTGTCCCAATGATTGGCGGGGTAAAAACTCCTTATGGGGCCACATAAGTTTTGTCTGCACCCTAGACCCCTTCCACCCTTGGATTATGGCAGGTGATTTTAATGTTATTCTTGATTTGGCTAAAAAGAGTGGTGTCACCTCAAGGATGGACCCATCTACTTTGCTAATGTGTAACCACATTAAAATTTTGAATTTAGTTGACGTCAGGGCCAATAATGGACATTTTACCTGGAACAACCGCAAGAGTGGGAAACATTGCATAGCTGAGAGACTTGACCATTTTTTGGTCTCAACTTTTTGGGTTGGAGGTATGTGGTCTACGAGGTCTGAAATTTTGGACTCGAGAAGATCAGACCATTTGGCCCATCAAGATTAATAGTGTCTCATAGTATCACCCGCGCTCTCCTTCCTTTAGATTTCAACTCATGTGGTTGCGGGATCAATCTCTACATGAGTGTGTTGCCAATTGGTGGCATTGGGATAGGCCTACCCATGGTACGGCGATGTACATTTTTGCCAAAACACTACAATATGTGAAGTACAAGCTCAAGCGATGGAATCACCAAAGTTTTGGGAACATTTTCCATGCTAAGGCTACTGCATAAACCAAGCTTGATGGTATCATGAGAATAATAAGGGAAGAAGGACTGACTAAAGACTTAATGCAAGAAGAAACACATGCTGTGAAAGACTTGGAGGAATGTGAGCTACGGGAGGAAATTTTTGGGAAGCAGAAAGCTCGAGTCGAATGGCTCTAGGAGGGGAATAGAAGAACATCCTTTTTCTTTAATTCATCCAAAGCCAGGAGACATGGCAATTCTATTTCGGCCCTGGTCAATGAAAGAGGTGAGCGGCTTAACTCCTTTTCGACAATTTCAGAGGAGGTAGTGCAGTACTTCTCTACTTTCTTCAGGGAAGATGCTAATGGGGAATCACCAAAAGAAGCTCAGGTTCTCTTCTACATTCCGTCGTTAGTGACATGTGAAATGAATGAAAATTTAATGAAACCAATCACACTTGGAGAGCTTGAGGAAACCACTGTTTAGATGCAAAAAGGGAAAACGATTGGACCTGACAACTTCAAAGCTAAATTCTACCAAGAATTCTAGGATATCATCAAACTTGACCTTTTAGCTATTGTCCAAGAATCTCAACAGAATAAGAAAATGCTTAAGGCTACAAATGTGACCTATCTTGCTCTCATACCCAAATGCGAAGGTGTTGATAGGCTAAGTCAATTCTGCCTTATAGCCCTTTGCAATGTTATTTACAAAATTATATCTAAAATCATTGCAGATAGGTTAAAAAGAGGGCTGAGTGCTGTGATCTCAGAAGAGCAGAGTGGTTTTATGGAAGGCAGGCAAATCCTGGATGGTATTGTTATTGCTATTGAGCCCATTCACTCTATGGCCAGCTCAAAAGATAAGGTGATATTCATTAAATTAGACATGGCCAAAGCCTTTGATAGGGTCAGATGGTCATTCCTAGAGAATGTTCTTAGTGCTTTTGGCTTTGTGGATGAATGGACTCAATGGGTCATGAGCTGCATTTTTTCGACTTCCTTCTCAGTGCTTATCAATGGAGAACACACAGAGCTTTTTGGTGCTACAAGAGGGCTACAACAAGGTGATCCTCTGTCTTCGTACCTTTTTGTTCTCCTTGCTGAAGGTTTAGGGAGGTTGATTAGTAGGAATAGAGAGGAAGGACATATCCAAGGATGGCGATGGGGAGGAGAATGGCCAATGCAATCACACCTGCAATTTGTTGATGACACTACCCTTATGGGCATGGTCACAGTGTTTGAAGCCGCTAATTTACGTAGGGTGTTACATGTTATATGTTTATCTTCTTCTTCAACACTCTGGGCCCTATTCAATAGTGGATAGCAAGGACTCTGCATTTTCAGATTAGGACTCCCCCCTTGATCTACTTGGGTATCCCTATCTTGGCTGGCCGTACATCCAAAGAATCTTGGCAAAATATTTTGGAGAAATTTTGGGTGAAAGTGAATCATTGGACACACAGGTGGTTATCCTTTGCGGGCCGGGTTCAACTTATCCAATCTGTGGTGCAGGCTTTACCTATTTACAGGTGTATGCTTCAGGTTGCCCCGATGGGAATCGTTAAGGAGTTTGATTTAGTTACCCGACAATTCTTATGGGCTGGTAGTCTGAACTCCACTAAATGGAGTCTTATTAGATGGGAGATTGTCTGCAGCCCCAAACAATATGGCAGGCTCAGTCTGAGGCAGACAAACTTAAATGGTATTTCTTTAGCGGCCAAACTTTATTGGTGATTGTGCACCGAACAAGATAAGGCTTGGGCCAGAATTCTCTCACAGAAGTACTAATCTGGAACCACTCAGAGGGACATTCCTCACTATCCAATTATTGGGAAAGGTTCAGCAATATGGGATACTCTCAAAAAAGGCGTTGATCTCATCAAAGACGGCTTATTCTGGATTTGTAAACAGGGATTTAAGGCTCTCTTTTAGTCTGATTATTGGGATGGTTATCCTCCAATCATTTCTTAGTTCCTATATTTGTTGAACCTTTATCAGAGATTCCTTGGTGCTGGCTAGTCTCGGGTGAGTGACTTCAAAGTTTACATTACACAAGGATAGGTGGAGGTAGCTCGTTGGAAAGCTCCCAAAACATGGCCTGTTAATGGGACACAAAAAGAGAATGAGGAGTTGTTGAGAATCCTTTCCAGACATCGTTGTAGTCCTCTTCAAGAAGAAGATGAGCTAGCTTGGTCTCCCAATCCCAAGGGAGCTTACATAATTTCATCTGGATATCAGGCTTTACTTCTTTAGAGATTGGGCAGGGGGAAAGTGCATTGGTGGAGACAGGTCTGGAATAAATTCACATGGCCTAAATGCAACTATTTTGCTTGGATGTTAGCTTGGAATAGGTGCTTGACCTAGGACAATCTCTGGAAGAGAGGTTTCCAAGGCCCTTCTATATGTGTTATGTGCAGAGCAGTTGAGGAGGATTCAACACACTTTCTTGCGATGCCCCTTTGCCTTGCAACTCTGGCATTATTGGTGGGATTTTTGGTAGTGCCCATGTTTTCATGCTCAATCTGTGGTCAATTTCTGAAATGGAATGGGAGAACCCCCCTCAAGGACGTCATTCCTGCAGGACATATGGATGGGCGGCCCCATTTTTCTGTTGAGGCAGATCTGGCTTAAGAGAAATAGGCAATTTTTTTGGGGGGTGAGGGTCATGGTGCAACAAGTATGGAAAAAAGTGGTGGGGATGATCCAGGAAACCGTCCAAGCAAAGAGCGCAATTTGCCTTCCTTTGACCAAACAGGACACTCAGGTGGTGGCGTGACTTGGATTCCAGCAGTTAACTGGTAAGTCAATGTGTGTCAGGAGGAGCAAGTAGGTCAAGGAGCAAATATTCAAAAACTGATCAATGGCAATGCCCCCTAGTGGGATTCTCAAGATCAATACGGATGGTTCCTCCAGAGGTAATCTAGGACCCGCGGGTACTGCAGGGATAGGAAGGGATTCTGAAGGTACAATGATTTTTTTTGCGGTTCTTGAGGGGCTGCAAACCATTAACATGATGGAAGGCCAGGGTATTCTTTATGCCCTTGAGAAGGCCTAGGCATTAGGTTGGCATAGGATTATCTGCGAATCAGACTCTCAAGTCTTGATTAACCTACTCATTAAGAGGAAACTGGTGGACGTCAATTGGCAACTATCTCTGATTGTGCAACAGATTTTGTAGCTTTGCTCGCTTAAGGATAGCATTACTTTTGCTCACATTCTACGAGAATGGAACAAGGCAACAAATTTTTTGGCTAAATGGGCGTCAGACCATTTGGATGGTGGAAACATTGATGATTGGGGGTCTCTTTCCCTGACGTTGCGTTCTGATTTGGAAAGAATTCTAAAGGCTGATAGGGAGGTTCATAATATTGTCTAGTTGGGCATGTGCCTAATTTTTCAGTTTTTGTTGCTTTCTTATGGAATTTTTGCCCCCCGTTCTTCTTGTAATGCTTTTCTTTACTTATTAATATTATTTTAACCCCTTTTTATATATATATATATATTCAACCAAATTTATTAAATGTTTATTTTCAAATGAAATATTGAGAACTTGAAAAAATTAGATCAAACTTCAATCCAATCTCACATGAAAAAAGCAAATATCCGTTAAATTATGATGTAACAATTAAAATGGATACATCCTTATGGAAACAACTTAAATTCAAAATCGCAGCCAAAAAACATAATATTAACTAAAAGAAATGACATACGAAAATTGCAACTCCTACTTATTTTTCTCATAAGATATAGGCCAACTAGTTCCACAATTATCATATATATATATATATATATATATATAAACATACATCAGTCAATGACCCTAATTAAATTATTTATCGCTAAGTGGAATAATTAAATTTTCTTTGTTTCTTCTAATATAATTTTTTGGACTCGAGTGAAATCCAATAGGATCAAAAAGAATGCGATTGCTTTACAAATCCTTAGGACCATCCTTCTCAACATCCTTGCTTTATTAAATTTTTATGATCGTTTTGTAATGTCCGGACATGCCATAATTGTGCAAAACTCATAACAGTGAAAAGCTATCTTACTTTAATGGTACCAAAGTGACACACTTGTCAGGGCAATATTTAAGTAGCCGGTTGCTTTTGAACAAATGTATTGAAGTTAAAAAGGATAAGGGTCTTTTCTTAGTAATGAAACCTCATAGAAAAGTTGTCCCCTTGTGATGCGTACGTATATATAGAGTGTGGCCATATATAGTTAGTGAAGAGACCATTCATATCCTAGATCCTAAAACAAATTTATTATTATTATTATTATTACTATTATTATTATTATTATTATTATTATTATTATTATTATTATTATTATTAATTTTATTATTATTAAAATTTAATATTTGTCTGTGATTATAATTAGAGTATACTTTATTTTATTGGATATCTTTTGTCAAATAGATAAGCATTCAACCATATGAGTTTGGTATTTTTTTGTTAAATGGGCAAGTATCTAAACATATGGGTTAGGTATGTCTTTATCAAACGAGCAAGCATCTAACCAAATGAGTTAGGCATCTACACATAAGTAAGTTATGCTCTGGTTAGAGACTTGATTCATCAGGATCAACTGGATCTTAAGTCACTCACTATTCACCGTTCATCTCTACTAGATAAGCACCGAGGTCGTCGTAACAGTAACATGTATAAAACATATAACCAAAAATTGCATTCTATCTCAAAATTTGGCCTAAAACCTCAAAAACTATGACAATCCAACTGGGATCCTTCTGAGTATATCGTAGAGTTCTTATCTTTGCTTTGTATATCTAAGCTAAGGTCTTATCATAATGGTCTTATTTTTTCATTTAACTTTAATCTTGTCTAGCCCACAACCTCAAACTCCATCATATTTCCCTACGTACTAGAACTATCATTCACTTCCCAGACTACCTACATACCTTCTTTCGAATAGGATCAAGGTGTAGTATGCATGTAATTCTGTTTTCTATTCTAAGTTTTATGCGAACTATGAATTTAGGTATGCAACCCTTGCTAGGGCCCAGTTCCCCAGACAGTCCCTCTGTGATTGCTACCTAAATGGGAGCATAAAAATACCAGTTCAAGTAACTGAATACTTGTTTTACTAAACTAACACTAAATCTTAACAAGAAATTAAAAAAAAAATTGCAAGCTACATCCC
Source organism: Torreya grandis (assembly GCA_037957365.1). Lineage (NCBI taxonomy): Eukaryota > Viridiplantae > Streptophyta > Pinopsida > Cupressales > Taxaceae > Torreya > Torreya grandis. Next base: position 4,787,666 of record JARHVA010000077.1, read on the forward strand.
CCTTTCTACTGTTTAATTACATCAACAATGTTATTTTTCTTTTTATCTTTGCTTTAGACAACATAATTTGTATAATTGATGTTGTCAAAGTTTCGTTATCTAAGAGCCATATGGTTGGTGATTTCTTAATAATAACGGGTTTAACATTCTCAATGCTGGTTTTCATTATTCTTTTTCAGTGGTACCAAGTTTAAAGTAAGTAATATACTTTTTTCATTATGTTTCATAAGTTCACAAGTCAAAATCGTCTAAGATAGTCAAAGTCATTTTTTAATCTTGATTAGTGTTGTTGACCAAGAGAGATTATCCCACCCCTTGGTCTTAATGACACGACCTTACAATTTTAAATAAACTAAAATACATACCTTATGCCGTTGAAATCCTTGACTGAAACGGAATGAGGATTCGTTTGAATTGAAATAGCTAAGAAAATGGTGGTGGTGTTGATCTTAGCTAAGTTAAAGAAGAAAAAGGAACAAAACTTGTTTTGGCAATAACGTTAATGTTTGGGTGATTTGTTGCCCCCTATGGTGTCGATCTCCCCCACTCAGCGTTGCCTCCCCTCTCTTCTTTTCTACAGTGCTATATCCTACTTTTATAAAATGCTTCCTTTCTCCCCTTCCTCCTTTCACTTCTGCACTGATCTCTCTTTATATTTTTCTTTCTCATGCAAATTTTCTTCCTTCCCCACTTGGTGTCAATCTACTCTTTATTAAAAAATTCCTTCGGATTCTCTCCTTAAATTTTTGCTATTGGCTCTTTAAATTGACTCAAATGGCTTTAACAATCTCCTAACATGGCGGATTCCCTATGTTTGCATGAGTTAAGGTGGGGCGACGGTTGGAGTGGGTTACTACAAACTGGGAGGGTTAATTTCAAACTCAAAGAAAGATATGTTATAACTAAAAGTCTCCCCACCTTTGCCCCCCCTCTATGTGGCGTTTCAAATTGCATGCATGGTGGATTGATGCGTAGGGTGTAGGCTTGGGTGAGGTGGTAGATTAGGGTGGCTTTAGGTTAGATTAGTCTCATTTTAATATTGTTAAGTTATGGTTCCATGTAGAATTTAATAGGTATAAATAAAACAAATTAATAATCTTAATTTATTTATAATAATATAATTTGTTAGGTTTTAAATTAAATATAATTAATTAATAATTTAAAAATTATTTATGAAAAATATAATTTTATTTAAAAAAATTAAAATCAACAATAAAAGAAAAACTTTATTAATAAAACAATCTTTGGTGATTTCCTAAATATTAAAATGTAATTATTAAATTCATTCATTATAAATGCGAGTATTTAAGATAAGACTAAATATTTATCCTATTAATTTTCATTTGCTCAACCAAGTATTTATGATAAGACTAAATGTGAGTATTTAAGATAAGACTAAGTATTTATGAGTGGTGTAGTTGAGAGTTATGTTCAACCACTTTATGATTAGGACATCACAATTTCTCTATCACCCCTGAGACCACTTAAGATGGTCGAGTGGCACCCAATCCTCTTTTAGTTGGTGTTTTTTATCCAATACCTTCTTCGACTATGACTTGTGCCTTACTTTCTTATGATGTATTCATATATTTTTTGGGTTATTGTGTATTGCTAATTTATTTAATTTGAAATGTATTTTCTTACTAGTATAGAGTTTGATCGTACACACCAATCATTTGTTTTATTTTTTTTGGGGGGGTGCATTTCACCTATTTTGCTATGTCTAGCTAGTAGAGGTGTTCCGAGGGTCATGTTTTCATTTGCTCAATTTTCCCCTCCATCAAGGTAATTTTGTGAGCTATTTGATTTAGCTTTTTTATTTTAGTTGTGAGGTTTTGCTAGTTGGTGTCGTGGATTCCACCCAATTGCATTACTATGTAAACTGTTATTTGATTAATAGATGTGTTTCCAATAGTAAAATGTTTGTTCCTCATGGTGAGTAGGGTATATATATTATTATTTGGTATGTTGGTGCAAAGGCTTTGGTTTATTTTTTATTAGTAATTTTTTTATGAATAACAATGGAAATTTTTTTGGAGTTTTCCAAGCATCTTCTCATTGAACTCTAGGATAAAAATGTTACATAAACTTCTACAAGGTCATGTAACTAGCATTTGCCCCAAGATGGAGGTTATGTCAGAAGGGAGGTAATTTTTTGTGTTGGTAAAGTAAGATTTTGTAATGTGAAAGTGTGTAAATAGGTAGTTGTACCTCACTCAAAACCTGTCTCTTAACCCATATAACTATTTGTGTATGAAGTGTTAAGAAATAATGACATGATATTTTTGGTGGAGGTGACAGTGGAAAATGAGGTTGTGTTCCTTCATACAACAATTCATTGTGCTAGGAGGGGACATTTTGTTTCACAATGAACTTGAGCAATAAAAAATGGTGAGAAAGTGCAAGGCCATACAAAACATGAAAGTAGTGAAATATTTCAAGGTGCACTAGGCGGTGATGGTGAGGGGCAATGATAAGGTGTTTCAGGTGATGGACTTGAAGAAGGCTAGGTAGATACAAGTGCAAAGTTCAATGACATGTCATATATGTCAATGCAACTTGTACGTTCCAGAAAATCATTTCAATCACCTAGTACATTATTGAAATAGTGGGCATCTCAATGAAAACAAGAGTCTGATATCCAACAACTCATGTAAAAACATAGATAATATACCACGTGTCAATCTAGATGAGTCCTCCTTGTATAGATCATTGCCACACTATATGAAGGAACAAACAAACTGATTTTCCACTATCACTTCCACAATAAATAAAATATTAAATTATTACTTAAAACTTCATGTGCAAAAGGTCATATGGGGTCAATGATCATGGGTTTTAAACTATGTAAAACTACTAATTTAAACTATTTCCCTTAAAAGAATTGACCTTACAAAACATAATATTACATCTTTCTAGTGTAATTTGCACCTTAATAGAAATTTCTAGTCTTCTACGAGTTTTATTTCCCTAACCCTACATTTGATATAATTTAATTAAGGTCAAATTAATTTTATTTTGGGATAAAGATGTATAAATGTATTTATAGACAATATATATGGATTATATAGCACCTTAGTCTTGTACACTTGGTAAACTTAGACTTTGGTTATTCCTCTCAATTATGTATCTTTCTCGCTTCTGTAAATCTTGTATCTGCTCTACTTTATGCCCTTTGGCCTGTATCTCTCAGTTATATCAGTATTATAAAACCTTCTATCTTGCCTAGAATTCTTAAAATATACTTATCTTCCATATCTATTATTTTTGAACCTATACCAACTTCCTTGCTCCATGAACTTTAATGTCTAGGACAGAAACTAGCATCATCATTAGTGTCCTGACCCGACATAAGTGTATAGTGCCCTAAAGTCATCTATTTTTCCAATGAAACATAATCCAATGGTTGGCCTAAGTGATTTAATGCAAGTTATTACTTTAAAGGGATTGATATAAATACAAGATCAACTCTCAATCATTCCTCACCTACAAGACCTAGCAAAAAATCAAAGAGACCAAGGCAACTTATCAAAAGCACTCTATCAAACATTCAATTGAATAAAGCTTCCTTATTTCCATACTATTCATAGGTACATCATATCTACAAGTCAAAAGTACTAAAGAAATATCCCAAGAATCTAATTTTCCAAGTTACAAGTTAGGTCAATATTGTACTTGCTTTCTATATATTGCATGATTCACAAATAAGCCAACACGTAGGGAAGAACTACATGAGTCTAAGGCCTTCTTACTAAGTATTAACTATGTAGGCAATACCCACTGGTAGTGGGGTCTTTGGGGTCATTTCGACTCTGTGTGCCCATTAACCTATATTTCCCCAAGGTCATAATAAATATGAAGAACTAAGGTTTGGACATTTTATGAGGATTAATATTCCATGACCTAGATCTGAATGCACCAGAGTGAAGGTGAAGTCAAACCCAGAAGCATCCAAGTGGTCGCATCAATTTCTAATAGGTATTACATATAGGACACTTATGTCAAACCCAGACAATAATGTCAATACAACTATTTCATGTTGACATTAGTGTCTAGAGATCTACAAGCATTAGATCCAAAATCTAATGACTATTTCAGGATCATCTTTTAGACTGTCTTCCACCTTTATTAGATCTAACACTATGTTAGCATCACAACTAGTTAAGTACATTACTTATTTATCATTTGGATGCATAACTTAGTTATACTTTCTATATTTAGCCTATACTCAATGTAAAAAATTTGGTGTATGCTTATAATTGAGTTTAGCACCTAATTACCCTATTATAAATCTAATTATCACCCTTATGCATTATCATTTATATATTATTAACTCTAGTATACTGTCAAGGTATATATAATTCAATATAGACGTTGAATTTTACTAAAATATTAAGTAAATTATTATGTATATTGTAAATACAAACACACACACACACACACACACACACACACACACGTGAGTGAGGACAACAACAATAAATAACTTATAAATGTCAAAAATTGACATTAAAAAGGGAGGGTAAATGCTCCACATAAATAAGGAAGACCTGGTATTGATAAGTAGAAGGAGGTTGCATGATCAGCTCCAACATCGTGGGGACAACATTGGGAAAGTTAATCCATCAATAGAAGATCATCATGGAACAATGATGAGTGGAAAGTTGTGAAGAATAATAATGGGGGAACTAAATGACCAATCAAATTATAGTTGGAAGAAAATGTTGGGACAACCAACACGATAAGAGGAAAGTTAACCCATCTATTTCATAGGAGGAGAAGGAGGGTATCAATATTTCATTTGAGGGATTATACAAGTAAATAGTCATAGATGCATGATTAACCTCAAAATTAATAAGATAACATGATAATCTTCAATGTCAATAAGAAATAATGAATGAATAATTCCACCAAGGAATACTATGAATGGGCACTGTAGCGAAAGCATGGTAAGTTCACACACAAAATCAATTAGATTTTTGTAGCAAGATGTTAGATTTATCAGTTCATCTTTTTCATTGGAACATGATAATGAACTCGAAAACTATCAATACAATAAAATTACAAATAGGCCAAGATCTAAAACAATACTTAGAATTGATTCATATTAAATGGCTTCCCCTTAATTACAACACAAACCATGCTTAAATAAGCCTCAACTCAGAATTGGAGTTGACATAAAAAATTCAAAAAAAATTAAAATCTAAAAAAATTAGTTTTGGCAGTTGTTATTTATAGTAAGTTTTGCATAAAAGTGCATGCAACTCTAAGTTTTATTTAAAATATCCTAAATGTTAAAATTAGCCTATCAGATGAATTTCAACTAAATTTCACATCCAATCCTGAAAATATATAATTTAAAAAAAAATCCAGAAAATTTATTAAATTATAATTTTGGACCCTCATATGGTCTTGTTTGGCCTTCAAAAGATATCAAAAATGCCTCTAAGTGGACCCTCAAATAAATATTTTGGCTAATGGAAGAGCTCAAACGGAGCTACAAGTCAAAAGTTATGACCTCCAAAAGTTTGGTTGATTTTTTCTGCATCATTCTCTATGGTTGAAAACAACTCATCTCCTGCGAGTTGCCCTGATTATACTACTATCATTTTTCTTTGTTAATATTATTTAGCTCTCATTCTATAATCCAAGTGTTGTCTTCTTAATCTAATCCTTCCCACTATACAAAATACCTATTATAATTACCTTGCCTTGTGCTTACTGTCTTCATATCCAAAACTTACACTATCTTTTCCTTCTTCTTTAGAACATGTTGTTCCCATTTACTTCTTCATCTTCATCACCTTCACCATATTCTCCATGGAATTAATATAAATTTGAAACATTAAATATTGAAGATATATCAAAATTCTATGATAAACTCACCTCATAAGCATTCTCATTAAGTTTATTCACCATTCTACATGGATCAGGTTTCTTGAACTTCAACTTGTTGTACATGCTTTTTTAAAATATTTCCTTCCTTAAGTAAACCATTACCAACTCTCCTTCAAATACCTTGGGTCTTCTTCTAACATCTGCTTATGCTTTACATTTCTCATTACTTTCTTGCAACTTTCTTCTTCCTCCTTGCAACTGTTGCATATGTTCTACAAATATTTTTACATCATCACTAACTCAATCTGTAATTGGTAATTGTACCAAATCTAAAATACCCATAGGATTTCTCCCATAAAAAATTTAAAATGATGAATTTCTTGTTGATCTACTCACTGAATTATTATATACAAACTTAGTTTGTGGTAAAGCCAAGTCCCGCTAGTTGGGCTTCTCTGCCACTATGCATTTCAACAAATTTCTCAAGCTCCTATTCACAAATTTTATCTTTCCATCTATTTTTGGATGATATGCATTATTTAATTTTAGCTTACTACCCATCTTCTTCCATAACTTCCTCTAAAAATGACTCAAAAAATTTGTGTCCCTATATGAAGTAATAGTTTTTGGAAGACCATACAATCTCACAATATTCTTAAAAAATAATTCTACAACTCTAGTGGCATCATTGGTTTTATTACATGCAATGAAATGAACCATTTTAGAAAAAAATACACAACAAAAATTGAATCATTACCACTCTGTGTGTTTGGTAATCCATACTCAAATTTGTCCATAGTCCTCTTGAAACTGGTAATGGCATGTATAGTCCAATATTTTATGCATGTCCTTTAGCCACCTGACATATCCTATACCTTGAGACATACCTTTTCACATTTATCTTCATCTTTGACCAAAAATATTTTTCCTCTACCAAATCTATTGTCTTCGTCTTACCAAAATGTCCATCCAAAATGCCACAATGTGATTTTGTTATTTTATTATCTCATAAAGACCCAATTGGAATGCATAATTATTTCCCTTTGAAGAGATAAACTTATTGTATAAGATACCAGCCATTATTAGTATATGTCCCACCTATTAATATATTCTTACACTACTCAACTTCCTTGCTAAAATATGGATCAATATCATATAGTTCATTGATAGCTTCAAATCTAACTACATCACTCACCATAGTAGTTAATAATTCTATTGTCGTGCTCAATGCATCAACTACCTAATTTTATTTTTTTATTTATGCTTCAACACAAAAGTATACCCCTATAAAAAAGAAACTAACTTCGCATGCCTAGTATTCAACTTTTTTTGTGTATTCACATAATCAAAACCTCATGATTTGTAAATAGGATAAACTCCTTATGCACCAAGTAATGCTTCCAATGTCTTAATGCTTGTACAATTGAATAAACTTCAACATCATAAGTAGAATACTTTATTCTTACCTTTTTCAATTTCTCACTAAAATATGCTATTGGCTTTCCTTCTTGACTCAGCACAATGCCAATTCTCACAAATGAAGCATCACAATCAACCTCAAACACTTTGTTAAAATATGATAATGTTAAAATTGGTCTTTCTATAATCTTCTTCTTCAAAAATTCAAAGCTTTTTGTGGCTACTCTAGTGTCTGTAATTTCCTTCCCTCTTATGCAATCTGTTATTGGTGTCACAGTACTACTAAAAATTTCTGTAAAAAGTTTCTAAACCTTCGAAACTTCTTACCTCTTTAATGTTGTTTGGAATAGGCCATGCAATAATTGCCTTTATTTTTTCTTCATCCATTCTCACACCATCTGCTGAAATTATAAATCTCAAAAATACCAAACTATTATGCATAAACCCACACTTTTTCAAATTTGCATACAACTTCTCCTTTCTTAATAAATCTAGTACCATTCTCAAATGTTGTACATGTTCTTCTTTAGTCTTACTAAATATGAAACTATCACAAAAATAAATAACCACAAACTTAGAAATATATCCCCATGGATGCAATTTTCTTCATTCACATGCCATGCTACATGTCTACAATTGTCATTCTCGTTTCTATCATCCTTCACAAGGATGTCTTCATCTTCTCTTTCAACAAGAATCACTTCCATATCCTCTTGCATGAGGATTTCTTCTTCTATTAGTTGCTCACTAGTTTCCTTGTCTTTGCTAATTTTAAACTCAAATTTATTTTCCTCACATGTGAACATTAATCTCTTATTGGCCTCCATGGCAACCCTCCTTTTATGACTCATTCTCTTCTCTTGCATCTACAATTATTCATGGTTTCACTCTTGATCCTTCTTCCACATGGCTCTTTTTGTTCGATATAGCCACTTTTACTTTTAGGGAGTCTACCATCTACCATACCAAGTCATCTTCTTCTTCACATTCACATTCTTTACATCTCTCTAGCAACAAATCCAATAGTCTACCTTCAACTTAACATATAATAAGTAAATGTTTTTGGAGTTGTGATATAATGATTAAAGTAAATATATTTATATTAAAAGATTCAGATTTAAATTTACAATAATAAATATAATATAAACTAAATAAAATGATAAAATAGAATTCTAAAAATTGAAACTATAAATTATTTTTCAAATAAAATATGAATCAAGCAGTTCCACAATTATCATATATCAAAATAAAATATGATAAACATTCTTTTTGGTCAACAACCCTAATTAAATTATTAATCGTTAAGTGAAATAATTGAATTTTCTCTGTTTCTTCTAATATAATTTTTGGACTCGAGTGAAATCCAAGAGTGTCAAAAACAATACGATTGCTTTACAAATCATTAGAAGCATACTTCTCCACATCCATGCGTTTTTAAGTTTTTATAATGTCCGGACATGCCATAATTGTGCAAAATTCATAACAGTGAAAAGCTATCTTACTTTAATGGTACCAAACTGACACACTTTTGGATTATCTAAAAGTAGCCGGTTGCTTTTGAACAAATGTATTGAAGTGAAAAAGGTTAAAGGTCTGTTCTTAGAGATGAAACCTCACGGAAAAGCTGTCCCCTTGTGATGCCTACGCATATAGAGTGGCTATATACAGCTACGACGTGTTCATAAGACTTTATATCTTATACTTCAATGTTCTCTTCAGGTCTTATGTAGATCCAAATTGAAGAGGAAATTATCGCTTTTGTGTTTTGTAGGAGTAGTTCAATTATTGATAGGGTGTTTTTTTAAATTATTGATGAGAGTGTTTTTTGTATTATGAGCCCAATCTCCTTAAATTAATAATTTGATAGTTCTTTTTTTTAAAGATTTAGGTGTCAATAATGTTGTTTTTATAGTTGTAATTATTTTTTTTTTTTGGTAATAGGGGGTTGGAGACTATTATTGTAATGTCAAAAGTTATTTATTGGTTTGTCATGATGGAGCTCCATGTGTAAAGGGATGGTTTAGTTGACAATTGTGTTCAACTACCTTATGATTAGGGTATTATAATTTCTCTAGCACCCCCTAAGACCACTTAAGATGCTTGGGTGGCACTCAATCCTTTTTCAGTTGAGCTTTTTGCTTAGAGTATATAACCTCCTAAGGATGCTCTACATGCACCACCTTCTCCGACTGTGACTTGTGCCTTGCTTTCTTATGATGTATTCATATGATTTTTGGGTTGTTGTGCATTGCCAAGTTGTTTAATTTGAACTTTATTTTCTTACCAGCATAGAGTTTGACCGTACACACCAACCATTTGTTTGTTTGTTTGTTTATTTATTTGTTTTTTTTTTTTTTGGTGGGGAGTGGGGCAGGGACATTGGGGCATGCGGGGAAGGCAGGGCCGGGGTAATTTATTTCACTTGTTTTGTTGTGCCCAGCTGGTAGAGGTGTTCCAATGGCCATGTGTTCACTTGTTCAGTGTTGCCCTCCGTCAAGGTAGTTTTGTGGGCTATTTGATTTAGCTTCGTTGTTTTCATTGCGAGGTTTTTCTAGTTCCAATGTCGTGGATTCCACCCAATTGCCTTACTATATAAACCGTTATTTGAATAATAGATGTGTTTCCAATAGTAAAATGTTTGTCCCTCATGGTGAGTTGGGTATATATATATATATATATATATATATATATATATATATATATATATATATATATATATATATATATATTTGGACTATTAGTGCAAAGGCTTTGGTTTATTGCAAATTAGATATTTTTTTATGAATAACAATAGAAAATGTTTTGGATTTTTCCAAGCGTCTTCTCATTGAACTTTTACTAGGTCATCTAACTAGCATTTGCCCCAAGGTAAAAGTTATGTCGGAAGGGAGGTAAATTTTTGTGTTGGTAAAGTAAGGTTTTGTAATATGAAAGTGTGTAAATAGGTAGTTGTACCTCAATCAAAAACTATGTCTCTTGACCCATATAACTTTTTGTGTATGAAGTGTTAAGAAATAATGATGATATTTTGGGTGTAGGTGATGGCAGAAAATGAGGTTGTGCTCCTTCATAGAACAATGCATTGTGCTAGGAGGGGGCATTCTATTTCACAATGATCTTGATCAATAAAAAAATGGTGGGGAAGGGCAAGGGCATACAAAACATGAAAGTAGTGAAATATTTCAATCTACACTAGGTGGTGATCGTGAAGGGCAATGATAGGGTCTTTCAGGTGATGGACTTGAAGAAGGCCAAGTGGATACAAGTGCAAAGTTTAATGGCATGTCATATCTATCAATGTAACTTGTATCTTCCATAAAATGATTTCAATCACCCAATACATTATTGAAATAGTGGGCATCATAATGAAAATAAGAGTCCGATATCTAACAAGTCATGTAACAACATAGATAATGCACCACGTGTCAATTTAGATGAGTCCTCCTCACATAGATCAGCGCCACACTATATGAAGGAACAAACAACCTCATTTTCCACTATCAATTCAATAATAAAAAAAATTAAATTATTACTTAACACTTTGTGTGCAAAAGGTCATATGGGGTTCATGATCATGGGATTCAAGTTAGGTACAACTACTGATTTAAACTCTTTGCCATTAAAAAAATTGACCTTAGAAAACATAATACTACATCCTTCTAGTGTAATTTGCACCTTAAGAGAAATTTATAGTTATAATCTTCTATGAGTTTTATTTCCCTAACCCTACATTTGATACAATTTAACTAAGGTCAAGTTAATTTTATTTTGGGATAAAGACGTGTCAATGTGGTTGTAAAGGATATTTATGGATGATATAACACCTTAGTCTTGTATACTTGGCAAACATAGATCTTGGTTGTTTCTCTTAGTTCTAGACCTTTCTCGCTCCATAAATCTTGTATCTGCTCTATTTTGTGCCCTTTGGCCTATATTTTTTAGTTCTACCAATCTTATGTTGATGACTCAGGCCTTCTATCTTGCCCAAAATGCTTAAAATGTACTTATCTTCCATCTCTACAAGTTTTGAACATGTACCTACTTTCTTGCTCCCTAGACACTAATGTCCAAGATAAACACTAGCATTGACATTAGTGTCCTAACACGATGTAAGTGTCTATTGCCCTAAAGTCATCTATTTTGCAAATGAAGCATATCCTAATGGATGGCCTATGTGTTTTAATGTGAGGTATTACTCTAAAGGGATTGATATAAATACAAGATCAACTTTCAATCATTTCTCACCTAAAAGACCTAGCAAAAGACCAAACAAACCAAGGCAACTATCAAAAACACATTATCAAGCATTCAATTGAACAAAGCTTCCTTATTTCCATACTAGTCATAGGTACATCATATCTACAAGTTAGATGTACTAAAAGAACATTCCAAGAGCCTGATTTACCAAGTTAAAAACTAGGTCACTACTATATTAGCTTTCCACATATATTACATGATTCATAAACAATCCAACACATAGGAAATAACTACATGAGTTTAAGGACCTCTTATTAAGTATTGTCTATGTAGGCAATGCCCATTGATAGTGGGTTCTTTGGAATCAACTCGACTCCATGTGCCCACTAACCCATTCTTCCCCAAGGTCATAATAAAGATGAAAAACTAGGGTTTTGACATTTCATGAGTAACAACATTCCATGACCTAGATTTACATGCACCAGAGCAAAGGTGAAGTGAAACACAAAAGCATCCAAGTGGTTGTATCATTTTCCAATAGGTAATCCATATAAGACACTTCCATCGAACCTAGACAGTAATGTTGATGCAACCATTTCATGTTGACAATAGTGTCCAGAGCTCTAGTAGCATCAGATCCAAATCTAACAATCGTTTCATAGCAATCTTCTAGACTATCTTCCACCTTTTCTAGATCCAACATTGTGTTAGCATCAGAAGTAGTTAAGTACATTCTTTTTTTGTCATTTGCATGCATAACTTAGTTTTACTCTCTATATTTAGCCTATACTTAGCATAATAAATCTGATGTATACTTATATTTGAGTTTAGCATCCACTTGGCATGTTATAAATATGATTATCACCCTTGTGCATTATCATTTCTAGATTCTTAATTCTAGTATACTGCCAAGGTAAGATATAACCTCATATCCATTTTAGGGTTAAACAATGATCATATGGACATATAATTCAATATAGATGCTGAATTTTACTAAAATATTAAGTAAAATATTTTGTATATTGTAAATACAAATGTTGACACAGTGGATTGCACTCGGGGGTAGGACGCCTAGCTCCTGCCCTTCCACACGCAACAATGGAAACTCCCCTCTCACCTGTGGGACCAGTGAAGCTGGTGGGGAGAGTCTCTAGATAAGGGCTAGCTCCCTCTGATGTATCTTTTAGGCCCTGGTTTCTCCTACTGATAAAAGATAAAATGAAAAAAAGGGGGGGATGAAAAAGGAGAGAGAGATGCTGAAAATAGAACCTAAGCCTAAAAGACGAAAAGGTGATACACCAGAAACTTTTGATCCATTCAGGCCTGAACATACACTTTTCACCAAGAAGCAGCACCCATACACATCATCTGATGTGGGAAGCTCTTCTGCAATAGTGAGCTAGGGGTCCATGGAAATACAGGGAGGAAGGAAATACTAGAGGCATCCTCAGACACACTTATGATGGCCTATTCACAAGAACCTACACTCCTCTAGGGACACTTCTAGCAAACCTACAAAAGAGAAGCTCACAATGCACTAGACATGCTGGAGTCATTCTATGAAAAGCATCAAAGACAATGACTTAACACAATAGAAATCATAGACATATGTGTGAGTGCAAGTCTAGATGGAGGTAAAAATGCTAAGTCTTGATTGAAGGTAAAATCTGGTAGAGTTCTGCCTTACAAGCCTGAGAGATTTTTGGGCAGAGCTTTTGCCTTAAGGCTGAGAGAATGGATCCTTCTCAAAATGAGAATTTTACAATATATAGAAAGAGGGAGAGAACTTGGCACTTTTTGGGAAAGTCTTTGGTTCTCTTTTTTCAAGTGGCCCATGTGCGTTCTGAACCTTGGGAAGAGGAAATCGTTTGATTGTCGGCTCCTGCTTTAACTTTGGCATCCCAACATTGATAAGAAAACATGGCCACACCTATTTTCCTATAAATAGACTACGGTTTGTCCCCTCATAAATTCCAGATGGAGAAATCAGGCTGCACCACTCACTGTTTACACTGTTTGATGACCATCTAGCAATAACTCACCACTTAGACTGCTTTGTCTTTTCTTGCACCTTGTCTTCTTCCTGGTTTCTCTCTTTTTGGCTTCTTCTGGTGGGTCGCTACATTCCTTAGGCTCTTTTATGCTTGCCTTGGCCACTTTCCACTAATTTTCAAATAAGTGACACGTGGTGCGTTCCACTGTGAAATGGGCAGGACACATGGCAGAATCTGCTTGACTCATAGAAGCTTTAGGCACCCTTTGAAGGTCCTGCAGAAGAGGACATGTGTCAAGGTCTGCTCTCTTTAGCAGTTCATCGGAGCCCACCATAGTGCTCACAAGACAAAAAGGGAGAGACGGTGGGTGTTGACACTTGTCAGCTTTCACCGAGCCTTTTAGGGGATACATGGCGTGTTCCACTTCTTTTAGAGAAAACATGTCAAGCCTCCTACGATTGCCACTTGGCACTTTCCATGCTCTGGCTCCTTTGGCCCTCAGGGGCTATCTTTTGGTGGGCCATTGCGCTCCTTAGGCTCTTCTTGCTTGCCTTGGCCACTTTTCACCAATTTCAAATAAGTGACATGTGGCGCATTCTACTGTGAAACGGGCAGGACATGTGGCAGCATCCACTTGACTTATGGAAGCCTTAGGCACCCTTTGAAGGTCCTGTGGAAGAGGACATGTGTCAAATTTTGCTCTCTTTAGTAATTCATCTGGGGCCCACAACAGTTCTCATGGGACAAAAGAGAGAGACTATGGGTGTTGACACTTGTCAACTTCTCCCAAACCATGTGGCACATTCTGCTACTCCTAGAAAAGCATGTCAAAGCCTTTCGCAGTTGCCACTTGGTGCCTTCCATACTCTAGATTTCCTGGTGTAAAATTTAATGTTCGTGGGCCTGTCACAGTTGTAATACCAATGGCTAGTTTCTCCTGTTTAACTTTGATGTCTTCGAGCCCATCACCACTTGGAATTTCCTTCAGCTTCCTGCTTCGGCCCTTTCTGTGGATTTTTTCCTTCGAATTTCTTCCCCACGGGATTTTTTCATGAACAATTTTCCCATGGATAAAAAGTCCACAAGAATTGGCCGCTTTGATTTATTTTGGGGTTTTCCCTGAGTCCTTTTCTGTCACAGCATTTATCCAAATTTCTTTAGACTTTTTGTCTGAAGGAATTCCTTCGAACAAAAAGTCTGAAAGAATTCACTCAATGACTTAAGTCTTTTTGTGCATTTTGAATTCCTTTGATTGAACCAGAAGCCGTTGAATCATTTGTACTGAACCGAAGCGTTGAACCTTGCCGATGAACTATCTTTGAAACAAAGTGATGAACTTCGTCGATTGAACTAAGCATTTAACTTTGCCAAAGCGTTGAACCAACTAAATTGAACCAAGCCTTTGAATTGAGCTGATGAACTTTGTAGTTGAACTGAATCGTTTAACCTAAGCATTGAACCAAGGCATTGAACCAAAGCATTTAACTAGTTCAATGGTTCAACATTTCAAAGATGCCAACATTCCTTGTGAATTTCTTCAAATAAGAGTTTGAAGAAGCTTTGTAAAACCTTGCACTCTTTGGTTGGTTCTTCAACTACCAAAAGATTACACCTGCAGAGCTCATAGAAGTCCTTGTGAAGTCTGTAGAAAACCTACAGAGTCCATAGAAATGGACCTACAGAGTCTGTAAAAATTCTATAGAGTCTATAGAAATTTCCAGATTCATGCAAAATCAAAAAATGAAATGGCCCAAAATAGAAGGGATAGAAGGGGACTGATTTTTGTCATGTTGGGCAAAAAATGGTCAACAAATTGGTGACTCTCAGGGGAAGCATGCCTGCTATGCTTAGAGACCAGTTGCCTTTTAGTCCATCGAGCATGGAGTCAGATGCAGATCTGAAAGAGTTAGCCACTAACTTGAGGGATCCCAAAATAAAACATGAATCCTTTTACCCAACACACAAAGGAAAACACACACAAGGCTAAAACCACTACTTCTGCAAACTACACTTAGGGAAAGCAGGAAATGAAATTGAAAGCAAACTACTATATACAACTAACCTAGAATATTTGCCTCCCTCCTAGATCAAAGGGAAAATTTCTTAAGTTCCCTCCCTGGCTAGGAGACTTATGTTGCCAGACAAGTGGCTGAATGAAGTGGAGACTTGGTGACCTGTGCCTCTTGCTTGTCACTGGGATTGGCTTGCATTTGAGTGGATCAAAATCAAACATGCTCCCAACATATTTGTTCTCTGCTTGTTCTTGAAAGCTTGTTGAATGTTGGTTCTTCATGCTGGTGCATTTCACCAAGAAATTTGTGGCTGTTGGCTCATCACCATAAGCCCTTTGATATGCACAGTCTCTCTGCAATGCATCATGGTTTGACCTGTTCCCTTTTGCTTCGTTGAAAACCCTGTCAAACTCATCCTTTGCTTCCTCTTGGCCTTCTTGAAGAAGGGTGACTATTGTGATGTCTGAAATATAATCAAAAACTAATTTCTCATCCCACAGAACATCACCTCTTTGTTTAAAGCTCTCTTCTTCAAGGCTTTCCTCAAGGAAGACTAGCTTCTCCTTTTCCTCCTCAAAGACTAGAGTTTCTAGATGTTCAAAGGCATCCATCTAGTCTTCCTCTAACTCAGGCTCCTCAGCGTAGTCATCCTCTTCATCGAAGCAACAAGGAAGTTCATCAAACAAAGGGGGAGAGAGCTCACCATGCTTAAGTTCCTCCTCATATTGCTAGAACATCTGCATGTATGCATGCCCTGTGCCTTCTCCATTGCTGATGAGGTACTCACAATGAGTATCGATGATGATTTATTCTTCATCGTCGCTCACTATAGCCTCTTAGAGAGCTGCAAATTGGATCTTTTGCTCCTCCATGGCCTCCTATAAAATAGGGTCCTCCTTGAGAAGGGATGAAGTGGAAAAACCATGCGGTAGAGGAGACAATCCTTAAGCTAAAATCAAATGATACTCCTCTTTCCACTTGGCTAACACTTCATCTATATTAGGTGTGGCCTGATATCTCTCTTGGAGGTGTGTAAGTGGGTTGTGTTTAGACATGGAATGTGCCGCTAGGTCTAAACCGTCCATCACACATTGGCTGAGGAATCTCTCTCTGAATTCTAACTCTGCATTTCTTCTAGCTATATCCTCTTGGAAGAGCCTTTCTTTGAGGTCACCAGCATCATCATGAGTAGGAGCAGCCTCATCTTCTTCAAGGTTTTGAGCAAAACCTTTCTTCTCCTCCATCATGCCCCATGATTCTACTATTTTCTTCCAGTTTAGCATCTCAAAATTGGAATTTTGCTCCTATGAACAGGCAGCAAGTGTGTTTTCTCCAAGGTCTTGGGGCTCCTCCACAAGGTCTAAAAGTTTCATTTCTCTTTCATGAAGCAGTCTCATCCTAGCCTCTAAATCCTCAATTTGCTTGGCTAGATTATCCTGAAAGAGTCTTTCTTGAAGGTCACCAGCATCATCATAGAGATGGGTAGGAGCAATTTTGAGAGAGATGTGCTGGTTCAAAAAGTTCCCCCCAAAATAAGATTCATGATCTAAAGAGTTTAAAAGGTTCATCTCCATGGGAGGTTGTTCCAGTTCCCTTTGATGCTTGAAGGCTAGGCGCATGGGGTCAAGAGCAAGGTTGATTGATGCATCGGATGAGCCAGAATGAGCAAGTGCCATCTGGTAGAAAGGATTTGGTGCACAAGAGGGGGATTTTTTAGGATAGAACGGGGTGTGCAAGGCTGACTGCCTTGCATGGATGGATTCCTCCATTTTTCTACCTCCTCCTCCATGGACTGCAAGGCCTGAGCTTGCCTTAACAAACATGCCTCTTTATACATCAGCTCCTGCTGATATCCATACTACTCATCCAATCTGTCAATCTCCATTACCTGCTTCTCAAACTCCAGTGCCACCTCCCTTATCATTGAAGGGCAACTAGGAGAGCTGCTTGAGGTGATTCTCTGAATATCTTGAGTTTGATCGAAGTCATATGAAGGAATACAAGACCCATGATTTTGTGCAAAGGAATTATACATACGAAAAGTGATTTCTTGATGGCTCCAGGCTGCTTAACCAGCTGATTCAACTTAGAGTCACCATTGGTGTTGATAGAAAAGACTCCAAAGGCTGGTTGGTTGAAGAACACACCAAAAATTCTTCAACTCTTTGGACACAACTTGTCCTAGTTGGTTCCTCTGGGTATGCCAAAAACTATTGACGCAGTGGATTGCACCTGGGGGTAGGAAGCAAGGTTTTATTTCCACCCTACATACAGTCACAAAATGTAATCAAATTTTTGGGGGGAGTAAGTTCTTTATTAAATTTACCATCTTAGCATTTAGACCCTATTAACGCAAGGGATATTAATAGAGGAGAAATAAAAATAGATTGTTCACCTTAAATAATATGACATTGAGATCCTTTAGAATAAATGGAAGTAGATTGTGATAGTAAATGCAATATCCTTCTAGGAATAACTTTTAGTATTTCAAGCCGTGCCCATCAACCAACCTACTTGGATACATGACCTTATATAAGACTACTTAACCCACCTACCTCAACTAAACTCATGCCAAAAATTGAATATGGGGGGAAAAGTATTACTTGATCAGTTAGTAATGAAATCAATTTTTTCCAAGTAAAAATTTAATTGAGGGTGAGTCCCCCTTTTCTCAAAAGGTGATAGAGAATAACCATGTGTCTCCATCTTCAAGCCATGTTGGGTTCAAGAAAACATATAAAAACATCAAAGTTATTTTTTTTAAGAAGGTATTAAAGGTTGATATTATAATATGTATAAATGAGTATGGCATCTAACAATAGAATAAGGGGAATAGTGTTCTTTTACCAAGATTTTTGAAATAAATTTGGATCCACAACAAAAGTAATAAATTGTGTCAATAGACTTTACCTCAGGTCTTCCTAGATCTAAGGGTAAAGATTAAATTATTTTGATGGTAGATATATTGAAAAAAATATACCCATTTCATTCCCCTAAGAAAGGTAGGGATGAATGGTCATTAGGTTGGAAAAAAGTATATCCAACATTTATTTGAGATAAATGAGATCTTTAAATATACATTTAAAATCATGATAAGATTTTTCAAATTCATTTATGATAAGATTTTTTTTAGTGTGGAGGTGCTACATTTAACATGAGCACTACATACCACCCTCAAACATATTGGAAAATAAAGGTGGTGATAAAAATCTTGGAAGCGTGAAAAAGTGGTTGCAATGGCTACATTTGGCAGAGTATTAACACAACCACATACCACACAATTAAAAAAACATGTCACCATTTCATTATTTATATGGTTAAGAGGCACAATCACTATTAGATTAGTTAATTCATAGGGTAAAGTTCCCAACAAAAGAGTAATTTTTGGAAGAGATGTAAAACATTATATAAGTATTGAGAGATAACTTGGCAGGGAACACCAATCTGATGAAGCAATAAACAGACCAACACAATATAAAGAGGATATTTGAGATCAAGTACATTTTGTTCATACAGTTAAAATTATATAAATAAAATACATTGAAGGATAAAGAAATACAAACACTACAACCAAAGTATAATGTCCCATGCCAGGTGCAAGCAAGGTTGGGGGAAGTTGTGTATGCATTGTACATACCAAATAAGTAAAGTTTCTTGATGTGTTTCATGTGTTATGTTTGAACAAGAAGATAGTGGTGCATATAAATTTTGATGGCTAATGAAGAAAGCAAACTTGTGCAATAACCAAATAGAATTGTCATGTAGGAATCCAAGAAGATTTGAAATAGGGTAATGTCTATGTTGAAGGTGAAGTGTAAGGGGCTACCCCTGAAGGATGTAAATCGATAAATTAAGTAGTTTTTGGCAAAGAATATGAGGTTGAAGAGGATTTCAAGTGGTGGGGGAGGTGTATAAGCATGAAAGAGTGAAAAGTTTTTAAAAAAAACATGCCCAAAATTCAAGCAAATCCTTAGGAATTAAAAAATTCCTCATTCTCATTCAAGTAATTTTTCAAGTCATGGTATATGGTAGGATGATCAAATATTTTATGTATCAAGTAGAGGTATTGACTTCCATTCTCATAATGAAATGTTTTATAATTTTAGAGTTTGACTACATTTTATGTAAAATCTCTTTAAGAGGGAGGGCATGTTGTATAATTAAACACAACGTATATTTGTGCATACATGTGCGCATGTGCCTACTTAGCATTATTTATATTATATTATATTATATTTTAGGTGACTAGAGTTACAAAAGGGTTTGATCATGAGTTAGTATTTGATTGATTAGGGTCTGTAGTAGTTGAATACAAATGGGAAAAAAACCTTAAATAATGTATCTTTTAACAATATCAACTTGATGAAAAAGTTAATTGCCATTGTGTGAGAGTTGTTTTATTACATTCAGATTTTTAGGTATAATCCACCTTCGGGAAAGCTCATGCTTCCATATTTTTTCATTTATAAGTGTTTCACTATATTTTTCAATTTTTTTTCCCAAATAACAATGTAATATTATACTAGAGTCCTTTAATCTTATAGGATTTAGCTTAAAAAAATGAAAATATCTAATCATGTGAAACTAGACTTAACTTAATTCCACTCTCTAATTTACAATCAATATAGAATCTACGTAATCTAAAATAATAATAATAGTATCTTTCCAAAAATTATTATTATTATTTGGGTCATAGCATTTGTTTCCAATAATTTCATTCTTGATGATAGGTTTAATATAAAGATCCAAAATATCAAACTTTAAATTTACCTAATTGTAAAATTTAAATCAATACAAAAGAGCACTCGAATACATGAGCTAATAATTTCTTTGCCAAACATTTTAACTCTATTAATTAAATTATTGGGATAAAAAAGAAGTCTGAGTTGTGTTTACTCTCACCAGTTGGAAAGTAAAATAAGGTTGGGACAGTCCTTAATTGTCTAATGAAATTTTCTGTACATTGATGTTTACCATACAATTTTATTTCAACAATTAAAAGTATGTAGATGCTTATGGTGCTATATAAGTATTGTACTTGTAATGATAAAGATAATATGTATGGAAGAAATAATGTTTAAAAGGTTTTTTTCTTAAAAATCCTGAAAAGGATTAATCATTTATATTCAATTATTATACTGGGATGAAATTTGGCAACCCATCAAACTTTTCCATCATGATTTTCTTTGTGAAATGCCTTCATAAATGTGTTTGTTAAGTTTTAAAATAATGGAGCCAATAACCATAGAGTAACTTACTTCATAGGATAAAGTCTATATATACTACCAATTCTATGTTATTACCAAGGATAACATAGCAATGGTAACATGTCAACTATGACACTTTTAATATAATTATCTATTTATTTAATGAATAATATTACAATTTTTATATTATAATGAGTGATTTTATCTCAAATATGAAAGGAAGATGTTAACAGGTCAACTACATAACTTGCATTCAATATCTTAAACTAAGGTTGTTATTTAAAAACACTTATTAACATTCATATGCTTAGAGATCATAATCTAGTTGTGATACCATCTTAATATTCTATAAACTATCTAGGTTTGGAACATGGAGCAATAGTGAAGTGAAGACGATATTAACGTGTGATTAGTACTGAAGCTGATTTCAGCATGGGTCTGCCATTGATTTCATTGAAGGCAAGCTACCTTCACATTTTATTTAACTTTGAATAAAATAAAGTTGAAGAAGTTTTGAAAGTATTAGTTGTAAATTTGAATTAAGCTAAGCACTTAAGCAAGGTTTTCTTGTAGATTTTTAAAAATTCTACCTAAAGTTAACTATGATGGATGATTTTGAGTGTATGAATATTTATAAGTAGCTTAATTACCACTTTTATTTCTTTCTAAGTTCTGAATTTTTTAATGAAGAATATAGTTCTTGACACATCAATTTAATTACTATATTAAGATTTGATTGTTGGAAATGATTATGTTTATGACTAGTTTTATTAGCACCTTGAAATTACTATATGTTGTGATCCAGAGGTTTCTTTAATTATTTTATATAAGTCTATTTGGTGCCAAAATCACATAAAGATGTGGTAGGATAGCATTGACGGAGAGAAGTGGGATAATAAGTGAGAACAAAACCACTGGAGGGGAAATATTAGGGCTAAGAAGATGAATGGGGTGACAAATAATAGTTACCTAGCTGAGTGGATTTATAAAACATGTTATCGTAAGGTGGTAAGTGGTTGTAAGAATGGGAACCAACCAATTCTATAAAGTGTGAAGTATACATGGGGCGCTTATTGTCTAGAACATTTTTAAGAGGAGTGATAGGTGGTGGGTGTTGGTCACAATAATATTTGGAGGATGGTAAGAGAAAGAACCTTAACTTATGTATGAGGTTGGTACTATGGGGGAATGGTCTATGCCATAGCATTGGGAACCATATAAAAAAGGATATCACTAGGGTTTTGTCTTAGTATGTAACCATTGGATCATGATTAGGTTGGTAATATGTTACTAGGATGGGAATACTAGAGGAATAATCTTTAGTATTCAACTTTGAGATCGCCCTTTATTTCAAATAACATTTTAGAGAGATATTTGGTTACTCCCTAGATCTCAAATATGACCAACCAAGGTAGACATTATCTCATTAGATGTTGCATTGGTTGTGGGTTTTGGAGCCTCTCTCATTAAAGGCTCTCATTGAAAGGATTGATAGCCTATGATTAATTACTCTATGTTAGATGATTCACAAGGAGTCATTATGGGATTATTTGGTGTTATGAATGTGTTTTGGTTATTTTTCAATGGAATTAGGGGTAATTTATATCTACTCAACACATTTTATAATAGGAAAATCCTTAATAATGATGATCAAATATTTTCATGCTTTCAGTGTCAAGGTTTTGTAAGACAAGGAGAGGTTTAATTATAATTTAAGAATAGATCTCACATCTTATAGTAAGGATAATATTTTTTTATTCAAGACAATCTCTATAGGTTTTAGAATGATCTCAAAAATCTTAGCTACATGATATTTGTTTTTCAAGATAGAAGAAGAAGATTTCTAAAATTTGTTCTCCATGTTTTAGGTGGAGTTGTTAATCCATTTAAAGAAAGAAGATTTACTTGGAGGTTGAAGAATCATTCTATAAGCTTTGAGTTTAAGGTCCTATAAAAATTATATCTGGATATATTATGTGGGTGTGTATACCCAAATAATAAATGAAAGAGGAGATAAGGATGGAGGAAAGAGAGAAATGAAATAAAAGGTGAAATGTAGGAGAATCCTTTCACGTCAATTTCACCAAATTTGTACATGCATAAAGTAACATGTTAACCCTCATGTAATTGACTTATAAATATTTGACTTTGAAATTTTATTAAAAGTATGATGTGATGAGTGTTTTGTTCATTAGGTTGGTTTGTTTGAGGATTTTGGATTGGAAGGGATAGAAGGGCTAACTGATCAGGTCAAGCTATTGGCATGGAGTTTTGACTAGTAGGTAGAAAAGGATGCTTGTGTTGATACAAAAAAAAGTTCATCTACATAGTATTAATAATTTAAGGTAGTGAATTGAGATGTGAAGATGTTCTAAGAACCCTTAAAGATGACAAGGACAATGGAGTAAAGCTCCTTATCTATACTTAGTTCTAGGAATTGAGCAAATCTAAGTTGAATAATTCTAAGGATTTGGATTGCTTTGTCAAGTTAGGTTTACCTGGAAAATTCCATCCATGAAACTAATGAAATATGATGAGGCTAGACCTAAGGATAAAATAGATATAAAATTCAATTTTTAAGTTTTTGGCTTGGCAAACTAGAAGACAAACTTGTCTTATCCATTTTTCTTCTACTAGTCATTTTTCTTTGTCAAGAGTGTTAAGTTAACTAATAATAAGGTTTGAAGGAGAATTAGATTGAAATACTTCTATTTTAATCTCATAATACATATAATTTTATATGTTGCTCACCAATACAAAGGTTGGCATTCTAGGAAACATCCATACTCTATGAAAATGTTCAAGAAGCATCATTCACAACTGAGGTAAACATTTATTTTAAAGTTTAAAAGTGTGTTTTTTTAATTTAGGATTGATCATTATCTGATTTTATTTTATTTTTAATAGAGGGTTCTTGCTGATTTTATAGATGGTGTTATGTTTAACAAGGTTGAGGCTAGTTTGTGCTTACAACAAGGCTTTTTTAAATGATAAAAGACTATAACACCTTTGAAATTAAAGTAGTGAAATAAAAAGTAATGAAATATATATCTTTTTTAATTATTTTCTTGGATTTTTTTACATGCAATGCTAATCAAATTTGAATTTAAATCAAGCAATGGAAATACTAATTTTTGGCTATTACCCGATTCTAAGAGTGTAAAAATTTGTATATGTTTGCTAGAATGAATGTTTTTTCTTTAATATTTTTATATGCATAAAATGAGAAAATAATATATAGTCTCAAAATATAAATATAAAAACTAAAAACTAAACCTTCAACTCAAATTTTATATATGTGTAATGTAATTTCATAATTTTAAGATCTAATTTGTAGATGCAAAGTTAATTGTAAGTTTTTTGGCTCTTGATTATTGTAAAATATTGTAATCAGCTAAATATTATATGAAAATTTAATGGATTTTGATTATAATTATTATCTATGAATTTATATCACCTTATTAGCATGCGATAAAGTAAAAAAACTCTAAATGTATATTCTCTTTTTGGGGCTTTTTTTTGTTTTGTATGGAAGTTGTTTCTTTGTGTTGTGTGTGAGATTTGTATGTTCTAAAACTAAAAATTTGAATTTTTTAATTAGATGTAACTAAATGAAAATTTTACTTATATATCATTGATATAATATGCACACTCTTGTTCTTTAAGATCTACATCATGTTAATGCAAATACAAAAGGCTTTGACAACTTTTCAATGTAAAGAAAAGAGAAAGAATGATATATTTTTGGGACCTTTTTGAATGAATATTTTTGAAAATAAAATAATAAATTTAATTTAATGAACAAAATTTTAAAAAAATAAGAAAATAAATCTTCCAACCTAACCAAAGCAAAGTTAGATGGAGAAAAAATCTTGGTGGAATTGTTTGATCTATAGGTAGTTAGCTCTGATTATATTGCTCAATAAGTGACCTGACAAAATATAAAAAAAAGAGGAAACGCAAATAAGACAAAATAAAAACCACAACTTGAGTAAAGAGATAATTGATCAGTGTTTGGTTATTCACAAATAACAGATTATTAGGTTGCAAGATTGTGGGTATCCTTTTCAAATTATTATGGGTGATGTGAATATTACAATGAAACTTGGGTTGAGTTATTTAAAATCAATATATGAAAGCCTATACCTATATAATACCTATATGTTACAATCTCTACTACATTTTATAGATCTAAAATTCAAGGAAAAATTAATTAACTGTAAGAAAAAATAGGAGGTTGCAAGTGGAAGTTAACTAAGGCTTTCATAAGAGCATGTTAAAGTTAACTTAAAGGTAGATAAATTGTGCTTGAACATGACTGAGACTTTATTGAGTCATTAGGAGGATATGAAAAATATAAAAGGTTAAAAATATGACTAAAATCATGCAAAACACATCAAAACTCATGTCCTAAGAGTCATTTGCAGAATGCATCCATTAGTGGCGAAACAATTGCTCAATGTAGGAAATGGTTATGAAACCATCATGATAATTAGAGAGACAACCACATATTTTATAAAAAATGCCATTGTAATTTTTAGAACCATCATAGTGGTCACACAAACCACCAAGGTGATTTCACAAAACATAGTGGCAGTTGAATAAAACACCACAACAAATTTTCCATGTCATGTAGAAACCTAAATTAGAAGGAGAAACACTTGGAAAATAAAAATGTTGAAGTTTCCAAAAGACAAAAAGGGCAAAATAAAAGAGAAAAGTGATAAAAATAGATGTGAGTATGTTTTAATTATGGAGATCCTTGCATCATCATCAAATTTTTGAAATGTTAAAAAACCATATGATATCTAATTGATGCACCTATTTCAAAAATATATGTTCATGGATGATTATATATAAAAAACAAGTTTTGACGTTCAAGCCCAAGCTCTTTTTTAAACTAGTGTGAAGGATTTATAATTACAACCTATGGGATAAAATTTAGATCAAGATAAATATGTTTGAACTCCACTCTTCTAGAAGGTATATTATTATAGTTAATGCCAAAAAAAACATATTGATTCCCTAAAAAATAAAATGTTAAGACCTTAGTTGTGATTCTAATAATATGTACATTATTATAAACCCATGTTGTAGGTGTTTTGATACCTGGATTAGAGGTCATGTTTGCAATCCATAAAATATTTTATGGTAGAGCATGTGTGTTAATATAAGCTATAGTCATAATCGGATAATAAGGAGGCCTAGAGAACCTTAATTTAGGTTGGGATCCTAAATATTTGTCTCATACTATATTAGAATTGGGAGAA
Organism: Torreya grandis; assembly: GCA_037957365.1. Taxonomy (NCBI): domain Eukaryota; kingdom Viridiplantae; phylum Streptophyta; class Pinopsida; order Cupressales; family Taxaceae; genus Torreya; species Torreya grandis. The sequence continues at coordinate 4,813,603 of JARHVA010000077.1, forward strand.
CATAGTGTCAATAATTTCAATGATTGGTCTGGTCCATTTGGACACATTCAAGTTATTTTCCCATGTTAATAAATCTTGAGTTTTGGTCATGGTTGATATCGTAAGTCAACTTATTATTCTAGATAAGAAACAAGTCCAAGTATTATGCCAACATTTAGGCACTTATGAACGTTTCCACAATCATGTTCAATAACATCAAAGCATTGAATGTGTAGAATTAGTGTATAATGTGGATATGTTAGTGGAATATTATGTAATTAAAGATCAATTTTATGTGGTTGATATTCGGGGTGTGGATGTTGTTTTAGAGGTTCAGTGGTTATATTCACCTTAAACATACTCCACCAATCATCTAGAGTGATTATTGACATTTAAGAAATGGGATCATGAGTATATTGTCAATTCGTTCACCCAGTGGAAATTATAATAGTTGATTCCAAATAGATAGGAAAAAATGAAATTTTGGATTAATTATTCACATTTATAATATGGATTTTCAATATTATATCTCACAAAAATAAAATCCATGGATTAAATAGTTGTTATGCAAGTATAACATATTTTTCCATGATTTATAAAATATCCTACTGTCATATAGTGAATTGGATCATATTATTGAGCTTGATGCTACAAAGGAGCCAATAAGGGTACACCCTGATAGATATGGATATTTTCAAAGTTTTGAGATATAGAAATTGATCATCAAACTTTTGGATGTTAGCATCATCATCCCTAGTAAGAGACCATATACAACTCCAGTGGTACTATCTAGGAAGAAGGATATGTTGTATAGACTCTATAATAATTTTAGATCCCTGAAAAAAATCAAAATATAAATTATTTTTTAGTGCCACGGATTGATGATCTTCTTGACTAATTACATGGGGCAAACTATTTATCAAAATAATATCTTAGATCATGATACTATCATATTCTAAAAATGATTCAAGATCAATATATGATGTCCACATATAGTAAGGGTATATTTTCCACCCTACATACAGTCACAAGATGTAATCAATTTATTTTGGGCGAACATGTTATTTGTTAAATTTACCATCCTAGTCTTAAGCACATGTTAATGCAAGGGACATTAATAGTGGATAAATAGGAAATGGATTATTTGCCTTCAATAATATGACAATGAGATCCTTTACAAGATAGGGAAGTCAAATGTGATGGAAAATGCATTGTTGCACTAGGAATAACTTATAGTATTCCAAGCCATGCACATCAACCAACCTACCTAGATACATGACCTTATATTAGACTATTTAAATCACCCTACCTCAACTAAATTCATGCAAAAAATTAAAGATGGGGGAAAATATATTATTGGTCAATCATTAATGGAATCAAATTTTTTCAATGAAGAATTTAATTGAGGGTGAGTCTCCCTTTGCTATAAGGTGCTAGAGAGTGACCATATATCTCCCTCTATAAGCCATGTTGGGCTCGTAATAACATATAGAGGAATCAAAGGTAATTTTCTTTGAGAAGGTAATTTGAAGGTTGAGATTATAATATTTACAAATGAGTATGACATCTTCCAACAAGAATAAGGGGAATAGTGTCCCTTTACCAAGATTTTTGTAATCAAACTTGGATCCACAACAAAAGTGATAAATTATGTTAATAGAGTTTACCTCGGGTCTTTCTAGCTTTGAGGGTAAAGATGAAATTATTTTGGTGGTAGAGAGATTGACAAAATATTCCCATTTCATTCCCCTAAGGTAGGGATAAAAGCCACTTCTAATAGGATATGTTTTCATTATGAGGGGATACATTTAACGTGAGCATTGCTTACCACCCCCAAACAAATTGGCAAATAAAGGTGGTGAACAAGGGCTTGGAAGAAAGTAGGTACAAGAGCTATGTTTGACTAAGTATTAACACAACACCACATTCCACAACTAAAAAATATGTCAACATTAAATTTTTGGTATGGTTATGAGGCACTATTAGCATTAGATTGGGTAACTCATAGGGTAAAGGTCTCGACAACAAAATAAGTTGTGGAAGAGATTTAGAACATTCTAAAAGTATTGAGAGATAAGTTGGTGGGGAGCACCAATAAGATAAAGCAACAAACAAACCAAGATAATATAAAGAGGAGTTTTGAGATCAATGACACTATGTTTGTCCCAACCAAAGCATAGTGTCCCATATGAGGTGCATGCAAAGCTTGGGAAAGTTCCATATGCATTGGACATACCAAACAAGGGAAGGTTTCACGATGTGTTTCATGTGTTATGTTTAAATAAGAAGATAGCAGTGCATATAACATTTGATGGTTGATGAAGAATGAAACCTTGTACAAGAGATAGAGAGAATTGTTAGGGAAGAATCGAAGAAGATTTGAAATAGGGTAGTGTGTATGTTGAAGGTGAAGTGGAAGGGGATACCCGTGGAGGATGCAAATCTCTAAACGAAGTAATTTTGGCCAAGCATCCAAGGCTGAAGAGGATTTCAAGGGGGTAGGGGGTAGGGGGAAACTCGACATGATAAAAAAATGGTGAATATGGAGGGAAGAAAGAAAGAGTGAAAGTTTGTAGGAAAAACATGCCCAAAATGCAAGTGAAGCCTTAACATTTTTAAAAAAAATCCTCATTCTCATTCTTGAGTAATATGTCAAGTCATGGTATATGGTAAGGTGATCAAATTTTTCATGTATTAGGTATAGTATTGAGTTCTATTCTCATAATTAAATGTTTTACACTTTTAGATTTTGTCTACCTTTGAGGTAAAAGCTCTTTAAGGAAGAGGGCATGTTGTATAGCTAAACACAATGTATATTTGTAAGTGTGTGCATGTGCATGTGTGTGTGTTTGTGTGTGTGCGTGTGCGTGTGCTTGTTTAACATTATTTATATTATATTATATTATATTATATTATATTATATTATATTATATTATATTTTGGGTGCCTAGAGTTATTGAAGGGTTGAATCATGAGTTACCTTTAGATTGATTAGGGTTTATAGTCACTGAATACAAATAAGAGAAAAACTCTAAATAATAAATATATTTACAATATCAACATGATGCAAAATATATCCCCTATTATATGAGAGCTATTTTATTAAATTCAGATTTGTATATACAATCCATCCTTAGGAAAATACATGCTTCCATATTTTTTTAATTTATTAAGATTTCACTACATTTTGCAGTTTTGTTTTACAAATAACAATGTAATACTGAACTAGACTCCTTTAATCATATAGAATTGAGTTTAACAAAATTGAAATTCACTAATCATGTGTTAATACACTTAACTTAATTACACTCCTCAAATTTAACATCGATTTAGAATCTACCAATCTAAATTAATAACGATAATATCATTCCAAAAATAATTATTATTATTTTTTGGTTCATAGCATTGGTTTCCAATAATATCATTCTTTATGATAGGTTTAATATAAATATTGGAAACATCAAAATTTAAAGTTTACCTAACTGTACAAATTAAATCAGTGCAAAAGAATGCTCAAAGACATGAGCTAATAATTTATTTGCCAAACTTTTTGATTCTATTAGTGAAGAGGGGAAAAAAAACAAGTCTGCGTTGTTTTATTTACTTTCATGGCTGGAAAGTAAATTAAGGTTGCTTTCCAAAACCTTTCCCAGGTGGCATCTAGTTTGTAATGTTGGGACAGTCCTTAATTATCTAAAGAAAAATTTCTTACATTGACGTTTATCATACAATTGTATTTGGACAATTAAAAGTATGTGGATGCTTTTGGTGCTCTGTAATTATTGTACTTGTGAAGTTAAAGACAATGTGTGTGTAAGAAATAAATTTTAAAAGGTCTTTTTCATAGAAAATTTGAAAAGGATTTATCATTTATATCTCATTATCATACTAGGTTGAAATGTGCCAACCCATCAAACTTATCAATCATGGTTTGCTTTTTGAAATGCCTTAATAAGTGTATTTGGTAAATTGTAAAACAATGAAACCAACATCCGTAGAATCATTTATCTCGTAAGCTAAGGTCTATATATATTATTGCCAAGGATAACATAGCAATGGTAACAGGTCAACTATGACATTTTTAATAATATTATTTTTTTTATATTATAATGAGTGCTTTTATCTCAAATATGAACGGAAGATGTTAAAAGGTCAACAAGATATTTTGGATCCAATATCCTAAACTAAGGTGGTTTTTTCTAAAACATTTATTAACATTCAAATGCTTGGAGCTCATAATCTGGATGTGATACCATCTTAATTTTCTATAAACTAGCTAGGTCTGGAACATTGAGCAACAGAGAAGAGAAGACGATGTTGATGTGTGAGTAGTGTCGGAGCTGATTTCATCATGGGTCTGTCATTGATTTCATTGAAGGCAACTCCCTTTTTATTCCACTCTGAATAAAAGAAAGGTGAAGAAGTTATGAAAGTATTAGCTGTAATTTTTAATGGAGCTAAGCACTTAAGCAAGGTTTTCTTGTTGCTTTGTAATAATTCCACCTAAGCCTGACTATGACAGATGTTTTCGAGTATGAATATTTATTGGTAGTTTAATTACCATTTTTATTTATTTCTAAGTTTTGAATATTTTTAATGAAGAACATAGTTCTTGACAGAGTAGTTTAATTACCCTACTAGGATTTGATTGTTTTAGGATAGAAAACATTGGAAGTGTGATTGATTTTGAACATAAGAGTAAAAGATGTGGTCAATAAGATGGTTATTCTTGGTGAAATGTTAAACATACAGGTTGATGTAAAAAATATATTAATGTCTCTAACACTAAGGTGAAATCACGATACCATAATCAATGAAGAATATAAATATTTGACTACCCTTGAAATTGATCACCTTATTCAACCTCTTGCATCTTATGAACAAAGATTAAGAGACCCATTTAGAGAAAGTGACAAAAAAATATTTTGCCTGAAAATTGAAGATCACAAAGAGTGAATGTGCCATCAATAATAACAAAATCTAAAAACAATGAAAAAATAAGAATCAAAATTATTCAATAGGAAATAGAAGAAGAAGAGGTGGTTTACCTACATGAAAACAAGTTAAAAGTATGTTTGAAAAAATAAATATTCAATGTTATTACTATAAAGTATATGATCATTTTAAATGAGTATGTAGATTAAAAATAGATAATAAAAGTAAACGTGTTAATTATATTAATGAAGATGAGAAATCTTTTCCATATAATTTATTCTTTTCATATAACAAATTTAAAAACTATCTTAAATAAATTTGATATTTATATTTAGCTTGTTTTCTGAAAAATAAAAACTTTGAAACAAAGATCAAACTTTGTGATGATAAATATTTGTAAGTTGCAACAAAAGGAACTATAAAGATGAATGTTAAAGAATGCAAGAAATATGTTAATTATATTTATTGTACTCTAGAGTTAAAACATACTTTATTGAGTGTTAGAGGTAAGTACTGAGCAAAGTTTTCTTTAACAATTCCACCTAAAGGTAACTATGATGGATGTTTTCGAACATATAAACATTTATTATCATTTTTATTTCTTTTCTAGTTCTGGATTTAAGGCTGACTATGATGGATGTTTTCGAGTAAATGAATATTTATTGATTTTTATTTCTTTCCAAGTTTTGAATGTTTTTTTTGAAAAACAGAGTAGATTTGATTGATGGAAATGAATTTGTTTTTAGGACTAGTTTTATCGGCACTTTGAGCTTTCCTATATTTGGGTATGATATTGTAAGATGGAATGCATTTCATATGTTTATCATTTTGTTTCTAAGCTAAACTTAATCTTATATTTGGTTTATATGTTGGTTGATTTTAAAATTCATATTAAAATTTTCATTTTCTTAAATTTTTATTTGACTTTTTTTTTTCAATATATATTTTTTTCTAAATTTTGGTATTAATTTGTTGAGATTTTATTTAATTTTATATTTTGTGATATTTTTTATTTTTTAAATATGATCAAGATATTATTAATATAGTTTTAAATCGTTATTAATATAAAATAAACATAATTTAAATTTAAGTGAGATAATTTAAATTTAAGGGAGATAAATATATTTCATATTATTAATTTTTTTGGTGAGATATTAAATAAATTTTATATAGTGGATATATACTTTTAATTGATTTTGAGAATGTACCAATTTATAGATGGATAGATATATAGATAAATAGATAGATAAATAAACACATATACGGATAGATAAACTAACAATTTATTTTCAAATATAGATATTGAAAACTCGACGAAAGTAGATCGAACTTGAACCTACTCCTACTCCTTGATTAACAACATTAATTAAATTTCTTAATCACTTAATAGAATAATTGAATTTTCTTTGTTTCTTTTTTAACAACCATCCTTAATTGAATTTATTAATCACTTAATGCCTTAATTGAATTTATTATTCACTTAATGGAATAATTGAATTTTCATTGTTTCTTCTAATATAATTTTTGAAGTCCAGTGGAATTGAAGAGTGAAAAAATATATGGTTAATTTACAAATTTGAAGGTACTTGAAAAAATCCTTAAAAGCATCTTTCACCCGATCCAATTAAAAGTTATCTTACGTCAATGGTACCATACCATAATTGTAACAGTGAAAAGTTTACCCTACTTCAATGGCACAGTTTTTGTACCATATTATAAAATCAAATTCTCGCTAGTAAATGTTGATACAATAATGTATGGTTACACAGGCCATTTATTCTGACTGGAATGCTTATTTTTTTATTGTTTTGCGTTCTTTAGTTGCTCACTATTTATTGGGAAGTGATGAATTAATAGTTTTATTATAAATCAGAGATTGGGGGTGCAGATTCATTTTCACTATTTTATTGATGAAATTAGATTACGTATGTCTTTGATAAAATATGTGGTTTTCGATTAGGTTAATTTTTTTTTCACTTAGATTGCTTATTAAATATAAATTGTAGTATGTGAAAAATTATGAAATGCTGCTAAATTTTGATAGACTTTAGGATGTAGCTTAAGCATTGCACTTGTTTTTTTCATTTTGTTGTGTTTTTTTTTTGACTGTTTAATATTGATTTGTGTATCAATAGATTCTTAATTTAAAATTAATTTTTAATGAATTCACATATATTGTATATTTACTATTTATCTGTTATTCACATGAATATAATGAGTATTTGAAAATTTTGTAGAGGAATGGAAGTATTTATTGAAGTACATAATTTAATTTTTAGACATACACTAAAAGATATTAAGTTGTGTGCATGTTATTGGAGATTTTCTAATTATTGAGGTTTGTTGTTTTTGAATATTTTTATTTTTTATGGGCTTGTCGGATATTAATATATTTCAATTATTATAAGATTTAATACATGTTTATAATATATGTTGTTTCGTGATAAATCATAAAATGTTAAAAGATATACTTTGCCAATCAGTGTGGAAATTGGACCTCAATCACTATGTGACTCTTTCATAAGGAAATATTTTCCTCATGTAGATACTTTGCCAACAAGGCCTAGAATTGATGGCCATATGAAACGTCATGAGAGTTTATTACCTATGTGGCCACTTGTTGTCACTCAGCGCGGCTTCTCAATATCTAATTCATATTGCACGATCACTCAGCCTCTTGCCATTTATAACTTCAATATAATCGTACACACTATTAAATCTCCACATACCACATTACATCATATGAATAATTCATAATTTTACATGATTCTCGTGACATGTGCCTTAATACTAATTCTACATTTATTCACTTTGAATAAAATGACAATATTCTAATAGTCAATTTAAATGTTCTTGTGGGCTCATTGAATCTATTAATCTTGTTGATTATAATCAAATTCTTAACACTAATGAATTCTAAATATTCCTTTTAATAATAAGTATTAAAATCACATCATAGCACTATTTTGTAATGTTAGTACAAAGGTTTTGGTTTGTTGTCGGTTCATTATTTTTTTAAATAATAGCAGAAAATATTTTGGATTATTTCAAGCATATTCTCATTAAACTTTGAAATAGCAAACATTAAATAAATATTTACAAAATTATAATATTAAGAGTAGTCGTAAAAGTGTAAATTATATGAAAAGGGATATATTTTTTTATTTTAGTAAAATAAAATTTGTAAAAATTAGAATGTAAATTGATAATTGTATCTCACTCATAATTTATGATTATTAATCATATATAAACTTTAGTGCATAAAATATTATACAATAATAATTATAAAATATTATACAATAATAATTTGATATTTTGAATGGAAGTGATGATATTATTTTGAAAGTGATGACATTTTTTTGGATTTATTAATGAGATTGAGAGGATCAAAAAGAAAGTCTGAGCTGTTGTATTTACTTTCACCAGTTGGAAATTAAAACAAGGTTGCTTTCCGAAACATTTTCGGGGAGGCATCTAGTTTTGTAATGTTGGGACAGTCCTTAACTGTCTAAAGTTATAATAATGAAAATTTTCTTACGCTGATGTTTACCATACAATTAAATGTACGTGGTCGCTTCTGGGCTTTGTAAGAAAATGTGTGGAAGAAATAAAGCTTGAAAGGTATTTTTCTTATAAAGATTGAAAGTGAGTTCTATCTCATTATTACACTGGGCTAAAGGATATTAACCCATCAAACTTATCCATCATGCTTTGCTTTCTGAAATACAAAACAATGGAACAACTTATTTTGTAGCAGAGAAGATAAAACGATGATGTGAAGGGGCTGATTTCAGCATGGGGCTGCCATTGGTTTCAGTGAAGGCAGCTTCCTTCAAATTTCTGTAATTGTGACGAAAAAATTATCAATATAATTTAATATCATTATCGATATAAAATAAACATAATCTAAATTTAAGTGAAAGGATAGATATTTTGATAAATCATATATATATATATATATATATATATATATAGACATTATTTATGCATCAGATCACAGCAGCTTCTCTATTAAATGTATTCTTATTTAATTTTAAAAATATATCAAATTTTTAATATATTTTTAGTAATAAAAAGGTTAATTGAATGGATATAATCAACTGAATTCACTGAATGTTTACTTTTAAATGAAGTATTGAGGAGTCGAAAAAGGTTGATCCAACTTCAACTTAACATATAATAAGTCAATGTTTTTGGAGTTGTGATATAATGATTAAAGTAAATACATTTATATTAAAAGATTCAGATTCAAATTTACAATAATAAATATAATATTAACTAAATAAAATGATAAAGTAAACTTCTAAAAACTGAAACTTTTTAATTATTTTTCAAATAAAATATAAATCAAGCAATTCCTCAATTATTATATATCAAAACAAAATATAATAAACATTATTTTTAGTCAACAACCCTAATTAAATTATTAATCGTTAAGTGAAATAATTGAATTTTCTCTGTTTCTTCTAATATAATTTTTGGACTAGAGTGAAATCCATGAGTGTCAAAAACAATATGATTGCTTTACAAATCATTAGAAGCATCCTTCTCCACATCCATGCGTTTTTAAGTTTTTATAATGTCCGGACATGCCAAAATTGTGCAAAATTCATAACAGTGAAAAGTTATCTTACTTTACTGGTACCAAACTGACACACTTGTTGGATTATCTAAAAGTAGCCGGTTGCTTTTGAACAAATGTATTGAAGTGAAAAAGGTCTGTTCTTAGAGATGAAACCTCACGGAAAAGCTGTCCCCTTGTGATGCCTACGCATATAGAGTGGCTATATACAGCTAGGACGTGTTCATAAGACTTTATATCTTATACTTGAATGTTCTCTTCAGGTCTTATGTAGATCCAAATTGAAGAGGAAATTATCGCTTTTGTGTTTTGTAGGAGTTGTTCAATTATTGATAGGGTGTTTTTTTAAATTATTGATAAGAGTGTTCTTTGTATTATGAGCCCAGTCTCCTTAAATTAATAATTTGATAGTTTTTTTTTTTTTAAAGATTTAGGTGTCAATAATGTTGTTTTTATAGTTGTAATTATTATTATTATTTTGTAATAGGGGGTTGGAGACTATTTTTGTAATGTCAGAAGTTATTTAATGGTTTGTCATGATGGAGCTCCATGTGTAAAGGGATGGTTTAGTTGACAATTGTGTTCAACTACCTTATGATTAGGGTATTATAATTTCTCTAGCACCCTCTAAGACCACTTAAGATGGTTGGGTGCCACTCAATCTTCTTTTAGTTGAGCTTTTTGCTTAGAGTACATAACCTCCTAAAGATGCTTTACATCCACCACTTTCTCCAACTGTGACTTGTGCCTTGCTTTCTTATGATGTATTCATATGAGTTTTGGGTTGTGCATTGCCAAGTTGTTTATTTTAAACATTATTTTCTTTCTGGCATAGAGTTTGACTGTACACACCAACCGTTTTTGTTTTTTTATTTATTTATTTTTTGGTGGGGGGTCGGGGGTGCGGGAGGGACATTGGGGCATGCAGGGGAGGCAGGGCCGGGGTAATTTATTTCACTTGTTTGGTTGTGCCCAGCTGGTAGAGCTGTTCCAATGGCCATGGCTATTTGATTTAGCTTCATTGTTTTCATTGCGAGGTTTTTCTAGTTCCAATGTCGTGGATTCCACCCAATTGCCTTACTATATAAACTATCATTTCAATAATAGATGTGTTTCCAATAGTAAAATGTTTGTCCCTCATGGTGAGTTGGGTATATGTATATGTATATGTATATGTATATATGTGTGTGTGTGTATATACATACATATATATATATATATATATATATATATATGTATATGTATATGTATATGTATATGTATATGTATATGTATATGTATATGTATATATGTATATATGTATATATCTATATATATATGTATATATATATATGTATATATATATGTATATATCTGTATATATAATTTGGACTATTAGTGCAAAGGCTTTGGTTTATTGGGAATTAGATATTTTTTTATGAATAACAATAGAAAATGTTTTGGATTTTTCCGAGCGTCTTCTCACTGAACTTTGGGATAACAAAGTTACATAAACTTTTACTAGGTCATCTAACTACCATTTGCCCCAAGGTGAAAGTTATGTCAGAAGGGAGGTAATTTTTTGTGTTGGTAAAGGTTTTGTAATACGAAAGTGTGTAAATAGGTAGTTGTACCTCAATCAAAACCTATGTCTCTTAACCCATATAATTTTTTGTGTATGAAGTGTTAAGAAATAATGATGATAGTTTGGGTGTAGGTGATGGCAGAAAATGAGGTTGTGATCCTTCATAGAACAATGCATTGTGTTAGGAGGGGGTGTTCTATTTCACAAAGAGCTTGAGCAATAAAAAATGGTGGGGAAGGGCAAGGGCATATAAAACATGAAATTGTTAGGTTGTGGAGCTAAAAGCTTCACTGATGCAAACAGGGGAGGAGGTTGCTGAGGGTTGCTGAGTTGCAGAGCAACCGGTGTCAGTCTGATCAGCCGACGTAGGCAGGATTGTGAAGAGAAGCAACCGACGTCGGTCAGGGATCGACCGACGTCGGTCACCTCCAGGCAGACAGGGACCGACGTCGGTCGCCTGTGTGGTTCGACTGCGAGTTTATTACGGGCAGTTGGTTGACGAACCAAGTGTTTGCATGCTTAGTGCTAATTATAGACTGAGAGCTATGGATCTAATTATTCTACTAGGTGTCTAATTATTGTTTGGATGAGTTCTATATATTAGACTCATGGTTGTATTGGAAACTTGTGCTAGGGAGTAAGAGAGCAATTAAGCTCCTTCAGAGAGAGGTAGAGCAATGGTGCGTTCCTCCTAGTGCCGCAGTACCAGGTGTGTTGGTGCTGGATTGGAGAGTCAGCTGGATTCTTCAGGTATGTATGATCTTGGTCATCAGGTGAGCATGGATACGATAGGAGATCTACATGGTAAGTAAGATCGTTGATCTGCAGGTGTGTGTGTGTGCAAGGTCAAGGTTCACAGGTGTGCAAAACCAGTATTGATCTGTAGGTTGGAGATCAGATAGGACAACAACACAACAGGGAGCAGGATCAGGCATGATCTACTTGGAGTACGGTGTGTACTCATTGGTATGTACGTGGAGTACATGGAGAGCTAAGAGGAAGGCATGGCAGTTCCTTCCATAAGTATGGTCTGTTGAATTGCAAATTGTTGCAGGTTCATGGGAGATCTACTTGAAATACCTTGAGTACTTGTGGAGTACGTGGAGCACTTGTGGTGTGCGTGGAGCACTAGAGGTGAACACCAACTCTGTGTTTGAGTTGGGTGTTGGGACCTAGGAGAGAGAGCTTTGAGGAGAGAATTACTATTCACTTGAGGTGTGGGAAACCTCTAAAGAGGTGGTGGAGAAGAGGTGGCATCTTCTTTATTGTATTCTTTTCTGTAAGAGTTATTAATACAAGTTGTGTATTGTCTCTCATATTGTGTGTTATTCTAAATTCTAGTTACTTGTTGATTCTGGTTATTTCCGCATATTAAGTTGCTTGGTATTTGGTAATCAATTGTGTGCTTTCGGTTTTTCGCATCCCTGACAAGTGGTATCAGAGCTAAGGTTGCAGGAAGCGGTTTTGTGTTTGGTTACAGGTCACTCTCAGGGGCTTCTGATTGAGTGGGAGCAGAGCAATGGCAGATCAAAGTAAGCTAAGGATGGAGCAGTTGAAAAGCATAGATGGTTACTTAAGGTCCCATGGAAAGAAAGAGCAGGTAAAAGAATATTGTTGGTTTGTGGAAGATCAGCAAGAAGGAACTGTAGAAGCAGATGTTGCAGGTGATGTGGCACAGGATGCTCTGGGAGGTTTCTTGGATAAAGTTGAATCTTGGATAACAGATTCGGTTGCCTCTTTCCATGCAGCCCCAGGTATAGGAGCTGGTGAGCCTTGCCAAAGAATTGGCAAAGGGGAAGTGAAGCTGAAATTGCAGGCGGCCAACACACAGGTGTTGATGAAGGTCATGTAGGTCCCAAGTTTGGAGATATGGCTAATTTATTCAGAAAGATTGGGTGATGAGAGATGCACAAGAACTCTCACAGCGGATGCACTTGAATTAGCTGGTGGTAAGAAAACAGGTACTCTTTATCTACTTGTTTATATTACTGATTTTTTTTCTGTTGTGGAGACGTGGCTTCGTAGGCTTGGTCACATGAGCAGGGAGGAGATGCATGTTCTTAAGCGAAAGATGGATATATTTGACAGGCTTAAGAACTGGAAAGCCTTGGTGTTTATGGAGGAGATGGCAGACAGAGACCAGTGGATGGGCTGGATACTTCTGAGCAGAGCAGTTTGGACATGGAGATTGATTCAAAGGAGCTCACGGGTAAAAAGTCATCACTCACAGGCAAACACAGATATCGACGTCGGTCAGGAGGAACCGACGTCGAACAGACAGGTGTCGATGTCGGTCATGTGCAGACCGAAGCCGGTGATGTCGGGAAGGGTAAGTCTGACACTGGTCAGGAGGATCGACATCGACAGTAGTTAAGACCGACATTGGTCAGAGGAACCGACATCGGCAACAGGGACACCGACGTCGGCAGGGTCGGTAGTCAGGGACAGACGCATGGGCACCGACGTCGATCGGATGTAGACTGTGGAGTGACCGAGGTCGGTCACTTTAACGAATTTTGGGTGCACAGCAAGTCAAGGAGTCTCAAACACCCATACAGAGGACTGAAGACGTAAGTAGGCCCTCAAATTTGTTGTTCCTCTTCTTTATACTCGTTGCTGATTGTAGAGCAGGAAGGATCCAGAAAACAGGTGGGAGCATGGCAGGGATATGACGCATAACCAAACGGGAGTTTTGGTAGGGTTGCCAGCTGGATGAAAGCACTGAGATGAATGGATTCCTTAGTTGAAGAATAGAGAGAACAGATACGTGAGACAGAAGACCAGGTCATATGGTCTTGAGGAAGCTACAGGACAGTGGTACAGGTTTTGACAGGGGGATGACAGAGCATGACTCTAGTCAGTGTCAGGGTAACTACTGTGGTTTATCTTACCAGGTGGATGATGAGTCGTGACATCATTCTATTGCTGTATGTGGATAGTATGCTAGCTAGCAGGAGTGTACATACAGGGTTTTGCTGAGCTAAGGGTAAGATTAGCTTAGTGGCATGTCAGGAGGAGTTTGGAGCAGCAAAATTCTTTGACATGGGAGACATGGAGATCATAGGTTGATTTTGTCTCCAGTGGGAGCTGATGTGAATCAGGTATTGGCGAGGTTCATTACGCAGGATGCAGAGTCAGAGCACACTAAGGGCTGGATAGGTACAGTGTCTGAAATCACATGAGTTCTAGTATAGGCCTGAGTATTCCCATGCAGTGGGAGCTGTCAGAGAGTTAGGAGCCAATTCGGGGAAGTGGGTTCTTAGGGATTTGAGAGGGACCAGCAGCAAGTATACATGCAGGGTCAGGAATTCACTACATGTGTTTGTAGGTTCGGATGTGGCAAGGGTACTCGGATGACAAGAGGTACACCACGAAATGTGTGGTGGGATGTCTTCAGGATTGAGCTTGAAGAGGGATACAAACCAGGAAACAGATTAGATGGAATATAGGTATAGGTATAGTGCAGCTGTTTATCTCTAAGTGGGAGATTGTTAGGTTGTGGAGCTAAAAGCTTCACTAATGCAAACAGGGGAGGAGGTTGCTGAGGGTTGTTGAGTTGTAGAGCAATCAGCGTCGGTCTGATCAGCCGACATCGGCAGGATTGTGAAGAGAAGCAACCGACGTCGGTCAGGGATCGGCCGACGTCAGTCACCTCCAGGCAGACAGGGACCGACGTCGGTCGCTTGTGTGGTTTGACTACAAGTTTATTACGGGCAGTTGGTTGATGAACCAAGTGTTTGCATGCGTAGTGCTAATTATAGACTGAGAGCTGCGGATCTAATTATTCTACTAGGTGTCTAATTATTGTTTGGATGATTTCTATATATTAGACTCATGGTTGTATTGGAAACTTGTGCTAGAGAGTAAGAGAGCAATTAAGCTCCTTCAGAGAGAGGTAGAGCAATGGTGCGTTCCTCCTAGTGCCGCAGTACCAGGTGTGTTGGTGCTAGATTGGAGAGTCAGCTGGATTCTTCAGGTATGTATGATCTTGGTCATCAGGTAAGCATGGCTATGATAGGAGATCTACATGGTAAGTAAGATCGTTGATCTGCAGGTGTGTTTGTGTGCAAGGTCAAGGTTCACAGGTGTGCAAAACCAGTATTGATTTGTAGGTTGGAGATCAGATAGGATAGCAACACAACAGGGAGCAGGATCAGGCATGATCTACTTGGAGTACGGTGTGTACTCATTGGTATGTACGTGGAGTACATGGAGAGCTAAGAGGAAGGCATGGCAGTTCCTTCCATAAGTATGGTCTGTTGAATTGCAGGTTGTTGCAGGTTCATGGGAGATCTACTTGAAATACCTTGAGTACTTGTGGAGTGCGTGGAGCACTTGTGGTGTGCGTGGAGCACTGGAGGTGAACACCAACTCTGTGTTTGAGTTGGGTGTTGGGACCTATGAGAGAGAGCTTTAAGGAGAGAATTACTGTTCACTTGAGGTGTGGGAAACCTCTAAAGAGGTGGTGGAGAAGAGGTGGCATCTTCTTTATTGTATTCTTTTCTGTAAGAGTTATTAATACAAGTTGTGTATTGTCTCTCATATTCTGTGTTATTCTGAATTCTAGTTACTTGTTGATTCTAGTTATTTTCGCATATTAAGTTGCTTGGTATTTGGTAATCAATTGTGTGCTTTCGGTGTTTCGCATCCCTGACAAGTGGTATCAGAGCTAAGGTTGCAGGAAGCGGTTTTGTGTTTGGTTACAGGTCACTCTCAGGGGCTTCTGATTGAGTGGGAGCAGAGCAATGGCAGATCAAAGTAAGCTAAGGATGGAGTAGTTGAAAAGCACAAATGGTTACTTAAGGTCCCATGGAAAGAAAGAGCAGGTAAAAGAATATTGTTGGTTTGTGGAAGATCAACAAGAAGGAACTGTAGAAGCAGATGTTGCAGGTGATGTGGCACAAGATGCTCTGGGAGGTTTCTTGGATAAAGTTGAATCTTGGATAACAGATTCGGTTGCCTCTTTCCATGTAGCCCCAGGTAGAGGAGCTGGTGAGCCTTGCCAAAGAATTGGCAAAGGGGAAGTGAAGCTGAAATTACAGGTGGCTAACACATAGGTGTTGATGAAGGTCATGCACATCCCAGGTTTGGAGATATGGCTAATTTTTTCAGAAAGATTGGGTGATGAGAGATGCACAAGAACTCTCACAGCGGATGCACTTGAATTAGCTGGTGGTAAGAAAACAGGTACTCTTTATCTACTTGTTTATATTACTGATTCTTCTTCTGTTGTGGAGACGTGGCTTCCTAGGCTTGGTCACATGAGCAGGGAGGAGATGCATGTTCTTAAGCGAAAGACGGATATATTTGACAGGCTTAAGAACTAGAAAGCCTTGGTGTTTATGGAGGAGATGGCAGACAGAGACCAGTGGATGGGCTGGATACTTCTGAGCAGAGCAGTTTGGACATGGAGATTGATTCAAAGGAGCTCGCGGGTAAAAATTCATCACTCACAGGTGAACACAGATACCGGTGTCGGTCAGGAGGAACCGACGTCAAACAGACAGGTGTCGATGTCAGTCATGTGCAGACCGAAGCCGATGATGTCGGGCAGGGTAAGTCTGACATTGGTCAGGAGGACCGACGTCGGCAGTAGTTAAGACTGACGTTGGTCAGAGGGACCGACGTCGGCAATAGGGACACTGACGTCAGCAGGGTCGGTAGTCAGGGACAGACGCATGGGAACCGACGTCAGTCGGATGCAAACTGTGGAGTGACCAAGGTCGGTCACTGTAATGGATTTTGGGTGCACAGCAAGTCAAGGAGTCTCAAACACCCATACAGAGGACTGAAGACGTAAGTAGGCCCTCAAATTCATTGTTCTTCTTCTTTATACTCGTTGCTGATTGTAGAGCAGGAAGGATCCAGGAAACAGGTGGGAGCATGGTAGGGATATGACGCAGAACCAAATGGGAGTTTTGGTAGGGTTGCCAGCTGGATGAAAGCACTGAGACGAATGGATTCCTTAGTTGAAGAATAGAGAGAACGGATACGTGAGACAGAAGACCAGGTCATATGGTCTTGAGGAAGCTGCAGGATAGTGGTACAAGTTTTGACAGGGGCATGACAGAGCATGACTCTAGTCAGTGTCAGGGTAACTACTGTGGTTTGTCTTACCAGGTGGATGATGAGTCGCGACATCATTCTATTGCTGTATGTGGATAGTATGCTAGCTAGCAGGGGTGTACATACAGGGTTTTGCTAAGCTAAGGGTAAGATTAGCTCAGTGGCATGTCAGGAGGAGTTTGTAGCAGTGAAATTCTTTGACATGGGAGACATGGAGATCACAGGTTGATTTTGTCTCTAGTGGGAGCTGATGTGAATCAGGTGTTGGCGAGGTTCATTACACAGGATGCAGAGCCGGAGCACACTAAGGGCTGGACAGGTATAGTGTTTGAAATCACATGAGGTCTGGTATATGCCTGAGTATTCCCATGCAGTGGGAGCTGTCAAAGAGTTAGGAGCCAATTCGGGGAAGTGGGTTCTCAGGGATTTGAGAGGGACCAGCAGCAGGTATACATGCAGGGTCAAGACTTCACTACATGTGTTTGTAGGTTCAGATGTAGTAAGGGTACTCTGATGACAGGAGGTACACCATGGAATGTGTGGAGGGATGTCTTCAGGATTGAGCTTGAAGAGGGATACAAACCAGGAAACAGATTAGATGGAATATAGGTATAGGTACAGTGCAGTTGTTTATCTCCAAGTGGGAGATTGTTAGGTTGTGGAGCTAAAAGCTTCACTGATGCAAACAGGGGAGGAGGTTGTTGAGGGTTACTTTTAGAGCAACCGGCGTCGGTCTGATCAGCCGACGTCGGTAGGATTGTGAAGAGAAGCAACCGACGTCGGTCAGGGATCGGCCGACATTGGTCACCTCCAGGCAGATAGGGACCGACTTGGGTCGCCTGTGTGGTTTGACTGCGAGTTTATTACGGGCAGTTGGTTGACGAACCAAGTGTTTGCATGCTTAGTGCTAATTATAGATTGAGAGTTGCGGATCTAATTATTGTACTAGGTGTCTAATTATTGTTTGGATGAGTTCTATATATTAGACTCATGGTTGTATTGAAAACTTGTGCTAGGGAGTAAGAGAGCAATTGAGCTCCTTCAGAGAGAGGTAGAGTAATGGTGCGTTCCTTTTAGTGCCGCAGTACCAGGTGTGTTGGTGTTGGATTGGAGAGTCAGCTGGATTCTTCAGGTATGTATGATCTTGGTCATCAGGTGAGCATGGCTACGATAGGAGATCTACATGGTAAGTAAGATCGTTGATTTGCAGGTGTGTGTGTGTGCAAGGTCAAGGTTCACAGGTGTGCAAAACCAGTATTGATCTGTAGGTTGGAGATCAGATAGGACAGCAACACAACAGGGAGCAGGATCAGGCATGATCTACTTGGAGTACGGTGTGTACTCATTGGTATGTACGTGGAGTACATGGAGAGCTAAGAGGAAGGCATGGAAGTTCCTTCCATAAGTATGGTCTGTTGAATTGCAGGTTGTTGCAGGTTCATGGGAGATCTACTTGAAGTACCTTGAGTACTTGTGGAGTGGGTGGAGCACTTGTGGTGTGCGTGGAGCACTGGAGGTGAACACCAACTCTGTGTTTGAGTTGGGTGTTGGGACCTAGGAGAGAGAGCTTTGAGGAGAGAATTACTGTTCACTTGAGGTGTGGGAAACCTCTGAAGAGGTGGTGGAGAAGAGGTGGCATCTTCTTTATTGTATTCTTTTATGTAAGAGTTATTAATACAAGTTGTGTATTGTCTCTCATATTCTGTGTTATTCTGAATTCTAGTTACTTGTTGATTCTGGTTATTTTCGCATATTAAGTTGCTTTGTATTTGGTAATCAATTGTGTGCTTCCGGTGTTTCGCATCCCTGACAGAAATTAGTGAAATATTTCAATCTACACTAGGTGGTGATCATGAAGGGCAATGATAGGGTCTTTTAGGTTATGGAACTGAAGAAGGCCAAGTAGATACAAGTGTAAAGTTTAATGGCATGTCATATCTATCAATGTAACTTGTATCTTCCATAAAATTATTTCAATCACCCAATACATTATTGAAATAGTGGGCATCATAATGAAAACAAGAGTCTGATATCTAACAAGTCATGTAACAACATAGATAATGCACCACATGTCAAATTAGATGAGTCCTCTTCACATAGATCAGTGCCACAATATATGAAGGAACAAACAACCTCATTTTCCACTATCAATTCAATAATAAATAAAATATTAAATTATTACGTAACACTTTGTGTGCAAAAGGTCATATGGGATTCATGATCATGGGATTCAAGTTAGGTAAAACTACTGATTTAAACTCTTTCCCATTAAAAAAATTGACCTTACAAAACATAATAGTACATCATTCTAGTGTAATTTGCACCTTCAGAGAAATTTATAGTTATAATCTTTTATGAGTTTTATTTCCCTTACCCTACATTTGATACAATTTAACTAAGGTCAAATTAATTTTATTTTGGGATAAAGACATGTCAATGTGGTTGTAAAGGATATTTATGGATGATATAACACCTTAGTCTTGTATACTTGGCAAACACATATCTTGGTTGTTTCTCTTAGTTCTAGACCTTTCTAGCTCCATAGATCTTGTATCTGCTCTATTTTGTGCCCTTTGGCCTATATTTTTCAGTTCTACCAATCTTATGTTGATGACTCAGGCCTTCTATCTTGCCCAGAATGCTTAAAATGTACTTATCTTCCATCTCTACAAGTTTTGAACATGTACTTACTTTCTTTCTCCCTAGACACTAATGTCCAAGATAAACACTAGCATTGGCATTAGTGTCCTGACCCGATGTAAGTGTATATTGCCCTAAAGTCATCTATTTTGCAAATGA
The DNA here is from genome assembly GCA_037957365.1 of Torreya grandis. NCBI lineage: Eukaryota > Viridiplantae > Streptophyta > Pinopsida > Cupressales > Taxaceae > Torreya > Torreya grandis. The sequence goes on from JARHVA010000077.1 coordinate 4,833,528, forward strand.
AACATATCCTAATGGATGGCCTATGTGTTTTAATGTTAGGTATTACTCTAAGGGGATTGATATAAATAAAAGATCAACTCTCAATCATTTCTCACCTAAAAGACCTAGCAAAAGACCAAACAAACCAAGGCAACTATCAAAAACACTTTATCAAGCATTCAATTGAACAAAGCTTCCTTATTTCCATACTAGTCATAGGTACATCATATCTACAAGTTAGAAGTACTAAAAGAACATTCCAAGAGCCTGATTTACTAAGTTAAAAACTAGGTCAATACTATATTTGCTTTCCACATATATTACATGATTCATAAACAAGCCAACACATAGGAAATAACTACATGAGTTTAAGGACCTCTTATTAAGTATTGTCTATGTAGGCAATGCCCACTGATAGTGGGTTTTTTGGGGTCAACTCAACTCCATGTGCCCACTAACCCATTTTTCCCCAAGGTCATAATAATGATGAAAAACTAGGGTTTTGATATTTCATGAGTAACAACATTCCATGACCTAGATTTACATGCACCAAAGCGAAGGTGAAGTCAAACCCAAAAGCATCCAAGTGGTTTTATCATTTTCCAATAGGTAATCCATATAAGACACTTCCATCGAACTAGACAGTAATGTTGATGCAACCATTTCATGTTGACAATAGTGTCCAGAGCTCTAGTAGCATCATATCCAAATCTAACAATTGTGTCATAGAAATCTTCTAGACTATCTTCCACCTTTTCTAAATCCAACACTGTGTTAGCATCAGAACTAGTTAAGTACATTCTTTTTTGTTATTTACATGCATAACTTAGTTTTACTCTCTATATTTAGCCTATACTTAGTGTAATAAATTTGAAGTATACTTATATTTGAGTTTAGCATCCAATTGGCATGTTATAAATCTAATTATCACCCTTGTGCATTATCATTTCTAGATTCTTAACTCTAGTATACTTCCAAGGTAAGATATAACCTCATATCCATTTTAGTGTTAAACAATGATCATATGGACATATAATTCAACATAGATACTGAATTTTACTAAATATTAAGTAAAATATTATGTATATTGTAAATACAAATGTTGACATAGTGGATTGCACTCGGGGGCAGGATGCCTAGCTCCTGCCCTTCCACATTCAACAATGGAAACTCCCCTCTCACCTGTGAGACCGGTGAGTCTCTAGATAAGGGCTAGCTCCCTTTGATGTATCTTTTAGGCCCTGGTTTCTCCTACTGCTAAAAAATAAAATGAAAAAAAGGGGGAGATGAAAAAGGAGAGAGAGATGCTAAAAATAGAACCTAAGCCTAAAAGACGAAAAGGTGATACACCAGAAAAGTTTGATCCACTGAGTCCTGAACATACACTTTTCACCAAGAATTAGTGCCCATACACTTCATCTAATGTGGGAAGCTCTTCTGCAACAGTGAGCTAGGGGCCCATGGAAATACAGGGAGGAAGGAACTACCAAAGGCATCCTCAGACACACTTATGACGGCCTATTCATAGGCACCTACACTCCTCTAGGGACACTTATGGTAAACCTGCAAAAGAGAAGCTCATAATGCACCAGACATGCTAGAGTCATTCTATGAAAAGCATCAAAGACAATGAATTAACACAACAGAAAACATAGACATATGTGTGAGTGCAAGTCCAGATGGAGGTAAAAATGCTAAGTCCTGATTGAAGGTAAAATCTGGCAGAGTTCTACCTTACAAGCTTGAGAGATTTTTGGGTAGAGATTTTGCCTTAAGGTTGAGAGAATGGATCCTTCTCAAAATGAGAATTTTACAATATATAGAAAGAGGGAGAGAACTTAGCACTTTTTGGGAAAGACTTTGGTGCTCTTTTTTCAATAAGCCCATGTGCATTTTGAACCTTGGGAAGAGGAAATCGTTTGATTGTCGGCTCCTGCTTTGACTTTTGCATCCCAACATTAATAAGAAAACATGGCCACACCTCTTTTCCTATAAATAGATTGCGGTTTGTCCCCTCATAAATGCCAAATGGAGAAATAAGGCTGCACCGCTCACTGTTTACTCTGTTTGATGACCATCTAGCAATAACTCACCACTTGGACTGCTTTGTCTTTTCCTACACCTTGTCTTCTTCCTGGTTTCTCTCTTTTTTGCTTTTTCTGATCCAGGGAACCATTCGAGGTGACCATTCGGTGGCAGTTAGGTGGCAATCAGCTCCTCGACTGTGTATTTTTTTCATTACGTTTTGTCCTTAGTGGTGGTTAGGTCGCAGTCAATGCCTCGACTATTGTATTGTTTTCATTTTATTTTGGTTCTCAAGAGATCATATCCTCAATCATTTTATTGTTTTAATGCTGCGAGCGATTATATCCTTGAGCATTATACTATTTTAATGCTACTAGCAATTATATCCTCGAGCATTATTTTGTTCAGTCGTCACCGTTAATGCCTCAAGCCATGCAATCTCCTGAGGTGGCCTTCAAGAATATGTATAAATGTATTGTAACCCAAAAGGTGAGGATAGACATCTCTTCTCAGAGATAAGCGTATGTTTTGGCAAGACATCTCGCTTATCTCTGAGAAGAGATGTCTATCCTCCCCTTTCGGGTTACAATACAATTATACATATTCTTGAAGGCCACCTCAGGAGATTGTGTGGCTCAAGGCATTAACGGTGATGACTGAACAAAACAATGCTCGAGGATATAATCACTCGCAGCATTGAAATAGTACAATGCTCAAGGATATAATCGCTCGTAGCATTGAAATAATATAATGCTTGAGGATATGATCACTCGAGAACCAAAATAGAATGAAAACAATACAATAGTTGAGGCACTGACTACCACCTAACTACCACTAAGGACAAAACGTAATGAAAATAATACACAGTCGAGGAGCTGACTGCCACCTAACTGCCATTCGGTGCCACCTAACTGCCACTGAATGGTCACCTCGAATGGTTGCCTAGATCATTTTCACCTTTTGTCTTCTTTTGGTGGGTCACTGCATTCCTTAGGCTCTTTTATGCTTGCCTTGGCCACTTTCCATTGATTTTCAAATAAGTGACACATGGTGCGTTCCACTATGAATGGACAGGACACGTGGCAGCATCTGCTTGACTCATAGAAGCTTTAGGCACCCTTTGAAGGTCCTACAAAAGAGGACATGTGTTGACTTCTACTCTCTTTAGCAGTTCATCAGAGCCCACCATAGTGCTCATGGGATAAAAAGGGAGAGACGGCAGGTGTTGACACTTGTCAGCTTCTACCGAGCCTTGTAGGGGATACATGGTGCGTTCCACTTCTTTTAGAGCAAACATGTCAAGCCTCTCACAATTTCCACTTGGTGCTTTCCACGCTCTAGCTCCTTTGGCCCTCAAGGGCTATCTTTTGGTGGGTCATTGCGCTCTTTGGGCTCTTCTTGCTTGCCTTGGCCACTTTTCATCAATTTCAAATAAGTGACATGTGGCGCATTCCACAGTGAAATGGGCAAGACACCTGGCAGCATCCGCTTGACTCATGAAAGCTTTAGGCACCCATTGAAGGTCCTGTGGAAGAGGACATGTGTTGGCTTTTACTCTCTTTAGCAATTCATCTAGGGCCCACCATAGTTCTTGCAGGACAAAAGAGAGAGACTGTGGGTGTTGACACTTGTCAGCTTCTATTGAACCTTACAGGAGACATGTGGCACATTTTGTTGCTCCTAGAAAAGCATGTCAAAGCCTTCTATGGTTGCCACTTGGCACCTTCCACGCTCTAGATTTCTTGGTGTAAAATTTAACGTTTGCGGGCCCGTCACAGTTTGAATACCAATGGCTAGTTTGTCGTGTTTAACTTTGACGTCTTCAGGCCCGTCACCCCTTGGACTTTCCTTCGGCTTCTTGCTTCGGCCCTTTTTGTAGACTTTTTCCTTTGGATTTCTTCCCCATGGGCTTTTTTCGTGGACAATTTTCCCATGGACAAAAAGTCCACGAGAATTGGCCGCTTTGATTTCTTTTGGGGTTTTCCCTGGGTCCTTTTCTCTCGCAGCCTTTATCTGAATTTCTTCAAACTTTTTGTTTGAAGGAATTCCTTCAGACAAAAAGTTTGAAAGAATTCACTCAATGACTTAAGTCTTTTTGTGCATTTTGAATTCCTTTGATTGATCCAAAAGCCGTTGAACTGTTTGAACTAAACTAAAGTGTTGAACCTTGCCGATGAACTTAGCTTTGAACCAAAGCGATGAACTTTGTTGATTGAACCAAGCATTTAACTTTGCCAAAGCATTGAACCAACTAAATTGAACCAAGCCTTTGAACCGAGCTAATGAACTTTGCAATTGAACTGAAGCGTGGAACCTAAGCATTGAACCAAGGCATTGAACCAAAGCATTTAACCAATTCAATGGTTCAACATTTCAAAGATGCCAACTTTCCTTGTGAATTTCTTCAAATAAGAGTCTGAAGAAGCTTTGTAAAACCTTGCACTCTTTGACTAGTTCTTCAACTGCCGAAAGACTATACATGTAGAGTTCATAGAAGTCCTTTTGAAGTCTGTAGAAAACCTGTAGAGTCCATAGAAATGGACCTGCAGAGTCTGTAAAAATTTTACAGAGTCTGTATAAATCACCAGATTCATGCAAAATCAAAAAATGAAATGGCCCAGAATAGAAAGAATAGAAGGGGACCAATTTTTGGCCTGTTGGGCAAAAAATGGTCAACAAATTGGTGACTCCTAGGGGAAGCATGCCTGCTATGCTTATAGACCAGTTGCCTTTTAGTCCATCAGGCACCAAGTCAGATGTAGCTCTAAAAGAGTTAGCCACTGCCTTGAGGGATACCAAAATAAAACATGAAGCCGTTTACCCCACACACAAAGGAAAACACACACAAGGCTAAAACAATTACTTGTGCAAACTGCACTTAGGGAAAGTAGGAAAAGAAACTAAAAGCAAACTACTATATATAGCTAACCAGGAATATTTGCCTCCCTCCTGGATCAAAGGGAAAATTTCTCAAGTTCCCTCCCTAGCTAGGAAACTTATGGTGCTAGACAAGTGGCTGAATGAAGTGGAGACTTGGTGACCTGCTCCTCTTTCCTTTCACCTGGATTGGCTTGCATCCGAGTGGATCAGAATTGAATATGGTCCCAACATATTTGTACTCTTCTTATTCTTGGAAGCTTGTTGAATGATGGTTCTTCATGCTAGTGCATTTCACCAAGAAATTTGTGGCTATTGGCTCATCACCATAAGCCCTTTGATATGCGCAGTCCCTCTGCAATGCATCATGGTTTGACATGTTCCCTTCTACTTCATTGAAAACCCTGTCAAACTCATCCTCTACTTCTTCTTGTCCTTCTTGAAGAAGGGTGACTGTTGTGATGTCTAAAATATAATCACAAACTAATTGCTCATCCCACAGAACATCACATCTTTATTTAAAGCTCTCTTCTTCAAGGCTTTCCTCAAGGAAGACCAGCTTCTCCTGTTCCTCCTCAAAGACCAGAGTTTCTAGATTTTCAAAGGCATCCATCTAGTCCTCCTCCAACTCAAGCTCCTCGATGTAGTCATCCTCTCCATCGAAGCAATAAGGAAGTTCATCAAACAAAGGGGGAGAGAGCTCACCATGATTAAGTTCCTCCTCATATTGCTGGAACATCCACATGTATGCGTGCCCTATGTCTTCTCCATTACTGATGAGGTATTCACAATGAGCATCTATGATGATTTATTCTTCATCGTCGCTCACTATAGCCTCTTGGAGAGCTGCAAATTGGATCTTCTACTCCTCCATGGCCTCCTGTAAAACAAGGTCCTCCTTGAGAAGGGATGAAGTGAAAAAACCATGTGGTAGAGGAGACAATCCTTGAGCTAGAATTAAATGATTCTCCTCTTTCCACTTAGCTAGCACTTCATCTATATTAGGTGTGGCCTGATATCTCTCTTGGAGGTGTGTAGGTGGGGTGTGTTCAGACATGGAATGTGCCGTTCGGTCTGAACCGTCCATCACACATTGGCTAAGGAATCTATCTCTGAATTCCAACACTGAAATTCTTTTGGATATATCCTCTTGGAAGAGCCTTTCTTTAAGGTCACTAGCATCATCATGAGTAGGAGCAGCCTAATCTTTTTCAAGGTTCTGAGCAAAACCTTTCTTCTCCTCCTTCATGCCCCATGATTCTACTATCTTCTTCTAGTTCAGGATCTCAGAATTGGAATTTTGCTCCTATGAACAGGCAACAACTATTTTTTCTCCAAGGTCTTGGGGCTCCTCCACAAGGTCTAAAAGTTCCATTTCTCTTTCATGAATCAGTCTCATCCTAGCCTCTAAATCCTCAATTTGCTTGGCTAGATTATCCTGAAAGAGTCTTTCTTAGAGGTCACCAGCATCATCATAGAGATGGGTAGGAGAAATTTTGAGAGAGATGTGGTGGTTTAAAAAGTTCCCCCCAAAATAAGATTCATGATCTAAGGAGTTTAGAAGGTTCATCTCCATGGGAGGTTGTTTCAGTTCCCTTTGATGCTTGAAGGCTAGGCACACAGGGTCAAGAGAAGGGTTGACTGATGCATCAGATGAGTGAGAATGAGCAAGTGCCATCTGATAGAAAGGATTTGGTGCATAAGAGGGGGCTTTTTTTAGGATAGAAGGAGGTGCACAAGGCTGATTGCCTTGCATGAATGGATTCCTCTATTTTGCTACCTCCTCCTCCATGGATTGCAAGGCCCAAGCTTGCCTGAACAAACATGCCTCTTTATACATCAGCTCCTATTGATATCCATATTGCTCATCCAGTCTGTTGATATCCATTACCTGCTTCTCAAACTCCAGCGCCACCTCCCTTATCATTGAAGGGCAACTAGGAGAGTTGCTTGAGGTGATTCTCTGAATATCTTGAGTTTGATCGAAGTCATATGAAGGAATACAAGACCCATGATTTTGTGCAAACAAATTATACATACAAAAATTTATTTCTTGATGGCACCAGGCTGCTTAACCAGTTGATTCAACTGAGAGTCACCATTGGTGTTGATAGAAAAGACTCAAAAGGCTGGTTGGCTGAAGAACACACCAAAAATTCTTCAACTCTTTGGACACAACTTGTCCTAGTTGGTTCCTCTGGGCGTGCCAAAAACTATTGACACAGTGGATTGCACCTAGGGGCAGGACGCAAGGTTTTGTTTCCACTCTACATATAGTCACAAAATGTAATCAAATTTTTGGGGGGAGTAAGTTCTTTATTAAATTTACCATCTTAGCATTTAGACCCTATTAATGCAAGGGATATTAATAGAGGAGAAATAAAAATAGATTGTTCACCTTAAATAATATGACATTGAGATCCTTTTAAATAAATGGAAGTAGATTGTGATGGTAAATGTAGTATCCTTCTAGGAATAACTTTTTGTATTTCAAGCCGTGCCCATCAACCAACCTACTTGGATACATGACCTTATATAAGACTACTTAACCCACCTACCTCAACTAAACTCATGCAAAAAATTGAATATGGGGGGAAAAGTATTACTTGATCAGTTAGTAATGAAATCAATTATTTCCAAGTAAAAATTTAACTGAGGGTGAGTCCTCCTTTTCTCAAAAGGTGATAAAGAATAACCATGTGTCTCCATCTTCAAGCCATGTTGGGTTCAAGAAAACATATAGAAACATCGAAGTTATTTTATTTAAGAAGGTATTAAAGGTTGATATTAAAATATGTATAAATGAGTATGAAATCTGACAATAGAATAAGGGGAATAGTTTTCTTTTACCAAGATTTTTGAAATAAATTTGGATCCACAACAAAAGTAATAAATTGTGTCAATAGAATTTACCTGAGGTCTTCCTAGATCTAAGGGTAAAGATTAAATTATTTTTGTGGTAGATATATTGAAAAAATATACCCATTTCATTTCCCTAAGAAAGGTAGGGATGAATGGTCATAAGGTTGGAAAAAAGTATATCCAACATTTATTTGAGATAAATGAGATCTTTAAATATATCATTTAAAATCATGATAAGATTTTTCAAATTCATTTATGATAGGATTTTTTTTAGTATGTAGGTGCTACATTTAACATGAGCACTACATACCACCCTCAAACATATTGGAAAATAAAGGTGGTGAGAAAAATCATGGAAGTGTGAGCAAGTGGTTACAATGGCTATATTTGACAGAGTATTAACACAACCACATACCACACAATTAAAAAAACATGTCACCACTTCATTATTTATATGGTTAAGAGGCACAATCACCATTAGATTAGTAAATTCATAGGGTAAAGTTCCCAACAAAAGAGGAATTTTTGGAAGAGATGTAAAACACTATATAAGTATTGAGAGATAACTTGGCAGGGAACACCAATATGATGAAGCAATAAACAAACCAACACAATATAAAGATGATTTTTGAGATAAAGTACATTTTGTTCATACATTTAAAATTATATAAATGAAATACATTGAAGGATAAAGAAATACAGAAACTACAACCAAAGTATAATGTCCCATGCCAAGTGCAAGCAAGGTTGGGGAAAGTTGTGTATGCATTGGACATACCAAATAAGTAGAGTTTCTTGATGTGTTTCATGTGTTATGTTTGAACAAGAAGATAGTTGTGCATATAAATTTTGATGGCTAATGAAGAAGGCAAACTTGTGCAATAACCAAACAGAATTGTCATGGAGGAATCCAAGAAGATTTGAAATAGGGTAATGTCTATGTTGAAGGTGAAGTGTAAGGGGCTACCCATGAAGGATGTAAATTGATAAATTAAGTAGTTTATGGCAAATAATATGAGGTTGAAGAGGATTTCAAGTGGTGCGGGAGGTGTATAAGCGTGAAAGAGTGAAAAAAATTAAAAAGCATGCCAAAAATTCAAGCAAATCCTTAGGAATTAAAAAATTCCTCATTCTCATTCAAGTAATTTTTCAAGTCATGGTATATGGTAGGATGATCAAATATTTTATGTATCAAGTAGAGGTATTGACTTCCATTCTCATAATGAAATGTTTTAAAATTTTAGAGTTTGACTACATTTTATGTAAAATCTCTTTACGAGGGAGGGCATGTTGTATAACTAAACACAACGTATATTTATGCATACATGTGTGCATGTGCCTACTTAGCATTATTTATATTATATTATATTTTAGGAGACTAGAGTTACTAAAGGGTTTGATCATGAGTTAGTATTTGATTGATTAGGGTCTGTGGTAGTTGAATACAAATGGGAAAAAACCTTAAATAATGTATCTTTTAACAATATCAACTTGATGAAAAAGTTAATTGCCATTGTGTGAGAGTTGTTTTATTACATTCAGATCTTTAGGTATAATCCACCTTCGGGAAAGCTCATGCTTCCATATTGTTTCATTTATAAGTGTTTCACTATATTTTTTCAATTTTTTTTCCCAAATAACAATGTAATATTATACTAGAGTCCTTTAATCTTATAGGATTGAGCTTGAAAAAATGAAAATATCTAATCATGTGAAACTAGACTTAATTTCACTCTCTAATTTACAATCAATATAGAATCTACGTAATCTAAAATAATAATAATAATAATAATAATATCTTTCCAAAAATTATTATTATTATTTGGGTCATAGCATTGGTTTTCAATAATTTCATTCTTGATGATAGGTTTAATATAAAGATCCAAAATATCAAACTTTAAATTTACCTAATTGTACAATTTAAATCAATACAAAAGAGCACTCGAATACATGAGCTAATAATTTCTTTGCCAAACATTTTAATTCTATTAATTAAATTAATGGGATAAAAAAGAAGTCTGAGTTCTGTTTACTTTCACCAGTTGGAAAGTAAAATAAGGTTGCTTTCCAAAACCTTTCCCAAGTGGCATCTAGTTTGTAATGTTGGGACAGTACTTAATTGTCTAATGAAATTTTCTTTATATTGATGTTTACCATATAATTTTATTTCAACAAGTAAAAGTGTGTGGATGCTTATGGTGCTATGTAAGTATCGTACTTGTAATGATAAAGATAATATGTATGGAAGAAATAAAGTTTAAAAGGTTTTTTTCTTAAAAATCCTGAAAAGGATTAATCATTTATATTTAATTATTATACTGGGATGAAATTTGGCAACCCATCAAACTTTTCCATCATGATTTTTTTGGTGAAATGCCTTCATAAATGTGTTTGTTAAGTTTTAAAATAATGGAGCCAATAACCATAGAGTAACTTAATTCATAGGATAAAGTCTATATATACTACCAATTATATGTTATTACCAAGGATAACATAGCAATGGTAGCATGTCAACTATGACACTTTTAATATAATTATCTATTTATTTAATAAATAATATTACAATTTTTATATTATAATGAGTGATTTTATCTCAAATATGAAAGGAAGATGTTAACAGGTCAACTAGATAACTTGCATTCAATATCTTAAACTAAGGTTGTTATTTATAAAACACTTATTAACATTCATATGCTTAGAGATCATAATCTACTTGTGATACCATCTTAATATTCTATAAACTATCTAGGTTTGGAACATGAAGCAATAGTGAAGTGAAGACGATATTAACGTGTGATTAGTAGTGAAGCTGATTTCAGCATGGGTCTGCCATTGATTTCATTGAAGGCAAGCTACCTTCACATTTTATTTAACTTTGAATAAAATAAAGTTGAAGAAGTTGTGAAAGTATTAGTTGTAACATTGAATTAAGCTAAGCACATAAGCAAGGTTTTCTTGTAGATTTTTAAAAATTCCACCTAAAGTTAACTATGTGGATGATTTTGAGTGTATGAATAATTATAAGTAGCTTAATTACCACTTTTATTTCTTTCTAAGTTCTAAATTTTTTAATGAAGAATATAGTTCTTGACACATTAATTTAATTACTATATTAAGATTTGATTGTTGGAAATGATTATGTTCATGGCTAGTTTTATTAGCACCTTGAAATTACTATATGTTGTGATCCAGAGGTTTCTTTAATTATTTTATATAAGTCTATTTGGTGCCAAAATCACATAAAGTTGTTGTAGAATAGGATTGATGGAGAGAAGTGGGATAATAAGTGAGAACAAAACCACTGGAGGGGAAATATGAGAGCTAAGAAGATGAATGGTGTGCCAAAAAATAGTTACCTAGCTGAGTGGATTTATAAAACATGTTATCATAAGGTGGTAAGTGGTTGTAAGAGGGGGAACCAACCAATTCTATAAAGTGTGAAGTATACATGGGGTGCTTATTGTCTAGAACATTTTTACAAGGAGTGATAGGTGGTGGGTGTTGGTCACCATAATATTTGGAGGATGGTAAGAGAAAGAACCTTAACTTAAGTATGAGGTTGGTACTATGGGGGAATGGTCTATGCCATAGCATTGGGAACCATATAAAAAAGGATATCACTAGGGTTTTGTCTTAGTATGTAACCATTGGATCATGATTAGGTTGGTAATATGTTACTAGGATGGGAATACTAGAGGAATAATCTTTATTATTCAACTTTGAGATCGCCCTTTATTTCAAATAACCATTTTAGAGAGATATTTGGTTACTCCCTATATCTCAAATATGACCAACCAAGGTAGACATTATCTCATTAGATGTTGCATTGGTTGTGGGTTTTGGAGCCTCTCTCATTAAAGGCTCTCAGTGAAAGGATTGATAGCCTATGATTAATTACTCTATGTTAGATGATTCACAAGGAGTCATTATGGGATTATTTGGTGTTATGAATGTGTTTTGGTTATTTTTCAATGGAATTAGGGGTAATTTATATCTACTCAACACATCTTATAACAAGAAAATCCTTTAATAATGATGATCAAATATTTTCATGCTTTCAGTGTCAAGGTTTTGTAAGACAAGAAGAGGTTTAATTGTGATTTAAGGATAGATCTCACATCCTGTAGTAATGATAATATTTTTTAATTCAAGACAATCTCTATAGGTTTTAGAATGATCTCAAAAATCTTAGCTACATGATATTTGTTTTTCAAGATAGAAGATGAAGATTTCTAAAATTTGTTCTCCATGTTTTAGGTGGAGTTGTTATTCCATTTAAAGAAAGAAGATTTACTCGGAGGTTGAAGAATCATTCTATAAGCTTTGAGTTTAAGGTCCTATAAAAATTATATCTGGATATATTATGTGGGTGTGTATACCCAAATAATAAATGAAGGAGGAGATAAGGATGGAGGAAAGAGAGAAATGAAATAAAAGGTGAAATGTAGGAGAATCCTTTCACGTCAATTTCACCAAATTTGTACATGCATAAAGTAACATGTTAACCCTCATGTAATTGACTTATAAATATTTGACTTTGAAATTTGATTAAAAGTATGATGTGATGAGTGTTTTGTTCATTAGGTTGGTTTGTTTGAGGATTTTGGATTGGAAGGAATAGAAGGGCTAATTGATCAGGTCAAGCTATTGGCATGGATTTTTGACTAGTAGGTAGAAAAGGATGCTTGTGTTGATAAAAAAAAAAAGTTCATCTACATAGTATTAATAATTTAAGGTAGTGAATTGAGATGTGAAGATGTTCTAAGAACCCTTAAAGATGACAAGGACAATGGAGTAAAGCTCCTTCTCTATACTTAGTTCTAGGAATTGAGCAAATCTAAGTTGAATAATTCTAAGGATTTGGATTTCTTTGTCAAGTTAGGTTTACCTAGAAAATTTCATCTATGAAATTAATGAAATATGATGAGGCTAGACCTAAGGATAAAATAGATAGAAAATTCAATTTTTAGGTTTTTGGCTTGGCAAACTAGAAGACAAACTTGTCTTATCCGTTTTGCTTCTACTAGTCATTTTTCTTTGTCAAGAGTGTTAAGTTAACTAATAATAAGATTTGGAAGAGAATTAGATTGAAATACTTCTATTTTAATCTCATAATACATATAATTTTATATGTTGCTCACCAATACAAGGGTTGGCATTCTAGGAAACATCCATACTCTATGAAAATGTTCAAGAAGCATCATTCACAACTGAGGTAAACATTTATTTTAAAGTTTAAAAGTGTGTTTTATTTATTTAGGATTGATCTTTATCTGATTTTATTTTATTTTTAATAGAGGGTTCTTGCTGATTTTATAGATGGTGTTATGTTTAACAAGGTTGAGGCTAGTGTGTGCTTACAACAAGGCTTTTTTAAATGATAAAAGACTATAACACCTTTGAAATTAAAGTAGTGAAATAAAAAGTAATGAAATATATATATATTTTTCAATTATTTTCTTGGATTTTTTTACATGCAATGCTAATCAAATTTGAATTTAAATCAAGCAATGGAAATACTCATTTTTGGCTATTACCTGATTCTAAGAGTGTAAAAATTTGTATATGTTTTCTAGAATGAATGTTTTTTCTTTAATATTTTTATATGCATAAAATGAGAAAATAATATATAGTCTCAAAATATAAATATAAAAACTAAAAACTAAACCTTCAACTCAAATTTTATATATGTGTAATGTAATTTCATAATTTTAAGATCTAATTTGTAGATGCAAAGTTAATTGTAAGTTTTTTGGCTCTTAATTATTGTAAAATATTGTAATCAACTAAATATTATATGAAAATTTAATGGATTTTGATTATAATTATTATCTATGAATTTATATCACTTTATTAGCATGCGATAAAGTAAAAAAACTCTAAATGTAGATTCTCTTTTTGGGGCTTTTTTTTGTTTTGTATGCAAGTTGTTTCTTTGTGTTGTGTGTGAGATTTGTATGTTCTAAAATTAAAAATTTGAATTTTTTTATTAGACGTAACTAAATGAAAATTTTACTTACATATCATTGAAATAATATACACACTCTTGTTCTTTAAGATCTACATCATGTTAATTCAAATACGAAAGGCTTTGACAACTTTTCAATGTAAAGAAAAGAGAAAGAATGATATTCTTTTGGGATCTTTTTGAATGAATATTTTTGAAAACAAAATAATAAAATAAAATAATAAATTTAATCTAATGAATAGAATTTTTAAAAAATAAGAAAATAAATCTTCCAACCTAACCAAAGCAGAGTTAGATAGAGAAAAAATCCTGGTGGAATTATTTGATCCGTAGGTAGTTAGCTCTGATTATATTGCTCAATAAGTGACCTGACAAAATATAAAAAAAGAGGAAATGCAAATAAGACAAAATAAAAATCACAACTTGAGTAAAGAGATAATTGAGCAGTGTTTGGTTGTTCACAAATAACAGATTATTAGGTTGCAAGATTGTGAGAATCCTTTTCAAATTCTTATGGGTGATGTGAATATTACAATGAAACTTGGGTTGAGTTATTTAAAATCAATATATGAAAGTCTATACCTATATAATACCTATATGTTACAATCTCTACTACATTTTATAGATCTAAAATTCAAGGAAAAATTAATTAATTGTAAGAAAAAATAGGAGGTTGCAAGTGCAAGTTAATTAAGGCTTTCATAAGAGCGTGTTAAAGTTAACTTAAAGGTAGATAAATTGTTCTTGAACGTGACTCAGATTGTATTGAGTCATTAGGAGGATATGAAAAATATAAAAGGTTAAAAAAATGACTAAAATCATGCAAAACACATCAAAACTCATGTCCTAAGAGTCATTTGCAGAATGCATCCAATAGTGGCGAAATAATTGCTCAATGTAGGAAATGGTTATGAAACCATCATGATAATTAGAGAGAACCAAATATTTTATAAAAAATGTCATTGTAATTTTTAGAACCATCATAGTGGTTACACAAACCAACAAGGTGATTTCACAAAACATAGTGGCAGTTGAATAAAACACCACAACAATTTTTCCATGTCATGTAGAAACCTAAATTAGAAGGAGAAACACTTGGAAAATAAAAATGTTGAAGTTTCCAAGAGACAAAAAGGGTAAAATAAAAGAGATAAATGATAAAAATAGATGTGAGTATGTCTTAATTATGGAGATCCTTGCATCATCATCAAATTTTAGAAATGTTAAAAAACCATATGATATCTAATTGATGCACCTATTTCAAAAATATATGTTCATGGATGATTATATATAAAAAACAAGTTTTGACATTCAAGCCCAAGCTCTTTTTTAAACTAGTGTGAAGGATTTATAATTACAACCTATGGGATAAAATGTAAATCAAGATAAATATGTTTGAACTCCACTCTTCTAGAAGGTATATTATTATAGTTAAGGCCAAAAAAAACATATTGATTCCCTAAAAAATAAAATGGTAAGACCTTAGTTGTGATTCTAATACTATGTACATTATTATAAACCCATGTTGTAGGTGTTTTGATACATGGATTAGAGGTCATGTTTGCAATCCATAAAATATTTTTATGGTAGAGCATGTGTGTTAATCTAAGCTAGAGTCATAATCGGATAATAAGGAGGCCTAGAGAACCTTAATTTAGGTTGGGATCCTAAATATTTGTCTCATACTATATTAGAATTGGGAGAACATACGTGTCAATAATTTCAATGATAGGTCTGGTCTATTTGGACACATTCAAGTTATTTTCCCATGTTAATAAATCTTGAGTTTTGGTCATCGTTGATATCGTAAGTCAACTTATTATTCTAGATAAGAAACAAGTCCAAGTATTATGCCAACATTTAGGCACTTATGAACGTTTCCACATTCATGTTCAATAACATCAAAGCATTGAATGTGTAGAATTAGTGTATCATGTGGATATGTTAATGAAATATCATATCATTAAAGATAATTTTTATGTGGTTGATATTCGGGGTGTGGATGTTGTTTTAGAGGTTCAGTGGTTATATTCACCTTGAACATACTCCACCAATCATCTAGAGTGATTATTGACATTTAAGAAATGGGATCATGAGTATATTATCAATTCCTTCACCCAGTGGAAATTATAATAGTTGATTCCAAATAGATAGGAAAAAATGAAATTTTGGATTAATTATTCACATTTATAATATGGATTTTCAATATTATATCTCACAAAAATAAGATCCATGCATTAAATAGTTGTTATGCAAGTATAATGTAGTTTTCCATGATTTATAAAATATCCTACTATCATATAGTGAATTGGATCATATTATTGAGCTTGATGCTACAAAGGGGCCAATAAGGGTACACCCTGATAGATATGGATATTTTCAAAATTTTGAGATATAGAAATTGATCATCAAACTTTTGGAGGTTAGCATCTTCATCCCTAGTAAGAGACCATATACTACTCCAGTGGTACTATCTAGGAAGAAAGATAGGTTGTATAGACTCTTTATTAATTATAGATCCCTTAAAAAAATCAAAATAAAAATACTTTTTAGTGCCAAGGATTGATGATCTTCTTGACTAATTTCATGGGGCAAACTATTTATCAAAATAATATCTTAGATCATGATACTATCATATTCTAAAAATGATTCAAGATCAATATATGATGTCCACATATAGTAAGGGTATATTTTCCACCCTACATACAGTCACAAGATGTAATCAATTTATTTTGGGAGAACACGTTATTTGTTAAATTTACCATCCTAGTCTTAAGCACATGTTAATGGAAGGGACATTAATAGTGGATAAATAGGAAATGGATTATTTGCCTTCAATAATATGATAGTGAGATTCTTTACAAGATAGGGAAGTCAAATGTGATGGAAAATGCATTGTTGCACTAGGAATAACTTGTAGTATTCCAAGCCATGCACATCAACCAACCTACCTAGATACATGACGTTATATTAGACTATTTAAATCACCCTACCTCAACTAAATTCATGCAAAAAATTAAAGATGGGGGAAAATATATTATTGGTCAATCATTAATGGAATCAAATTTTTTCAATGAAGAATTTAATTGAGGGTGAGTCTCCCTTTGCTATAAGGTGCTAGAGAGTGACCATATATCTCCATCTATAAGCCATGTTGGGTTCGTAAAAACATATAGAGGCATCAAAGGTAATTTTCTTTGAGAAGGTAATTTGAAGGTTGAGATTATAATATTTACAAATGAGTATGACATCTTCCAACAAGAATAAGGGGAATAGTGTTCCTTTACCAAGATTTTTGTAATCAAATTTGGATCCACAACAAAAGTGATAAATTATGTTAATAGAGTTTACCTGAGGTCTTTCTAGCTTTGAGGGTAAAGATGAAATTATTTTGGTGGTAGAGAGATTGACAAAATATTCCAATTTCATTCCCCTAAGAAAGTAAGGGATAAATTTCCCTAAGGTTAGAAAAATGCATATCCAACATTTATTCAAGGTAAATGAGATCCTTAAATAGATCATTTGAAATTAGGATCAGATTTCTAAAAGCCACTTCTTATAGGATATTTTTTCATTAAGAGGGGATACATTTAACGTGAGCATTGCTTACCACCCCCAAACAAATTGGCAAATAAAGGTGGTGAACAAGGGCTTGGAAAAAAGTAGGTACCATAGCTATGTTTGACTAAGTATTAACACAACACCACATTCCACAGCTAAAAAATATCTCAACATTAAATTTTTGGTATGGTTATGAGGCACTATTAGCATTAGATTGGGTAATTCATAGGGTAAAGGTCTCGACAACAAAATAAGTTGTGGAAGAGATGTAGAACATTCTAAAAGTATTGAGAGATAAGTTGGTGGGGAGCACCAATAAGATAAAGCAACAAACAAACCAAGATAATGTAAAGATGAGTTTTGAGATCAATGACACTATGTTTGTCCCAACCAAAGCATAGTGTCCCATATGAGGTGCATGCAAAGCTTGGGAAAGTTCCATATGCATTGGACATACCAAACAAGGGAAGGTTTCACGATGTGTTTCATGTGTTATGTTTGAATAAGAAGATAGCAGTGCATATAGCATTTGATGGTTGATGAAGAATGAAACCTTGTACAAGAGATAGAGAGAATTGTTAGGGAAGAATCCAAGAAGATTTGAAATAGGGTAGTGTGTATGTTGAAGGTGAAGTGGAAGGGGATACCCATGGAGGATGCAAATCTCTAAACTAAGTAATTTTGGCCAAGCATCCAAGGCTGAAGAGGATTTCAAGGGGGTAGGGGGTAGGGGGAATCCTGATATGATAAAAAAAATGGTGAATATGGAGGGAAGAAAGAAAGAGTGAAAGTTTGTAGGAAAAACATGCCCAAAATGCAAGTGAAGCCTTAACATTTTTTTAAAAATTCTCATTCTCATTCTTGAGTAATATGTCAAGTCATGGTATATGGTAAGGTGATCAAATTTTTCATGTATTAGGTAGAGTATTGAGTTCTATTCTCATAATTAAATGTTTTACACTTTTAGATTTTGTCTACCTTTGAGGTAAAAGCTCTTTAAGGAGGAGGGTATGTTGTATGGCTAAACACAATGTATATTTGTAAGTGTGTGCATGTGCATGTCTGTGTGTGCACACACATACACACACACACACGTGTGTGTGTGTGTGTGTGTGTGTGTGTGTGTGTGTGTGTGTGTGTGTGTGTGTGTGTGTGCGCGCGTGCGCGCGCGCGTGTGCTTGTTTAACATTATTTATATTATATTATATTTTGGGTGCCTAGAGTTATTGAAGGGTTGAATCATGAGTTACCTTTAGATTGAATAGGGTTTATAGTCACTGAATACAAATAAGAGAAAAACTCTAAATAATAAATGTATTTACAATATCAACATGATGCAAAATATATCCCCTATTATATGAGAGCTATTTTATTAAATTCAGATTTGTATATACAATCCATCCTTACGAAAATACATGCTTCCATATTTTTTTAATTTATTAAGATTTCACTACATTTTGCAGTTTTGTTTTCCAAATAACAATGTAATACTGAACTAGACTCCTTTAATCATATAAAATTGAGTTTAACAAAATTGAAATTCACTAATCATGTGTTAATACACTTTACTCAACTTAATTACACTCCTCAAATTTAACATCGATTTAGAATCTACCAATCTAAATTAATAATGATAATATCATTCCAAAAATAATTATTATTATTTTTTGGTTCATAGCATTGGTTTCCAATAATATCATTCTTGATGATAGGTTTAATATAAATATTGGAAACATCAAAATTTAAAGTTTACCTAACTGTACAAATTAAATCAGTGCAAAAGAATGCTCAAAGACATGAGCTAATAATTTATTTGCCAAACTTTTTGATTCTATTAGTGAAGAGGGGACAAAAAAACAAGTCTGCGTTGTTTTATTTCCTTTCACTGGCTGGAAAGTAAATAAAGGTTGTTTTCCAAAACCTTTCCCAGGTGGCATCTAGTTTGTAATGTTGGGACAGTCCTTAATTATCTAAAGAAAATTTCTTACATTGATGTTTATCATACAATTGTATTTGGACAATTAAAAGTATGTGGATGCTTTTGGTGCTCTGTAATTATTGTACTTGTGAAGTTAAAGACAATATGTGTGGAAGAAATGAATTTTAAAAGGTCTTTTTCATAGAAATTTTGAAAAGGATTTATCATTTATATCTCGTTATCATACTAGGTTGAAATGTGCCAACCCATCAAACTTATCAATCATGGTTTGCTTTTTGAAATGCCTTAATAAGTGTATTTGGTAAATTGTAAAACAATGAAACCAACATCCGTAGAATCATTTATCTCGTAAGCTAAGGTCTATATATATTATTACCAAGGATAACATAGCAATGGTAACAGGTCAACTATGACATTTTTAATAATATTATTTTTTTTTTTTAATAATGAGTGCTTTTATCTCAAATGTGAACGGAAGATGTTAAAAGTTCAACAAGATATTTTGGATCCAATATCCTAAACTAAGGTGGTTTTTTCTAAAACACTTATTAACATTCAAATGCTTGGAGCTCATAATCTGGCTGTGATACCATCTTAATTTTCTATAAACTAGCTAGGTCTGGAACATTGAGCAACAGAGAAGAGAAGACGATGTTGATGTCTGAGTAGTGTCGGAGCTGATTTCATCATGGGTCTGTCATTGATTTCATTGAAGGCAACTCCCTTTTTATTCCACTCTGAATAAAAGAAAGGTGAAGAAGTTATGAAAGTATTAGCTGTAATTTTTAATGGAGCTAAGCACTTAAGCAAGGTTTTCTTGTTGCTTTGTAATAATTCCACCTAAGGCTCACTGTGACAGATGTTTTCGAGTATGAATATTTATTGGTAGTTTAATTACCATTTTTATTTATTTCTGAGTTTTGAATGTTTTAAATGAAGAACATAGTTCTTGACAGAGTAGTTTAATTATCCTACTAGGATTTGATTGTTTTAGGATAGAAAATATTGAAAGTGTGATTGATTTTGAATATAAGAGTAAAAGATGTGGTCAATAAGATGGTTATTCTTGGTGAAATGTCAAACATACAGGTTGATGTAAAAAATATATTAATGTCTCTAATACTAAGGTGAAACCATGATGCCATCATCAATGAAGAATATAAATATTTGACTAATCTTGAAATTAATCACCTTATTCAACCTCTGCGTCTCATGAAGAAACATTAAAAGACCCATTTAGAGAAAGTGACAAGAAGTATTTTGCCTCAAAATTGAAGATCACAACGAGTGAATGTGCCATCAATAATAATAAAATCTAAAAACAATGAAAAATAAGAATCAAAATTATTCAATAGGAAATAGAGGAAGAAAAAGTGGTTTACCTACATGAAGACAAGTTAAAAGTATGTTTGAAAAATTAAATATTCAATGTTATTACTATAAAGTATATGATCATTTTAAATCAATATGTAGATTAAAAATAGATAATAAAAGTAAAACTGTTAATTATATTAATGAAGATGAGAAATCTTTTCCATATAATTTATTCTTTTCATATAACAAATTTAAAAACTATCTTAAATAAATTTGATATCTATATTTAGATTGTTTTCTGAAAAATAAAAACTTTGAAACAAAGATCAAATTTTATGATGATAAATATTTGTAAGTTGCAACAAAAGGAACTATAAAGATGAATGTTAAAGAATGCAAGAAATATGTTAATTATATTTATTGTACTCTAGAGTTAAAACATATTTTATTGAGTGTTAGAGGTAAGTACTGAGAAAGGTTTTCTTTAACAATTCCACCTAAGGTTAACTATGATGGATGTTTTCAAATATATGAACATTTATTATCATTTTTATTTCTTTCCTAATTCTGGCTCTAAGGCTAACTATGACGGATGTTTTCGAGTAAATGAATATTTATTGATTTTTATTTCTTTCCAAGTTTCGAATGTTTTTGTGAAGAACAGAGTAGATTTGATTGATGGAAATGAATTTGTTTTTAGGACTAGTTTTATCGGCACCTTGAGCTTTCCTATATTTGGGTGTGATATTGTAAGATGGAATGCATTTCATATGTTTATCATTTTGTTTCTAAGCTAAACTTAATTTTATATTTGGTTTATATGTTGGTTGATTTTAAAATTCATATTAAAAATTTCATTTTCTTAAATTTTTATTTGACTTTTTTTTTTCAATATATATTTTTTTTCTAAATTTTGGTATTAATTTGTTGAGATTTTATTTAATTTTATATTTTGTGATATTTTTTATTCTTTAAATATGATCAAAATATTATTAATATAGTTTTAAATCATTATTAATATAAAATAAACATAATTTAAATTTAAGTGAGATAATTTAAATTGAAGGGAGATAAATATATTTCATATTTATTAATTTTTTTGGTGAGATATTAAATAAATTTTATATAATGGACATATACTTTTAATTGAAATAGATAGATAGATAGATAGATAGATAGATAGATAGATAGATAGATAAACAAATATATGGATAGATAAACCAATAATTTATTTTCAAATGTAGATATTGAAAACTCGAAAAAAATATTGAAAACTCGACGAAAGTAGATCGAACTTGAACCTACTTCTACTTCTTGATTAACAACTTTAATTAAATTTCTTAATCACTTAATGGAATAATTGAATTTTCTTTGTTTCTTTTAACAACCATCATTAATTGAATTTATTAATCACTTAATGGAATAATTGAATTTTCATTGTTTTTTCTAATATAAGTTTTGAAGTCGAGTGGGTGAAAAAATATATGATTAATTTACAAATTTGAAGGTACTTGAAAAAATCCTTAAAAGCATCTTTAAAAGTTATCTTACGTCAATGGTACCATACCATAATTGTAACAGTGAAAAGTTTACCCTACTTCAATGGCACAGTTTTTGTACCATATTATAAAATCAAATTCTCGCTAGTAAATGTTGATACAATAATGTATGGTACACAGGCCATTTATTCTGACTGGAATGCTTATTTTTTATTGTTCTGCGTTCTTTACTTGCTCACTATTTATTGGGAAGTGATGAATTAATAGTTTTATTATAAATCAGAGATTGGGGGTGCAGATTCATTTTCACTATTTTATTGATGAAATTAGATTATGTATGTCTTTGATAAAATATGTGGTTTTCGATTAGGTTAATTTTTTTTTTCACTTAGATTGCTTATTAAATATAAATTGTAGTATGTGAAAAATTATGAAATGCTGCTAAATTTTGATAGACTTTAGGATGTAGCTAAATTTTATTCATTTTGTTGTGTTTTTCTTGTGACCGTTTAATATTGATTTGTGTATCAATAGATTTTTAATTTAAAATTATTTTTTAATGAATTCACAAATATTGTATATTTATTATTTATCTGTTATTCATATGAATATAATGAGCACTTAAAAAGTTTGTAGAGGAAAGGAAGTATTTATTGAAGTATATAATTTAATTTTTAGACATACATCAAAAGATATTAAGTTGTGTGCATGTTATTGGAGATTCTCTAATCATTGAGGTTTGTTGTTTTTGAATATTTTTATTTTTTATGGGCTTGCCGGATATTAATATATTTCAATTATTATAAGATTTAATACATGTTTATAATATATGTTGTTTCGTGATAAATCATAAAATGTTAAAAGATTTACTTTGCCAATCAGTGTGGAAATTGGACCTCAATCACTATGTGACTCTTTCATAAGGAAATGTTTTCTTCATGTAAATACTTTGCCAACAAGGCCTAGAATTGATGGCCATATGAAATGTCATGAGAGTTTATTACCTATGTGGCCACTTGTTGTCACTCAGCATGGCTCCTCAATATTTAATTCATATTGTACGATCACTCAGCCTCATGCCATTTATAGCTTCAATATAATCATACACACTATTAGATCTCCACATACCACATTACATCATATGAATAATTCATAATTTTACATGATTCTCATGCCATGTGCCTTAATACTGATTCTACATTTATTCACTTTAAATAATATGATAATATTCTAATAGTCAATTTAAATGTTCTTGTGGGCTCATTGGATATATTAATCTTCTTGATTATAATCAATTTCTTAATACTAATGAATTTTAAATATTCCTTTTAATAATAAGTATTAAAATCACATCATGGCACTATTTTGTAATGTTAGTAGAAAGGCTTTGGTTTGTTGTGGGTTTATTATTTTTTTAAATAATAGCAGAAAATATTTTGGATTATTCTAAGCATATTTTTATTAAACTTTGAAATAACAAACATATTTACAAAGTTGTAATATTAAGCGTTGTCATAAAAGTGTAAGTTATATGAGAAGGGATATATTTTTTTGTTTTAGTAAAATAAAATTTGTAAAAATTAGAATGTAAATTGATAGTTGTATCTCACTCATAATTTATGACTATTAATCATATATAAACTTTTGTGCATAAAATATTATACAATAATAATTTGATATTTTGGATGGAAGTGAGGATATTATTTTGAAAGTGATGACATTTTTTGGATTAATGAGAGGATCAAAAAGAAGTCTGAGCTATTGTATTTACTTTCACTAGTTGGAAATTAAAACAAGGTTGCTTTCCGAAACATTTTCCGGGAGACATCTAGTTTTGTAATGTTGGAACAGTCTTAACTGTCTAAAGTTATAATAATGAAATTTTTCTTACGCTGATGTTTACCATACAATTAAATGTACGTGGTCACTTCTGGGCTTTGTATGTATTGTACTTGTGAACACAAAATTGTTGGTGTTAAGCCACACTTGGACCGAAGATGGACTGGTCCAAGAGGGACCAGTAGCTCAGTGGTAGAGCACTCCAGCAGCGTTGGATGGTCCTAGGTTCGAGTCCTAGCTGGTCCATGAACTAACATGGTATCAGAGCCAGGTTCAGGCTAGGAGCCCCAAGCACACAAGAGGTGTGGCTTAAGGGGGGGTGTTGGTGTTAAGCCACACTCGGACCGAAGATGGACTGGTCCAAGAGGGACCAGTAGCTCAGTGGTAGAGCACTCCAGCAGCATTGGATGGTCCTAGGTTCGAGTCCTAGCTGGTCCATGAACCAACATGGTATCAGAGCCAGGTTCAGGCTAGGAGCCCCAAGCACACAAGAGGTGTGGCTTAAGGGGGGGTGTTGGTGTTAAGTCACACTCGGACCGAAGATGGACTGGTCCAAGAGGGACCAGTAGCTCAGTGGTAGAGCACTCCAGCAGCGTTGGATGGTCCTAGGTTCGAGTCCTAGCTAGTCCATGAACTAACAAAAATGTGTGGAAGAAATAAAGCTTGAAAGGTATTTTTCTTATAAAGATTGAAAGTAGACAAAATGTGTGGAAGAAATAAAGCTTGAAAGGTTTTTTCTTATAAAGATTGAAAGTGAGTTTTATCTCATTATTACACTGGGCTAAAGGATATTAACCCATCAAACTTATCCATCATGCTTTGCTTTGTGAAATACAAAACAATGGAACAACTTTCTTTGTAGCAGAGAAGATAAAACAATCTTGATGTGCAGGAGCTGATTTCAGCATGGGGCTGCTTTAGTGAAAGCAGCTTCCTTCAAATTTCTGTAATTGTGACGTAAAAATTATCAATATAATTTAATATCATCATCGATATAGAATAAATATAATTTAAATTCAAGTGAAAAATAGATATTTTGATAAATCAGATTTATATTAATTTTTTTTATTGACATTATTTATGGATCAGAGCACAGCAGCTTCTCTATTAAATGTATTCCTATTTAATTTTAAGAATATATCAAATATTTAATATATTTTTAGTATAAAAAAGTTAATTTAATGGATATAATCAACCTAATTCACTAAATGTTTACTTTTAAATGAAATATTGAGGACTCGAAAAAGGTAAATCCAACTTCAAATTAACATATAATAAGAAAATGTTTTTGGAGTTGTAATATAATGACTAAAGTAAATACATTCATATCAAAAGATTCAGATTCAAATTTACAATAATAAATATAATATTAACTAAATAAAATGATAAAATATGAATCAAGCAATTCCACAATTATCATATATATATATATATATAAATAATAAACATTTTTTTTAATCAACAACCCTAATTAAATTATTAATCGCTAAGTGAAATAATTGAATTTTATCTGATTCTTCTAATATAATTTTTCGACTCGAGTGAAATCCAAGAGTGTCAAAAACAATATGATTGCTTTACAAATCATTAGAAGCATCCTTCTCCACATCCATGCATTTTTAAGTTTTTATAATGTCCGGACATGCCATAATTGTGCAAAACTCATAACAGTGAAAAGCTATCTTACTTTAATGGTACCAAACTGACACACTTGTTGGATTATCTAAAACTATGTATTGAAGTGAAAAAGGTTGAAGGTCTTTTCTTAGAGATGAAACCTCACGGAAAAGCTGTCCCCATGTGATGCCTATGCATGTAGAGTGGCTATATACAGCTAGAATGTGTTCATAAGACTAATGATAATATGAATGTTCTCTTCAGGTCTCATGTAGATCCAAATTGAAGAGGAAATTATAGCTTTTGTGTTTTGTAGGAGTTGTTCAATTATTGATAGAGTGTTTTTTTAAATTATTGATAAGAGTGTTGTTTGTATTATGAGTCCAGTGTCCTCAAATTAATAATTTTATAGTTTAATTTTTTTGAGATTTAGGTGTCAATAAAGTCATTTTTATAGTTTTAATCATTTATTTTCTATTTTTTAATAGGAGGTTGGAGTCTATCATCACAATGTTAGAAGTTATTTGTTGGTTTGTCACGATGGAGCTCCATATGTAAAGGGATGGTTTAGTTGACAATTGTGTTCAACCACCTTATGATTAGGGCATTATAATTTCTCTAGCACCCCCTAAGACCACTTAAGATGGTTGGGTGGCACTCAATCCTCCTTCAGTTGAGCTTTTTGCTTAGAGTACATAACCTTTTAAGGATGCTCTACATCCACCACCTTCTCCGACTATGACTTGTGCCTTGCTTTCTTATGATATATTCATATGATTTTTGGGTGGTTGTGCATTGCCAAGTTGTTTAATTTGAACTGTATTTTCTTACCAGCATAGAGTTTGACCATACACACCAACTATTTGTTTGTTTTGGGGAGGGGGGAGGCAGGGTTGGGGTAGTTCATTTCACTTTTTTTGTTTTGCCCAGCTGGTAGAGGTGTTTTGAGGGCCATATGTTCACTTGTTCAATTTTTCCCTCCATCAAGGTAGTTTTACGGGCTATTTTATTTAGCTTTATTATTTTCATTACGAGGTTTTTTTAGTTCCAGTGTCATGGATTCCATCCGATTGCCTTACTATATAAACTGCTATTTGATTAATAGATGTGTTTCCAATAGCAAAATGTTTGTCCCTCATGGTGAGTAGGGTATATATATTATTATTTTATCTGTTAGTGCAAAGGCTTTAGTTTATTGTCAATTAGTTATTTTTTTATGAATAACAATGGAAAATGTTTTGGAGTTTTCCAAGCGTCTTCTCATTGAACTTTGGGATAACAAAGTTACATAAACTTTTACTAGGTCATCTAACTAGCATTTGCCCCAAGGTGAAAGTTATGTCAGAAGGGAGTTAATTTTTTGTGTTGGTAAAGTAAGGTTTTTTAATACGAAAGTGTGTAAATAGGTAGTTGTACCTCAATCAAAACCTATGTCTCTTGACCCATATAACTTTTTGTGTATGAAGTGTTAAGAAATAATGATGATATTTTGGGTGTAGGTGATGGCGGAAAATGAGGTTGTACTCCTTCATAGAATAATGCATTGTGCTAGGAGGAGGCATTCTATTTCACAATGAGCTTGAGCAATAAAAAATGGTGGGGAAGGGCAAGGGCATACAAAATATGAAAGTAGTGAAATATTTCAATCTGCACTAGGTGGTGATGGTGAAGGGCAATGATAGTGTGTTTCAAGTGATGGACTTGAAGAAGGCCAAGGGGATACAAGTGCAAAGTTCAATGGCATGTCATATCTATCAATGTAACTTGTATCTTCCACAAAATTATTTCAATCACCCAATACATTATTGAAATAGTGGGCATCATAATGAAAACAAGAGTCCGATATCTAACAAGTCATGTAAAAACATAGATAATGCACCACGTGTCAATTTAGATGAGTCCTCCTCACATAGATCATTGCCACACTATATGAAGGAACAAACAACCTCATTTTTGACTATCAATTCAATAATAAATAAAATATTAAATTATTACTTGACACTTTGTGTCCAAAAGGTCATATGGGGTTCATGATCATGGGATTCAAGTTAGGTACAACTACTGATTTAAAATCTTTCCCATTAAAAAAATTGACCTTACAAAACATAATATTACAACCTTCTAGTGTAATTTGCACCTTAATAGAAATTTATAGTTATAATCTTCTATGAGTTTTATTTCCCTAACTCTGCATTTGATACAATTTAACTAAGGTCAAATTAATTTTATTTTGGGATAAAGACGTGTCAATGTGGTTGTAAAGGATATTTATGGATGATATATCACCTTAGTCTTGTATACTTGGCAAACACATATCTTGGTTGTTTCTCTTAGTTCTAGACCTTTCTCGCTCCATAAATCTTGCATCTGCTCTATTTTGTGCCCTTTGGCCTATATTTTTTAGTTCTACCAGTCTTATGTTGATGACTCGGGCCTTCTATCTTGCCAAGAATGCTTAAAATGTACTTATATTCCATCTCTACAAGTTTTGAACATGTACCTACTTTCTTTCTCCCTAGACACTAATGTCCAAGATAAACACTAGCATTGACATTAGTGTCCTGACCCGACGTAAGTGTCTATTGCCCTAAAGTCATCTATTTTGCAAATGATATATATCCTAATGGATGGCCTATGTGTTTTAATGTGAGTTATTACTCTAAAGGGACTGATATAAATACAAGATCAACTTTCAATCATTTCTCACCTACAAGACCTAGCAAAATACCAAACATACCAAGGCAACTTATCAAAAACACTTTATCAAGCATTCAATTGAACAAAGCTTTCTTATTTCCATACCAGTCATAGGTACATCATATCTAAAAGTTAGAAGTACTAAAAGAACATTCCAAGAGCCTGATTTACCAAGTTAAAAACTAGGTCAATACTATATTTGCTTTCCACATATATTACATGATTCACAAACAAGCCAACACGTAGTAAATAACTACATGAGTTTAAGGACCTATTATTAAGTATTGTCTATGTAGGCAATGCCCACTGATAACAGGGTCTTTGGGGTCAACTCGACTCCATGTGCCCACTAACCCATTTTTCCCCAAGGTCATAATAAAGATAAAGAACTAGGGTTTTGACATTTCATGAGTAACAGCATTCCATGACCTAGATTTACATGCACCAAAGTGAAGCTGAAGTCAAACCCAAAAGAATTCAAGTGGTCGTATTATTTTCCAATAGGTATTCCATATATGACACTTCCATCAAACCCAGATAGTAATGTTGATGCAACCATTTCATGCTGACAATAGTGTTCAGAGCTCTAGTAGCATCAGATCCATATCTAATAATTGTTTCATACCAATCTTCTAGACTATCTTCCACCTTTTCTAGATCCAACACTATGTTAGCATCAGAACTAGTTAAGTACATTCCTTTTTTGTCATTTGCATGCATAACTTAGTTTTACTCTCTTTATTTAGCCTATACTTAGCGTAATAAATTTGATGTATACTTATATTTGAGTTTAGCATCCAATTGGCATGTTATAAATCTGATTATCACCCTTGTGTATTATCATTTCTAGATTCTTAACTCTAGTATACTGCCAAGGTAAGATATAACCCCATATCCATTTTAGGGTTAAAAAACAATCATATGGACATATAATTCAACATAGATGCTGAATTTTACTAAAATATTATGTATATTGTAAATACAAACACACACACACATGAATGAGGACAACATTGGGGAAGTGCATCCATCAATAGAAGATCATCACAGAACAACGATGAGTGGAAAGTTGTGAAGAATAATCATGGGGGAACCAAATGACCATTTAAATTACAGTTGGAAGAAAAGGTTGAGACAACCAAGATGATAAGAGGCAAGTCAACCCATCTCTTTCATAGGAGGATAATGAGGGTATCCATATTTCATTTGAGGGATTATACAAGTAAATAGTCATAGATGCATGATTAAACTCAACATCAAATACAGGATGCAGTAGTACGTGAAAAATTATGCAACATTTCTAAATATTGATGTACTTTAAGATGATAGAGTGTAGTTTAAGTGTTGCACTTGCTTTATTCATCCCATTGTGTTCCATCTTGTGGTTGTTTGATATTAATTTTCACATAAAATTATGAAATGTTGTTAAATATTGATATACTCTAAGATGATAGAATGTAGCTTAAGTGTTGCATTCACTTTATTCATCCCATTGTGTTCCATCTTGTGGCCATTTAATATTTATTTTCACACTAATGTGTTCCTAATTTAAACTATTTTTTTAATGAATGCGCAAATATTGTATATACATTATCTACCTGTCAGTCACATGAATATAATGAGCACTTAGAAAGTTTGCAGAGGAAATGAAGCATTTATTGAAGTAAATATCTAATTTTTAGACATACATCAAAAGAACTTAGCTTGTGTGCATTCTATTAGAGTTTCTCCAATCATTGAGGCTTTTTATTTCTGGATATTTTTATTGTCTAAATGCTTGTAAAACACTAATATAATTTAATGCATTTTTTAGACATATATTATTTTCTTAATAAATCTTAGAATGTTAAAAAAATTACTTTGTCAATCAATGTTGAAATCAGCCCCTAATCACTATGTGCCTCCTTTATAAGGAAATATTTTTCTAATGTAGATGTTTTGCCATCAAAGTCTAGATTTGATGGCCATATGAAACTTCGTAAGAGTCTATTAATAGCCTATGTGGCCATTAGTTATCACATGGTATGGCTCCCCAATATCTAATTTATATTACACAGTCACTCAGCCTCTATTCATTTATAATTTTAATATAATCAGACACACAATTAGATCTCCACATGCCACATTACATCATATAAATAACTCATAGTTTTATGTGCCTCCCTTTTCACGAAATATTTTTTCCAATGTAGATGTTTTGCCATCAAAATCTAGATTTGATGGCCATATGAAACTTAGGAGTCTATTACCCATGTGGCCACTGGTTGTCACTTGGAATGGCTCCCCAATATCTAATTTATATTGCACAATCACTCAGCCTCTAGCCATTTATAATTACAATATAATCGGACACATTATTAGATCTCCACATACCACATTATATCGTATAAATAACTCATAGTTTTATGTACCTCTTATACTTTGTGCCTTCATAATGATTCTACATTTATTCATTTTTAAATAAAATGACAACACTCTACATAATCACTTTAAATGTCTTTGTGGGCTTATAAGATCTATTAATATTGATGACTATAATCAAATTCTTAACACTAACAAACTCTAAATATTATTTTTAGTAGTAATTATTAATCTACATCATGGCACTTTTTGTAATTTGAGTGCAAAGGCTTTGATTTGTTATTGATTAGTTATTTTTTTAAATAATAAAAGGTAATATTTTGGATTATTCCAAACATGTTCTCATTAAACTTTGGAATAATAAATATTAGATAAATATTTATAAGATTATAATATTAAGTGTTATTCCAAAAGTGTAAGTTATATGAGAAGGGATGTAATATTCTATTTAGTAAAATGGGTTATGTAAAGCAAAAAAGTGTAAATAGACAATTGTCCCTCACTCACAATTCATATCTATTGATCACATATAATCTTTTGTACATATAATATTACACAATAATAATTTAATATTTTTGATAGATATGATGATATTTTTTTAAATTCTATTAATAAAATTGAGGGGATTAAAAATAAATCTGAGCTGTTGTATTTATTTTCACCAGTTGGAAAGTCCTTAATTGTTTAAAATTATAAGAATGAAAATTTTCTTACATTGATGCTCACCATACATTTGTATTTGGGCTTTGTAAGTATTGTACTTATGAAGGCAAAATGTGTGGAAGAAATAAAGCTTGAAAGGGAGTTATATCTCATTATTATACTGGGCTAAAGGATGCTAACCGATCAAACTTATCCATCATGGTTTGCTTAGCGAAACGCAAAACAATGGAACAACTTATTTTGCCGCCGAGAAAATGATGTTGATGTGCAGGAGATGATTTCAGCATGGGGCTGCCATTGGTTTCACTGAAGGCAGCTCCCTTCACATTTCTGTTTCACTTTGAATAAACGAAAGGTGAAAAAGTTGTGAAAGTATTAGCAGTAGTTTTGAATGAAACTAAGTACTTAAGGAATTTTTCAAGCGTATGAATATTTATTAGTGTATGGAATTTAGCAGTAGTTTTTATGATCCAAACTGATAACAGTGAAAAGCTATCTTACTTTAATGGTACCAAACTGACACACTTGTTGGGCAATCTTTAAGTAGCCGGTTGCTTTTGAACAAATGTATTGAAGTTAAAAAGGTTAACGGTCTTTTCTTAGTAATGAAACCTCAAAGAAAAGTTGTCCCCTTGTGATGCCTACGCATATATAAAGTGTGGCCATAGAGACCATTCCTATCCTAAATCCTAAAACACAGATTTTTTTTTTTTTCTTTTTTTTCTAATATTTGTTTGTGAATATGATTTGAATATACTTTATCTTATTAGATATACTTTATCAAATAAATAAGCATCTAATCATATGAGTTAGGTATTTTTTTGTCAAATGAATAAGCATCTAAACATACAGGTTAGGTATTTCTTTGTCAAATGGACAAGCGTCTAATCAAATGGGTTAGACATCTATACATGAGTAAGGTATGCTCTGGGTAGACACTTGACTCATCAGGTTCAATTGGAACCTGAGTCGCTCACTGTTCACCGCTCATCTCTACTAGATAAGCATCGAGGTCGTTATGACACAGTGGCATGTATAAAACATATAACAAAAAGTTGCATTTTGCTTTAGAATTTGCCCTAAAGCCTCAAGAAATATGACAATCCAACCGGGATACTTCTGTGTATGTCACAGAATTCTTATCTTTGTTTTGCATATCTAAATTAGGGACATATTTTAATGGTCTTACTTTTTCATTTAACTTTAATCTTGTTTAGCGTACAAACTCAAACCCCATCCTATTCACCTACGTGCTAGAAGCATCTTTCACTTCTCAGAATGTTTACATACCTGCTTCCGAACAGGATCAAGGTGTAGTATGCATGTAATTATGTTTTATATTTTAAGTTTCATGTGAACTGTGAATTTGGGTATGCAGTGCT
Source organism: Torreya grandis (assembly GCA_037957365.1). NCBI lineage: Eukaryota > Viridiplantae > Streptophyta > Pinopsida > Cupressales > Taxaceae > Torreya > Torreya grandis. The sequence continues at coordinate 4,866,111 of JARHVA010000077.1, forward strand.
TGCTAGGGCCCAGTTCCCCAGACAGTCCCTCTGTGATTGCTACCCAAATGAAAGTGTAAAAGTATCAATTCACGTGACTGAATACTTATTTTACTAAACTAATCCTAAATCTTAACAAGAAATAAAAAAAATATTTCCAAGCTACATCCTCCTTTCCTACTCTTTAATTATATCACCAATGTTGTTTCTCTTTCTATCATTGTTTTAGACAACTTAATCTGTATAATTGTTGTTGCCAAAGTTTTGTTATCTAAGAGTCATATGGTTGGTGGTTTCTTAATAATCACTAGTTTAACATTCTTAATTTAAGTTTTTATTGCTCATTTTTGGTGATATCGAATTTTGAGTAAGAAATATACTTTCTCCACTTTGATTCATAAGTTCACAAGTCAAAATCGTCTAAAGTAGTCGAAGTCATTTTCTTATCTTGATTAGTGTCGTTGACCAAAATGGATTATCCCACCCCTAGTCTTAATGACATGACATGGTCATTATTTCTCTTTGATGGTTTATAGAGACAATGTTCAGATATCATTGTTGTAGCTATGTTAGATTATGGATGCAGTAGTTCAAGCATGATGGTATTCCCTATAAACGTGATCTAGAGACACTGCTTGTACCGAATGTTGCATAGTTTATTTTAACTTTAAATTCTTGATCTAAGTTTGAGATTTGAAAAGTAAATAATACTTTAAATAAATTAATGCATTATATTTTAAAAGCAAAATATTTAGTAGGAAAGTAGAAAATATAATCTCCTAGTTTATTCATCATGTTGATTTTTAACTATGTTTATTCTAGACAATTATATCTTGAATCTACTAAGGTAAAATTTTCTAAAAGCAATAACTTATACACAAGAAGTTTATTGAACTTGAATTTAAATAAACTCTTTATACATTTAAAAGGAGGGTTCTGACATTTGAGAGTTCAACCCTAGAATGAAGGATATTTATTTTCATACTAATCTTAAAGATAATCAAATTCATCATCAAGCTCAACAAAAATTAAAGTAAAGGTCTGTTCAAAATATTATTTTATGATAACTTAGATTGTTTTATGGTAATTTCATGTATCTAAATCAATATTCTCACAATCTAAGTTTAAGCATGTAACTTTTAAAACAAAAGTATTTCATAGATTTATAACTAAGTATATAGAAAACAAAACTCATTTAATACTATAATCTACCCATTTTTTCCACCAAATTGGATATAGAGATCATGTTAATGTTTTTAAATAGATTCATACTGTAAAGTTGTATATATCAACTAATATTAGATGAACTCATAGTGTTATATAATATATGTCTCTTGAATATCTGATTACTTTATTACATTATTGTTTGTTATAAAATTCATTTATTTTCCCTAACAAGCAGCGGTATCATTTTGTTTCTAGTAATATTAAAATCATTCTATTTTAGTCTTCTAAAAATAATTACATTATATTTTAGTCTTCTAATAAAATATTATGTTCATCTTTCAATTTAAATAATACCAATTATTTACCTCCGATTTAAATAAAATAAATTGTTTGTTTTACAATTTTAAATAAAATAATATATCTATCTTACAATTTAACAGAACTTGATGTGGTAACAACGTTAATGTTTGGGTGGTTCGTTGCCCCCTGTGGCGTCGATCTCTCCCTCCCAACGTTGCCTCCCCTCTCTTCTTTTCTACAATGTTATATCCTCCTTTTATAAAGTGCTTCCTTTCTCCCCTTCCTTCTTTCACTTTTGTGCTGATCTCTCTTTATAATTTTCTTCCATCTGCTCTCCATAAATTTTCAATCTGCTCTCCATAAATTTTTTCTTAACTTCAAACTGGGAGTGTTAATTTCAAACTCAAAGAAATTTATAATTTATAATCTTAATTTATTTATAATAATATAATTTTTTAGGTTTTAAATTAAATATAATTAATTAATAATCTAAAAATTATTTACAAAAAATTTAATTTTATTTAAAAAAATTGAAATTAATAATAAAATAAAAACTTTATTTATAAAACAACTTTTGGTGATTTTCTAAATATTAAAACGTAATTATTAAATTCATTCATTATAAATGTGAGTATTTAAGATAAGATGAAATATTCATCCCATTAAATTTTACTTACAATTGTAAACATTGCATATAATTTTACGAAAAGAAATAGCTTTAATATTTTAATGATTTTATTTTTTAACTCTTGAAATTTTGAAAACGAAATTAAATTTGTACCTTGTTTTCTTGTGAAATCTCGTCGATGATTTGATAGCTCTTTGAAAATCATAAAAGTTAAGTTAACTTAAGAAAATCAACTCATTTCGACAATAAAATATTAAATGAGGTCCAAATCAACTTAGAGTATGATTACTAGTCCATAGTGCAGGGAGAGAGGTCATGACAGTTAGGACATGTCAATAAGACTATTTATTTCTGATACTTAATGATAATATCTTTAGTTCTTAAGTGGATCCAAATTGAAGGGAAAATGATAGCATTTGAGTTTCAACATTTGTAGGAGTTGTTCAATAGAGTATTTTTATATTATGAGTCGAGTCTTTTCGAAATAATAATTTTATGGTTCCCTTATTTTAAGATTTAGGTGTCAATATAGTCATTCTTATAATTGTAACCACTTCTTTTCTCTTCCTTAACAAGGGGTTAGAGTCTACCACCACAATGGTGGAAGACTTTTATTAGCTTGTCGCGAAAGAGCTTAATGTGTAAAGGGGTGGTTTAGTTGAGAGTTATGTTCAACCACTTTATGATTAGGGCATCATAATTTCTATAGCACCCCCTGAGACCACTTAAGATGGTTGAGTGGCACCCAATCCTCTTTTAGTTGAGTTTTTTTGTTTGGAAATCCTAGCTTCCTAAGCATGTTTTGTATCCGACACCTTCTTCGACCATGACTTGTGCCTTGCTTTTTTATGATGTAATCATATAATTTTGGGGTTATTGTGCATTGCCAATTTATTTAATTTGAAATTTATTTTCTTACTAGCATAGAGTTTGATCATACACACCAATCATTTGTTTTGTTTTTGTTTTTATTTTTTTTGGGGGGGTGCATTTCACCTATTTCGCTATGTCCAGCAAGTAGAGGTAATCTGAGGGCCATGTTTTCACTTGCTCGGTTTTGCCCTCCATCAAGGTAATTTTGTCAGCTATTTGATTTAGCTTTGTTATTTTAGTTGTGAGGTTTTGCTAGTTGGTGTCATAGATTCCACCCAATTGCATTACTATGTAAATTGCTATTTGATTAATAGATGTGTTTCCAATAGTAAAATGTTTGTCCCTCATGGTGAGTAGGGTATATATATTATTATTTGATATGTTAGTGCAAAGGCTTTGGTTTATTTGTGATTAGTTATTTTTTTACGAATAACAATGGAATTTTTTTTGGAGTTTTCCAAGCATCTTCTCATTGAACTTTGTGATAACAATGTTACATAAACTTCTACAAGGTCATGTAACTAGCATTTGCCCCAAGGTGTAAGTTATGTCAGAAGGAAGGTGATTTTTTGTGTTGGTAAAGTCAGATTTTGTAATGTGAAAGTGTGTAAATAGGCAATTGTACCTCACTCAAAACCTATGTCTCTTGACCCATATAACTTTTTGTGTATGAAGTGTTAAGAAACAATAACGTGATATTTTTGGTGGAGGTGACAGTGGAAAATGAGGTTGTGTTCCTTCATACAACAATGAATTGTGCTAGGAGGGGACTGTTGACCAAAATTTTGCCTGCAGGTAAAATTTTTGGTCCCCTTCCTCCCTTGTTGTTCATGCCAGTTATATTTCAGGTTGTTCAGGTTCAGCATTCTTCGTTTCATGGCCTGGTTCATTTTCAAGTTCAGTTTCTTAGTGCAAAGGTTCAATTTTGAGTTCGGTTTCTTGTTTCGATAATGATTGAACTGAACCATTGAACCAAATTTTGTGGTTCAATGGGCTTGGTTCAAGTTCAAAGGGTCCATTGTTCAGTTCAAGTATCTAAATGAAAACACGTTGAACCTTCATACCGTCAAACCGTTGAACCAAATTTCTTGGTTCAACGGACGTGGTTCAACGTACTTGGTTCGACGGGTTCAGTTCAGCAGCTTAATTCAAAGCGTTGGGCTTGGCCTTAGAAATTTGGCGCACTTGGTTGAACCGTTGAACCATTTTTGGTTCAACGGCCCAGTTCAAAGGTATGCTCCAAGCCGGAAGGGCAATCAGCAGTTCAAAGTGCCCTTTCGAAGGGTAGGCGCAGCAAGACAAAAGGAACATTTCGAAGGTGCCAAAGATAAAATAGCAAAGGAAGATGCCCGTGAAGAAATAAATAACTGCCTGGATGCCACGTGGCGTTGGACCCGACTGAGTCAACGATGGACCCGATGACGTCCCAGAAGCCGTCAATATTAGCAAGATGGAATGTCCGTTGGTTTTCAAAGCTCGACGGCCAGTTGAGCATCAAATCTAGTGAAGGAAATGGCCGTTTCATTTCCAACTGAGAAAATATTGCCAAGGAACCTAAAATGCAGCAACCTACCGAAAGTTCACCCCTAGGGGGCCGAACAAGCCAGATAGAGACAAATTCGATAAAAGACAAGAAGACACGCATGAAATGAGCAAACAGCTAAGTCCAAACGGTGCCAATTTGAAGAGGTGACTCCAGTAGGTGAAATAGTTCCTTCGAATTAACCATGAGAAGACGCAGTAGCTAAGAAATGTAACCAGTTTCTTCATTTTACATTTAATGGGTGGACAAACCGCGTTTTGACATTTAAAATGCAGACTTCGAGCAAGCAAAGCACATGGCTCTTTAATATTTTGGGCAGCTTGTTTCTTTTCATGAACAAACGCAATAGGCCACTTGTAACAAAAGAGCGCAAAATGAGCCTCTTGGACTTTCCATATATATTTGATACTTGTCATTTTTGTAATGATCTTTTTCACAATTTTTGTAAGGCGCAGCCCTGCTAAAATTTCTACCTAAATCTATAAAGACAATTTTACCTCTTCTTGGATGAATATTTTGTGTATGTTCTGAGTGTTTGAGTTGTGTCTAGTCATTGTCTTTTGATGCTCTCACAGGTTCAGCACCAACACACCAGTTATCCACAAGGCGCCATTGTCTACAGCTGACAGGAGAAGAGTTCCATTTGGAGATATAGAATAGAGGAAGTCATTTACAGTATGTGTTTCATAGCATCTTGGTGAGTCCCTGTTCCTGTGTTTTCATAAGAACCTCCCTGCCATTTTCTTGTAGCCTAGTCTCCCTGCCAATTCTAAGTGTATGTTTGTTGTCTTTGTCCGATTCTGAGAGTGGGTGTGAAAAGATCACCTTGTTTTGGTGTATCACCTCCTTAGAGTAGTTTGTTTTCCTGTATCTTTCTTCCCTTTTCATCCCCCCCATTTTATATAGCTATATATACATATCTATACCTGTATGTATTTGTACTTGTTGAAACAAACTTGATACATCAAAGGGAGCTAGCCCTTATCTAGAGACTCTCCTCTCCTGTTTCGTCGTCCCACAGGCGAGAGAGGAGTTTCCATGTTGCAGGGAGAGGGCAAGAACTTATTTTCCTGCCACTGGGTGCACTTTCCAGTGTCAACAATTTTGGCACGCCTGGCGAGACACACAGTTTGATAACGTAGTAAGATATCAGGATTGATGCTGGTCTTGCTACAATAAATTTCAAGTTTTCCAGCATCTAGTGACTCCACTGGTAAGAGCTTCAGTTTTCATATTAAAACCAGTGTCTTAACTTTCTATGCCTAAAGTCACCACAAGGTCTGCTTCAAGAAAGGTTCCTTTCAAATTCGTTGAACTACCTTTAAATTATGTTAAAAGATTAAGATTTGAGAGAACCCGCCCTTATCCAACAAGCAATCCTCCTAGACTTGTTATAAGAGACACATTCACAACAGAACCTCAGTTAAGTCCCATCCCAGCCATGGCTTTGCCATTTGCAGCTTTTTGTGGTGAGAGCCCCTTGAATCTCCCACAATATGACCCAATCCCAGGAGCAGCTCTGAAAAATGTGCCTTCTTTCGATGGATTGGGGCCCATTAAAGTCGTCGAGCACATCAAGAACGTTTCTAATCTCGTCAATATTCATAATATCACAGAGGAAAATGTCATAGTCAGATTGTTGGCTTTGTCTCTTAAAGGCAAGGCTCTTGACTGGTACGAGACTTTGCATGTGAATTCAATCCATTCGTAGAATGAACTGGGTATTCAACTAACAGATCGTTTTGGGGAAAGGAGCGACGACCTCTCTCTTGCTGAGCAGCTGACGACCGTAAAGAGGGCTCCACATGAGTATATGCAGGACTTTAACACACGATTTCAAAAGACTTGGAATAGAATTCCCATCCTGGTAAGGCCGACTCCCAGCTACGCTTTCTTGTACTATTTAAAAGCATTAAACAACGACGTTGTAGCCATGATACAATCTATGGGAGGGCATATACTGCCTGATGCTTATGACATTGCCATAGCAGCTGAAAATTGCTTAGTTTAGGTTGGGAAGATCGCCCCTAGGCCTCACATGCCACTTTTCTCAGACATGATGCCCCTAGCTCAGACTGTTGCTCCCACATTGGCTCATATGCCTGCCATTAAAAAACCAACTGTTGCCCTGTCGAATGAGCTTCATGAGGTTAAGAGTATGTTGTAGATCGTGACTAACGAAATCGTTGCCATTAAAAGGCAGCAAGCTCAAGGCAACAGACCAAATCAAGGATACCAGAATTATGGTCAAGCTCCTAGACCCCCTTTTCAAAATTATAATCAAGGTCAGGGGCAGCTCACTACAACCAGGCCATTTCAAAATTACAACACTGGTCCCTCCTCATCATCTAAGGCCATGGTGCCTGCTCAAAACAATCTTGTACAGGAATAGCCAAGCTGTTCGACCATGGGATACAGCTAAGAGCAGGTTGTTCGACAATGGGATATGGCTAAGAGCAGGCTGTTCACACAAATGAAATGATAAATTATTTCTAGAATACAAAAATCAAGCTGCCGCTCATTCCCAATTTTTTGAGGCTCCAGCTCAACCCAGCACGAGTAGCAATCAGGCCCAGTCGGATTCTGCTCTTATGAATCATGAAGAGGGTGAGTTTTGTGCAATCAATCATGGGGGTGCTGCAGGAAATCAGGATGATTGTGTTGCAGCCAATACAAGATTTAAGAGGAGAGCAGTGGGACAGGTGTAGGCTACCACTCAAGCGGCAACAGCACCTCCTCCATCACACTCATTTCAAAAGGCCCCAATTTTCAAACAGCCACTTGCACCTTCAACGCCTCAACCTACAGCTCCAATTGGGATCAGGCCAAAAGAAAACGTGAAGGGAGGCAATCCCCAAGTCAATATAGTGGACCAGATGAAGAAATTTCATGTGAGCATCTCTTTATGGGATTTATTGTCTCTTCCAAAACAGAAAAACGTATTGAAAAAATAATTGCATGAGCTGGATCATCAAGTTGTTCCAGCAAACATTGATAATGTCTTGATGATAAATGGACAGCCTTCCACTCCAAGACACGTAAAAAAGGAAGAGAAGACTCCCCCTTTCTATGTATCCTTGATCATTGGGGACTTCTTGGTACACAACTACATAATCGACAGTGGGGCCAGTACATCAGTGATGCCTAAGTGCATTGCTGATAAGATGGGATTGAAGTATGAAGAAATAAAAAAGGGAGTCCTACAGCTAGATGGGATGCCTGCAAAAATAGTTGGAATTTTGAAGGGTTTAAGCTTGACGTTGCATACTTGCCCAACCTTCTCAATTCCCCATGATATAGTAGTAGCGAATATTCCTCCATTTTTCACAATTTGCCTATCTAGGGACTTCACGTCCAAAATAGGTGGCTATCTAGTAGCGAATTGGTCATACCTGGTTTTCAGAACCAAGTATGGGACCAAGGTGAAAATCGAGTCTGAGCCACTCTACAAGGACCATCTAGAACCATACACTCCCAAGGCAGTGAATGTCAGTTACACAATCATCGACCTAGAAGAGTCCTAGACAGACCAAGCTCCGTCCTCTGCTCTTGAAGGAGTCGCAGACCTACTCTTGGATGAGTGGGGAAATGATAACTTCGAACATGATCCATACAAGTTTATAGAGGAGACAGACCTTGGAGTCTATTGCATGCATGAAGAGGGCGCCTTCATGCCAAATTTGATGAAGGCAGACCAAGAAGACCTTGGCCTATGGCAGCTGTACTTTGACGGATCCAGAAGTAAGCTAGGCACTGGAGGTGGGGTGATGCTGGTCTCCCCTTTAAAGGAAAGGTACTTTTCAACCTTCCAGTTCTATTTCTCTTTCACAAGTAATGTTGTGGAATATGAGTCTTTGATCCATGGGCTGGAATGTGCAAGAAAAAGAGGGATTAAGGAGTTGCAAGTCTTGGGGGACAGTGAGCTGATTGTGAATCAGGTGAAGGGCTGAAATCTAACAAAGAACTCCTTGCTAAAGTCTTACAATCATAGGGTCTGGGACTTGATGGAAGATTTCCTTGCTCTCAACATTGCCTCAATTCCTAGGGAGCAGAACAAACACGCAGACAGGCTGGTAGCAATTGGCGCTCAGTTTGATGTTTTAAGAGAAATAAGCTGAGATTGTGGTTCGTGCCACTTGAAAGTGGTAGTTCGACCCTCTGTCCCAGAAAACATTGAAAATTGGCAAGTTATCGAAAGCAACCAACAGATAGCTCTCTTCCTTTAGGAAGAAGCTGAGTTCACAATACACAACCAGGCAAAATTGTAGCATCAATATGGAGATCAGATTGTCCAGTTGAAGAACAATAAACTCCCTAAAGGTTTGGTCACACTTGAAAGCATTTTCAACGGAGATGACCAACTGAGAAACGACAAGGCATGCATCATGGCCAAAGAGGAGAATTATGAAAAGGTCAAAATCTTCAAGGACAAGCTGTTGGCACTTGGCAAGGTCTGCACATCTCAAGAAAGGTGAGCTTTCATTTTGTTGTGTCAAGAGTTCGCTGATGTGTTTGCATGGGATTACAGCGACTTGAAGGGCTTCGACCCAAGACTTGCTCAGCACACCATTGAATTAGAAGAAGGCACCAGGCCAGTCACACAAAAGCAAAGACCTGTCAATCCTAAAATTGAGCCCCTCATGCAAAGAGAATTGGCCAAATTGATTGAGTCCAGAATTATATTTCCAATCAAACATTCTTCATGGTTGGCCAACCTTGTTCCTGTTAGAAAGAAAAATGGGGAGATCAGGCTGTGTGTCAACTTCAGAGACCTTAATAAAGTCTCTCTAAAGGATCATTATCCCCTTCCAAGCATGGAGCATATTCTTTATAAAGTAACTGGTAGCGAGCATTTCTCTCTCCTAGATGGCTATTCAGGTTATAATCAGATTCTGGTGCAAGGCTGTGACCGGTACAAAATAGCCTTCAACACCAAATGGGGCACATTTGCCTACAAGAAGATGTCATTCAGACTATCCAATGCTGGTGCTATCTTTCAGCGAGCCATGGACATGGCTTTTGGTGGCTTGATAAATAACAACGTGCTGGTATATCTTGATGATATAATGGTATTTTCCAAGGAAGCGAGCCAACACATAAAACACCTCAGGCAGATTTTTGAGAGGTGCAGGGAATTTGGCATCTCTCTTAACCCAAAGAAATGCATGTTTTTTGTTCATGAGGGGAAACTTCTTGGCCACATCGTGTCCAAGGAAGGCTTGTCCATTGACCCCGAGAGAGTTCGCTCCATTCTGGAGATGCCCCTACCAAAGCACAAGAAAGGCCTGCAGAATTTCTTTGGTAGGATAGATTTTATTCAGAGGTTCAATCTGAATTTTGCTGAGATAGTTAAGCCCCTGAGCTCTATGTTGAGGAAAGGTGAAGATTTCAAGTGGACAGCGCAAAGAAAGGACAACTTTGAAGCCGTCAAGCAGGCTTTAGCCTAGGCGCCTGCTCTGATCAGCCCCGACTTCAGTAAAGACTTCAACCTCTATACATTCAACAATGAAGAAGTGATATCCGCCATGCTTACCCAAGCAAATGGCGATGACCTCGAGCAGCCACTTGCCTTCTTCAGCCAAGGGTTAGAGGACTTCAAAGTCAGGTACATGTATGTAGAAAAGCAAGTCCTGGCAGTAGTGCGGAGCCTGAAGAAATTCAGGTATATGTTGTCTAACAGTAGGATTCATCTTATGGTCCCACATCCTGGCGTCAAGGATTTATTGACCAATCGAGATTTAAATGAGAAAAGGGTGGGATGGATCACCAAAGTGATGGAGTATGATGTAGACATTAAAATCACCAAGTTGGTGAGGGGCAGGGGCCTGTGCGAACAGTTGGCTGCAGGTTTCAAACAAAAAGGGGAAAACAACTTGCTAATCCATGATGCAGCCACTGCAGAAGAACCAGCTGTCATAAAGGATTGGATGCTGGACATGAAGCATTTTCTTCTCACAGGTGAGTGTCCAAAGGGTCTTGATAAGACCGGAAGAAGGTATTTTAAACTCCAGTCCCTTCCTTATGTTCTAGTTGATGAAGTATTATTTAGGAAGGATCTCTCCGGAGTTCTTCTAAGATGCATTGACCCCAATCAGGGTGATAAGATACTAGCTGAGTTTCATGATGGGCCAGCTGGTGGTCATTTCGCTCCTAGAGCTACGGCAGCAAAGATAATGAGAGCTGGCTATTTTTGGCCTACTCTTTTCAAGGACACCCATGCCTGGGTAAGAAAGTGCCAAAAGTGTGCACTTTTTGATGGAAAACAATGATTGGCTGCCATGCCTCTACATCTTATTCAAGTTGAGAAACCATTCATGTAGTGGGGCCTGGATTTTATAGGGATGATCAATCCTCCCTCCAGTGCTAGGCACAAGTGGGTACTGACTGCCATGGATTATTTCACCAGATGGGTGGAGGCCGTTACTTTGAAGGAGGCGAATGAGAGTGCAGTCTTAGAGTTTTACGAAGACCTGGTAACAAGATTTGGGGTCCCAACCACCATAATCTCAGATAACGCCTTGGCTTTTTTGGGAATCAAAACTAGTGAGTGGGCACTGAAGTATGGCATATACTTCAGCACTTCATCAAACTATTATCCATAGGGGAATGGACTGGCTGAGTCCACCAACAAAAATTTGATCAGAATCATAAAGAGGACTATGGAAGAAAATCAGAGGACTTGGCATGCCAAGCTAAAGACAGCTCTATGGGCCGACCGAATTACTCCAAAGGGAGCAATCAGAAATTCTCCATATACGCTCGTATATGAAAGTGAAGCTAGGCTTCCCATCTCAGTGGAATTGCCAGCATTGGACCTCTCCCATCAACTGCAACTGGAAGAAGGAACCAGCATGGAGGTCAGGCTGTGTGAGCTAATGGAGCTCCAAGAGGAAAGGGATAGGGCTATGGCTTCTCTGACAAGTCACCAACAGCAAGTAAAAAGGAACTTTGACAAGAAATATTTGTCAAGATATTTTTCTAAAGGAGAAATTATCCTAAAATGGGACGAAGATCAAGCTAAGCCCAAAAAGCATGCAAAATTTGACGCCCTATGGAGCGGTCCTTACATGATTACTCAGTGCAAGCAGCATAATGCATTCCAACTTTCCAAGTTGGACAGTGAAGAACTGCATATCCCAATAAATGGGATACATCTGAAGCGTTGCCACTAATTTTTTGGGTTCGCTTGTACATATTTTCCCTTGTTTTTCTTTCCTATTTTTCCCTAAGTGTTGTTGCACAGGTTGTAGTTTTCTTAGTCTTGTGTGTATTGCCATTTCGTGGAGGTAGATCTGCATGGCTGGTCCTAAGTTTTGACAGAGCTCTTGTTGGTTTTCAAAGTTATCACACAACTGCATGCCCAATGGATTGCAAGGCAACTAGTCTCTAAGCATAGCAGGCATGCTTCCCCTGGGAGTCGCCAATTTGTTGACCAAAATTTTGCCTGCAGGTAAAATTTTTGGTCCCCTTCCTCCCTTGTTGTTCATGCCAGTTATATTGCAGGTTGTTTAGGTTCAGCATTCTCCGTTTCATGGCCTGGTTCATTTTCAAGTTCAGTTTCTTAGTGCAAAGGTTCAATTTTGAGTTTGGTTTCTTGGTTCAATAATGATTGAACTGAACCGTTGAACCAAATTTTGTGGTTCAACGGGCTTGGTTCAAGTTCAAAGGGTCCATTGTTCAGTTCAAGTATCTAAATGAAAACATGTTGAACCTTCATACCGTCGAACCGTTGAACCAAATTTCTTGGTTCAACGGACGTGGTTCAACGTACTTGGTTTGATGGGTTCAGTTCAGCAGCTTGTTTCAAAGCGTCGGGCTTGGCCTTAGAAATTTGGTGTGTTTGGTTGAACCTTTGAACCGTTGAACCATTTTTGGTTCAACGGCCTGGTTCAAAGGTATGCTCCAATATGGAAGGGCAGCCAGTAGTTCAAAGTGCCCTTTCGAAGGACAGGCACAACAAGACAAAAGGAACATTTCGAAGCTGCCGAAGAGAAAATAGCGAAGGAAGATGCCTGCGAAGAAATAAATAAGTGCCTTGATGCCACGTGGTGTTGGACCCAGCTGAGTCAGTGATGGACCCGATGACGTCCCAGAAGCCATCAATTGGTAATTGTACCAAATCTAAAATACTAAAGAATTTCTCCCATAAATAATTTGAAATGATGAATTTTTTTTGATCTATTCACTGAAATGTTATATGCAAACTCAGTTTATGGTAAAGCCAAGTCCCTTTACTTGGGCTTCTCTCCCACTATGCATCTCAACAAATTTCTCAAGATCCTATTCACAACTTTTGTCAGTCCATCTTTTTGTGGGTGATATGCACTATTGAATTATATCTTAGTACCCATCTTCTTCCATAAAATCCTCCAAAAAAGATTTAAATAGCGAAGGAAGATGCCTGCGAAGAAATAAATAAGTGCCTTGATGCCACGTGGCGTTGGACCCAGCTGAGTCAGTGATGGACCCGATGACGTCCCAGAAGCCGTCAATTGGTAATTGTACCAAATCTAAAATACCTAAAGAATTTCTCCCATAAATAATTTGAAATGATGAATTTTTTTTGATCTATTCACTGAAATGTTATATGCAAACTCAGTTTATGGTAAAGCCAAGTCCCTTTACTTGGGCTTCTCTCCCACTATGCATCTCAACAAATTTCTCAAGATCCTATTCACAACTTTTGTCAGTCCATCTTTTTGTGGGTGATATGCACTATTGAATTATATCTTAGTACCCATCTTCTTCCATAAAATCCTCCAAAAAAGATTTAAAATTTTTGTGTCCCTATCTAAAGTACTATATTTTGGAACACCATGCAATCTCACAATATCTTTAAAATTTAATTTTGCAACTCTAGTGGCATCATTGGTTTTATTACATGCAATGAAATGAACTATTTTAGAAAATCTTTCTACAACAACAAAAATTGAATCATTACCACTCTGTGTATTTGGTAATCCCAACACAAAATCCATACACAAATCTATCCATAGTCCTCTTGAAACTGGTAATGGCATGTATAGTCCAATATTTTATGCATGTCCTTTATCCACCTAACATATCTTGCACCTTGAGACATACCTTGTCACATCTCTCTTCATCTTTGGCCAAAAATATTTTTTTTCTACCAAATCTATTATCTTCGTCTTACCAAAATATCCAGCCAAACTACCACTATGTGATTCTATTATTATATTATCTCATATAGACCCAACTGAAATACGCAATTGTTTCCCTTTGAAGAGATAACCTTAATGTATAAGATACTAACCATGATTAGTATATGTCCCACCTATTAATAGATTCATGCACTGTTCAACTACCTTGATAAAATATGGATCAATATCATATAATTCTTTGATAGCTTCAAATCCAACTACTTCACTCATCATAGTAGTTAATAATGCTACTCTCGTGCTCAATGCATCAACTACCTGATTTTATTTTCTTGATTTATGCTTCAACACAAAAGTATACCCCTACAAGAAAGAAACCCACTTTGCATGCCTAGTATTCAACTTCTTTTGTGTATTCACATATTTCAAAACCTCATGATCTGTAAATAGGATAAACTCCTTACGCACCAAATAATGCCTCCAATGTCTTAATGCTTGTACAATTGCATAAATTTCAACATCATAAGTAGAACACTTTATTCTTACCTATATCAATTTCTCACTAAAATATGTTATTGGCTTTCCTTTTTGACTCAACATAGTGCCAATTCCCACAAATGAAGCATCACAATCAACCTCAAACACTTTTTTAAAATATGATAATGTTAAAATTGGTCTTTCTATAATCTTCTTCAAAAATTCAAATCTCTTTGTGGCTGCTCTAGTCTATGTAAATTCCTTTCCTCTTATGCTATTTCTTATTGGTGTCACAATACTAGTAAAAATTTTAATAAATTTTTTGTAAAAAGTTGCTAAACCATGGAAACTTCTTACCTCTTTAATGCTTTTTGGAATAGGCCACTCAATAATTTCTTTTATTTTTTTATCCATTCTCACACCATCTGCTAAAATTATAAATCTCAAAAATACCAAACTATTATGCATAAACCTGCACTTATTCAAATTTGCATACAACTTCTCATATCTTAACAAATCCGGTACCATTCCCAAATGTTTTAAGTGTTCTTATTTTATTTTACTAAATATCAAAATATCATCAAAATAAAAAACCATAAACTTACCAATATATCCCCATGGATGTAATTTTCCTCACTCACATGCCATGTTACATGTCTACAATTGTCATTCTCATTTCTATCATCCTTCACAAGGATGTCTTCATCTCCTATTTCAACTAGAATCACTTCCATATCCTCTTGCATGAGGATTTCTTCTTCTATTAGTTTCTCACTAGTTTCCTCATCTTTGTTGATTTTAAAATCAGATTTATTCTTCTCACATGAGAACATTATTCTCGTGTTGTCCTCCATGATAACCCTCTTTTTCTGACTCATTCTCTTCTCTTCCATCTACAACTCTTCATGGTTGCACTCTTGATCCTTCTTCCACATGGCTCTCTCTCTTCGATGTAGCCACTTTTGCTTTTAGGGAGTCTACCATCTACCATACCAAGTCTTCTTCTTCTTCACTTTTACATTCTTTAAATCTCTCTAGCAACATATCCAATAGTTCACCTTAAGTCTTTAAATTCTTCTCCCACTCTTTCTCTAACTATAATATTAACTAAATAAAATGATAAAATAGAAATCTAAAAACTGAAACTCTAATTTATTTTTCAAATAAAATATGAATCAAACAATTCCACAATTATCATATATCAAAAAAAAACCATAAGATAAACATTCTTTTTAGTCAACAATCCTAATTAAATTATTAATCGCTAAGTGAAATAATTGAATTTTCTCTGATTCTTCTAATATGATTTTTCGACTCGAGTGAAATCCAAGAGTGTCAAAAACAATATGATTGCTTTACAAATCATTAGAAGCATCCTTCTCCACATCCATGCGTTTTTAAGTTTTTATAATGTCCGGGCATGCCATAATTGTGCAAAACTCATAGAAAAGCTATCTTACTTTAATGGTACCAAACTGACACACTTATTGGATTATCTAACAGGAGCCGGTTGCTTTTGAACAAATGTATTGAAGTGAAAAAGGTTAATGGTCTTTTCTTAGTGATGAAACCTCGCGGAAAAGCTGTCCCCATGTGATGCCTAGGCATATAGAGTGGCTATATACAGCTAGGACGTGTTCATAAGACTTTATATCTTGTACTTAATGATAATATGAATGTTCTCTTCAGGTCTTATGTAGATCCAAATTGAAGAGGAAATTATAGCTTTTGTGTTTTGTAGGAGTTGTTCAATTATTGATAGAGTGTTTTTTTGTATTATTGATAAGAGTGCTCTTTGTATTATGAGTTCAGTCTTTTCAAATTAATAATTTTATAGTTCTTTTTTTCTGAGATTTAGGTGTCAATAGAGTCGTTTTTATAGTTCTAATCATTTATTTTCTATTTTTTAATAGGGGGCTGGAGTCTACCATCACAATGTCAGAAGTCATTTGTTGGTTTGTCACGATGGAGCTCCATGTGTAAAGGGATGGTTTAGTTGACAATTGTGTTCAACCACCTTATGATTACGGTATTATAATTTCTCTAGCACCCCCTAAGACCACTTAAGATGGTTGGGTGGCACTCAATCCTCCTTCAGTTGAGCTTTTTGCTTAAAGTACATAACCTCTTAAGGATGCTCTACATCCACCACCTTCTCTGACTATGACTTGTGCCTTGCTTTCTTATGATGTATTTATATGATTTTTGGGTTGTTGTGCATTGCCAAGTTGTCTAATTTGAACTGTATTTTCTTACCAACATAGAGTTTGACCATACACACCAACCGTTTGTTTGTTTGTTTGTTTGTTTTGGGGAGGGGGGGAGGCGGGGAAGAGGCAGTTCATTTCACTTGTTTTGTTGTGCCCAGCTGGTAGAGGTGTTTTGAGGGCCCTGTGTTCACTTGTTCAGTTTTTCCCTCCATCAAGGTAGTTTTGTGGGCTATTTGATTTAGCTTTATTGTTTTCATTACGAGGTTTTTCTAGTTCCAATGTCATGGTTTCCACCCGACTGCCTTACTATATAAACTGTTATTTGATTAATAGATGTGTTTCCAATAGTAAAATTTTTGTCCCTCATGGTGAGTAGGGTATATATATTATTATTTGGTCTGTTAGTGCTAAGGCTTTGGTTTATTGTCGATTAGTTATTTTTTTATGAATAGCAATGGAATTTTTTTTGGATTTTTCCAAGCGTCTTCTCGTTGAACTTTGGGATAACAAAGTTACATAAACTTTTACTAGGTCATCTAACTAGCATTTGCCCCAAGGTGAAAGTTATCTCAGAAGGGAGGTACTTTTTTGTGTTGGTAAAGTAAGGTTTTGTAATACGAAAGTTTGTAAATAGGTAGTTGTACCTCAATCAAAACCTATGTCTCTTGACCCATATAACTTTTTGTGTATGAAGTGTTAAGAAACAATGACATGATATTTTGGGTGGAGATGATGGCGGAAAATGAGGTTGTGCTCCTTCATAGAACAATGCATTGTGCTAGGAGGGGACGTTATATTTCACAATGAGCTTAAGCAATAAAAAATGGTGGGGAAGGGCAAGGGCATACAAAACATGAAAGTAGTGAAATATTTCAAGGTGCACTAGGTGGTGATGGTGAAGGGCAATGATAGGGTGTTTCAGGGGATGGACTTGAAGAAGGCCAAGTGGATACAAGTGCAAAGTTCAATGATATGTCATATATGTCAATGTAACTTGATCTTTCACAAAATTATTTCAATCACCTAATACATTATTGAAATAATGGGCATCATAATGAAAACAAGGGTTTGATATATAACAACTCATGTAAAAACATAGATAATGCACCATGTGTCAATTTAGATGAGTCCTCCTCACATAGATCATTGCCACACTATATGAAGGAATAAACAACCTCATTTTCCACCATCAATTCGTTAATAAATAAAATATTAAATTATTACTTAACACTTTGTGTGCAAAAGGTCATATGGGGTTCATGATCATGGGATTCAAGTTAGTAAAACTACTGATTTAAACTCTTTCCCTTTATAAATTTTACCTTACAAAACATAATATTACATCCTTCTGGTGTAATTTGCACCTTAATAAAAATTTATAGTTATAATCATCTATGAGTTGTATTGCCCTAACCCTACATTTGATACAATCTAACTAAGGTCAAATTAATTTTATTTTGGGATAAAGATGTGTCAATGTGGTTGTAGATGATATTTATGGATGATATAGAACCTTAGTCTTATATACTTGGAAAACATAAATCTTGGTTATTTCTCTTAGTTCTAGACCTTTCTCTCTCCATAAATCTCGCATCTGCTCTATTTTGTGCCCTTTGGCCTATATCTCTTAGTTCTACTAGTCTTATGTTGATGATGCATGCCTTCTATCTTGCCCACAATGCTTAAAATGTACTTATCTTCCATCTCTGCAAGTTTTGAACCTATACCTACTTTCTTGCTCCCTAGACACTAATGTCCAAGATAAACACTAGCATTGACAGTAGTGTCCTGACCCAATGTAAGTGTCTATTTCCCTAAAGTCATCTATTTTTCAAATGAAACATATCCTAATGGATGGCCTATGTGTTTTAATGTGAGTTATTAGTCTAAAGGGATTGATATATGTTGTCCCCAAAAATAGACTTCTCATTTTTGGGACAACATGTGAATTATTTTGATTCAACAGACCAAAATGATCTTTTCCCTTCTCGAAAATATTGTTATGAGCTTTCAAATTCCTCATTTTTCAAGCTTCTTTAGTAAAGGGACTTGCAGGTTCAACAGGTTCAAAGGCTTCTACAGGTGAGTTCAATCAAAAGAACAAGTTTTCAGCACTTTGTCATTTTTAGGACTGGTTCAACGCCAAGGTTCAACCAAAACGTCCATCAGCAAGCTTCTAAACAAGGATCAAACCATTGAATCATTGAACCATTGAACCATTTTGGTTCAATGGGTTCAAAGATTTAACGCCATTAGCAGGAGTTAAGCGCATTTGTCAAAGGTTCAAAGTTCAACCACCTCAAAGTTCCATGGCTTCGAAACACTTAACAAAAAATGATGCGTCGAACCATTAAACTGTTGAACCTTAAACCACTTTGGTTCAATGACCTATTGGTTTAACGCACATGGTTTAAAGAGATAAAAAAGATAGCCAAATAATGAAGAATGAACAGATTAAACCGTTGAACCAAAGATGGTTCAATCGACAGGTTCAAGGGGCTACACCACGGCCGGAGGAACAAGTTCCGTTGCGGAAGGCCACGAGCCAAAATGAAAAAGTGAACTCTTTCAGAAAAATGAATACGGCAAAAGGCAAAGTAGAGTCCTTCAAACAAATTGTTCGAAGGAATTCACCCGAGAAGAAAGCTCGACCAAAAGGAAGGAAACGAGCGGAAGCTACCAAATAGTGGCTGTAGAAGGATTCAATGTCTTTTTCTCGACACAGCGAAACATGCCATGTGTCATCTGTAGAGATCGGCTGAGGCCGACAAGTGTCATCATCTGCGTGATTGATAAAATGAATCCCAAATGTTTCTGAAAGTGTTTCTAGTGTTCAGCGGAAGCCGTCAAGTGTCACCTCCTGTGGGACTCTCAAACATTTTTAAGAGCTCCTATAAATTAGGTGGATGCTTCCACGTGTCCTCACCTGTTCTGGTGGAAGGTGCCACATGTCACTTGTTAAACGCAGTGGAAGGCACCACATGTCAAAGACGGAACACTCCCAATACAAAGACGCAAAGCCAAGGAAATATTTCCTTTGGACATTTTGTTTGAAGGAAATAAAGAATCAAGCCTAACTGAAGAAATTGAGACCCGAAGAGGCACTCGACACTCAACAAGCAGAAAAAGCATGAAGGAGTTATCAAGGAAAGTGATGGGCCCGCAGACGTCAAATTCATGAAAATGAAATAGTCATTGATCTTTGAAAGCTGGAACACGGACCCGAATGCAAAAGGCCAAAATGCCAAAAGGAGGAACCACTGAGAGAAGGAGCGTAAAGAGCTAGTAAAGCTTGGAACATAGCCCCGAGAGCTTAAATTCTAGGAAGAGACAAAGTTGGAAAAGACAAAAGCAGAAAGAGGGAAAAGCCCGAAATATCTATGGGAGTTATTTCCAATAGGTGGAACAGTTCATCAGGTAGATATTTGGGCCTGCAAACATTGAAGGCGCAACCTATTTGTCCCCTTTGGTGTAAAGGCAACATAGACAGTTGTGCAGGTAGTAGATGATGGAATGATTGTTTCAGACTCAGGAGAAGACAATGGAGATGAATCAACACACCACAGTTAAGGTAGTCACCCTACTCCAGCATGGCCCTCCCTGACAGAACCAAGAATGCATCCAAGGCATTAATGCACAGCATGGGTCACCCCCTGGGAGAAAGTGCCAAGCTTCCTTTAGGCCTCTATATATATTGTAATCTCTCATTTGTTAAGGGAGATCTTCCCATTTACAGAAGCAAAACTCTACCCAAATTGAAAGGCATTACTGAGACTTTGAGCTCAGATTGTTGTTCATATCATTTTTATCTGAATGAGAAAGCAAGTTGTTTGTAGACTTTGTGTTGTTATAGCTTGTATTTTTTCTTATGTCTGTCTTCTGAATGTGTTCTTGTTTATTTAATTTGGCAAGCAGAAATAGTGGAAGTGATAAGGAAGATGTCCTGAATCCAGTTACTATCAGACTTTGTGCTGACATAGTTGTCTTCAGTGTGTGTTTATTTTTTGTTTCTGTGTAAAGGACCTTGGGATGACTTTGTGCCCCCATTGTTCTTCGTATCTCATTCTTGGGTAGTTAAGGTGGAGACTTTTTGCTACATCTTAGATTGTTGGTTACTATGTACTTTGTTACCAGTTACTTGTCACTACCAAAAAGATTCATGTTGTTTGTAAGAACAAGCACTTCTGAAAGAAGAGAAGTGCCTTCTGTCATTTCACTAGGATTTCTACTATCCAGGAAGGGATCTGGCTCTTGGCTGAATGTTACTTCTGAAAGAAGAGAAGTACCTTCACCAATCACCCAAGATTTCTCCTTTGATCTTTGAGCATCATCTCTGAAATAAGAGAGATGCATGGTTTATCCTACCTCCAAGTGTTATTTTCTACTTATATATTTAGTATCTAGCTCCTGTGTATTCATAGGGAACCTCCCCTTGAAGAGAGGAGAGATTAGTCTCCTTTTGATGTAGTAAACCTACACATTTGGCCGACCAATCTTCTTGTTGTGGTTGATCAGACCTATTTTATTTATCAATACACTGATTGACAAAATATTCACCCAACAATATAAATACAAGATCAACTCTCAATCATTTCTCACCTATAAGACCTAGTAAAAGACCAAACAAACCAAGGCAACTTATCAAAAACTCTGTATCAAGCATTCAATTGAACAAAGCTTCCTTATTTCCATCAAGTCATAGGTACATCATATCTACAAGTCAGAAGTACTAAAGGAACATCCCAAGACCCTAATTTAACAAGTTAAAAACTAGGTCAATACTATAATAGCTTTCCACATATATCACATGATTCACAAACAAGTCAACACGTAGGGAATAACTACATGAGTTTAAGGACCTCTTATTAAGTATTGTCTATGTAGGCAATGCCTACTGATTGCGGGGTCTTTGGGGTCAGCTCGACTTCATGTGCCCACTAACCCATTTTTCCCCAAGGTCATAATAAAGATGAAGAAATAAAGTTTTGACATTTCATGAGGAACAACATTTTATGACCTAGATTTGCATGCACAAGAGCGAAGGTGAAGTCAAACCCAAAAGCATCCAAGTGGTCATACAATAATGTCAATGCAGCCGTTTCATGCTAACATTAGTGTCCAAAGCTCTAGTAGTATCAAATCCAAAATATAACAATTGTTTCATAATAATCTTCTAGACTATCTTCCACCTTCTCTAGATCCAACACTGTGTTAGCATCAGAACTAGTTAAGTACATTCTTTTTTTGTCATTTACATGCATAACTTAGTTTTACTCTCTATATTTAGCCTATACTTAGCGTAATAAATTTGATGTATGCTTATATTTGAGTTTAGTATCCAATTGGCATGTTATAAATCTGATTATCGCCCTTGTGCATTATCATTTCTAGATTCTTAACTCTAGTATACTGCCAAGGTAAGATATAACCTCAGATCTATTTTAGGGTTAAACAACAGTCATATGGACATATAATTCAACATAGATGCTGAATTTTACTAAAATATTAAGTAAATTATTATGTATATTGTAAATACAAACATACACACACACACACATGAATGAGGACAATACTAATAATTAAATAACTTGTAAATGTCAAAAATGACATTAAAAATGGAGGGTAAATGTTCCACTTAAAGAAGGGAGACCTGGTATTGATAAGTAGGAGGATGCATGATCAGCTCCAACATCATGGGGACAACATTGGGGAAGTGAATTTATCAATAGCAGATCATCATGAAACAACGATGAGTGGAAAGTTATGAAGAATAATCATGGGCGAGCCAAATGACCAATTAAATTGCAATTGGAAGAAAAGGTTGGGACAACCAAAATGATAAGAGGCAAGTCAACCCATCTCTTTCATAGGAGGAGAAGGAGGGTATCCATATTTCATTTGAGGGATTATACAAGTAAATAGTCATAGATGTATGATTAAACTCAACATCAATAAGATAACATGATAATCTTCAATGTCAATAAGAAATAATCAATGAAGAATTCCACCAAGAAATATCGTGAATGGGCATTGTAGCGAAAGCATGGTGAGTTCACACACAAAACTAATTAGATTTTTGTAGCAAGAAATTGGATTTATTAGTTCATCTTTTTCATTGGAAGATGATAATCAAACACCATCTCTATCATAGGAGGATGAGGTATGTTTTCTTATGGGTATACACAACATCTATTTGAGATCAACTAAGGGAGAGATGAGGAAATGTGTGGCAAGGGGAATGGTAGAGGAACTATAGTAAAGTCTCAATAAAACTAAATTTTTGGGTTCAAATCCAAACACCAACTACTTCATAGAAGCTCAAAATAGATAAAGGGAGAGCTATTTATTTATCTCCTAAGTAAGAAATGTTTTTTGTAACCAAAAACTACCCAAAATGGGAGGTATGATCCATAACGATTCATGCAATTCATCAAAATACCCATGACAATCCAAGACAAGTTAGGGTCAACAAAATGAATGAAAAGTTGATGTGTCAAAATATTGTGAATTATTGAGCTTCCAACTACTCTCGCAGGTCCCAGTGATAGCTTCTACTTCTCTTCCTTCTCTCCACTTAGCCATTGAGCCTAGTTCACTCCCCTTGCCTTGTAGTGAACAAAATGGCTAGGGACTATTGATATGGGTTTTCAGGATCCTCTGGGGGATGTGGCGACAAGAAAAAAAAGAAGGGAGGTTGTAGGTGAACTAGCAAAGGAACACAAACCTATTTCTAGTTGTGGTCCTTTGGAAGGCCCCAAAAAAATTTGTAGTTATTGTGACTTATAGATCTATTAAGTAGAAAAAGCTACCCCTAAAACTTGCTCCTCTTAACCCCTCAACTTCTTTTGATGTGGAAGCGACATTGGAAATATTGGATTTCTCAATATCTATTATCCTGTTAGGGTGTTATCTGTTGCTTCAAAAACTACTAACCAACCCTCCCTAAACTCCTTGCATGGATCTTAGAGCATTGGTAGCCCCTTCTAATAGGTAAGCTATAAATAAATATTAGTGCTAAGGTTTTTTTCTGTTGTTGTGTTTGATCTCTTAGAAGACAAGGAGAAGATTCAAGATCATATATGGTTTTGGGATCAACACATTCTACTAATGAAACTCGACTTTCTAAGATTCAACCCTATTACTAAATCCTTCACAGTCAGACCTATCTAGATCTATTTCCCTTACCTTCACTTTCACCTATGGGGTAAAGCTAGATTAAGGGCCATTCAAAATGCCCCGGGTAAACTTTTGCACATTGATCATGCTAATACCTTAGCTTCCCACACTCATTTTAGAATCCTGGTTAACATGGATACCTCAAAATATCTATCCGCTAATGTTGCCTTGAATTTGAACTATGGCATTCTAACTCAACCTATTGACTATGAGGACTTGCCTTTTTAGTGTCGTAGATGTTTTGAAATAGGTCATTTGACCTCATCTTGTGATAGTTCCAAAAGAAATAAGGATTTAACTTGTTGTAACGATGATGTTCCTCAGCTTCTTACTGTGAATGAAGAAGATTCTAAGAGAGATGGTTCAGACTTGACTTTAGAAGCCTCTGATTCAAGGGCAAAACCAAAGGTTGTAATAGTTGTGGAAGAATGTGGGAGGGTGGTTTTAGAACCGACTACAAAAGCTTCTGAATGAAACATTTCTAGTGAGGTGACGCTAGAAATTAAAATATTGGACCCAAGGGTGGAGTCAAAGTCAATAGTTTAACTTTATTATCCCTTTAATTCAATTGAAATATATATACCCTTCTCCCCACAAATGGTAGAAGACAAAGGGGAAAGGACCAAAGTGAAAAAGAAGAAGAAAGGAAGAACAATAAGGGTTCATAAATCTTCTAGCATGCCTCTTCTATCAAGAGGGTCTTAGCACTATTGGGAAAGTGTTTCACAAAGATTAAGAAGAAGTTCCATGGGGTAGATGTTTCACGGAAGACACACTGCTACTAGTGTGGCTGGCAGAAGTGTTCTACAACTTGTTTGTGGAAGGTTTATTATTGTTGGTAGTCTATGGGAGAGATGCCTGGTTTTAGTTTGGTTCCATGATGGCCAATGGTAGAGGTAGCTTGTATATACTTAAACTTTTTATCATTTTCTCCATTGTATTTAGGTTATAGGATCCCTCAAAACTTGCTCTTTTACTGAATTAAATAAAAAGAATACAATACCTACTTCATGAAGGTGAAAAATATAGCATTTTTCATCAAAAGTTAAATGTGTTTACATTTATGGACTCATCACGAAAATTTGTATATTTAAAAAAAAATGACACGTGATTTAGATTTTGTATGCAAAAGATATGGCCTTCAAAAGGTAAATGACTTTTTTAAAGTGATGAATCTATTGATTTTATGTAAGCAGTAATTTCATAATAGCCAAGGTAGTTTTTCAACCCTTAAGGGTGGTTTTGTAACCTTTGAGGTGGTTTTGCAACCCTTAGGGGTAGTTTCATAACTGGTGCTCTGCATTAAGCAATAATTTTTTCCACATCATTTGAAGAGTCTGAGTAAGAATATGAATCGATTGTTCTTCTCATTCTAAGCATTTTCTAAGATTGATTATTTGAAGGGATGTCTACAATAATGTACAAGAATTGTTGTGAGAGAGGCAAATAGGATTGATGATCACGTAACCATGATCTATGGGAGCGTATGAGTAAATTGCATGAGAGATGAGAAATGATTATTGAATTGTATGATTTTAATTATTCCATGTTGATTGTAATTATTCCATCATAGTATTGATAATAGGAGAATAATACAAAGGATTTGTATGCTCTATGGGCACTTAATCAAACTTTTGTAGTGCATTGGGAGAATGCACAATTTTAGGGCGAAGGATGTCACGACCTCTCTTCCCGCACTTTAGACTCGTGCTCATACTCTAAGTTGATTTGGACCTCTTTTAATATTTTTGGAATGAGTTGATTTCTTGTAAGTTAACTTAACTTTTGTGATTTTCATAGAGCTATCAGGTCATCGACGAGAAATTGTGAAAGCAAGGTACGATTTAATTTAAGTTAATTCCTTTTGTAGAAATGTATATATGAAATGTTTACAATTGTGAACGAGGGAAAATTTAATGGGATAAATATTTAGTCTTATTTTAAATACTTGCATTTATAATTAATGAATTTAATATTTACGTATTAATATTTAGAAATCATCAAAGGTAGTTTTATAAATAGAATTTTTCTTTTATTATTGATTTTAAAATTTTCAAATAAAATGATATTTTTTCGTAAATAATTTTTAGATTATTAATTAATTATAGTTAATTGAAAAACCTAACAAAGTATATTATTATAAATAAATTAAGATTATTAATTTATTTTAACCGATTAAAACCCACATTGAACCATAACCTAACAAAATTTAAAATGAAACTAATCTACCACCTCACCCAACGCATCAATCCATGCATGCAATTTGAATGCCACACAGTGGGGGGGGGAAGACAATCATGATCCTTCAGTTTTAAAACAGATTTCTTTGAGTTAAATTAAAACTCCCAATTTGTAGTAACCCACTCCAACCGTCGCCCCACCTTAAACTCATGCAAACTGAGGGAATCTACCATGTCGACTGCCATTTAGGAGAATATAGCATTAAATAAATGTGTTTTATTTTCTATATACTTAGTTATAAATTTATGAAGTACATTTAATCTAGTCTGTAAAGTCACATGTGTAAACCTAGATTTGCGATAATATTGATTTAGATACTTGAAATTTCCATAAAGATATCTAAGTTATCATAAAACAATTTTCCGAGCAAACCCATACTTTGATTATTGTTGAGCTTTGATGATGATATTGATCATCATTAAGATTAATATGAAAATAAATATCCTTCATTCTAGGGTTGAACCCTCATTTCAAACATATAAAGAATTTATTTAAATTCAAGTTCAATAAACTCCTTGTGTATAAGTTATTGTTTTTAGAAAAGTTTACCTAAATAGACTAAAGATATAATTATCCAGAATAAACATGGTTGAAAATCGACATGATGACTAAACTATTAGATTATGTTTCTACTTTCCTATTAAAGATTTTGCTTTTGAAATATAGTGCATTAATTTATTTCAAGTATTCTTTACTTTTCAAAACTCAAACTTAGATCAAGAATTTAAGGTTAAATAAAACTACATAACGTTCGGTACAAGTAGTGCCTATGGCTCACGTTTATGGGTAATATTGTCGTGCTTGAGCTATTGCATTCATAGCCTAACACAGTTACAATAATGACGGCTGCGCATCATTCTTATAAATCATCGAAGAGAAATAAAGATCATGTCGTGTCATTAAGACCAAGGGGTAGGATAATCCCTCTTGGTCAACAACACTAATCAAGATAAGAAAATGACTTCGACTACCTTAGACAATTCTGACTTATGTACTTATGAAACAGAATGGAGAAAGTACATTTCTTACTCAAAACTCGGTACCACCAAAAAGGAGCAATGAAAATCAAAATTGAAAATGTTAAACCAGTTATTATCAAGAAACCACCAACCATATGGCTTTCAAATAATGAAACTTTTGCAACAACAATTATAAGGATTAGGTTGATTAAAGCAAAGATCAAAAACATTGTTGATGTAAATAAAAATTAGAAAGGGGATGTAGCTTGCAAATGTTTATTTCTATTTCTTGCTAAGATTTAGAGCTAGTTTAATTATACAAGTATTCAGTCACTTTAACTAATACTTTTACGCTCCTATTTAGGTAGCAATCACAGAGAAAATGTCTGGGGAACTGGGCCCTAACAAGGGCTGCATACCCAGATTCATAGTTTACATGAAACTTAGAATAGAAAATAGAACTACATGCATACTACACCTCGATCCTGTTCGGAAGCAGGTATGTAAATAGTCTGGAAAGTAAAGGATGATTCTAGTACGCAGGTGAATAGGATGGGGTTTTGGGGTTATACACTAAAAAATATTATAGTTAATTAAAAGAGTAAGACCACAATAATAAGACCTTAGTTTAGATAAACAAAGCAAAGATAAGAATTCTATGTTATACTCAGAAGGATCCCAATTAAATCATCATAGTTCTTGAGGCTTTAGGCCATATTTTGAAGCAGAATGTGACTTTTTGTTATATGTTTTATACATACTACTGTCACGATGACCTCGGTGTTTATCTAGTAGAGATGAGCGATGAACAGTGAGCGACTCAGGATTCGATTGATCCTGATGAGTCAAGTCTTTGGCCAGAGCATAAACTACTCATGTGTAGATGCTTAACCCATTTAGTTAGATGCTTACCCGTTTGGCAAAGGAATGCCTAACCCGTATGGTTAGATGCTTTCCCGTTTGGCAAAGAAATGCATAATCCATATGGTTAGATGCTTGTCTGTTTGACAAAGGATATCTAACAAGATAAAGTAGACCCGAGCTATATTCATAGATAAACATTAATTAAACAACAAAAAAAACTATATTTTAGGGTAGGATCTATGGTCTCTACATCGATTATGTTTCACTCCCCTCCACATGTAGCAAACAATAATAGCCAGGAAGTGTTGATATGGATTTTTATGATCCTCCAGGGGATGTGGCGACAGGAAAAAAGGGGAGGCTACAAGTGAACTAGTAAAGGAACACAAACGTGTTTCTACTTGTGGTCCTTTGGAAGTCCCCAAATCATTTGTAGTTATTGTCATAGATCTGTTAAGTAACAAAAGCTACCCCTAAAACATGTTCCTCTTAACCCCTTGGCTTCTTTTGATGTGGAAGTGATGGAGGAAATATTTTATTTTTCAAGATCTATTATCCTCTTGGGGTGTTATCTATGGCTTCAACAACCTCTAACCAACCCTCCCTAAACTCCATGCATGGACCTTAGAGCATTGGTAGCCCCTTACAATAGGTAAGCTATAAATAAATCTCAATGCCAAGGGTTTTTTGTTGTTGTTGTTGTTGTTGTTGTTGTTGTTGTTGTGTTTGATCTCTTACAAGACAAGGAGAAGATTCAAGATCATATATGGTTTTGGGATCAACACATTTTCTCATGAAACCCAACTTTCTAAGATTTAACCCTATTACCAATTCCTTCACAGTCAGACCTATCTAGATTTGTCTCCCTTACCTTCCCTTTCACCTATGGGGTAAAGCTAACTTAAGGTCCATTGACAATGCCCTAGGTGAACTTTTACACATTGATCATGTTAATACCTTAGCTTCCCACACTCATTCTAGAATCCTAGTTAACATGGATACCTCAAAATATCTATCGGCTAATGTTACCCTAAATTTGAATTATGGCATTCCAACTCAACCCATTGACTATGAGGGCTTGCCTTTTTAGTGTCGTAGATGTTTTGAAAGAGGTCATTTGACCTCGTCTTGCAATAGCTCTAAAATAAATAAGGATTTAACTTGGTGTAACGATGATGTTCCTCACCTTCTTACTGTGAATGGACAAGATTTTGAGAGGGATGTTTCAGATTTCACTTCAAAAGTTTTTGATTCAAGGGCAAAACTAAAGGTTGTAATAGCTACGGAAGAATCTGGGAGGGTGGTTTCAGAATCGACTATGAAAGCTTCTGAATGAAACATTTACAGTGAGGTGACACTAGAAATTCAAATATTGGACCCAAAGGTGGAATCAAAGTCAATAGTTGAACTTTTTTATCCCTTTAATTCAATTAAAATCTCTATACCCTTCTCCCCACAAATGGCAAAAGACAAGGGGGAAAGGACCAAAGTGAAAAAGAAGAAGAAAGATAGAACAGTAAGGGTTCATAAATCTTCTAGCATGCCTCTTCAATCAAGAGGGTCGTAGCACTATTGGGCAAGTGTTTCACAAAGATTAAACAAAAGTTTCATGGGGTAGATGTTTCACTGAAGACTCCCTGCTACTAGTGTCACTGGTAGGGGTGTTCTACAACTTGTTTGTGGAAGGTTTATTATTGTTGGTAGTCTATGGGAGAGGTGTCTGGTTTTAGTTTCGTTCCATGATGGGCGAAGGTAGAGGCAGCTTGTATATGCTTAAACATTTTATCATTTTCTCCATTTTATTTGGGTTATAGGATCCCTCAAAACCTGTTATTTTACCAAATTAAATAAAAAGAATACAATACCTACTTGATGAAGGTGAAAAATATATACACTACATACCTTACAAAGGTGAAAAATATAGTAATCTTCATCAAAAGTTAAATGTGTTTACATTTATGGATTCATCACGAAAAGTTATATATTTAAAAAAAAATGACACATGATTTAGATTTTGTACGCAAAAGATATGGCCTTCAAAAGGTAAAGGATTTTTTTATAGTGATGAATCTATTGATTTTCTATAAGCGGTAATTTAATAATAGCCAAGGTAGTTTTTCAACCCTTAAGGGTGGTTTTGTAACCTCTAAGGTGGTTTTGTAACCCTTAGGGGTAGTTTCGTAACTAGTGCTCTGTATTAAGCAATATTTTTTTCCACATCATATGAAGAGTCTGAGTAAGAATATGAATTGATTGATATTCCCATTCTAAGCATTTTCAAAGATTGATTCTTTGAAGGGACATATACAATAATGCACAAGAATTATCGTGACAGAAGAAAATAGGACTGATGATCATGTAACCATGATCTATGGGAGTGTATGAGTGAATTGCATGAGAGATGAAAAATGATTATTGAGTTGTATGATTTTAATTATTCTATGTTGCTTGTAATTATTCCATCATAGTATTGAGAATAGGAAATGAAATACAAAGGAGTTGTATGATGTATGGGCACTTTGTATTGACATATTTCAGTGAAGGGAAGAAAGAAGAAGATATGCAATTTCCACTTCTAGCAAATTTTCCCAAAATTGGGGGTTTCAAGTTAAAATCCTTCATGTTATGAGTTGTTTCCATTTCTTTCTAGTTTTGTATAGAATGTAATCACTGTGTTATTTATAATGCATATCTAACACAACGTAAACATGTTGTGATTTGAGTAATTCAAGAAGTTGCAATCTAGATAAGAATATATCCACATTTAATTCCCATCAAGGCATAATCATTATGAAATTATAGATCACTACTAGTGTGAATGACATGGTTGGATTCTATGGATGTGAAACATGGACCCTTTATATTTGGTGGTGTCTAGCCTTAGTCTATCATGGGGCGAAAAGTTAAAATGTGCCCTCCAAAAGATTTTTTTTAACTAAACTTGTCAAAAACGTCACACTTAGAATTTTTCGTATACACATTGCTACCAAATACTTCACTTCTATGTTATAACTCATAATAATCATCCAAAATGTGGACTTTTACGTATAAAATTTAGGCTCTAATTACCATTTTTTTGTCCAAATCACAAAAACGTTGCAAGAAAATGTCATGATTTTGTCCAAATGTAGTATTAAATTCATATTAATAATGCATTTCATAAGATTATCTTGGGCTCTGATATTTTTTAGGGGAGCTTGAGAGAGTGGGAAATCATCATCCTTATGATTTCATGTTGTACTCATAATGTTAAGTAAAATTAGAGCCTTAATCATTGGTTTCATGGGTAGGGAACAATTTTAGAGGAGATAAAATACACTTTAGACGTAAGTAGAATCTTCCAAAATATCTATGGAGGATTGTAAAATTTCTTAATTTATATTGAGGGAATGTTAAGAACAACCACCTTCTAAGGAAAGTTATTGCTATGATATACTTGGGCGACTTATTCATGATAGGCTTTGAATTCCATTTAATAAGCTTATTCCCCAGAATTAAAAATGTCAATGGCATTTGGTTTCAGTGATATGAAACTTTCTATTGACCATACATTATCCAAACTTGGCCTTTCTACAAGGAAGTGCCTGTTCTACACCACTCTTGAAACTATTAATCATTTACCCATATTGTCGTTCCTCATCTTAATTATGGTCCTCTCTTCTCTGCTCACTCATTTATTTCCCACTAATTTCAATTAAATAACTGCCTTCCTTAGTCTTCTTCCTCCTCCCTTTATTAGTCATTTGGACCAATAATCAGCGAGTCATTCTCTTCTTAATCTAGAAAAATCGATGCAACTATTGTACTCTAGAAATGAAACTACTTTTAACTATTCAACAAACTTATATTAAAATATCAAAATACAAACACAAGATTGTTTTCACAATTAAACATATCAAAATACAAACCCAAAACAATATTATTCTTATTGTTAAAATACCAACTCTTTAATTTCTGTCTTATTTTAATTTTACTCCAACCTGTTTCTGGTTACCGGCACCATTCGATGGGTTTTCTCCATTCTCTTCAACTCTTGTACTTCGATGTTTTCAGTTTTTTAATTTACCAGACATCTTCCCAACAATAAAATAAAATAAATCCCACTCCGAATGCCATCCACTGCGTATTTCAGTCGCACTCTCACGCTCACTCTCAGAGCTTTATGTAAAGAATGTTGGCTGCCAGTTTAATTCTCATTTTAACTTTTTAGCCAATGCCATCCACTCAGCATCTCAATGTCAATCTGACTCTCACAGCATTATGTAGAGAATGTCGATTGAAAGAGGCGCTACACATTCTGCTTACCACACACAACCCTCCTCTTCACTCTTCTACATACTTTCTGCTATTGGACGCCTGCATTTCCAACAAAGCCCTTTCTGAGGGTAAGCAAATCCACTCCCACATCAATCACAGTCAATTTCAGTTTGCCCCACACACACTTTTACAAAACACCCTTATACGCATGTATGGCCAGAGCGGATGTTTGATCGATGCACGCCAAGTGTTTGACGAAATGACTGAACGAGACCTCTTCTCATGGAATATCACAATTGCAGCTTATAGAAGACATGGATATCCTCACGAGGCATTGACAGTGTTTCACCAAATGCAACGATCAGGTGTCCGACCTGATCAGTTCACTTTTGCCAGCATACTCCCAGCCTGTGCCAAAATAAGAGCTTTGGAACAGGGCATGGATATCCATCAAAGCATAATCACAAGCGGTTTTATGTCAGATGATGTAGTTGCAAGTGCCCTCCTAGACATGTATGTAAAATGCGGAAGCATACACAAGGCACGTGAATTGTTTGACAAAATATCACAAAGAGATGTTGTTTCATGGAATGCAATGATTGCCGGATATGTACAAAATGGTGTTCTTGATGAGGCTTTAAAGCTTTTTAAAGAAATGCCTCGAAGAAATGTTGTATCATGGAATGCAATGATTGCAGGATATGCACAAAATGGGGTTTTTGACGAGGCTTTAAGACTTTTTAAAGAAATGCCTCAAAGAAATGTGGTCTCATGGACTGCAATGATTTCAGGGTATGCAAAAAATGGATTTGTTGAAAGAGCCTTCGAAACTTTTAAACAAATGCAATTGGCAGGTATCAAGCCAAATTCTACATCCTTTGCCAGCATCCTCCCAGCTTGTGCCAAAATGGGAGCTGTAAAACAAGGTATGGACCTTCATCAAAGCATAATTGAATATGGATTTTTGTCAGATGTCACAGTTGTAAATGCCCTGATAGACATGTATGCAAAATGTGGAATCATACACAAGGCACGTGATATGTTTGACAAAATGGCTCAAAGAAATGTGGTAGCATGGAATGCAATGATTGTGGGATATGCACAAAATGGTGTTCTTGATGAGGCTTTAAAGCTTTTTAAAGAAATGCCTCAAAGAAATGTGGTCTCATGGAATGCAATGATTGCAGGATATGCACAAAATGGGTTTGCTGAAAGGGCCTTGGAATTTTTTAAGCAAATGCAATTGGCAGGTGTAAAGCCAGTCTTCACAACCTTTGTGAGCATCCTCCCAGCCTGTGCCAAAGTGGGAGCTTTGGAACAGGGTATGAATATCCATCAAAGCATAGTCGAATTTGGATTTTTTTCGGATGTCATAGCTGCGAATGCCCTGATAGACATGTATGCAAAATGTGGAAGCACATACAAGGCACGTGAACTGTTTGACAAAATGGCTCAAAGAGATGTGGTATCATGGAATGCAATGATTGCAGGATATGCACAAAATGGATTTGTTGAAAAGGCTGTGGAAACTTTTAAACAAATGAAATTGTCAGGTGTAAAGCCAGACTCCACAACCTTTGCCAGTGTCCTCCCAGCCTGTGCCAAAATGGGAGTTTTAGAACAGGGTATGGATATCCATCAAAACATTATTGAAAGAGGATGTTTGTCAGATGTTGTAGTTGCAAGTGCCTTGGTAGACATGTATGCAAAATGTGGAATCATACACAAGGCATTTGAAGTGTTCAACAAAATGCCTGAAAGAAATTTGATCTCATGGAATGCGATGATTGCAGGGTATGCACAAAATGGATTTTGCAAGGATGCTCTCAAACTCTTTGAAGTAATGAAGCACTATGGAACATACCCTGACCATATAAGCTTTGCTTGTGTTTTATTAGCATGCAGCCATGCAGGTTTAGTGGATGAGGGCTGTAGATACTTCAATGTTATGAATGACTCTAATTACATTATGCCTACAATTGATCACTATGTGTGCATGATTGACCTTCTGGGTCGTGCTGGCTATCTTGAGGAAACTCTAAACTATATCATCAAAATGCCAATTAAACCTGTGGTGGTTGTGTGGAAGTGTTTGCTTGGTGCCTCTAGAGCACATAAGAATATAGGGTTGGGAGTGTTCACAGCAACTCTTCTTTTTGACCTGGATCCTCAAAACACTGCGACTTATGTTCTTCTGTCAAACATCTATGCAGAAGTGGGTAGGTGGGGTGAGGTTCAAATGGTAAGGAGATTGATGAAAGATAGAGGAATTAATAAGATGCCTGGATGTAGTTGGATTGAAGGGCATAAAATGGTACATGCCTTTTGTGTAGGAGACAGATCACACCCACAAACACACGAGATCTATGCAAAGTTGGAGAAATTGTCTTGGGAGATGAAGGCAGCAGGGTATTTTATAGATTCAAAACTTGTACTGAATGATGTGGAGGAGGAGGAAAAAGAAATATTTCTCTGCCACCATAGCGAGAAGTTGGCAATTGCATTTGGATTGTTAAACACTCCACCTGGGACAACTATTAGAGTCGTCAAGAACCTTAGAATATGCGTTGACTGCCACACTGCAACCAAACTTATCTCCAAGATTGTTGCAAGACAAATTGTTGTGAGAGATGCAAACCGGTTCCACCATTTCAATCAAGGACAATGTTCTTGCGGAGATTATTGGTAATGCTAAGCGAAGCAATCTGTAAACATAGGCTTATACTGTAACAAAGTGCAGTGTCAGACCTGCAGCAATGAAGAAGGGACCAGGGTTTATTCCCAGTGTTTGGAGATCAGGGCCATGCTGTTGATTTAATAAAATCAGATGTATAGTATGCAATGTGCATCGCTACCTGTATATACTGTTGGAGTATTCGTTAATGACCTGTTATAAAATACAACGGAGGGATCATGACATTGGACTGTTTTCAGGAAACCTGCACATATCTGGACTGATGATATGGAGGAGGAGGGGGAGAGTTAAAAAAATAAAGAAAAGAGAAAAAAAAAAACAATCTTAAAGAAATGGAAAGGAGTGTTGCCAAAAGAAAATGTGAGAGCAGGGCTCACAATCAATCCAATGCTTGGAGATGATGGGAAGAACATTTCTTAATAGTTCTTTACACCAGCATCTGTTATTTTATTTTAAATTGTGCCTATTTCTGGTTTGCGATTTGGGGTTGAATTATACAACGGATTATATATGCAAATTTATATATATTCATGTGGCTTTTCTTTCATTTATGCTTAGAGATTTCTAATACTACTTCACATCCCTTTTCTTTCCAAGAAAACAAAAATATTTGTGAAGTCAATTTTTTTAAATAAATTAATATGATATAAGTTTTTTTGGTGTTTAGTTCGATAAAAATTATTAGAATTTATAGTTGGAAGTAAAATTACAATTTATATTGTATTGTAATTGGCATACATGGAAGACCCCTGAAAAACTTGTAAATTTACATACATGGATAATATCTGAAAAATTAGTATAATGATATTTATAGATTGATGTTAGATATGAGAATTTTTTTTTTTTTATAAAAGTAAAATCACAATTTATATTACATTATAATATTATGTATATGGTATTAAATATTTGGTATAATGAGGTTTACAAATTAATATTAGTGAGGAGATAGCAAAAAAAGCTATAGACCTCTCTCATAAACTTAATTAGGTTATAGAAAACAAAGGAAACGCATGGTTTGTAATTAGGATAGATTGAATCACCATAGTTTTGAAATACGAGAAATTGAGGATGTGAGAACCGCAAACTTTTGAGGAACGTGATGGGAAATGTCCATACAAGTGAGAGAGAACTTGAGACTATATGTCATATTGTATACTTTCTTTATATACTGCAGACCTAACAAATGGTAGTAAGATTACATTCCACACGACAAGATAAAAATTGGAGACATTTTTAATTAGGTGCATACCTAATATATACTAGTGGAGATCAAATTTTGCATGACCGAAGTGAAATTTGTTTACAAACCTCAACCACAACCATATTAAGCTTGTTGATTCTCTTTTACACATTTTAAGGCAAAATTTTATAGTAAAAGATTCAATTCACAATATTCAAAGACTTATGAGTCACATGGCTAATATTTTTTATTTAGCCAATTTTAAAAATGTCTGGATGATATCATAAGTATGTATCACAGATAAACTACTTTTTATTAAAAAATTAAGGGAAAGAAACCTTAATTTTTTTTAATCTCATGGAAATGCTTTTGATAACTTTGTGTTTAGAAGGAAACATGAAATTCTAAGTTAATATAATCTTCTATATCGAATGTTGAGTGAATTCAAGGTTAAAAATTTTAAAAAGGAAATTTCTTTCAAGCATCTTCCATTTTTTTTAAGCTTCAAATCATTCCATGACAAATGCTAAATATCACACCTTCAGTCCCAAGGTAAGTCTAGAAAAATTATAAAATTTTTTTTACATATGTTTGCTCACTTTTTAATGGAAATAACTTCATTATCATCAATAATAAAAATAATTACAAGATAATTGCAAACCATAGATACATTTAAAAAATGGCTAATAGGGTAGCTTGGCACTTTAAATTATAAGTCATATTTATCATAGTAAAGGTTTTCTACTAATAAGAAAAATAATTAAATTTTAAGTTTATAAAATATGTCAATAGTTAACTTATAAAAAATGCTACTATCTCAAATATTTAGAAAAGTCTACCAAAGCTTCACACAACAAATCGCATAAAGTATGAGAAATATAAACATCATAAAATTTAATTATTTGTTGTAGAAGCTCAAAATGGGGTGTTGTGGTTATCTGAATCCATTGTTCCACATCCAATAGGAAGATGAGCACTATTTAGGGGATGATCTCATTGATCTTTGAATAAACAGCTCCACACTTCCCCTTCCTCCCCCCCGCCCCCCAAAATCTCATGCCGAGCAACCTACTATGAAGCTCTAATAATGGAAATGGGTAGCTAGAATTGATGAACTTCCTTATACACCAAATTAATTTTCTTATTAGAGTGGTGGGGACTCTTTCTAGGGAAAACAACCTACATGATGATGGCAGCTCCCAACCCTATTGTGATTTCCTTTGCTACAAGAAACAAGAACATCAAAGGATACCTCAGTCATAGTATATGGCCCTAACCCTAATAGTCTAAGAGGTCTTGAGGATATAAAAGGGTTTAAATACCAAGACCACTATGGATGCTTGATTTTGAATTTGTGAACAATCATTTGAAATAATATACTCTCTCTCAATTCAAAAAATTATAATATTTAAAATATTAGTAAAATGATATATTTATGCTCACCAGTACTCAAGATAAATTTTTTATTTTGATATATTTGCTATCAAAATTATATTTCTGATTTAAATTCTTCATGTCGACAATGGATGTAGAAAGAATTTTTAGGGGAAATGCCCTACATCTGCATGTATCTTCAACTATGCCCCTTTGTACTTTCGTAATCTCACGTGGAATTCTTTGCTCTTGTATTGGACCTTTTGTGATGATTGATGATGATGGATGCTCTATTTTCGATTGTGGCCTAGATGACTGACAATGGTTTTCACAAGGCCTTGCACCAACATTATTTTAGGGACCTTGATGCAATCATGGTTAGCAGTCTCGATGAATAGATGTCTCATACTGTGCATTTCACAAACATATAATGCAACAGGAAAAAAAGAGATACCTAAAATAATTGCATTCTCTTATTGTCATTTTTCTCAATTCTTTTGGATTCACAAGGGTTCGTCGGTGCGACCATGTTTCAACAAGGTTTTATGGTACTACGATCTTGGTTTCTCTATTTTGACGGATGCAGTACTTAATGATAGGGGTTGGATCAGGGGTTTATTTTATGATGGCACATCTTACGTTTTTTAGTGCCTATTGTGTTTTGTGGATGACACTCTACGTTGGCCCATTTAGTAGTGTTGGTCTATGGCTGTGCTTTCCTATGGTGACATCAACTAGGGTTTTGTGGTGTTGTGTTTCAAAGGTTTAATGACCTTTGATGGAAATTGGTTTTGCTTTCCACTGGTGTTTCACTTGTTGCTACTAATCTAGGGTTTGTCCTTAGGGTTTTGGTGAGGTTTTCCCTAACCATCACAATGATTTTTAGGGCATGTAATTTTTCTTTCACTCGCTTGGCTTTGCCTGACTAGCAAGGGAGTCGTGAGCATTATGGTTTGTTTTGAGTTAGTGTTTTCCTCTAACAAGGAGTCTGAGTTGTGAATATCAACCAATTGCCTTACTATGTAACCTCGTGTATTTTAATATTTTTATTAATAATAAGTCCCTTTGAGACATTCCAATAATATAATTTATTAATCCATGGACTATACAGATATCATTTTAAAAGTTATGTATTGTAATAACACTAGAAATTTGTTATGGGAGTACTTTCTAATTAATAGAATAATAAATAAATTTTAGAATGATTATAATTATTATATTTATATAAATGAAATATCCTAGAAATACAATCCATAGGCTCTAACAAAATAATTATGAAAATGTCACTAATTCCCATGCTCAACCCTCTGCTCCCTTGCTCCCTGCCTCCTCCCGCATCTACCTATATATTACTCTTTAGAAACTCAAATAACAAGAGAGCAATGAACATTACTCTAAGATGCTCTAAATATTCAACAATTCTCTTCACTTTTGATTATAACAAAATTACCCTAAAATATGATGTTACCTAGTAAAAATGTAATGTCCCCACTTTAGCGGCTGACCAAGTGTGTGTGCGCGTTAGCCTAGTTCTACATGGTCCCGCAGGCTAATGAAGGGTTTAAAGAAATCCTAGATTTGTTTGGCCTAGTCATTTCCAGTTTGGGCCAAAACAGAGTTGACTTACTCAGTTTCAGGCATACTTACTAATTGTAGTAAGATAGCATGACACAGCGGATGCCAGTTTTGATGATTGGTTTTGATACTCCTCAATGAGGGCTTTTCGGTGAACTATCACTTGCACTATTCGGAGTCCGATTGCTATTATATTTTAATGCCTGAAGTGTTATAATAGTAACATTTAACTTAATTGCAAGATATTAAAGTGTTACTTTAAATATTTATTTTATGGGGATGGTACCCAAGGGAGACATAAGTAATATTTTAATATATAAACTGTTGCACATATTTTATCCCACATTGCTCAAGAGAGTTGAGTCTCCCCTTGGAGAAAGAATAAAAGGAAGTGTTTGTGGCTTCATTAGGCATGTTGGATAAGAAGAAAAAATTGATGCACTTGCAGTTTTCAGGTTATTTTGAGAATTTGGGAATGTCCTTCCCAACTTTAGCACTCTAGACATCAATCCTTGGGATTGGTCTTTGGAGTCTGTGCTTTCAGCCTTATACAGCCGCGCCACTGTAGCAGCCACACCACTGTAGCAATCGTGCCACTGTAGCAGCCGTGCCACTCTAGCAGTCGCACCACTGTAGTAGCCACATCACTGTAGCAGTCACGTCACTATAGCAGCCCATACCTGTAGCATCTCGTAGCAGCCGTTATTTGCAGTAAGAGTCAGGAGAAACAAGCCTGCAGAGTTCGTAGAAACTAGCCTGCAAAGTCCGTAGAAGCAAGCCTGCATAGTCCATAGAAGCATTCATGTAGAGTCCATAGAAACAAGCCTGCAGGGTCTATAGAAACAAGCCTCCAGAGTCCATAAAAACCAGCCTGCAGAGTCCGTAGAAGCAACCCTACAAAGTCTGTAGAAGCATGCCTGCAGAGTCCGTAGAAACAAGCCTGCAGAGTCCGTAGAACAAGCCTGTAGAGTCTGTAGAAACCAACCTGCAGAGTCCGTAGAAACCAGCTTCCAAAGTCTGTAGTTCTGCTGGACAGAGAACAAAATGATCGCACCTTCGATATTCGCTGGGGATATTCACTTGAAACAATGTTCATTCCATTACTAGAGTATTTAGTGAGTTATCACATGGTCGACATTATACTTGCTTACTCATTTTGCAATCAATATAAATATAGTGTGTTGGTTATTTCAGCTATGTGTGCCTATGTTTTCAATTCTATATTTATGTTACATGCATAAGACCTTGCAAAACAAAAAATAATAATACAAGAAAACTGTTCCAGAGTCATAAGGGGTTTCAGCTGGGTTAGTTTTGGGCGTAACAGGGGTGCCCATTATAGTGGTATCAAAGCCTATTTCCTTGCCACCCTGTGTTGGTTTGCAAAAGAAGATTTTTAGAAGTTATTGCACCAAATCCTCAGTTAGAAGAATATTTTGGAACTGAAATTGCATAAGTAGACATCATAAACAACATTCCAAGAAGCTAAAGACTCAGAAATATAGAGACTTACAGCAGCATGCAAAGAATTTGATGAATAAAAAAAATAGAAATTGAAGGCAGATCAATTCAGGATATTACAGTAAATAAAATAAAGACAATGGCAGATTTGAAAAGTGTCCTTTTCTCAAAAGAATTCAACGATACTTTTAGTGGTGATCAGTTAAGGGATTTACAAAAAGAAAGGGAAGTAGGGAATCGGCTTTATGTAATTGGATTACAATTGAAGTCCACAGAATTTCCTGATGATGTTCTCTCTAAGTTGGGGGAATTAGACACATATTTGTCCAAAGTAGACCAGTCAGATTGGAGGCTTCTGAACTAGGCCTTGAAGCCCTCAATGCTCGTTTTAGCTCAGCGCAGGTTTGTGGAACATCCTTATGAAGAGGTGAGACTTGCAGTTGCTTCTTGTCACAGTGAGATCATAAGGATAACAGCACATGTATCACCCTATAATGATGACATACTAAAAAGGGTTCTATAGCTGATTGTGGAGAGCTTACATGGGTTACATTATGTCGAAGCCCCTACTTTTGGTAAGAAGGCTAAGATTTTAGAAAACATGGCAAGAACCAGATCATTTATCATTTTGTTGGATCTCAGATGTGATAAATTGATTCTTCGAATGTTTCAATGCTTCTTAACTAAAATTAGGAAGCATCATCCAGACAATGTGAGGGCTTGTATGCAAAATATTATGTCCTTAATCTTAGATGAGGATGATGATATCTACAAGCAATTGCAATCAGACTTGTTGGCCATTTGGAGGAAGAAGCAGTGTGTTTCCGCCACGGCCCATGCATTCTCAAAAGGTTTGGTCGAAGAGAAAATTGGGAGGTTCAAGAAACATATGACAGTTGCAGAGCTAATCTCTTTGGGTATAAAGGTCCCAGGATCACCCAAAAAGTGCAAGAACCAAATAAGGAAAGAGCAGATTTGTTTCACTTGTCAGGAACACTAGTCATTTGATCACACATGTGGAGTTAATAAGGGAAAAGAACCATTGCAGC
Source organism: Torreya grandis (assembly GCA_037957365.1). Taxonomy (NCBI): domain Eukaryota; kingdom Viridiplantae; phylum Streptophyta; class Pinopsida; order Cupressales; family Taxaceae; genus Torreya; species Torreya grandis. The sequence goes on from JARHVA010000077.1 coordinate 4,907,238, forward strand.
CAAGTAGTGTTGAAAACATGCCAACAAATGAGGTTATAAAGTTTGAAGAGGATGGCTTAACTCAATAAGGGAGTATGCTTGAGTCTAAGAATGTCTCTAATGAATTGCCAGAATCTTCATATGATAAAGAGTTGTGTGGAAATGAGGACATGGCAGTAGCCTTAGCCCTGCATCTAGATCATTCCTACAGAGATTATGAGGCATCTACAAGAGGGTGCATGAGTCTCTTTGTGGGTGATGTAGAGATTATGATTGAAAATCCATACGAAGGTATGATTTCTAATGGTGTTCCTTTGGTTGATCACAAAGTGGAAGATAATGCAAACCTAGATCAACCCTTTAGAGATATTCAAACATAGCTTCCCTTGATGCAGATCAGGTGGTTGACATGGATAATGATGGTGTGGATTCTCGGAATGATCACAATGCATCTTTTAGTGAGATAGTTGATTCCTATGATGACACAATTCCTACACATGAAGAAAAATCAGAAATAAAAAATTGGTATGGGAAGATAAAGATAGGGAGATCATGGATCTTTGTCTTCAGTTGAGTATGTTTCATCATTCCATGCATAATTCAGCAAATCGGTCCTCTATAGCAGTCCCTTCCATGATACAAAATGACAAAGCAAAGGGCACAAAGGTTGAACAAGTTTATGGAAGAGCTTCACAAGGACATACCTTGTAGCCTTGTGACATCAATTGAAGAAGAATTACTTGACACACTACCACCTCTAACCACATGGGAAGGACGTGAGACAAGTTTAGAATTGGTGATGTTTGATGGTTTTAGCGGAAGCAAAGAAGAAGATCCCAAAAATCTGATTTGGGCCAGCATTAGCCTACATCCTCCTTCTCTTGATATTGTGGCACTTACACTTGAGAATATTGATGAAGACAATGTTTCAAGCGTTGGCCAAGAAATTTTCAATGATGATACGGTAATAGGGGTCAAAAACATGGCTCAAGCACATAACAATAATTCTAATTTGAATGACAGCAGTTATGTTTTTGTTTTTCAACAGGAGGTAATGACTTGGTTGCATGGGAAGGATAGCATTATGGAATCTACCTATGATGGCAACCAAATTGTGTGTGATAACTATGGGGAATATAGGGTGGACTCAAGCCACCGTGGTATGGAAATTCCTCATCATTCCAGGGAAGATCACATAGGCAAGGACATAAAGGTTGAAACCAGTCCTAAATTTCAGTTTGAGAACAGTAGTGATATATTTCACCCTTTTCATAATGTTGAAACTAACAATCATGAAGAAAGTAAGGGTACAGTTTCACCTACTGATGGACTACAAGAGGTAAGTATGGTACATGGTAATTTTGATGGTGTTTCTTGTCATAGGACTGAGTCTATACATTTTGATACAGCTGATATAGAATATACCCAAGTTTTGATTGAAAAATGGTTGGAAAGAGATAAACAAGCTAAGATTGTGGTTCAACAAGCCAAGCTTCACTTTCAACATAATCGTGATATTCACCATTCTTCTAATGATGAGAGGCATGAATTGCCTAACCCAAAGTCTCTAGTAGAGATAGTTGATCATTCCCATGATGGTGATAGTGATTGGTTTGATGACATATTTGATATCATCTATGCTTCTAATCAAAGTTATGATAGCGAGGTTTGGTGGCCATTTGTGCTGGTTTATGGGCATATGGGGGTTCATCTTTGCATTGACTGGATGTCTTACATGCACGGATGGTTATGTAAGGGTACTTGGTTGACAAAATTCTTTTTCATCTCTTACAATGGGTTCTACATGTTGGTTTTGGAACCATGATGGAGTAGCAGGCTGGGGCGAGATTGCTTGAGGATAAGCAATTTCAAGGGGGGCGGACTATAATGTCCCCACTTTAGCGGTTGACTAAGTGTGTGTGCTTTAGCCTAGTTCTACATGGTCCCACAGGCTAATGAAGGGTTTAAAGGGATCCTAGAGTGTTTTGGCCTAGTCATTTCCAGTTTGGGCCAAAACAGAGTTGACTTACTCAGTTTTAGGCATACTTACTAATTGTAGTAAGATAGCAAGACACAACAGAGGCCAGTTTTGATGATTGGTTTTGATACTCCTCGACGAGAGATTTTTGGTGAACTATCACTTGTGCTATTCAGAGTCTGATTGATACTATATTTTAATGCCTGAAGTGTTATAAAATTAACATTTAACTTAATTGCAAGATATTAAAGTGTTACTTCAAATATTTACTTTATGGGGATGTTACCCAAGGGAGACATAAGTAATATTTTAATATATAAATTGTTGCACATCTTTTATCCCACATTGCTCAAGAGAGTTGAGTCGCCCCTTGGAGAAAGAATAAAATGAAGTGTTTGTGGCTTCATTAGGCATGTTGGATAAGAAGAAAAAATTGATGCACTTGCAATTTGCAGATTATTTTGGGCATTTGGGAACGTCCTTCCCAACTGTAGCACTCTAGACATCAATCCTTGGGATTGGTCTTTGGAGTCTGTGCTTTCAGCCTCATACAACCACACCACTGTAGTAGCCACACCACTATAGCAATCGTGCACTGTAGCAGCTGTGCCACTGTAGCAATCGCACCACTGTAGTAGCCACATCACTGTAGCAGTCACGTCACTATAGCAGCCCATCACTGTAGCATCTCGTAGCAGCCGCTATCTGCAGTAAGAGTCAGGAGAAACAAGCCTGTGAAGTCCGTAGAAACTAGCCTACAAAGTCTGTAGAAGCAAGCCTGTAGAGTCTGTAGAAGCATGCCTGTAGAGTCCATAGAAACAAGCCTGCAGGGTCTGTAGAAACAAGCCTGTAGAGTCCATAAAAACTAGCCTACAGAGTCCGTAGAAGCAACCCTGCAAATTCTGTAGAAGCATGCCTGCAGAGTCCGTAGAAACAAGCCTACAGAGTCTGTAGAACAAGCCTGTAGAGTCTGTAGAAACCAGCCTGCAAAGTCCATAGAAACCAGCCTGCAAAGTTCGTAGAAACCAGCCTACAGAGTCCATAGAAACCAGCTTGCAGAGTCTGTAGTTCTGCTGAATGGAGAACAAAATGATCGCACCTTCGATATTTGTTGGAGATATTCGCTTGAAACAATGTTCATTCCATTACTGGAGCATTTAGTGAGTTATCACATGGCCGACATTGTACTTGCTTACTCATTTTACAATCAATATAATTATAGTGTGTTGGTTATTTCAGCTATGTGTGCCTATGTTTTCAATTCTATATTTATGTTACATGCATAAGACCTTGCAAAACAAAAAAAAATACAAGCAAACCATTTCGGAGTCATAAGGGGTTTCAGTTGGGTTAGTTTTGGGCGTAACAGGGGTGCCCATTACAAAAAATGACAAGCTTTAGGAAATTCCAATATTTGAATTAAAGGAAACTCAGTATATTGGATCCAAGGAAAACACAACTCATACTACACATAATTTAACATCAAATTTCACTGACTTATTTAAATCGACTAATATCGACTTTTATCTATGTAAAGAGTATCGAATATATCACAAACAAATGGGAATCTAAAATGAAATATAATAAATGTCAAGATCTTTTGGGTATGGATAGCCATCCTCACCTCCTTTCTAAAATATAATCTAGAACATTTTTTGAGAAATAATCTGTGTTGCCAAAAACAAAATCAAATACATCCTCAACGACCTTGTTATAAACATTAGAGTAGTAACCCTATTACTTTGGATTAACAAAATGTTCTCATGTTACTTCTCATTAACAAAATGTTTGCCATGTGAAATTTGTTCCCTCCCATGGTATTTGCTTGGGTAAGTCATTTTATCAAACAAAATTTTCCTCCATTTATAAGCATCTTTATTAATTAGTAATGTGCCAAGTTTTCCTGATATAAGTGTCTCATAGTACTTGGTTTCAAGCCAATGTTTTATGCTTGAAAAAAAATCGTTTGTTTGTTTTATTTCAGAAAAGCCTTTCACACTGTTGTTGTGAGGGGAAAGCTTTCAAAGAAAAATAATGGGAATTTGCATTTTTGTTGATGTTAATCATGTACGTTAATTATGTCAATGAATTTATTGTCAACATTATCTTGTAAAATGAGAGCATTCACAATTTATTGGATCCAATCAAGGATGAAGAGATTTTAAAAAATGATTTGTGTCATATTGTTTGTAACTCTGATGGTCTTTATATTGTCCATTTCATCTCAGAGAATCTTTCTTGGGATGCAACGTGGACAACTATGTTTTCTTCCTTGAAGGAAATTACAGTTTATGGTGTATGAAGCTTCAGTTCAAGTAACTTGTGCATTACATGTCAATTTCAAATAAATCATAATTGTTAGAGCCATCTCAAATATTGCAATTGAAAGGTTCATCTTAATTTCAAGGTCAAGGGTATTTATTCATTTCACTCTTCTGTAAGAAATAGTTACATTTTAATTAAAACATATTTTTTAAATCTGTTCAATCATGAGAAATTTGAACAAGATAACATTTCTTCAGATCACTATGGTCACATGCTAGAAAAGATTGGATTGGAACCAATCCCATTTTTTTATCCATAAAATAGATTTATATTTATAGATAAATTGTTTCTAGCAAAGGTATCTATTCTTATCCATTCAGTATTCGGCTCAATCTTAAAAGATTGGGCCGAGTTCGATTTGATTAAGGGACCAAACAGACGAAGGTCACTTGATTACAAATTAATTATCAATTTTTTTGTCAACTGACGTATCAATTATATCAACCAACTTAAATTCAAACTTGATTTGTTTTTATACTTCACAAGCAGCAGCGAGTTCAGGACTCCATTTAGCTACTTCATTAATCACTTCATTACCTTCATGAGCAAGATCACGTCCTTCATTACGCACTTGTACACAAGATTTTAAAGTGATCCAATTAGCTACTACACAGGTGAATTTCTTTGAGGGTGCCCCAAAGTCACTCCACCAAACTGTAATACATAATCATCCCCAAAGATCTCAATCATAGTAGGTATATGCCAAACATGAATGCCCCCTGAAACTACAGGCAAGACACTTGGCATAGAGACCCAATCTTGAGTGAAATAAATACCACAACTTCGGTCTTTTTCAATAAAATCATCACACAATAGATCAATAAAACCTAAAGTGATATTTCGTTCTCCTTCAAGTTTACCTACTATAGTACCAGAGTGAATATGATCTCCACTAGACATACACAGTGCTTTAGCTAGCACACAAAAGTGCATACCATGATTTTTTTGTCTGTCAATAACTACATGCATTGTGGGGTGAATGTGAAGAATAGGCCGTTGTCTCGGCAATAATGAGCCAACATAGTATTTGTCGTAAAACCTCCAATCAAATAGTCATGCATGATTATAAGAACTCCCAATTCTCTGGGGAATACTACTCTTCTTATCATTTCTTCACATATACCTACAGTGGCATTCAAGTAATGTCCCTTAATTTCACTCGTCTCAGCATGAGCTTTATAAATTGCTTCTACACAAAAATAGAAACGATCTCTCCAACGCATGAATGGTTGGGAATTCACGTTTTCATCATCCTTGGTAGAATCAACTCCCCCCAGAGACAGTTGTAAACCGCTCTACCATAATTCTTGATAGATAGGCCCAATTTTGGTTTGATAGTACATCCCAACTGTTGACCATTTTGGCCCTACAGGCCAAAATCATTCTCCTTCTTCCCCTGCTGATCTGAGCTAGTTCAAATTTGATTTGCACAAGTCTTTTGGCAAAAGGAGGAACCAGTTTAGTGGTTCGAAGTCAAGGTCCAATGACATGATCTTTCCATGAACTTCGAACTTGAACTTTGAACCATTGTTGGATTAGTCGGGTTGGTTCAATCAGTTGGTTCAGTCGAGTTGGTTCAATCAGTCGGTTCAAGCAGTTGGTTCAATCAACCGGTTCAAGCAGTTGGTTCAATCAATAAGTTCAAGTTGCTTGGTTCAAACGGTTTGGTTCAAGTGGTCAGTTAAATGAACGTGACTCCTTGTAGGCCACATTAATGAACCATTGAACTATTGAACTTTGAAAAAGGGTTTAGGCTCAGGGTCAATCAGAAGGTTCAAGAGTCTCTTCCAAAGTCCATAGGACAAGTGCCCTTGCGGAGGGCAGTCAAGCTCAAACTGGATCATCACATCAGGATGCAGAGGGTAGTTCTAGACCCAAAAGTGCCCTTGTGGAAGAATCAAAAGGGTGAGTTTTCCTTCAGAAATGCTAAGGCAAAAGATAAGATAAAGGTTGAATTTCTCTGAGCAAAATGTCTGAAGGAATTCCTTCGAAAAAAATTTCTGAATAAATTCACAAGGCAAAGAACAATATCTTTCGAAAAGATTTTTTGCGGCAAAAAATGCACAAGGGAAATCTCGCGGCAAAAAATGCACAAGGGAAATCCTTCAGACTTTTTGTCCGAAGGAATGTTGCCCAAAGGAAAAACCCGACAGGAAGTGGCAAGCAGGAAAAACACAAAGGAAAGGCTTCCTTCAGGCAAAACGTCTGAAGGAATTCCTTCAAACATTTTGTCCGAAGGATTTGAAAACAAAAAGAGCCCGAAGGACCCCGAAGGGTAGGTGCCCTTGTGAGGGACTCTCGACTGCCAAAAGGAGGACCTATCTCAAGGCCTGAAGGGACACTTTCCCTTCGTAAGGTTTCAAAGACAAAAGACTGAAGGAAAGGAATAGAAAAGTCAAAGGAATTAAAAGCGGTGACGGGCCCGCAAACGTCAAATTGGGCATCATGAACTAGCCATTGGAATCCGAACATCAGATGACGTCCCCAAAGACATCAAATTTAGGACAACAGAATAGCCGTTGGTTTTCAAATGGTGATGGGCATGCGATCGTCAACTTTATGGCAATAAAATAGCTGTTGACCTTTAAATGATTGAGCGCGAACCTGAAGGAAGTCAAAGGCCTTAAGGCCAAAAAGAAGAGACCATCAAGAAGGGAGCCCAAAGAGACAAAGATTGATAGAAGATAGCCTCGAGGGCTTAGATTGCTAGAAAGAGTCAAGAGAGGAAGAGACAAAACCAGGAAAAGACAAAGCTGGGAAAAGACAAAAGTTAAGAATAAACTCAGCAACCTGCTGATGAAAGAGCCCAAGGAGCCAGCAAAGGACTATAAGATAACCCCAAGAGCTCAAATTCTAGGAAAAGACAAAGCCAAGAAGAGAAAAAATTATAAATATGGACAAAACAGCCCAAGTGGCAAAAGGGGAGGCGAGTTATTCCTGCAGTGGAAACAATCTCCGTCAAGTGGTCATCAAGGAGCGCAAACAGTGAACGACGCGACCTATTTTTCTTCACTTTGCATTGATGAGCAGACAAACCATGTGAATGTCTTGAAGGAGTGGTCTTGTTTACAGACAAACAGTGCGGCCCATGATTTCACATATGACGTTTAATATATTTTAAATGCCTAAAGTCCAAACTGGAGCTGACACAACATTCTCTATCAAGCGGCTTCCTCTTCCCAATGTTCTCAGCGCACGTGGGCCACTTGTAAAAGGGTGCCAAAGTCTTTTCCGAAAGGGGCACCTTTTGCCTCCTCTTTCTCTATATATATTATAACTTCTTATTTGAGAAAGGCATCTCTCATATTGTAAGGCGAAGCCCTGCCAATTTTCACCTGGAATCAATAAAATATGCATTTTTTACCTCTATTTTGGTTGGATATATCTTTGAGTGTGTCTGAGTGTTAGCCTTGTGTTCAGTCACTTCTTTCCTAATGCTTTCACAGGCTTGATACCAACACACTTGGTATAGACAAAGCGCCATTCCTACATGTGACAAGAAGAGCTGTATCTAGAGCGTAGAGGCAGAAGAAGGTTACTAGACAATGTGTTTCTCCTACAATGCCTATGGTAAATTCTTTTTCTGTGTGTTTCCATTAAAGCCTCCATGTTAATCTCCCTTCAGTCTGGCCCTTTCATTAGATAAAGTGTATGTATGTATTCTTATGGTTCAAAGTGTGAGTATGAGTAGATCGAACTTGTTTGGTGCATCACCAGCGTAGGTTAGGTTCTATTTTTCAATAATCCTTCTCTCTTTTCAACCCCCCCATTATATATATGTATTAGTGATATTACTGGAATAACTCAGATGCATTAAAGGGAGCTATCTCTTATTTAGAGACTCTTTCTTCAGTTTTGCCAGGCCCACAAGCAAGAGAGGAGTTTCCATTGTGCCGTGTGGAAGAGAGAAGCTCAGTGTTTTCTCAAGGGTGCAATCCACAGCATCAACAATTTTTTGGCACGCCTGGTGGGACCATTTTTAAAACTCAGCAAAGTTTCAGGATTGATGCTAGTCCTATTACAACAAAATCAACCATTTTCTAGCATCTGGCGACTCCACTGTTAAGAACATCAATCTCTGACCAAAGACCAGTCTGACCTCCTATGCCTAAAATCACCACACGATTTGTTGCTAAAGGTGTCCCTTTTGAATTTGTTAAACTACCTTTCAACTCAGCGAGATGACTGAGGTTTGCGAGAACTCATCTTTATTCAACAAATTGTTTTCCAAGACCTGTTATAAGATACACCTACACAAGAAGGCCTCAGTTGAATCTTGTCATAGCTATGGCTTTACCTTTTGTGGCCTTTCATGGTTAAAGTCATTTGAATCTCCTGCATTATGACCTGATTCCAGGGGCAATCCTTAAAAGTGTGCCTCTCTTTAATGGAGAAGGGCCCATTACTGCCATTGAACACATCAGAAATATTGTTAACCTCTGCAACATTCACAATGTCACTGAAAAAAACATTGTGATCAGATTGCTGGCATTGTCTTTCAAGGGCAAGGTTCTAGACTGGTATGGGACTTTGCCCATGAATTCAGTCAATTTTTGGAATGAATTGGGCACCCTCTTAACAAACCAATTTGGGGAGAAGAGCGACCACCTCTCACTTGTAGAGCAGCTAACCACTATGAAAAGAGCTCCACACGAGTTCATGCAAGATTTCAATACTCGATTTCAGAAGACATGGAATAGAATCTCTATTTTGGTAAGGCTGACTCCAAGCTATGCTTTCTTCTATTATTTGAAAGCGTTGAACAATGACATTGCTATCATGATACAATCCATGGGAGGACATGTGTCGCCTACTACCTATGACATAGCTATAGCGACTGAGAATTGCCTAGTGCAAGCTGAGAAGATAGCCCCTAGACCTCATATGCTGCTCTTTCTTGAATTGCGACCTCTAATCCAAACTATTGCACCTACCTTAGCTCTTCTGCCTAGCGTAGAAAAGTTGGCTGCTACTCCGTCCAATGACCTCCATGAAGTAAAAAGCTTTTTGCAAAGCGTAACAAATGAACTAGTGGCTCTAAAAAGGCAGCAAGCTCAGAACAATCGACCAAATCAAGGATATCATCAGTATGGACAATCAAATAGACCCACTTTCTAGAATTACAATCAAAGACAAGGTCAGTTTCAATAGGCCAGACCTTTTCAAGGCTATAATCCAGGCACCCCTTCATCATCCAAGGCCATGGTGCTCGTTCAAAACAATCTGGTACAGGGACAACCAAATTGCTCACCCATGGGATACAGTCAAGATCAGGCTGTTTACACAAATGAAATGTTGGGTCAGTACATGAATGCTGAGGACAATCAGGCAGCTGCCCAATTCCCCAGTTTTGAGATGTCATTACAACATGGCATGGACAACAGGTCGGCTCAGCCTGATTCCACTCTCATGAATCACCTAGAAGGTGAATTTTATACAGTCAATTATGTGGGTAGTACAGATAATCAAGGTGATTGTGTCGCAGCTAACACAAGGTCTAAGAGGAGAGCTATGGAAGAAGCTCAAGCGTCAACACCGCCTTCTTCATCACATGTAAACTAGAAATTTATAAAATTTAGACCATCGATTGCACCCTTAGCTCCTCGGCCTGTGCCTCAGGCTGTAAGTAATTCCAAAAAAAATTTGAAAGAAGGCAACCTCGAGTCAACGTGGTAGACCAAATGAAGAAGCTGCACATGAATATCTCTTTGTGGGATTCATTATCAATACCGGGACAAAAGGACATGCTGCAAAAAGAATTGCACGGGCTGAATGAACAAGATGCCCCAACAAACACCAATAATGTTCTGATGATGAATGGGCAGCCTTCCACATCATGCCAAGTTAAGAAAGAGAAAAAGGTTCCCCTTTTGTACTTGTCCTTGGTCATAGAAAAAAATTTGGTGCACAATTGCATCATTGATAGTGGAGCAAGCACCTCGGTAATGCCCAAATGCATAGCCGATAAACTGGGGCTCAAATATGAAGAGATGACTAAAGGAGTCCTGCAGCTGGATGGAACACCAGCAAAGACAATAGGAGTGGTGAGAGGCTTGAACTTGACGCTCCACTCCTGTCCAACCTTCTCGGTCCCTCATGACGTGGTGGTGGTGGATGTTCATCCTTACTTTGCCATTTGCTTATCTAGAGATTTTATATCCAAAATAGGTGGCTACCTAGCAACAAACTGGTCCTACCTAGTTTTTAGAACCAAATATGGGACCAAAGTCAAGATTGAATGAAACCAATCCACCGAGATCATCTGAAACCGTACTCACTCAAGGAAGCAAATGTCAACTATGCCATTATTGATCAAAAAGAATTCGAAGTGGATCAATCTCCATCCTCTGCCCTTGAAGGAGTTGCTTACCTGCTCTTGGATGAATGGGAAAGTGACAACTTTGAGCATGATCCTTACAAATTCATAGAAGAGGCACACCTTGGGATTTATTACATGCACGAAAAGGGTACTTTCGTACCAAATTTGATGAAAGCAAGCCAAGAGAGCTCATGTTTGTGGTAATTATTCTTTGATGGCTCAAGAAGTAAGTTGGGAGCTGGTGGTGGAGTGGTGTTAGTTTCTCCTTCACAAGAGAAGTACTTTTCAGCCTTCAAGTTCTAATTTTTTTGCACGTGCAATGTTGCGGAGTACGAATCCCTCATCCATGGTTTGGAGTGGGCGAGGAAAAGAGGAATCAAAGAGATGCATGTTTTTGGTGACAGTGAGCTAATTGTGAATCAAGTGAGAGGCCTAAATCTGACAAAAAATTCTTTGCTTAAGTCTTACAAGCACAGGGTATGGGACTTAGTGGAGAGTTTCCTTGCCTTCAACATTACTTCCATTCCAAGGGAGCAGAATAAGCAAGCAGACAGGCTAGCAACAATTGGCACCCAATTTGATGTTTCTAAGGAGATAGGCTGAAATAGTAGTTCACGCCATTTGAAAGTGGTAATCAGGCCCTCCGTACCTGATAACATCACCAACTTGCAGGTGTTTGACAACGATCAGTAGATAACACTCTTCTTGCAAGAGGAAGCTGAGTTTGTTGCTAGAAACCAGGCTAAGCTATAGAGCAATATGGCAGTGAAATTGTTCAACTGAAGAACAATAAACTTTCCAAAGGCTTAGTCACCCTTGAAAGTATCTTCAATGAGGATGACCAGTTAAAAAGTGATAAAGCAAGTATCACCACGAAGAAGGAAAACTATGAGAAGGTTGAAATATTCAAAGATAAGCTGCTTGCACTTGGGAAAGTGTGCACGGACCATGAAAGACAAGCCTTAACCTTGTTGTGCCAGGAGTTTGTTGATGTCTTCGCCTGAGAGTATAGTGATTTGAAGAGTTTTGACCCAAATTTGGCCCAACATACCATTGAGTTAGAGGAAGGTGCCAAGCCGATCAAGTAGAAGCAAAGCCCTATCAACCCAAAGATTGAGCCTCTCATGTGGAAAGAACTCACCAAGTTGATTGAGTCCAAGGTAATATTTCTAATCAAACACTCTTCTTGGCTGGCCAATCTTATTCTTGTCCAAAAAAAGAATGGGGAGATCAGATTATATGTAGATTTCAGAGACCTCAATAGAGTCTCTTTGAAGGACCATTATCCTCTCCCAAGTATGGAATAGATCCTCCAAATGGTGACAGGTAGCGAGCATTTCTACCTTCTGGATGGGTATTCAAGATACAATTAGATTTTGGTGCAAGACTGTGACTAGTACAAGACAACCTTCACTACCAAATGGGGGACGTTTGCTTATAGAAAAATGTCATTTGGACTGTCCAATGCTAGTGCCACTTTTCAGCGAGCTATGGACATGACCTTTCAAGCCCTGATAAATAACATTGTGCTGGTGTATCTTGATGACGTGATAATTTTCTCTAAGGAGGCAGGCCAACACATGAAACACCTCAGACAAATCTTTGAGAGGTGTAGAGAGTTTGGTATCTCTCTCAATCTAAAGAAATGCATGTGCATTGTCCATGAAGGTAAACTCCTTGGCCACGTTGTTTCCAAAGAAGGCTTGACCATTGATCCAGAAAGAGTTCGCTCCATCCTAGAGCTGTCATTGCTTAAACATAAGAAGGGCCTGTAGAGCTTCTTCGACAAAATAAATTTTATCAAAAGATTTATTCCAAATTTTGTGGAGCTAGTCAAGCCATTGACCTCTATGTTGAAGAAAGATGAGAAGTTCGCATGGATAGCGCAAAAGAAGTATAGTTTTGAAGAGATCAAGCAGGCTATCATCCAGGGTCCTCTTACCTTGATCAGTCCTGACTTCACCAAGGATTTCAACCTCTACACCTTCAAAAATGAAGAGGTAATCTCTAACGTGCTTACCCAAGCGAATGGTGATAACTTTGAACAACCACTTGCATTTTTAAGCCAAGGCCTAAAGGGTTTTGAGGTCAGGTATCATATGTGGAGAAGCAAGTCCTTGCAGTCATACAGAGCTTGAAGAAATTCAGACATATGTTGTCCAACAATAGGATTCACCTCATGGTTCCACATCCTAGCATCAAATTTTTTTGACCAATTGTGATTTGAATGAAAAGAGAGCGGGATGGATCACGAAAGTAATGGAGTATGACATGGATGTCAAGATCACCAAGCTAGTGAGAGGAAAAGGCCTATGTGAACACCTTGCTACAGACCTTAAACAACAAAAAGAGGGCAGTTTGCTAATTCATGATGTAGCCACAACAGAAGAACCAACTGTTATGAAGGATTGGACATCAGACTTGAGACGTTTCCTTCTCACTGGTGAGTGCTCGCAGGGCCTTGATAGGACCAAGAAGAGATATTTCAAACTCCAATCTCTCTCTTATGCCTTGATTGATAGAGTGTTATTTAAAAAGGATCTCTTAGGAGTACTTTTAAGGTGCATAGATCTAAATCAGGCCGACATGGTGCTGTCTGAGTTCCATGATGGGCCAGCTGGTGGTCACTTTGCTCCTAAGACTATAGTTGCAAGAATAATGAGAGTTGGTTACTTTTGGCCCACTTTATTTAGAGACACCCATGTCTGGGTATGAAAGTGCCAAAAGTGTGTGCTCTTTGATGGGAAGTAACGACTGACTACCATGCCTTTACGACCTATTCAAGTGGAGCAACCATTCATGCATTGGGGCCTATAATTCATAAGGATGATCAATCCTCCCTCTGGTGCTGGCCACAAATGGGTTTTGACCACCATAAACTACTTCACGAGATGGGTAGAGGCTGTTGCTTTGAAGGAAGCCAACGAAAGCGCAATCCTAGACTTTTATGAAGACATGGTGACAAGATTTGGAGTTCCAACAACCATCATATCAGACAACGCATTGGCCTTCTTGGAGACCAGAACAAGTGAATGGGCATTGAAATACGACATCTATCTCAGTACTTCTTCCAACTACTACCCATAAGGGAATGGGCTGGTTGAATCCACCAACAAAAATTTGATCAAGATTATCAAAAGAACAATGGAGGCGAATCAGAGAACTTGGCATGCCAAGTTGAAAACAACCCTGTGGGTAGATAGGGTCACTCCAAAGAGGGCAATTGGTAATTCATCATACACGCTTGTATATGGAAGGGAAGCTAGGCTTCCTATTTCACTTGAATTTTCAGCTTTGGACCTTGCTCACCAGCTGCAGTTAGAAGAAGGCAATAGCATGGAGGTTAGACTATGTGAGCTGGTGGAACTTCAAGAGACAAGGGACCAAGCTATGGTTTCTATGACCAGCCACCAACAATAGATGAAGAAGCACTTCGACAAGAGATCTTCATCAAAAAGTTTTTCTGAAAGAGACATCGTCTTGAAATGGGATGAGAACCGAGCTAAGCCTAGAAGACACACAAAGTTTGACGCCCTATGGAGAGGTGCCTATGTCATCACTCAATGCAAGCAACACAATGCGTTCTAACTCTCCAAGTTGGATGGAGAAGAATTGTGCATCTCAATTAATGGGATACATATTAAACATTATCACCGAGCCCTTCTCCCATCATGTATATATTTTTCTTATTTTTTTCTTGTTTTCCCTAAGTGCTTTTGCAAATGTTAGTAGTTTTCTTAATCTTGTGTGTGTTTCGTTTCCTTTTGGGGGTAAGACCTTCGTGATTGATTCTTAGATATCTCAAGGCTGCTGCTAACTCTTTCAAAGCTACATCTTGACCCCATGCCCAATGGACTTTGAGGCTACTTGTTTCTAAGCATAGTAGGCATGCTTCCCCTCGAAATTGTTATTTTGTTGACCATTTTGGCCCTGCAGACCAAAATCGGTCTCCTTCTTCCTTTGTTGATTTGAGCCAGTTCAAATTTGATTTGCACAAGTCTTTTGGCAAAAGGAGGAACCAATTCAGTGGTTCGATGTCAGGGTCCAATGGCATGATCTTTCCAAGAACTTTGAACTTGAACTTTGAACCATTGTTGGTTCAGTCAGGTTGGGGTTGGTTCAATCAATTGGTTCAGTCGGCTTGGTTCAATCAGTTGGTTGAAGCAGTTGGTTTAATCAGTCAGTTCAAGCAGTTGGTTCAATCAGTGAGTTCCAGATGCTTGGTTCAAACGGTTTGGTTCAAGCAGTCAATTGAAAGAACGTGACTCCTTGCAAGACACAGTGATGAACTATTGAACTGTTGAACCATTGAATTTCAAAACAGGGTTTAGGTTCAGGTTCAATCGAAAGGTTTAAGAGTCTCTTCCAAAGTTCGTAGGACAAGTGACCTTGCGGAGGGCAGTTCTAGACCCAAAAGTGCCTTTGCGGAGGGCAGGGAACCCTTGCGAAAGAATCAAAAGGGTGAGTTTTCCTTTGAAAATGCTAAGGCAAAAGATAAGATAAAGGTTGAATTTCTCCAGGTAAAATGTCTGAAGGAATTCCTTCGGACATTTTGTTCGAATAAATTCACAAGGTAAAGAACAATATCTTTTGGAAAGATTTTTTGCGAAAAAAAATGCACAAGGGAAATCCTTTGGACAAAATGTCCAAAGGAATTCCTTCAGACTTTTTGTTCGAAGGAATGTTGCTCGAAAGGAACACCCGACAGGAAGTGGCAAGTGGAAAAGACACAAAGGGAAGGTTTCCTTTGGCCAAAATGTCTGAAGGATTTAAAAATAAAAAGAGCCCGAAGGACCCCGAAGGGCAGGGGCCCTTGTGGGGGACTCTCGGCTGCCAAAAGGAGGACCTTTCTCAAGGCCCAAAGGGACACCTTCCCTTTGGGAGGTTTCAAAAACAAAATCCCGAAGGAAAGGAATAGAAAAATTGAAGGAATTAAAAGGGGTGACGGGCCCACAGATGTCAAATTGGGCATCATGAACTAGTCGTTGGAATCCGAACATCAGATGACATCCCCAAAGACATCAAATTCAGGACAACAAAATAGCCGTTGGTTTTCAAATGGCAATGGGCGCGTAAATGTCAACTTTATGGCAATAAAATAGCCATTGACTTTTAAATGCTTGAGCGCAAACCTGAAGGAATTCAAAGGCTTTAAGGCCAAAAAGAAGAGATTGTCGAGAAGGGAGCCCAAAGAGCCAAAGATTAATAAAAGATAGCCACGAGGGATCAGAGTGCCAGAAAGAGTCAAGAGAGGAAGAGACAAAACTAGGAAAAGACAAAGCTGGGAAAAGACAAAAGTTAAGAATGAACTCAGCGACCTGTTGATGAAAGAACCCAAGGAGCCAGCAAAGGATGATAAGATAGCCCCGAGAGCTCAAATTCTAGGAAAAGACAAAGCCAGGAAGAGACAAAAATATAAATATGGACAAAATAGCCCAGGTGACAAAAGGGGAGGCGAGTTATTCCTGCAGTTGAAATAGTCTCTGCCAAGTGGTCATCAAGGAGCGCAAACAGTGAACGGTGCGACCTATTTTTATTCACTTTGCATTAATGAGCAGACAAATCGCGTGAATGTCTTAAAGGAGCAGTCTTGTTTATAGAAAATGGTGTGGCCCATGATTTCACATATGGTGTTTAATATATTTTAAATGCCTAAATTCCAAACTAGAGCTGACACAATATTCTCTATCAAGCGGCTTCCTCTTCACAATGCTCTCAGCGCACGTGGGCCACATGTAAAAAGGCGCCAAAGTCTTTTCCAAAAGTGGTGCCTTTTCCCTCCTCTTTCTCTCTATATATTGTAACTTCTCATTTGAGAAAGGCATCTTTCATATTGTAAGGCAAAGCCCTGCTAATTTTCACCTGGAATCAATAAAATACGCATTTTTTACCTAAGTTTTGGTTGGATATATCTCTGAGTGTGTTTGAGTGTTAGCCTTGTGTTCAGTCACTTTTTTCTTAGTGCTTTCACAGGCTTGATACCAACACCCCTGGTATAGACAAAGCACCATTCTTGCAGGTGACAAGAAGAGCTGTATTTAGAGCGCAGAGGCACAAGAAGGTTACCAAACAATGTGTTTTTCCTACAGCGCCTATGGTAAGTTCTTTTTCTGTGTGTTTCTATTAAAGCCTCCATGTTAAGCTCCCTTCAGTCTAGCCTTTTCATCAGATAAAGTGTATGTATGTGTTCTTACGGTTCAAAGTGTGAGTATGAGTAGATCGAACTTGTTTGGTGAATCATCAGCTTAGGTTAGGTTCTGTTTTTTAGTAATCCTTCTCTCTTTTCAACCCCCCCATTATATATATGTATTAGCGATAATACTGGAATAACTCAGATGCATCAAAGGGAGCTAGCCCTTATTGAGAGACTCTCCCCTCAATTTTGCCAGACCCACAGGCAAGAGAGGAGTTTCCATTGTGCCGCGTGGAAGAGAGAAGCTCAGTCTTCTCTCAAGGGTGTAATCCACAGCATCAACACCAACAATGGATGAATATTTGTTTAATTTATCTCTTTCCACTTGGATACCATGTGGTGGGCCTTGGAAAGTTTTTGAATAAGCAGGAGGAATTCACTGATCTTCCAAACGTAGAGCTCGTAAGGTTATGAACTTCAAAGAAATTTAATTTTAAAAATGAACCTAAATCTTAATGGACTGACTCCCAATCGAGTTGTTTGGGATTCACAAGTTCAAGGAATAATCCTAACTACCAAAAACGATCAAATTGGTGTATTACCCAACCATACTGCAATTGTAATAGTTTTACATATAGGAGTTATGAAAATACGTCTCAATGTGCAATGGTCAACTATGGCTTTAATGGGCAGTTTCACCAAGATAGACAATAATGAGATCACATTATTGGTAAATAATGTAGAAAGAGGTATGGATATCAATCCTCGAGAGGCTCAATAAAGTTATAGATTAGCTAAAGCGGATCTTGCACATGCTGAAGGAAAGAGACAAGTAATCGAGGCTGATGTAACAATCAAAAGGGCTATAACATGACTAGATGTTGTTGATGCTATTTTGCCAAAATAAATATTTACATTATATAGAAGTTGAATTCAAGAGCTAGTTTAATAGCTGAAAGGTCTTTGGGTTAATCAAAATAATAAATTGCACTGCGTCTTACATACACAACATGATACAATATTACTTGAAAAGTCTTTTTGACAATAAATGACAAAATGATTATTTTATAGAAAATTGATGCAAAAGACTTTACGTTCGACACTCATGTTGAGTAGACCTCGTTCTTGTAAAAGTTATTAACTGATAAATCATAAGGACTTATTTATGTCACCAACAATAGAGACTAAAGCAAGTGTTGGATTCAAAGCTGGTGTTAAAGATTATATATTGACTTATTATTCTATGGACTATGATACCAAAGATACTGATATCTTGGCAGCATTTCGAGTCACTCCTCAACTGGGAGTGCCCCCCGAGGAAGCGGGATTAGCAGTAGCTACCAAATCTTCCACTGGTACATGGACCACTGTTTGGACCAATGGACTTACCAGTCTTGATCGTTACAAGGGACGATGCTATAATATCGAACCTGTTCCTAGAGAAAAAAAATCAATTTATTGCCTATGTAGCTTACCCTTTAGATCTTTTTGAAGAAGGTTCTATTACTAACCTGTTCACTTCAAATGTAGGTAATGTATTTGGATTCAACCCCTTATGAGCTCTATGTCTGGAAGATCTACGAATTCCTCTTGCTTATTCGAAATTGATTAAAAATATGTTAAATAAAGTATTATTTTTTACTTTTAATCACTAAAAAATATGTTAAATAATATTTTGAATCAATCCAATGATATTTCTATATAGACTCCGAAGCCACTTTTATATTGTATCATGTGAGCATATTTAATAATTAAAAATAAAATTTTGTTGATTGCTCAATAAAATTTTCATGATTTGTTTTATTACACATCATATTCAAACTATAGTAGTAACATTGGCTAAAAACTATTGTATGATATGTAAAGATTCAAGGTGAAAGGGAAATAGTTCTACCTAAGGTTTAAATTTATCAATCACGTAAAGTTGATTTTTAATTTTTTGGTTGGATTGTTGGTGTTAAAATTTTCTTCCATATATGTATACATCGACATGACTTCAAAAAAAATTAGAATGATTTTACACAAAATATAAATAAATAAGATCATGAAGGCAAATCATCTCCATGTTGATGATATATCCCAAAGAATAATAATAAATAAATATATACATTTAGAACAATAGTAATCAAGACTAATAGTGCAAATAATCTTTAATAATTGTTCTTGGGAACTTTTAGTAGCAATGCATCATTTCAGATCCTTGATTGCAATCTCAGATGCCATAAAATGGTCTAAAATATTATATAGCTATTGTCATAGTTCCAAATTAACCTACCAATACAATAAAGTATAGATCATGACACCAAGCATCATTATTGCATGAATCACAATTAACATAATATGCATTGACTACTCGATAGCATAATGATATTGACAAGTACTTTTTAATAAAACCCTTCTTTTGTTATTTTTATAGTGTATTTATTTATATTTTTATATAGTCAAGTATTTTATAAACTTTGATTATTTTTAGGACCTATTTTTAAACTACATTTTGTTGACGAGTTTAAATCCCTTAGACATGCTATGACAAAATCAATTTTAATCATTAGTTACAAGGATTGAACTTTAAGGTAGTTTGCTTCTCCACAAAGGTAAGTAATTACACACTTGGAATCCTATAAAGTACTCAATGGGACCAATAACTTCATGTACCTTGTTTTAAAATAAGAAAATTTAAGTTGTGTGAATAGTTTTTGATTGGTATCAATTGAGTGCTTGTCAATAAAAGGTCAATAGTTCGAACCCTCTACCTCTAGAGACTTTATTAAGATGATCAAGGGCTATAATGACTACTAACCACACTTGCCCTTGTCTAGATTGTAACCACTTTTATAATTGAAAAAAAGAAAAGAAAAAGAAAGAGAGTCAACATAAAAAGTGAACGCTTAAATATTTACACACAAAATATTTCGAGTTAACTTTATTATTGAAAAATAAAAAATACTTTTGAAAGCAAACTATTATAATATGAATTTTTAAATTATTTTTTTAAAAAAAAATTATTCACGTGTAAGTTATAATAAAATGAATTCTATCCTTGTATATTTTTAAGAACAATTACAAGATAAAGAGATCCACTTAAGATACTAAAATTGGGAGCATTTGTTTTTTAATAAAAAAGGGGTAAAAAAATATTAATTAATAAGTAAAGAAAAGCATTACAAGAAAAATAGGGGGCAAAAACCTCCAGAAGAAAGCAGCAAAAACTGAAAAACTAGGCACACGTCAAACTAGACAATATTATGAACCTCCCTTTCAACGTCCAAAATTCTTTTCAAATCAGAACGCAACATCGAGAAAAGAGACCCCCAATCCTCGATGTTTCCACAATCCAAATGGTCAGACGCCCATTTAGCCAAAAATCCGCTGCCCTGTTCCATTCTCCCAGAATGTGAACAAAAGTAACGCTATCCATAAGCGAGCAAATCCGCAAAATTTGTTGCACAATCAGAGATAGTTGCCAATTGACGTCCAACACTTTCCTCTTAATAAGCAAGTTAATCAAGACTTGAGAGTTTGATTCTTAGATAATATTACGCCAACCTAACGCCTGGGCCTTCTCAAGGGCATAAAGAATGGCATGACCTTCCATCATGTTAATGGTTTGCAGCCCCTTAGGAACCACAAAAAGAAAAATCACCATACCTTCAGAATCCATTCCTATCCCTCCAATACCCGCGGGTCCCGAATTACCTCTGGAAGAACCATCCGTATTGATCTTGAGAATCCCACTAGGGGGCGTTGCCACTGACCAGTCCTGAGAATCTGTTCCTTGACCTGCTTGCTCCTCCTGACACACGCTGACTTACCAATTAACTGCTGGACTCCGAGTTGCGCCACCACCTGAGCGTCTTGTTTGGTCAAAGGAAGACAGATCGCGCTCTTTGCTTGGACAGTTTCTTGGATCATCCCCACCACTTTTTGCCATACTTGCTGCACCATGACCCTCACCCCCCAAAAAATTTGCCTATTTCTCTCAAGCCAGATCTACCAGAATAGAAAAATGGGGCCGCCCAACCATGTCCTGTAGGAAGGGCGTCCTTGAGGGGGGTTCTCCCATTTCATTCCAAAAATCGACCACATATTGAGCATGAAAACATGGGCGCTGCCAAACATCCCACCAATAATGCCAGAGTTGCAAGGCAAAGGGGCAACGCAAAAAAAAGTGTGTTGAATCCTCCTCGGCCGCTCCGCACATAACACATACAGAAGGGCTTTGGAAACCTCTCTTTCGAAGATTGTTCCAGGTCAAACATCTGTTCCAAGCCAGCATCCAAGCAAAACAATTGCATTTAGGCCATATGAATTTATTCCAGACCTGTCTCTACCAATGCACTTCCCCCTGCCCAATCTCTGAAGAAGTAAACCCTGATATCCAGATGAAACTATGTAAGCTCCATTGGGATTGGGAGACCAAGCTAGCTTATCCTCCTCCTGAAGAGGACTACAACGACCCCTGGAAAGGATGTTCAACAACTCCTCATTCTTTTTTTGCGTCCCATTATAGGCCAAATTTTGAGAGCTTTCCAGCGAGCTACCTCCACC
This sequence comes from Torreya grandis, assembly GCA_037957365.1. Classification (NCBI taxonomy): domain Eukaryota; kingdom Viridiplantae; phylum Streptophyta; class Pinopsida; order Cupressales; family Taxaceae; genus Torreya; species Torreya grandis. Next base: position 4,928,520 of record JARHVA010000077.1, read on the forward strand.
TGTCCTTGTGTAATGTAAACTTTGAAGTCACTCACCCGAGACTAGCCAGCATCAAAAAATCTCTGACAAAAGTTCAACAAATTTGAAAACTGAGAAATGATGGGAGGATAACCATCCCAAAAGTCAAACCAAAAGAGAGCCTTGGATCCCTGTTTACAAATCTAGAATAAGCCATTCTTGATGAGAGCAACCCCTTTTTTGAGAGTACCCCATATTGCCGAACCTTTTCCAATAAGCGAATAGCGAGGAATGTCCCTCTAAATGGTTCCGAAGTAGTACTTCTGTGAGAGAATTTTGTCCCAAGCTTTGTCTTATTCGGTGCACCATCGCCAATAAAGTTTGGCCGCCAAAGCAATACCATTTAAGTCCGTCTGCCTCAGACCGAGCCCGCCATATTGTTTGGGGCAACAGATAATCTCCCATCTAATAAGAGGCTCCATTTAGTGGAGTTTAGACTACCAGCCCATAAGAATTATCTGGTAACCGAATCAAACTCCTTAACGAATCCCATCGGAGCAACTTGGATCATACACCTGTAAATGGGTAGAGCCTGCACCACATATTGGATAAGTTGAACCCGACCCGCAAAGGATAACCACCTGTGTGTCCAATGATTCACTTTCATCCAAAATTTCTCCAAAATAGTCTACCAAGATTCTTTGGATGTACAGCTAGCCAAGATAGGGATACCCAAGTAAATCAAGGGGGGAGTCCCAATTTGAAAATGCAGAGTCCTCGCGATCCTCTGCTGAATAGGGCCTAGAGTATTGAAGAAGAAGATAGACGATTTATCTTCATTGACCTTTTGTTCTGAAGCCATTAAATAAACATCTAACACCCTGTGTAAATTAGCAGCTTCAGTCATTGTGGCAATGCCCATAAGGGCAGTGTCATCAGCAAATTGCAGGTGTGATTGCACTGGCAATTCCCCTCCCCATCGCCATCCTTGGATATGCCCTTCCTCTTTATTCCTGTTGATCAATCTCCCCAAACCTTCAGCAAAGAGAAGAAAAAGGTACGGAGACAAAAGATCACCTTATCACAGCCCTCTTGTAGCACTAAAAAGCTCCGTGTGTTCTCCATTGATAAGCATTGAGAAAGAAGCCGAAGAAATACAACTCATGACCCATTGAGTCCATTCGTTCACAAAGCCCATTCGTTCGCAAAGCCAAAAGCACTAAGAACCTTCTGCAGGAATGACCTTCTGACTCTATCAAAGGCTTTGGCCATGTCCAATTTAATGAACATCACCTTATCTTTTGAGCTGGCCATGGAGTGAATGGACTCAACAGCAATAACAATACCGTCCAAGATTTGCCTGCCTTCCACAAAACCACTCTGCTCTTCTGAGATCACAGCACTCAGCTCTCTTTTTAACCTATCTGCAATGATTTTAGATATAATTTTGTAAACATTGCAAAGGGATATAGGGCGAAATTGACTTAGCCTATCAGCACCTTCGCATTTGGGAATGAGAGCAAGATAGGTTGCATTTGTAGCCTTAAGAATTTGTTTATTCCGCTGAGATTCTTAGACAACTAAAAGGTCAAGTTTGATGATATCTCAACATTTTTGGTAGAATTTAGCTGGAAAGCCGTCAGGTCTAGTCGCTTTCCCTTTTTTCATCTGAACAATGGTTTCCTCAAGCTCTCCAAGTGTGATTGGTTTCATTAAATTTTCATTCATTTCACGCGTCACCAACGACGGAATGCAAAAGAGAACCTGAGCTTATTTTGGTGATTCTCCATTAGCATCTTCCCTGAAGAGAGTAGAGAAGTACTGCACTACCTCCTCTGAAATTGCCAGAAAGGAGTTAAAGCGCTCACCTATTTCATTGACCAGAGCTGAAATAGAATTGCCATGTCTCTTGGATTTGGATGAATTGAAGAAAAAAGATGTATTTTTATCCCTCTCCTAGAGCCATTCGACTCGAGCTTTTTGCTTCCAAAAAATTTTCTCCTATAGCTCGCATTCCTCCAGGTCTTTCACAGTGTGTGTTTCTTCTTGCAGTAAGTCTTCAGTCAGTGCTTCTTCCCTTATTATTCTCGTGATACCATCAAGCTTAGTTTGTGCAGCAGCCTTAGCATGGAAAATGTTTTCAAAACTTTGGTGATTCCATCGCTTGAGCTTGTACTTTACATATTGCAGTGTTTTGGCAAAAATGTACATCACCGTACCATGGGCAGGACTACCCCAACGCCACAAATTGGCAAGACACTCATGTAGAGATTGATCCCGTAGCCACATGAGTTGAAATCTGAAAGGAGAGCGCAAGTGATAATGTGAGACAGTATTAAGCTTGATGGACCAATGGTCCGATCCTTTTCAATCCAAAATTTCAGACCTCGTTGACCACATACCTCCAACCCAAAAAGCTGAGACCAAAAAATGATCAAGTCTCTCAGCAATGCAATGTTTCCCACTCCTGTGGTTGTTCCACGTAAATTGTCCATTATTGGGTCTGACGTCAACTAAATTCAAAATTTCAATGTAATTGTGCATTAGCAAAGCAGATGAGTCCAACCTTAACGTGCCACCACTCTTTTCAGTCAAATCAAGAATAGCATTAAAATCTCTTGCCATAATCTAAGGGTGGAAGGGGGCCAAGCTACGGACAAAACTTATGTGGCTCCATAAGGAGTTTTTACCCCGCCAATCATTGAGAGCATAGATATTGAAGAAGAGAATGACTTCCCCCGTCTCAAAGCTAAAAGCAATTATAGTCATGGAGTACTTAGAAGTCAGCTAGCCTATGAGGCCAATCTTTTGTGGGTTCCACATACAAGCTAGTCCCCCGGAGTATCCGATAGCGCCAATGCATTGATATTTTTCTTGCCACCACAACTTGGGCGCAAGTCTGGACATGTCTTCAACTGAAAGCTTAATCTCATGCAAGAAAAAGACATCCAGCCTATGACTTTTAATCAGGTTGTGAACATCATTTTGTCTGGGGCTGTTATTCAGACCCCTTATATTCCAAGATGTTATAATCATTTCAAAAGGTTCAAAAAGTGTGCATCCAGTCTTTACTGACCCCGACTCCACCAAAGTCTCTCCCATTAGCTTGATCTTTTCCTGGTCTTTTTTCTGCTAGGCTTGCCAGATTTCTCTCCCCCTTCTTTCTTAAGGTCTTTTTGCAGAAGTCCGAGATGAGAAGATTTACTGTTTCTTGCTGCCCCTGAGTCCCCAATTTTTTTGATAAAGGTCATATTTTCGTCTTCTTTAAGGGGAGCAACTGAGAAAATCATTCCTTTCGAAATTATCAGCTACTGGTCCATATTCATATGACAATCTCCAGCATCTTGTGTTTCAATTAAAGCCCCTAAAGCATTGGTCTTCTGAGCTGGTCCCTCAATCTCCTGGTCCAAAATCATCAACCCGAAATTCACTTCTTGCTGATTAAAGTCGTCCAATATTTCTAATTTATTGAGCAAGTCATCTAATTGTCTTTCCTTGAAGGACCGTTTTTGGCTTCTATTTCTATATCGGCCTTTAACCGGCATAAAACCATCAGTTTTAGGTATCTCACCTGAAATCGGACCCCTTTCTTTGTCAGTATCAAGAGTGCGAGTAAATTGCGCTCGCTGAGGTGTAGTGGATTTCAAGGTGGGACACCATCGCTGCAAATGCCCATAAGCATGACATAGACGACAACGAAAAGGGAGGGTTTCATAATCCAGCTGTTGTACCCATGAAAAAGGGCCCACACTCATTTCAACAGCATCCAATAATGGCTTACTAAGATAAATTTCAACACAAATGCGGGCATAAGTCATTACCTTTTTTTTCAGGAGTGACATTGAAGAATCTACTGGCCTTCTCAACAAAGATGCAAGCAATTGGAGCATGTCTTCTACGACAACATTCCATCGAAAAGCGGGGCAAACGCACCCACACCGACACACGGTTTGGTAGTTCCTTTGAAGGTATGAAACTGACATGCCAAGGCTTGATAAACAATCCCACTTGATTATGGACGTAAAGACCTCCAACAAAAACTCGTTGACAATCTGTTATACAAGGAAAAGTGACCATGAAATAGCTATTGACCAACAATGTAATATCCATATCTCCTTCAGGTGCCCACGTCCTCTGAGCCCATGCTTCCAAGAATAATAGTGACGTCCTAAGCTCTAAAAACTTGCAATATAGGTAGTGATTGGAATAATATTCAATGTCTTCAGCAATCATTTCCATTGGTATAACCAGCTTGGACCTCTCCTTGCATCTTTCCAGACAGCGGTTGACTTTGGGGATGCGCATACTTGATTGCTTAAGCGCAGCAAAAGAACTTAAACCTTGTAAGAGTGGAGTCTTCCCATTGCTGCGCACTCTCTGGGACGCCTGCTGCAATCCAAGCGGTTCCCTGTAGCTGCACCCTGCTTCCTGCTGTCGCGCCCTCTTGCTCACCTTCATCCATCGCGCTTCGCCTAATTTCTGCCTCATTTTCATTGTAAGCATTTGTTAGTAGGAGGAATAAAAAACATAATTTTTCTTACAAAGTTTTAAAAACATATTTATACATCTTATAAAGCTACTTCCTACAAAGTTATTACAAATCAAAACAAACATATTACAAAGGTCCAAATTTATAATAAAATAAATTGCTTATTAAAAAAGTGAACACACCTATAAATAAAAGAAATACGACAATTCAGTTGTATAATGTATCATAAAATTATCATTCGTTAAATAATATTGTTAATTACTTTTCCCTAAACATTTAAGTCATGATGTCTACCATACAATATGATAATACATTAAAAATATTTATGTTTTTGGCCATTGATTAAAAAAATAATACTTCATAAGTACAATAGTATGAAAATCAACCACTGGCTAGCCATTAACTGCAACATAAATTTTTTGGAAGTTATAGAGAGACCATCGTCTTGGTACTTTTACTCGAACCACAGACCATCAATCTTTTGCACACCTCTATTAGGAATGACCTTTCCCTTCAAAAAGGCACATATAATGACGATCTAGATACAAAGAACTCAATTAAAACAATATATATTACAATCACTATTACATACAACTCTATAGACTATGAAACACATCTTCTATCTAATATGAAATGACACATGCATGTAAAATAAAAGGTACAATGGTTAGAAAATGTATACAATTATAACATTAATTTAGTTTGTTATAATTTTTAAACTTCAAACGAAACTCGTTCATAAATCCACTACAACAATAATCTCTACTAGAATACATGTACGTCATTATCCTACGAAACTCATTCATTGTCCACTACAAGAATACTCTCTAGTAGAATACATGTACATCGTTATCCTTCTCATTATCTGATGATGGATGATTTATGAGTGAATTCCTTAACGAATGTTTTTTTGTGGTTTGTGCACAAAGTCACCCTTCACATTAAGGGATGATGAATGAAAGGTAAGGAATCTTTTTTATTATATTATTTTTTTATTTGAATTATTAGAAGATTTTTTTCTTGCTTTTTTAATATTGAACATAAAAACATCTCAAATTTATTTAATACAAATAATAATAATTCAAATGTGAAAAAAAAAACACACACACTTTACAATAACTCTAATAAAATATAAATGCATAAAATAACAATGAATAAATTAAATTTAACATAAAAACATAAAAAAGATGAGTTACTCTTAACTAAAATATGAGTTATACTTCATTTTATTTTATTTTTTAATCCCTTTTAATAAAAAAACAGCACTTAAAATACGTCGTTGGCCATTTAATAAAATAATATGAAACAAACATTACCTATTGATATTGCCTCCAAAAAGTTCAAACATTTTTTCTTGATTGGAAATAAGTCTTGTGATATGGCTTTTTAACATTGTTGCTAGGAGCAATTTTAGAGTTTCAAGAACAATTACTTAATGTGGAAAAAATTCACTACAAATTTATGAGTAATTGTTTATTCCTTTTACACGTGACCAAAATAACTATGCAAGCAAGCCACCTACACATTTATGAGATGACCATGAACAAAAGCACATGCTTGGAAATTGAATAATATGAACACAATTATCTAACCATTTTGCAAAGAACCTTAAGTGTAACCTTATTGAATAACCTCCTAGCAAAAGGATTCCATGGCATAAACTTCAAAGACATTTTGGATTTAACAACAAAGTTTAATAATTTATCACTTTGTTCAATCTATCAGAGCTTGGTTGCCATAAAGAAGAAGTACAATATTTTTTTTGTAGATATAGAAGATCAGAGCTGAAAAATGGAATGTTCACCCTCTGTCATTCTCACACCATACAACTATTTTGATTGGAAGCCAAAGATTCTACTTCAGCTCAAAAGTAGAGGCCTCTATCGGATAGTTATGAGTACATAGTTTGAACCCAATCCAGTAGTTGAAAAATCTAAATACTTCAACCGCATGGATGAAGCATTTGGTTTGCTATGCTTATCCATATCTCCAGAATTGTTGTTTCATGTTGAGGCATGTACAACTTCAAACCAATTTTGGAATACATTGGAGACTCTTTTTGGAAAGCAAGATGAAATGCGGGGTCATATCCTTGAAAATGAGCTCAACTCATTAGATCCAAGGAGTTTTGATAATGTTCAAGATTTCTTCACAAAGTTCAAGGCCTTATTGCTTCAGCTCAAAGGATCTAGTATTGACAAATCCAAGGAAAAAAACAAATTAATCCTTGCTATTCTATCAAAGTTGGGTCCAGAATATGCAGTATTTGTCTCTGCTTTCCACATAGTTAGGCTCACAATAGGAGAAACTTGGAAGATGCCCACACTAGATACCTTCATTGAGTCTCTAGTACATGAGTAGGATAAGCTTATAAAGATGGGCACATTGAAGAATTCCAAAGCTCATGCACTTGTTGTGCATGCAAGTGGGAAGAACAATTCCAAATCCAACCAATAATTCAAAAGCAAAGGGAAAAAGGATTCATATCCAAGAAAGGAAGGCAATCCCAAACCTCCGGATGGATCTACTGGCTCAAAAGAAAAGAAAGACAAAAGGGCCAATCAAAGTGCAACTATTGCAACCGTGGGTACCATCCAGAATCATCATGCATGAAGAAGACCATTGATCTCATGGCTCAGACACTTCAACAACATAATCTTGGTAGACTTATCCCTGAGAGTGCCAAGAAGAAGCAGGAAGAAAAAGCACCTGAAAGAAGAGACAATGCTCATGCATTGATTGCTATTCATTCTTCTTCAGATGCATGGATCATAGACTCTGGAGCTTCACACCACATGGCAGCCACAAAAGATGTTCTTTCTTCTTTGAAACCATATTCTGGTTCTCCTATTCTCATGGGAGACAGTTCTCCTATAGAGGCAACTGGAATAGGGAGGGTAGAGGTTGGAATTGGAAGTTTTGAGAATGTGCAGGAAGAAAAAGCACCTGAAACAAGAGACAATGCTCATGCATTGATTGCTATTCATTCTTCTTCAGATGCATGGATCATAGACTCTGGAGCTTCACACCACATGACAGCCACAAAAGATGTTCTTTCTTCTTTGAAACCATATTCTAGTTCTCCTATTCTCATGGGAGACAGTTCTCCTGTAGAGGCAACTAGAATAGGGAGGGTAGAGGTTGGAATTGGAAGTTTTGAGAATGTCTTACATATTCCAAAGATTTCTGTTAATCTTCTTTCTATGTATCAAATGACACATACTGGAACCGGTAGGAGAGTTGAATTCACCCTTGATTCGGTGACCATATTTGACATGCAAGACAACTTCAAAATTGCCGTTGGTAAAGCAAATCATCAATCTCATCTGTACACTTTTTCTGATTTTGTTGCTAAATCAGATTCTACTTTACTTTTAACACATGCAAATGATGAAAGTAGAACTTGGCATGAAAGATTTGGTCATTTAAATTTTAGATACATGCAGCAACTTAACAAACAAGGAATGATTGAAGGCTTGCCAGCCATAGACATTTCTGATGGAATTTGTGAAAGATGTGCTCTTGGAAAGCATCCACAAGAAAAGTTTCCAAAGGGGAATGCATGGAGAGCCTCTTCTCCTTTAGAGCTTGTTCACAGCGATCTTATGGGTCCATTTCCTGAACCTTCCATGAGCAAAGGCAAATATGTGCTAACATTCATTGATGATTACACAAGATACACATGGGTGTATTTTCTCAAATTCAAATCTAAGGTGTTTGAGAATCTCAGAATTTTCAAAGCCCATGCAGAGAAGCATTCTGGAAAAATGATCAAGATCCTTCGCACAGATAATGGAGGGGAGTATGTCAACAATGATGTCCAACATCTTTGTGATGAAGCAGGAATACAATTGCAGAACACAGTTCCATACACTCCATAGCAAAATGGGGTAGTTGAGAAGAAGAACCGATCTTTGAAAGAGATGGCCCGCTGCATGTTGCATGCTAGGTCCCTTCCCTCCAAATTGTGGGCTGAAGCAATCAACTGTGCTTCGTACATACAAAACAAATCTTTTCACAAATTTGTCACAAGACAAACACCTATTGAAGCATGGAGAGGCATGCAACTAGAAGTCACACATTTTCGAATCTTTGGATCTCGTGCTTGGGCACGCATTCCTGCAGATAAGAGGAAGGCTTTGGAGCGTCAAAGCAAAGAATGCATCTTTGTTGGATATCCAGATGGTGTAAAGGGATACAGACTACTAATCTTTCCACAAAAACACTCTTCATTGAAAGGAGTGTCTACTTTGATGAAGGTCTTCCACATGCATCTCATAAATTATTTGAATATTTTAAAAAATTAAATAAATAATTAATTATTATGATTATAATTAATTTGTAGATAATCAATAAAAATATATTATATATTTTATAATTATATGTTTGAATATTATATTATATGTATTATTTAATAATATAATATTATATTTTAATTATGAAATTGATATTTTTATATAATTAAAAATTAAACTAGCATACATATCTTAAATAAATTTATGTAAAATATATTGGTAAATATTATTTTTGAGGCACTTAGTATTGAATTGTGAGTACTTCGACAATGATATTTATTGATATATTTTACATAGATTTATCTAAGATATATATGCTAGTATCACTTGTCGCCATTTAAAATAAAAAATATTTATTATTAATAAAAAAAATTAATATAAATATTTAATGTAATTTTAAAATATTTATATTATTTATTTTTTTATCATGAGGTAGTAATATTTTTTATAATAATTTATTTTTATAAATATAATATCCTAAAATCTATATATATTACCTATAAATTAATTATGATTATATGCATATTATTTATTATCATGTGATTATATTTTTATGATTATTTATAAATATGTTATTTAAAATCTATATATTACCTATAATTTAGTTATGATTATATGCATATTATTTATTTATCATAATATGGTAATATTTTTATGATTTACAATTTCATTTTTATAACACAAATGACAATACACCCATATATATATATATATATATATATATATATATATATATATATAACTTATATTTATATACCTATAACAAACTCAATTATGTATATAATGAAATAAGTCTACAACCAGTTAAAATAAGAATACTATACATTATACTCCAATTAGACAAATCATTGTCTATTGATTAAAGTATCACATATAGCTAGATAATCCACATATCTTTACCATTTGATTCATCACAATATAAAACAACTCAAACTAAAGTGATTAACTATATACAATATTATCATACAAAATATGTTTTGTATGACAAATGTATACTTTCACATACTCAACTCAGTGTATTATACATTCTCATTAAATTAGCAACATAAGATACATACTCAACTCAGTCTATTATACATTCTCATTAAATTAACAACATAAGATACATAGTCAACTATTTAAACTAAACCATCATAATTATATAGTTAACATCAAGTCTATTTTAGAATATGTGTGTGTATCATTAAATATAATGAGTTTAATATTATTCATAAAAATTTGTAAGCACCTCATATTAATATATGTATTTAATCGAATACACAACCATATATTTATGAAGATATAATAAATGCATCATTAATAGATTTTATACCCTTTGTTTTTCGTGACTTTACAATAAATAGTTCTAAGTTTAATATAAGTATCAATGCATGCTAGAGTCTTGTACAACAATATATATAGATTTTTCCCATTTATCATAAATGAAACCCATTGATAAGATTATAGTAAATGCCAATTGAATATATCATTACCTTAAGTTAGAAACATGTTTAAATAATCATATATATCTTGCGATAAAACCCATCATTTTATAGTCATTATTTTATGGAAATGACTAATATAATACATAATTATAAATTTGTACAATTGCATCTTTACATGAATTATCTCTGTATTAGTTATTAGAAGCTTACAAAGAAAACCTAAAACTTAAAACATATTACAAAATTAAAATATAATGATATGCCCAAATTAGAGTGTTTTAAAGTTTCCCATAAAATACCCATATAAAATAATTTCTTCAACAACTAAAGCATAACCATTTTTTTTAGCAAAATGGTATTTCCTAACAGAAACTAGGTTTTTCGCAATAGAGACCAAAAAGGCCCAAAAACAAGTTTTTTTCATCAAAACCACAAGAATAAGATTCAAAACATAAATTTACCATGGATTCAATATTATACATAGAAAATGTAGATCTTTCACAATAAAATGAGTCTTCTACAACTAAAGCTCAAAATCTGCCACATAAAAATGTGTCTTCTGTAGGCATAGCCCATAATCTTCCATAGCCACTACCTAAAAACTTTTTCAGTCACTGCACATAGTCTTCCAAAACCACAATCTAGGATTTCAAATCCAATATTTATGGAATTCTAGGTTTCAAAAAATTCAGCCAAACATTCATAAAACTCGTCCTTACATTCTAAAATTTAAATATTCCACAATGTAGTTTGACTCTCATAACCACATCCCAAATTTTTCAATAATCAATACCCAAAATCTCCCTCAACCATTGTACAAAATCTATCTTGTTTTCTTAACATTATTTTATTAAATCCCCAAAAACCTTCAACTACCCAAAGGAGAGTGACTGAAACTCTCCCATTAATCCTTCAAATCTAAACTATAAGCTTCCAAAAATAAATGAAGAGATAAAAATAGATGTATTTATCTCTCACTAATATCATAGTGAATCCTCAAGGAGAAGCTTAAAATATGCACAAATAATTTCATACTTTATCAAAAATAACATTTCATACACATGCCACTTTTTAAAAATTACATGAACAGATTGTTTGAATGATTCAAGTAAATGTTAGGGAAATTCCATTTTCACGTCAGTCCTTGTCTGTTGATCGGAATTCCACAAATTACATTCAATGGCTTTAATACAAATAAGACTAAGTCTAGTGCTTCGACATATGCATCGGATACTTTTAGCTCTTTTTAATCCCCATTTGGAATAGCAGTGTCATTGACTGCCCCAAGTCAATTCAGCACCAATTGCCCCTAATAAAAAGCAAATGATTGTCAAAATGAATAGGAAATGGAGAAAAAAATATAAATACATATAAATATAAATGACACCTTGCAGAAGCAAAGTGAAAAGATACAAATATGCAAGACGACTTTTACACCTTTGATTTCCCCAACTGATATTTCTTGAATAGCTCCAATATTTGTCTTTGAATTTACATTCCATCTGTTTCCATCCATGATAATTTTCTAACTTAAGTTTGATAACCTCCTGTATAAACTAATATGGAAAAAGTGAAGTAAAGATAACATTGATAAACACATATGTAGTTCATATATACTTACCAGCAATGACTCGATGATCATAGTGAAGTGAAATGTAATCACCACGAATGAACCCATGTTAAATTATTCATCCACTACTCCAGGTAACTTGCTTTTCAGTGGTTCAAACAAATAGGAGTTAATTTAGGCAACTTATCTCATAAAATATACAAAACATCTTCAAGAAATATCTAGAGCCAAAAATTTGATTAATCAAAATTTACTCAACATTAAAAATTAGTGAATTTAACTCATGTTCATAGAACACCGATGAATTCAATTTTTATCAATATGTCTCAATCTAACTCGTACCAATCTAAAACATGCACAAAATAACAATCTATAAAAATCCTCCATGGGGAGGATTGATGATAGCATATAATTGTTTCATTCCATATGGGCATCCCAAATTGGATATTGTGAATTGAACATCGGAAGCAATTTCAAGCAAAATGGTGGATCTAGAAACTCTAACCTAGCATGTTATAACTACGATTTAGAGTGTAGATAGTGAGGTGCATGTTATATTGTTCTGCAACATTTTGTGGCTGCCATTTGTAGGCAATGTTGACGCTGTGGATTGCACCCTTGACAAAAACGCTGAGCTCTTGTCTTCCATGCAGCACAATGGAGACTCCCCTCTTGCTGTGGGTTTAGCAAAAACTGAGGGGAAAATCTCTAGATAAGGGCTAGCTCCCTTTGATGCATCTCTGAGGTCCTGGATTTCCTACTGCTTGAAAAGGGAGAAGGATTATTGAAAACAGAACCTAAACTAAATGGTGATGCACCAAAAATGGGTTGATCTACTTAGCTTGAACATACACTTTCCACCAAGAACACGCTGATATACACTTCATTTGATACGAGAAATTCTTCTGCATCAGTGAGCTAGGGGTCCTCTGGAGATACAGGGAGGAAGAACTACCAGAGGTGTTCTAAGACACACTATCGCAGCGTGTTCACATGTGCCTATACTCTGCTGTGGAGACTTCTCGCTGACCTGCAAAAGAACTCACAATACACTAGACATGCTGGAATCATTCTGTGAAAGCATGAAGGAAAATGACTTAACACAAGACAAAGCCATAGACATGCAAAAGTGCAAGCTCAAATGGAAGTAAAAATGCTTCTTTTTGATTCAAGGTAAATTTCCGCAGCGCTCCGCCTTACACGCTGATAGATAGATCCCCTTCTCAAATGAGAATTTACAATATATAGAGAAAGAGAAAGCAATGGCGCTTTTTTCCACAAGTGGCCCATGCGTTCAATTCATTGGGAAGAGGAAGTTGCTGAAGGAAGCCATGTTGCGGCAGTCCAAGTCTTGACTTTGGCATTTAAATTATATTAAACGTCATTGTGAAAGCATGGGTTGCGTCTTTCTATTTAAAAACAAGATCGCTTCTTAAAGAAATTCACGCGGTTGTCTGCTCATTAATGCTTAAATGGATCATTAATGCTTAAATTAAAAAAAACAGGACGCGCCATTCACTGTTTGCGCTCCTTGATGACCATTTCATAAGCACTGTTCCAACCACTGGCATAACTCCTCTACCGACGCTTTCTTTTGCCCCCTGCGATGATCTGATTAGTGTCTGTGCTTAGATGGGTGCGTCTTTTGAAACATTCCAAATGTTGTCGTATGTGTGTGTGGCCATGTTTTGGATTCTCTATTTTGTTCCCTCTTTCCTTACTATATTTTGTCTCTTTCTGGCAATTTGAGCTCTCAGCTCCCTTCTCGTCTTTTGTTGGCTCCTCGAGCTCCTTTCTCAGCGGGTCTCTGAGTTTGTCCTCGAGTCTTTATGCCTCTTTGAATTCCATTAGGCCTGCGCCACTTGAAAACCAACGGCTATTCCATTGTCCTAAATTTCACATGCTCGGGCCCGTCATTACCTTGGTCATTTCTTCGGCTTTCCAATTCCTTCAGACTTTTGCATTTGATCCTTCCCGAAGGGAAGGTGTCCCTTCGGCCTTGGAAAAGGTCCCCCCTTTTGGTCGCTGAGAGCCCTCCACAAGGGCACTTGCCATTCAGGGTCCCTTGGTCATTTCAATTTCTTCGGACAAAATGTCCGAAGGAATTCCTTTGGACATTTTCCTTGAAGAAAAACCTACTTTCATGCCTTGGAGTCTCGGCCCTTTTCTTCTTGAATTCCTTCGAACATTGGACAAAATGTCCGAAGGAAATGTGCCTTCGGATTTTTCCTTTGGATGTCGTGGATTTCCTTCAAACAGAAAATCCGAATGAATCCTTTGCCCTTTGCTCTTTGATGAATCTACTCACTGCCTTCCGCGAGAGCCCTTTGGGTCTTGAAATGCCCCTTTGAACCTTTCGATTGAACCTGAACCCTTTTTCGGAGTTCAATGGTTCAACGGTTCAATAGTTCAACACTCTGTGTTTTGCAAGGAGTCGTGTTAATTCAATTCCCTTGTGAATTAAATGTATCGTTGAACCTACTGTTTGAACCTACCGCTTGAACCTACAATGGTTCAACGGTTCAATATTTCAATATTTCTAAGTTCAAAGTTCAAAGCTCCTAGAAAGATCATGTGACTATTGGTCGGTCTGTGTAGTTCATTTCATATCATTGAACCTCGACATTGAACCACTTTTTCCAATTTTTTGGAAATGTGCCTTCAAATTTTGGTCTCTTTCCTTGCGAATTTTTTCGGACACTTTGTCCTCGGAGCTTTGTAAAAGCCTTGCATTCTTTGAACTAGTCCATCTCTTTGTCGAAAGGCTTGTACAAACCAAATTCACGATTGATGGCTCAAAACAGCAGGCGAAGGAGACCGATTTTTTGCCTTGTAGGACTAAAATGGTCAACAGGTAGCATGAATAATCTTCAACCATGGTCTAGTGTTTTGACTCTAAATAATGGTGTTTCAATAGTGGGTTCTTTTTGAATTGAATGTGCAAAAAGTTGTGGGAACCATGTGGAAGGCATGTTCTACTTAAAGCCACAAGGATTGTTGTATCAAACAGACAACTTTTTTGTTTACTACCATCGTCAATCAACAAATAATCCCATATGTCAATACTGCATTGTTATCATCATTGGAAAAGGTACATATGAAAAAGAACAAAAACATGCAGTCCCAAGTGATAGGGTAGTTATTCCAGAGTTGAGGCATATTTTTCAATGCTGCTAACTAATGTTGTGTAGGCGTGCCCTCTGACGCTAGATGATTTCGTTATAGATAGTTAAAATGAACTAAAGCTACCTACTGACCACCTAACAAGAAGATTTCAAATGTAGAAGAAATATAAATCTGCCCTACAAATGTTTACAAAATGTAAGGTTGGGAAAACAATTTAAAATGACAATTATAAGCAAATTACAACAACCCAAAACCATCAACCATACCCAGAATACACAAAACAGCCTAAGTGTTCAGATGAGCCATTACCACATGTGAAGATTGGTAGACAAACCAATCTTCAATAAATAATGTGGTTTTACAACTAGTGCGCACAATGTTTTTCGTAAAGAAAAAAATGATATTACAATAAGTCTTTCCAAATTATATAGAAGGAAGCCCTCTCCTATGTTATGACGCAATCTTAAATACAGGGTTCTTCTAGAACCAATCTTGGCTGCTGCACGGCTACATTTTAATCCTATTTTCCTATAAAAGACTCATGATTTGTTCACATGTAATATTCCCCTGCAGCAAGAGTGTTAATAGTTAAACGTATCAATTGGACTCATTGCATAACTATAATTATCTTTTCAAACTTTTGTTGAAGGAGGTGAGAGACATATTCAAAACGACATCCCTGTACCCCTGCATCTCCAGATAACAGTGAATTTCCAGTGCATAAAATCATATTCCCCCTCCTGTAGTATTCACTTTTTAAATATAAATCCCATTTTATTTTCAGAAAACTATGAAGTTTCCCGGCATGGGTCATGAAGATGACTGAAGGAACATCCTATGGTTTGGTGTTTCTAATGACACCAAAAAAAACACAACAGCTAAAGCCGAGATCACATGATAATGAAAATCAAAATAATTGCATACATAAGCATAATAATCAATAATTAAATTGAATCGGTGTACCCTACAAAGGACCAAATTGATGCCCATGTCAAGATTAGGAAGCACATGACAAATATCCTTCACAGTAGAGGATAGAATCACAGAAATGTTAAAATATCATCTTATTGTATCTTGAGGATTATGGCAACAAAGCAAACAAGTACCCTGTTATCCCATGCCAATATGAGGAAGCACAACACATACCTCACAACATATGGCTTTATGATTGAACCAAAATGTTCAGATGGTACCAGCCACCCTGTTTGGATCTCCCTGAAATACCTTCAAAAAAGAATTAGAATCAATGTATGAACAAAGGTAAGATATTACCACAGTAATCTAAACCTTAACATTAAGTACTTAACATTTGTTAACAATATACATACCAATTAGGTTGACATTGCCCCAGTATTCCTCCTCTTGAGAGTTCTCAAGAGGTGATGTCAAGGTACTTAACATTTGTTAACGGTATACATAACAATTGGGTTGACATTTCCCCAGTATTCCTCCTTTTGAGGGTGCTCAAGAGGATCACCACAGATTTCAGATGTAGATGTCAGTAAAATTCTGTGGAAAATACTTCAATCAACAAGTAGAACACAATTCCAGCATAGGAAATTCCACCTAATATTATGAAGGATAAATTGCATACTATATACATACATAGATATGACATATGTGTCAAGGATGTTCAAGAACTAACCTTGCTCCAACTCTCTTGGCAAGTCTCAACTTATTCAATGTACCAATCACATTGGTCTTTATCGTATGTTAGGCAAATCCCACAACATGAATTTAATAAACACTAAATCCACTTGGATTTTTGAAATACAAAACACTAATTTGTAAAAGTTAAGCTCAAGCAAGATCGATATAAAGGTTCCCAAAATTGATTCTGTAAGCTAAACTCCAGCCTCACAAGCAAAGGTAACTATTCCACTAAGAAATTTCACATGGCCATTTAATAGTAGATGATAGGTGTTAACATATTGAGCAGTGGGTGACCAAGCGTTACATACCTTTGGCGATTCTACTTTCCCAAGAAAGATTAGGCAGTGAGAACTAAATAAGCTTCAGGGAAATGTTGAATATGCAGGGCCAAACAAGTACTACTATTGAAAAAGAAATCAATTAGGTCCAAATTGCAAAATGCAAACCTTCATAGGATTGTACTTGTAAAATATTGGAAATGCCAGGAATGCTAGATGATATGTTTGTCTCACCTCGACCAGTAGCAGCTTTAGTCCCATCTGCACATAATTCATAGAACTCAAACCATCAGCGAAATTGTATTAGATCTAAAATTGGCACATACAACCAAAAACATTAGAACCACATTAAATAAAAATGAACTTTCCATGCTAGTTCATGGAAAACCATGCCAATATTTGTAGACATAAAATATGCAGCCTACATAAAGCATAGCTCACAATCAAGAAATATAAAAAACTTCCTTAAATTTCTCCCTTGACATCAACACACCTCCAAAAAGAAAACTAAGTAGAGTCACTATAAATGCCACAATATAATTTTTTTAGCATAACTGTTGACCATTTTGGCCCTGCAGGCCAAAATTGGTCTCTTTCTTCCCTTGCTGTTCTGACCCAGTTCAAATTTGGTTTGCACAAGTCTTTCAGCAAAAGGAGGAACCAGTTCAGTGGTTCGACGTCGGGGTTCAACAGCATGATCTTTCCAAAAAGTTTGAACTTGAACTTTGAACCATTGTTGGTTCAAACGGTTGGTTCAATCAGGGGGTTCAGTCGGTTTGGTTCAAAGTAGTTGGTTCAAGTCGGAAGGTTCAAAAGGGGTCTTCTAAAGCTCGAAGAACAAGTGCCCTTGTGGAGGGCAGTCAAGCACAAACTGGACCATTCCAGCAAGCTGCGGAAGGCAGTTCCGGACCCAAAAGTGCCCTTGCGGAGCACAGGGAACCCTTGCGGAGGAATCAAAAGGATGAGTTTTCCTTCGGAAATGCTAAGGCAAAAGATAAGACAAAGGTTGAATTTCTTCAGGCAAAATGTCCGAAGGAATTCCTTCGGACATTTTGTCCGAAGAGATTCACAAGGTAAAGAACAAACAAGAAATTCTTTCGAAAAAGTTCCCGCGGAAAAGTGAAGAAAGCAAATTCTTTCGAACAAAATGTCCAAAGGAATTCCTTCAGACATTTTGTCCGAAGGAATTCACTCGATGGAAAAATCCAACAGAAAATAGCAAGCGGGAAAGACAAAGGAAAGAATTCCTTCAGACATTTGTCCGAAGGATTTGAAGACCAAGGCCGCCCGAAGTACCCCGAAGGGTAGGTGCCCTTGCAGGGGACTCTCGGCGACTGTGAAAAGGATCTTTCTCCAAGCCCCGAAGGGACACTTTCCCATCGGGAAGGTTAAAAGACAAAGGCCCGAGCAAAGAAAGAAAGGCCGAGGGAAAGAAAGCCGAAGGAATTGACCAAGGGGTGACGGGCCTGAAGATGTCAAATTCAAGACAATAGAATAGCCGTTGGCTTTCAAATGGCGACGGGCGCGCGAACGTCAACTTTACGGCAATGAAATAGCCGTTGATCTTTAAATGCTTGAGCGCAAACCCAAAGGAATTCAAAGGCCTTAAGGCCCAAAGGAAGAGACCGTCGAGAAGGGAGCCCAAAGAGCCAAAGATTGATAGAAAATAGCCCCGAGGGCTCAGATTGCCAGAAAGAGGCAAGAGATGACAAAAGACAAAACCAGGAAAAGACAACGCTGGGAAAGGACAAAAGTCAAGAGTGAACTCAGTGATCTGCCAAGAAAGGAGCCCAAAAGAGCCAAATGCAGAAATGGACAAAACAATCCAAGTGGCAAAAAAAGGTATCGACACAAGGAGTTATTCCAGCGGTTGACACAGTATCTGCCAAGTGGTCATCAAGGAGCACAAACAGTGAATGGCACGACCTGTTTTTCTTCACTTTGCATTGATGAGCATACAAACTGCGTGAATGTCTTGAAAGAGCGGTCTTGTTTGCAGACAAACGGCGTGGCCCATGATTTCACATATGGCGTTTAATATATTTTAAACGCCTAAAGTCAAAACTGGGGCCAACACAACATTCTCTTTCAAGTGGCTTCCTCTTCCCAATGCTCTCAATGCAGCATGGATCATTTATTTTCCAGAAAGCGCCAAAGTCTTTTCCAAAAGGCTATATATTTGGAAATTCTCATTTGAGAAGAGGATCTCTTATTTTTGTATGGCGCAGCCCTGCCAAATTTCACCTTGAATCAATAAAAGTGTTTTACCTCTATCTGGTTGGATATATCTCTGAGCGTGCCTAAGTATTAACCTTGTGTCCAGTCATTGTTCCATGATGCTTTCATAAGCATGATATCAGCACACCTGGTATAGACAAAGCGCCATTCCTACAAGTAGCAAAAAGAGCTGTATTTGGAGCGCAGAGATAGGAGAGGGTTACCAAACAGGGTGTTTTCCTACAGCGCATGTGGTATGTTCATCTTTTGTGTGTCTTCATTAAACCTTTCTGTTAAGTTCCCTACAGTTTGGTCTTCCCAGCAGATGAAGTGTATGTATGTCCTCTTCTGATGTAAAGTGTGAGTAAATGAGTGGATCAAACTTTTTGGTGCATCACCGTATTAGTTTAAGTTCTGTTTTAGTAATCCTTCTCTCTTTTCAACCCCCCGATTATATATATAGCAAAATTGAGGGGAGAGTCTCTAGATAAAGGCTAGCTCCCTCTGATGCATCTCTGAGTTATCCCAGTAATATTGCTAATATATATATTATATATATATATTAGCAATATTACTGGGATAACTCAGAGATGCATCAGAGGGAGCTAGCCTTTATCTAGAGACTCTCTATATTAGCAATATTACTGGGATAACTCAGAGATGCATCAGAGGGAGCTAGCCTTTATCTAGAGACTCTCCCCTCAATAGCAATATTACTGGGATAACTCAGAGATGTATATATATATTAGCAATATTACTGGGATAACTCAGAGATGTATCAGAGGGAGCTAGCCTTTATCTAGAGACTCCCCTCAATAGCAATATTACTGGGATAACTCAGAGATGCATAAGAGGGAGCTAGCCTTTATCTAGAGACTCTCCCCTCAATTTTGCCAGACCCACAGGCAAAAGAGGAGTTCCCATTGTGCCGCGTGGAAGAGAGAAGCTCAGCGTTCTCTCAAGGGTGCAATTTACAGCGTCAACAATTTTTGGCATGCTCGGTGGGACCATTTTTAACACTCAGCAAAGTTCCAGGATTGGTGCTGGTCCTATTACAGCAAGAACAAACCACTAATCCAACATCTGGCGACTCCATTTTCAAGAACATCAGTCTCTGGTCAGAGATCAACTTGACATCCTATGCCAAAGGTCACCACACGATCTGCTGCTAAGGGTGTCCCTTTTGAATTCGTTGAACTACCATTAAACTCAGCAAGGCGACTGAGATTTGCAAAGACCCATCCCTATACAGCAAGGCATTTTCTCAGACTTGATATACAATATACTTACGCAAGAAGATGCTGATAGAACCCTGTTATCCCCATGGCTTTACCTTTTGTGGCCTTTCATGGTCAGAGCCCTTTGAACCTTTTGCATTATGACCCAATCCCAAGGACAACCCTTAAGAGTGTTCCTCCTTTTAATGGGGAGGGGCCTATTACTGCCATTGAGCACATAAGAAATATTGCCAACCTCTTTAATATTCGCAATGTCACTGAAGAGAACATTGCTATTAGGTTACTGGCATTGTCTTTTAAGGGTAAGGCTCTGGACTGGTATGAGACTTTGCTTGTGAATTCAGTCGGCACATGGAATGAACTAGGCACTCTATTGACAAATAGATTCGGAGAGAAGAGTGACCACCTCTTGCTTGTTGAGCAGCTAACCACCATGAAAAGAGCTCCACATGAATTCATGCAAGATTTCAATACCCAATTTCAAAAGACATGGGACAAAATCCCCATTTTGATAAGGCCGACCCCAAGTTATGCCTTCTATTATTTAAAAGCCTTGAACAGTGACATTGCTGTCATGATACAGTCTATGGGAGGACAAGTGTTGCCAGTTGCCTATGAAATAGCCATAACAGTCAAAAAATTTCTGGTGCAAGTGGGGAAGATATCCCCTAGACCTCATATGCCACTCTTCCCTGAATTGCCACCTCCAGTCCAGACTGCTGCACCCACCTTAGCTCTTCTGCCTGGCATAGAAAAATCCACTGCTACTTCACCCAATGACCTTCATGAAGTTAAGAGCTTGTTGCAAAGCGTGACCAATGAATTAGTGGCTCTAAAAAGGCAACAAGCTTAGAACTATTGACCAAATTAGGGATATCAACAGTTCGAACAAGCAAATAGAACCCTTTTTTAGAATTATAATCAAGGACAGGGTTAGTTTGCACAAGCCAGAGCATGTCAAGGGTATAATTCAAGGGCTCCTTCATCGTCTAAGACTCTTGTTCCCGCTCAAAATAATCTGGTACAGGAACAACAAAACTGCCCACCCTTGGGATATGGTCAAGAACAAGCTGCTTATACAAATGAGACGCCGAGTCAATATATGAATGCACAAGACAATCAAGTTGTCCAATTCCCAAGCTTTGAGACGTTAGTACAACCCGACATGGGTAACAGTCAGGCTCAGCCTGATTCCACTCTCATGAATCACATGGAGGGCGAATTCTGTGCAGTCAAC
The DNA here is from genome assembly GCA_037957365.1 of Torreya grandis. Taxonomy (NCBI): domain Eukaryota; kingdom Viridiplantae; phylum Streptophyta; class Pinopsida; order Cupressales; family Taxaceae; genus Torreya; species Torreya grandis. The sequence goes on from JARHVA010000077.1 coordinate 4,950,005, forward strand.
TATGTGGGCAGTATGGACAACTAAGGTGATTATGTTGCAGCTAACACAAGGTCCAAAAGGAGAGCTATGAAAGAAGTTCAGGCAGCTGCCCAAACGTCCACAGCATCTTCTTCATCACATGTGAACCAAAAAATTTCAAATTTTAGGCCGCCAATTATACCCTCAACTCCTCGGGCTGCAAATGCCCCCAAAGAAAATTTGAAAGGAGGCAACCCTCAGATCAATGTGGTAGACCAGATGAAGAAGCTGCATGTGAATATCTCTTTGTGGGATTCATTGGCAATGCTGGGATAAAAAGACATACTCCAAAAAGAGTTGCACGAGCTATGTGAACCAGCGGTCCCAACAAGCGCTGATAACATTTTGATCATGAATGGACACACCTCCACAACAGGGCAAGTAAAGAAAGAAGAAAAGGTTCCCCCTTTCTATCTATCTTTAGTCATAGGAGATTTCTTGGTACACAACTGCATTATTGACAGTGGGGCAAGCACCTCAATAATGCCCAAATGCATAGCAGATACGCTGGGACTCAAATACGAAGAAATGACCAAGGAAGTCCTGCAGTTAGATGGATCACCAGCTAAGACAATAGGAGTGGTGAGAGGCTTGAACTTGACGCTCCACGTCTGTCCAAATTTCTCAGTTCTCCACAACATGGTGGTGGTGGATGTTCCTCCCCACTTTGTCATTTGCTTGTCCAGGTATTTCACATCCAAATTAGGCGGGTACCTAACAGTAAACTGGTCTTACATGATTTTCAGAACCAAATATGGAACTAAAGTCAAGATTGAGTCAGAGCCAATCCATAGAGATCATCCGGAGCCATACTCACTCAAAGTGGTGAATGTTAGCTACGTCAGTATTGATGAAGATTTCTAAGTGGATCAATCTCTCCTTTCTACACATGAAGGAGTTGCTGACCTGCTCTTAGACGAATGGGGAAGTGACAACTTTGAACATGACCCATACAAGTTCATAGAAGAGGCAAGCCTCGGAATTTATTGCATGCATGAAGAGGGTACTTTTGTACCAAATTTGATGAAAGCAAACCAAGAGAGCTTGGGTTTATAGTAGTTTTTCTTTGATGGCTCAAGAAGCAAATTGGGAGTTGGTGGTGGAGTAGTATTAATTTCCCCCTCACAGGAGAAATACTTTTTGACTTTCAGGTTCCAGTTTTCTTGCACTTGCAATGTTGCAGAGTATGAATCTCTCATCCATGGTTTGGAGTGGACAAGAAAAAGAGGAATCAAAGAGCTGCAACTTTTTGGGGATAGCGAGTTGATCGTAAATCAGGAGAGAGGCCGAAATCTGACAAAGAATTTCTTGCTTAAGTCTTACAAGCACAGAGTGTGGGACTTGTTGACCGTTTTGGTCCAGCAGGCCAAAATCGGTCTCCTTCTTCCCTTGCTATTCTGAGCCAGTTCAATTTTGGTTGCACAAGTCTTTTGGCAGACGAAGAACCAGTTCAAAGAGTGCAAGGTTTTACAAAGCTTTTTTGGACTCTTGTCCGAAGAAATTCACAAGGAAAGAGAGCTAAAATGGTTCAAAAGACTTTTCCTTAAGGTTGGAAAAGTGGTTCAACGTCGGGGTTCAACGACATGATCTTTCCAAGAGTTAGCAACTTTGAACTGTTGAACCATTGAACCGGTTCAATCATCGCTTTGGTTCAACGGCAAAGTTCATCGGCAAAGTTCAATCAAATGGTTCAATCGACTTGGTTCAGTGCAATTGGTTCAAAGCAATCGGTTCAACAGCTCGGTTCAAAGCAATCGGTTCAAAGGTGTGGTTCAACGACTTGGTTCAAAGAAATGGTTCAACGGGATGGTTCAAACATTTGGTTCAATCAAAGGGTTCAATCGAATGGTTTGAAGAGGGTGGTTCAAACAGTCAATTGAATGAGCAGAATATAGTATCGAACCACTGAATCGTTGAACCATTTGTTGGTTCAATCGATCGGTTCGACCGGTTGGTTCAATCGAGTGGTTCAAGAGAGTCTCCTGAAAGACAAGTGTCCTTGCAGAGGGCAGGGAACACTTGAAAAGGATCAAAAAGTGAACAAGGCCGAAAAGGTAAGTTTCCTTCGAAAATTTGCTCAAGGCAAGAGATGGAGAATTTCTTCGGACAAAATGCCTGAAGGAATTTCTTCGGAAGAAAATCCCGCAAAATAATAAGGCAAAGGCAAGAAATGATTTCTTTCTGACTTTTTGTCCGAAAGAATTCCTTCGGACAAAAAGTTCGAAGAAATTTGGGAAAAGCCGCAGAAAAAAACCCGAAGAAAATTTCCAAAGGGAAGTGATTGAGATAATTCTTGCGAACATTTTGTCCGCGGGAAAATGGCCAAAAGTAGAAGCCCGAACAAAGGCAAGACAAAAGAAAAGATATCCTTCGGACTTTTTGTCTGAAGGATTTTGTTCGGACAAAAGTCCGAAGAAATTCAGCCGCCAAGCAATGAGGCCTTGACTAAGACAAAAGCCGAAGCAAAGGAAAAAAGCCGAAGGAGTTGCCAAGGAGGGTGACGGGCCCGAAGACGTCAAAATCGAGCACGGTGAACTAGCCATTGAAAGTTCAAATGCCCAGTGACGGGTGCATAGACGTCAAATTTAAGATGGTGAAATAGCCATTGATTTTGAAAAAGCTTAAGGACAAGCCGCGAATGAACTCAGCGACCCGCCAAAAGAAGAGCCCAAAGAGCCAGCAAGGCTAGGAAGATAGCCCCCGAGGGCCGAAGGAACCAAAAAAGAAAAAGCCAGGAAGAGAAAGTGCAGAAACGAACAAAACATTCCAAGTGGCAAAGGAAGGCGTTGACTCAAGGAGTTACTCTAGCAATTGGAACAATGCCTACCAAGTGGTCATCAAGGGGCGCAAACAGTGAACGATGCAACCCATTTTTCTCCATTTTGCATTAATGAGCAGACAAACCACGTGAATGCCTTCAAAAAGCAGTCTTGTTTGTAGACAAACGGCGTGGCTTATGTTTTTAAACACCTGAAGTCAAAATCAAAGCCGACACAGCATTATCTATCAAGCGGCTTCCTCTTCCCAACGCTCGGAACACACATGGGCCACTTGTCAAAGGGCACCAAAGTCTTTTCCAAGAGTGCGCCAAAAGGCCTCTTTGTTCTTATATATATTGTAACTTCTCATTTGAGAAAATCATCTCTCATATTGTAAGGCGAAGCCCTGCCATTTTTCACCTGGAATCAATAGAATATGCATTTTTACCTCTATTATGGTTGGATATATATCTGAGTGTTGGTCTTGTGTTTAGCCATTGCTTTTTAATGCTTTCACAAAGTTGACACCAATGCACCTGGTATTTACAAGGCGCCATTCCTAAAAAAAACAAGCGCTGTACCTGGAGCACAGAGGAAGAAGGTTACTAAACAGTTTGATTTTCCTACAGCGCCTATGGTAAGTCCTTTTTCTGTGTTTCCATTAAAGCCTCCCTATCAAGCCCCCTGCAGTTTGGTCCTCTTACCAATTAAAGTGTATGTATGTGTTCTCATGGTTTAGAGTGTGAGTGTGAGTAGATCAAACTTGTTTGGTGCATCACCTTATTAGGTTAGGTTCTGTTTTTCAGCATCCTTCTCTCTTTTCAACCCCTCCATTATATATGTATTAACAACTTACTGGAATAACTCAGATGCATCAAAGGGAGCTAGCCCTTATCTAGAGACTCTCTCCCCGATTTTGCCGGACCCACAGGCAAGAAGGGAGTTTCCATTGTGATGTGTGGAAGACAAGAGCTCAGTCTCTTGTTAAGGATGCAATCCACTACATCAATAATTTTTTGGCACGCCCGGTGGGACTCAATTTTTTACACTTAATAAAGTTTCAGGATTGATGCTGGTCCTGTTACAACAAAATCAACCATTTTCAGCATCTGAGGACTCCACTGGTAAGAGCTTCAGTTTCTGATCAAAGTCCAGTGTGACCTCGTATGCCTAAAATCACCACACGATCTACTCCTAAGGGTGTCCCTTTTGAATTCATTGAATTGCCTTTGAACTCAGCAAAACGACTGAGGTTTGAGAGGACTCATCCTTATTCAACAAATCACTTTCCCAAACCTGCTATAAAATACACTTACACAAGAAGGCCTCGGTTGCATCCTATTATAGCTATGGCATTACCCTTTGTGACTTTTCATGCTCAGAGTCCTTTGAATCTCCAGCATTATGACCGAATTTCAGGAGCAGTCCTTAAAAGTGTGCTTCCCTTTAATGGAGAGGGGCCCATTACCGCTATTGAACACACCATAAATATTGCTAATCTCTGCAATATTCAGTGTCACTGAGAAAAACATTGCGATCAGATCGCTGGCATTATCTTTCAAGGGCAAAGTTCTGGACTGGTATTTGACTTTACTCATGAATTCAGTCGATTTTTGGAATGAATTGAGCACCCTCTTGACGAAACCAATTTGGAGAGAAGAGCGACCACCTCTCACTTGCTGAGCAGCTGACTACAATGAAAAGAGCTCCACATGAATACATGCAGGATTTCAACACTCGGTTTCAAAAAACATGGGATAGAATCCCTGTTTTGGTAAAGCCGACTCCAAGTTATGCTTTCCTCTACTATTTGAAAGCGTTGAACAACGACATTGCTGTAATGATACAGTACATGGGAGGACATGTGTTGCTTGCTGCCTATGACATAGCTATAGCCGCTGAAGATTTCCTGGTGCAGGCTAGAAAAATATCTCCTAGGCCTCATATGCCACTCTTTCCTGAATTGCTGCCTCCAATCTAGACTGTTGCTCCCACTTTAGCTCTTATGCTCGGCATATTAAAGCTGCCTACTACTTCGTCAAATGACCTCTATGAAGTCAAAACTCTGTTACAAAGCGTAACAAATGAACTAGTGGCTATTAAAAGGCAGCAAGCTCAAAACAATCGACCAAATCAAAGATATCAACAGTATGGTCAAGCAAATAGACCCCCTTTCCAAAATTACAATCAAGAGCAGGGTCAGTTTGCATAGGCCAGACCTTTTCAAGGCTACAATCTAGGCGCCCCTTCATCATCCAAAGCCATGGTGCCCACTCAAAACAATCTGGTACAAGAACAACCCAGTGGCTCAACCATGGGATATGGTCAAGATCAGGGTGTTTATACAAATGAAACGCCGAGTCACTACACAAATGTACAAGACAATCAGGGAGCTGCCTAATTCTCAAGCTTTGAGGCTTCAGTGCAACCCAGCATGAGCAGTAGTCAGACTCAACCCGATTTTACTCTCATGAAACCCCTGGAGGGTGAGTTCCATGCAGTCAATTACGTGGGTAGTGCGAACAATCAGGGCGACTATGTCACAGCCAACACAAGGTCCAAAAAGAGAGCAATAGAAGAAGCTCAGCGTACTACCCAAATGTCAGCAATACCTTCATCATTACATGTAAACCAAAGGGTTCCAAACTTTAGACCGCCAATTGTACCTTCAAAGCCTCAACTTGCGCTTCAGGCCGTAAGTAATCTCAAAGAAAATTTGAAAGAAGGCAACCCTCGAGTCAATGTGGTAGACCAGATGAAGAAGCTGCACATGAACATCTCCTTGTGGGATTCATTATCAATACCAAGGCAAAATGACATGCTGCAAAAAAAATTACATGAGCTAAATGAACACGTCCCAACAAAAGCTAATAACATTCTGATGATGAATGGGCAGCCTTCCACATCAAGCCAAGTTAAGAGAGGAAAAGGTTCCCCCCTTTTATTTATCCTTGGTCATAAGAGATTTTTTGGTGCACAATTGCATCATTGACAGTGGAGCAAGCACCTTGGTGATGCCTAAATGCATAGCTGATAAGCTAGGGTTAAAATATGAAGAAATGACTAAAGGAGTCCTGCCACTGGATGAAACACTAGCAAAGAGAGTTGGGGTGGTGAAAGGTTTGAGCTTGACGCTACACGCTTGGCCAACCTTCTTAGTTCCTCATGATGTAGTAGTGGCGGATGTCCCTCCTTTGTCATTTGTTTGTCCAGGGATTCCACATCCAAAATAGGCGGCTACCTAGCAGCAAACTGGTCTTTTCTGATTTTTAAAACCAAGTATGGGACTAAAGTTAAGATTGAATCGAAGCCACTCCATAGAGATCATCTGGAACCATACTCGCTCAAGGCGACAAATGTCAGCTATGCCATTATTGACCAATAAGAGTTCCAAGTGGATCAATCTCCATCCTTTGCCCTTGAAGGAGTTGCTGACCTGCTCTTAGACGAATGGGGAAGTTACAACTTCGAGCATGATCCTTACGAATTCATAGAAGAGGTAGGCCTTGGAATTTATTGCATACACGAAGAGGGTACTTTTGTACCAAATCTGATCAAAGCAAGCCAAGAAAGCTCAAGTCTATGGCAGTTGTTCTTTGATGGCTCAAGAAGTAAGTTTGGAGCTGGTGGTGGAGTGGTGCTAGTTTTTCCTTCAAAGGAGAAATACTTTTTGACTTTTCGATTTCAATTTTCTTGCACAAGCGAGGAAAAAAGGAATCAAAGAGCTGCAAGTTTTTGGTGGCAGTGAGCTAATTGTCAATCAGGTAAGAGGCCAAAATTTGACAAAGAATTATTTATTGAAGTCCTATAAACATAGGGTATGGGACTTAGTAGAAAATTTCCTTGCCTTCAATGTTACCTTCATCCTTAGAGAGCATAACAAGCAAGCAGATAGGCTGGCAGCGGTTGGTGCCCAGTTTGATATCCCTAAGAAAATAGGCCCAGACTACAGTTAACGCCACTTGAAGGTATTAATCCAGCCCTCTGTACCTGACAACATCACTAACTGGCAGGTTACTAGACAGTGTGCTTTTCTTACAGCGCCTATGGTAAGTCATTTTTTTGTGTGTTTCCATTAAAGCCTCCCTGTCAAGCCCTCTACAGTTTGGTCCTCTTACCAATTAAAGTGTATGTGTTCTCATGGTTCAGAGTGTGAGTGTGAGTAAATCAAACTTGTTTGGTGCATCACCCTATTAGGTTAGGTTCTGTTTTTTCAGCATCCTCTCTTTTCAACCTCTCCCATTATATATATATGTATTAACAACTTACTCTCAGATGCATCAAAGGGAGCTAGCCCTTATCTAGAGACTCTCCCCCTAGTTTTTCCAGACCCACAAGCAAGAGGGGAGTTTCCATTGTGATGTGTGGAAGACAAGAGCTCAGTCTCCTGTCAAGGGTGCAATCCACTGCATCAACAGGACTTAGTGGAGAGTTTCCTTGCTTTCAATGTTACTTCTATTCTAAGAGAGCAGAATAAACACGTTGACAGACTAGCAGCAGTTGGTGCTCAATTCGATGCCCCAAGGAGATAGGCCGAGACAACATTCTACACCATTTAAAAGTGGTAATCAGACCCTCTGTGCTTGATAACATCACCAACTGACAGGTGTTTGACAGAGATCAGCAGATAGCACTCTTCTTGCAAGAGGACGCTGAATTTGCCTATAGAAATCAAGCCAAGCTACAACAACAGTATGGCAGCCAAATTGTTCAGCTAAAAAACAACAAACTTCTCAAAGGCTTGGTCACTCTCGAAAGTATCTTCAACGAGGATGACCAATTGAAAAATGACAAAGCAAGCATCACAATGAAGAAAAAAAAGTATGAAAAAGTTGAAATATTCAAGAATACGTTGCTTGCACTTGGGAAGGTATGTACAGATCATAAAACGCAGGGTTTCATCTTGTTGTGCCAGGAATTTACTGATGTCTTCGCTTGGGAGTATAGCAAACTGAAAGATTTTGACCCAAGTTTGGCCCAACACACTATTGAGCTGGAGGAAGGCGCCAAGCCCATCAAACAAAAACAAAGCCCTGTCAACCCGAAGATTGAGCCTCTCATGCGGAAGAAACTCATCAAGTTGATTGAGTCCAGAATCATATTTTCGATCAAACACTCTTCTTGGCTGGCCAATCTTGTTTCTATCAAAAAAAAGAATGGAGAGATCAAATTATGTGTAGATTTCAAAGACCTTAATAGAGTCTCGTTGAAGGACCACTATCCTCTCCCAAGTATGGAGCAAATCCTCCGAATGGTGACATACAGTGAACGTTTCTCCCTCTTGGATGGGTATTCAGGGTACAATCAAATTTTAGTGCAACACTGTGATCAATACAAGACAACCTTCACTACCAAGTGGGGGACATTTGCTTACCGAAAAATGCCATTTGGACTGTCCAATGCTGGTGCCACTTTTCAACGAGCCATGGACATGGCTTTTCAAGCCCTGATAAATAATATTGTACTGGTATATCTTGATGATGTGACAATATTTTCTAAGAAAGCAGGCCAACATATAAGACACCTTAGTCAAATCTTCGAGAGGTGTAGAGAGTTCGGTATCTCTCTTAACCTAAAGAAATGTGTGTTCGTTGTCCATGAAGGTAAACTCCTTGGCCATGTTTTAAAAGAGGGCTTGACTATTGATCCAGAAAGAGTTCGCTCCATCTTAGAGATGTCCTTGCCTAAGCATAAAGAAGGTCTGCAAAGCTTCTTTGGCAAAATTAATTTCATCAAGAGATTTATCCCAAATTTTGTCGAGATAGTCAAGCCACTGACCTCCATGCTGAAGAAAGATGAGAAATTCACATGGACAACGCAAAGAAATGATAGTTTTGAAGGGATCAAGCAGGCTATCACCCAAGCTCCTACGTTGATCAGTCCCGACTTCACCAAGGATTTCAACCTCTACATTTTTGGAAATGAAGAAGTAATTTCCGCTATGCTTACCCAAGCAAATGACGAGAACCTTGAACAGCTGCTTGCATTTTTTTGCCAAGGTCTAGAAGGTTTTGACATCAAAACCACCAAGCTGGTAAGGGGAAAAGGCCTATGTAAACACCTTGTTGCAAACCTTAAACAATAGAAAGAGGACATTTTGCTAATCCATGATGAAGCTACAACAGAAGAACCAGTAGTCATGAAGGATTGGGCATCAAATATAAAACGTTTCCTTCTCACTGGTGAGTGCCCACAAAGCCTTGATAGGACCAAGAGGAGATATTTCAGACTCCAATCTCTCCCTTATGTCTTGATTGATAGAGTGTTGTTCAGAAGAGACTTTTCGGGAGTCCTCTTGAGGTGCATAGACCCAGATCAGGTCGACAAGGTGTTGTCTGAGTTCCATGATGGGCTAGCTGGTGGTCACTTTGCTCCTAAACCTACAGCTGCAAGGATTATGAGAGTTGGTTACTTCTGGCCCACTCTACTCATAGACACCCATGCCTGGGTATGAAAGTGCCAAAAGTGTGTTCTCTTTGATGGGAAACAATCGCCGGGTGCAATGCCTCTACAACCTATTCAAGTAAAACAACCATTCATGCAATGGGACCTAAACTTCATAGGGATGATCAACCCTCCCTCCAGTGCTGGCCACAAATGAGTCTTGAACACTACAAACTACTTCATGAGATGAGTAGACGCTGTTGCTTTGAAGGAGGCCAACGTAAGTGCAGTCCTAGATTTTTATGAAGACTTGGTGACAAGGTTTGGAGTCTCAGCTACCATCATCTCAGATAATGCTTTAGCTTTCTTGGGAACCAAATCAAGCGAGTGGACGTTGGGATACGACATCTACCTTAGCACTTCTTCCAACTACTACCCACAAGGGAATGGGCTTGCTGAGTCCACCAACAAGATTCTGATCAGAATCATCAAAAAGACAATGGAGGAGAATCAGCGAACTTGGCATTCCAAGTTGAAAACAACCATGTGGGTAGACAAGGTTACTCCAAAGAGGGTAGTTGGCAATTCACCATACACGTTTGTGTATGGAAGGGAAGCTAGACTTCCTATTTCACTTGAATTGCCAGCTTTGGATCTTGCTCACCCACTGCAATTAGAAGAAAGCAACAACATGGTGGTTAGGCTGTGTGAATTGATGGAACTTCAGGAGACAAGGAACCAAGCCATGGTTTCTATGACTAGCCGTCAACAGCGAACGAAGAAGCACTTTGACAAGAAATCATCGTCAAAAGGTTTCTTTGAAGGCGACATCGTCTTAAAATGGGATGAGGACTGAGCTAAGCCTGGAAAACACAAAAAGTTTGACACCTTATGGAGTGGTCCATATGTCATCACTCAGTGCAAACAGCACAATACATTCCAACTCTCCAAGTTGGATGGTGAAGAACTGTATATCGCAGTTAATGGGATATATCTTAAGCACTGTCACTAAGCCTTCTCTCATCATGTCTATATTTTTCTTGTTTTTCCCTATTTTCCCCAAGTGCTTTTGAGAATGTTCGTAGTTTTTTAACCTTGTGTGTGTTTTATTTACCTTTTGGGGTAAAAGCTTCATGATTGATTTTTGGATATCTCAAGGCCATTGTCAACCTTTCACGCTGTGTTTTGACTCCATGCCCAACGGACTTGCAAGTTACTGGTTTCTTAAGCATGCCAGGCATGCTTCCCCTGGGAATTGCTAGACTTCTTGATCATTTTTGGCCCTGCATGCCAAAAGTTGGTCTCCTTATTTCTCTATTGTTCTGAGCCGTCAGTGTTGGATGCATCAACACTTACTACAAATGCTCCACTTCCCTTTGCAATAGTCCTAGTCTTATAAAGAGTTGAGAGATCCAACCCTGTAGGTTCTCGGCTTGATATGGGGCTTATTTTGCTTTGGGCAATTGCCTTGGACAAGGCTTTTATTGACAAAAGGACCAATTTCAAATAAGTATAGGTCTTTTACAAGGTCCCGAGGTCAAGTGCCCTTGTAGGGGGCAGACAAGTGACAAAAGGGACCATTTGGCAAGTTTCGAAGGACAACTAAAGACAAAAGATTTCTTTGCGGAGGGCAAAGTTTTTCTTTGGAAAAGTGAGCAAGGTAATGAATTCCTTTAGACTTTTGTCCAAAGGAAATCCACGGCAAACAAAGGCAAAGGTCCTTCGAAAAATACAAGGTAAAAGACAGGATTTCTTCGGACATTTTGTCTAAAAAAAAATCCAAGGGAAAATCCAAAGGCACATTTTTTTCTGACAAAATGTCTGAAGGAATTGAAAACCAAGGGAGCCCGAAGGAGACCGAAGGGTAGGTGCCCTTGCGGGGGACTCTTGGCAACCAAGAAGGGACCAAATCAGAAGTTCCGAAGGGGCATTTCAAGACCGAAAGGGCCCTCGTGGAAGGCAGTGAGTGGATTCAACAAAGAGCGAAGGGCAAAGGATTCTTTCGGATTTTCTATCCGAAGGAAATCCAAACAAAAGACAAGACAAGGGATTCCTTCGGACTTTTGTCTGAAGGAAATCCAAGGAAGGTTAAATTGCAGAATGCCGAAGAAATTGCCAAAGGGGTGACGGGCCCGAAGACGTCAAATTCAGCGTAGCGAACTAGCCGTTGGAGGTTCAAACGTCTGGTGATGGGCACGCAAACGTCAAATTTAAGGCATTGAAATAGCCGTTGCCTTTTGAATGGCGACGGGCTTGCAGACGTCAACTTTACGGTGATGGAATAGCCGTTGATTCTCAAATGTTTAAAATGGGCCCACGCATGTTAACAGTTGAAGAGAGCCTGAAAGAACTCATAAGCGAAGGCCGCAAGTGAACTAAGTGACCCTCTGAGAAAGGAGTCCAAGGAGCCAACAAAGGATGAGAAGATAGCTCCAAGAGCTCAGATTGCAAGAAAGAGACAAAATACAGCAAGGAAAGAGGGAACAAAATAGAGAATCCAAAACACAGCCACGTACACATACAACAACATTTGGAATGTTCGAAAAGATGCACCCAGGGAAGCGTAGGGGCAAATAGAACAGCCCAGGTGGCAAAATAAAGTGTCGACAGAGGAGTTATTCCAGCGATTGAAACTGTCTCCGCCAAGTGGTCATCAAGGAGCGCAAACAGTGAAAGCGCAGCCTGTTTTTTCCTTGTTTTACATTAATGCGCAGACAGTCACGTAAAACCCATGCTTTTGCAGTGATTTTTTATACGGGTTAGACGCTAAAGTCCAGACTGACGACATTTACAGCATGGTTATTTCAGGCTTTCTAGAAGGATGACACCAACATGACCAATTTTTATCCTCCCTAAGCGTTCAACACAACATGGGCAGCATTTTTCAGAAGGCGCCAAAAGCCTCTTTCTGTCTCTATATATTGAAAACTCTCATTGGAGAAATGTATCTCTCATTTTTGTATGGCGCAGCCCTGCCAAAATTTCACCTTGAATTAACAAGAAAGTGTTTTACCTCTATTTGACTGATTATGCTTTCAAGTGTGTCTGTGTATCAATTATGTGTTCAGTTATTTTAGCTTGATGCTCTCACAAATTGACATCAACACACCTAGTGTAGCCAAAGCACCACTTCTGTAGGTTAACAGGAAGTGTTGCATCTGGAGCGCAGAGACAGAAAAGAGTAGCTATCAGACAGTGTGTTTTCTACAGCCCCTGTGGTAAGTTACATTCCCTGTGTGTCTTCATTAAGCCTCCCTTTTAAAGCTCCCTACAATCTGGGCTTTTGCAAAATAAAGTGTATGTTTGCCCCCTTTCTAGTTTGAAGTGTGAACAGCTAAGTAGATCAACATCATTTGGTGCATCACCAGTTATAGTAATTTTCTGTTCTGGTTATTTCTTCTCTCTTTTCACCCCCCCATTGTTAGTAGTAGTAGTAGAAAACTTTCAGAAATGCATCAAAGGGAGCTATCCCTTATCTAGAGATCCTCCCCTCAGTTTTGCCAGACCCACAACAAGAAGAGAGTCTCCATTGTGCCGCGTGGAAGACAGAAGCTCAGCGTTTCTGTCAAGGGTGCAATCCATAGTGTCAATAGTATTATTTGAGGAGTAGCAAGAGGGAAGCAGGGCTTCCCCCAGTTGGTACCCTTGAGCAGGTCCGAGCTATGAGTGACATGTAGCACCAAGAGACAGAGTTTGAGAGGAGATATAGGTTAGCCGATGAGAGGTTTGGGAAGTATTCTCGAACTTAGGAGATGACAGTTGTGATGGAGGGGTTTCCTCTTTCCCTCAGTGATATGGGTGGCTTGAAGCGACTCAATGGAGATATCGGTGCTTCAAGGAGTAGGCCATATGCACATACCCCCCTTTGGGAAATGGGGCATCCACACGTAGGCCCACATAGCCTGAATTTGTTCAAAGGGAGGAGCCCGCACCAAGGGAGGGTTTATTCAACCCATTGGAGGAGTTAGAGGGGGATGGATGAGTATGTTACCTTGTCTGAGACAGTTAGGGGGGCTATGACATGTTTCGAGTTTTCAACTTGGAAACAGGGACAGGTTGGGCCCAAGGTCGATTAGAGGCAGAGAGGCAGCCAAGGAGATCTCCGGCGTGCATTGGGGAAATTGTCTCTTTCTAATTTTGATGGGTCACATAGGAGTTTGACTAGGACTTGTATTCAGTATGTAGATGCCTTCTTTTTTGCTTTCACCAATGGTAGAGGTAGAGGCCATCCAGTTCGACGCCTTTTGTTTAGAGGGAGCAGCCCACAATTGGTGGTATCATGGTTTGATCACACAGAGGCATCAACACATACACTCCTATGAGGAGTTCAGTAAGAGGTTGATTGAGAGGTTCGATAAAGCGGCTCCTGAGCTTCACTTTTGTGATTTAGCTCAATTGAGACATAGAACTTCAGTGAACGATTATGTCACAGAGTTTTAGAGGCTTTCAATCATGGTGACTGATATTTTAGAGCGCAAATTGGTGGTACTATTCATAGAGGGCTTGATAGCAGATTGGTGGTACTATTCATAGAGGGCTTAATTGACTCCCTAAGGGGATTGGTCAAGGCTTTTTATCCACCTACGCTAAGGGAGGCCATTCAAAAGGCCTACAATTTGGAGTCGTCTACTCCAAGGGGCAGATTTCCACCTTTGGGATAGCCAAAGAGTACTAATTTCCCACCTACTGGGTAGCAGAGAGGTGGCAGTTTGGGGCATCCCAAGAGTAGCTTTTCAGGCCCACCTAATGCCAATCATGTGGGTCCTTTGGTTAGACCAAACCAACTAGTTTTGGGGCAGCAGGAGTTACCACGTAGTAGCTTTGATGTGAAGAATGAGTTAAGAAGGAAAAGTCTTTGCTTCACATGCAAGGACCCTTGGGAGAAAGGCCACAATTGTCATGGCAAGAGATAGGTTCACTACATCGAGGCTCTTTCCGATGAGGAGAATGAGGAAGAAGTTGGGACATGCAACCATGAGGAGCACATTTTGGAAATAAGAGAGGAGGAATTGAGTGGCACTTTGGCATCATGTTCCGGGGCTCCTAGATATTACCCCTTGAGTTAAGGGTTCATTGAAAGGTACAACTATTGCCATACTTATTGATAGTGGGGAAACTCACAATTTCATTGATAGGGGATTGGTAATTGTTGACGCTATGGGTTGCACCCTGGACAAAAGGCTAAGCTTCTGCCTTCCACGCGACACAATGGAAACTCCCCTCTTGCTGTGGGTCAGGCAAAGTTGAGGAGAGAATCTCTAGATAAGGGCTAGTTCCCTTCGATGCATCTCTGAGGTCCTGGATTTCCTACAACTAATAAATAAATAAAAAAATGGGGGGGGGGTGAAAAGAGAGAAGGATAACTGAAAACAAAACCTAAACTAAACGGTGATGCACCAAAAAAAAAAGGTTGATCTATTTAGCTTTGACATTCACTTGCCACCAAGAACAAGCTGACATACACTTCATTTGATACGAGAAATTCTTCTGCATCAGTGAGCCAGGGATCCAATGGAGATACAGGGAGGAAGAACTACCAGAGGCATTCTAAGACACACTTTGGCAGCCTATTCACATGCATCTATACTCCGCTAGAGACACTTCTGGGTAACCTGCAAAAGAACTCACAATACACTGGACATGTTGAAATCGCTCTGTAAAAGCATGAAGAAAAATGACTTAACACAAGACAAAGCCATAGAGATACGAAAGTGCAAGCTCAAATGGAGGTAAAAATGCTTCTTTCTGATTCAAAGTAAATTTCCTGCAGGGCTACGCCATACAAGCTAAGAGATGCATTTCTCAAATGAGAATTTACAATATATAGAGAAAGAGAAAGCAATGGCACCTTTTTTCTACAAGTGGCCCATGCTGCATTCAATTCATTGGGAAGAGGAAGTCGCTGAAGGAAGCCAAGCTGTGATAGTCGCCAATCTTGACTTTGACGTTTAAATCATATTAAATATCGCTGCAAGAGCATGGGTTTTATGCGACTGTCTGCTCATTAATGTAAAATGAGGAAAAATAGGCCGTGCTTTCACTGTTTGCGCCTCTTGATGACCACTTTGTAAGGACTGCTCCAACCACTGGCATAACTCCTCTGTCGACGTCTCTTTTGCCACCTGTGTTGTTCTATCCGTGTCTGCGCTTGGATCTTTGGGATCCTTTCTCGATGGATCGTTGAGTTTACTTGCGGCCTTCGCTTATGAGTTCGTTCGGGCTCTTTTTAATTGTTAACATGCGTGGGCCCATTTCTAAATATTTGGGAATCAATGGCTATTCCATTGTCCTGAATTTCACGTGCTCACGCCCGTCATTGCCTTGGTCATTTCTTCGGCTTTGGAAAAGGTCCCCCCTTTTGGTCACTGAGAGCCCTTCGCAAGGGCACTTGCCCTTCGCTCTTTGATTGAATCTGCTCACTGCCTTTTGCGAGGGCCCTTTGGGTCTTGAAATGCCCCTTTAAACCTTTCGATTGAACCTGAACCCTTTTTCGGAGTTGAATGGTTCAACGGTTCAATGGTTCAACACTCTGTGTTCTGCAAGGAGTCACGTTCATTCAATTGACCGCTTCAACCAACCGCTTGAACTGACTGCTTCAACTAACAACTTGAACCAACCGCTTGAACCGACAACTTCAACCTTCAATGGTTCAACGGTTCAATATTTCAATGTTTCTAAGTTCAAAGTTCAAAGCTCTTGGAAAGATCACGTGACTCTCGGTCGATCCGTGTAGTTCATTTCATATCATTGAACCCCGATGTTGAACCACTTTTTCCAACCTTAAGGAAATGTTCCTTCAACTTTTGGTCTCTTTCCTTGTGAATTTCTTCGAACAAAATGTCCGAAGAAGCTTTGTAAAAGCTTTGCATTCTTTAAACTGGTCCATCTCTTTCCTGAAAGATTTGTGCAAATCAAATTTACGACTGATGGCTCAGAATAGCAGGGGAAGAAGGAGACCGATTTTGCCCTGCAAGACCAAAAATGGTCAACATTAACATCATGTGGATTACAATCAGTGGAGTTCAAGGGTTTTAGAGTTACAATAGTGGATGGATTCACCATGCCTTGCACAACCAAGATTCCAAAGCTTAGCCTCACTTTGGAAAAACATGTGGTTGAGGATGATTTTTATGTGGTGGGCATAGGGGAGACCAATATGGTCCTTGGTATTCAGTGGCTACACTCACTTGGTGAATATACACAAAACTACCAAACTATGGAGCTCAAATTCAAGATAGTGGGCAAGGAGGTTGTTTTGCATGGTTTAAGTGATGGAGAGGCCCCCTCTTCCAAGGCCAATAAATTGTTAGGAGGATGTATCATGAGCATGAAGAGAACGGAAAAGAAAGCTGCCCCTCGACATAAAACTCAGCTCCTTCATCTAAAGTTTGAGCTTTCTCAAAAGCATTTGGTAAGCATTGCAAATTGTCACTGTTGTCATAATTTATTTGAAAGAGATAGAAAGAGAATGGATATGCCAAGGGCAACCCAAAACTTGCTTAGGGCAGCACCCTACTCCCTCTTGCACAAGGGGAAATAGTGAGGCATTGAGGAAAAGAGGGCACCCCATAAATGTTGAAAGGAGAGTGAATCCAAATGACAAAAAAGGAAAATCCTCCTCCTTGCAAAGGAAGGACAAACTTGGAGGGAATCACCTATGGAGCATTGGAAACATCGAAACCCGTTTACCTTCCACATGGAAGGCAATAGAAAGAATAAGAAAAGGTGGTAAGAGGTCTGAAATTTCTTATTTCCAATTCCTTGAGTTAGAAAATCAAGTTCAGCCACATAAAGAAGGAAAGAAGTGATTTATTGTCAATTTTCAGCCTACCTTGGGATGATTTGGTACCAAGGTGTATTCTGAAAATGATCACAAGGTGAAATCTGATTGTAATGATCAATTGGAGCAGTACACAAGAAGCCAAAAATCAGTTTTTTTTTTGGTAAAATACAGCCAAGAGTACTATCTGGAATTATGCATATGGAAGCATACTTTTGGTTTGGTACAATAGGGAAGGTGCAATTCCATGATGAGGATTGTCATAGGCTTTTGTTTGATCAAAACTACATCTTTCCTATGCATAAAGGAGTCGTAGAGAAGACTCACACAAGAAAAGTGGTGCATAGGCATTGTCATCATTCAAGGTATGTTTTAGAAAGAGGCCTTATTGATTAATTTCAGAATTGTGGATATTTTTCTTGAGGGCACATCATACACTTTGGGATACTACCTCAAAAGCAATCCAGCATGGCATGTCTTTGGGGGTTATGAAGGATTCTTGAAATACGATTATGACCACTCAAACTTATGGGGGCAGCCCACATGGTACGTGTTTTGCAAACAGGTAGTACAATTTGAAGATTCTTTGCAATGGAAAATTATTTCAATAAAAAGATGTATTTCGAAGGAGGTGGGGACAACTCCATGGCTTTTGCAATTGCTTGAGGACAAACAATATGGGTAGGGAGAACCATAATGTCCCACTTTTTGAGCTAGTCCTTGGGATGAGACCTTTAGCTTGAGCGTTCCCTAGAGCTAAGGAATTAAAGACAAAAAAGGGGAGCATTAGTAAGCTTCAAGGTTATGTTGATAAAGCACTTTATTATCTAATTTTGGGGCCTTTTTAAGTGCCATCCTAAAAGTGCTTTTATAAGGAAGCTTGTTATATATTTTTTTATTAAAAGGAAAAAAAACTCTCTCTCTATTTTGGGTGCCACAATTGGAGGAAGAATAGATAAAGGAAGAGAGGCTATTTTGAAAGGGTATGTTGAATATTGATTTGGAAATTAAATGACGTATGTCAATCTTGGTTTCCACCTCTTGAGGACGAAAACCTTCAAGAAGTGTCATAGGTTTGGGGATGAAAAGATCCATTGCTTCTACTTGGGCAACTCTATTCAAGGGTTGTAAGTGAGCTTCAAATTGCATGTGTTCATGCAAGCGGATCTACAAAGGTGTTTTTAGACACCACCTTGAGTAAGTAAATATTGCAACTTCTATCGAAAACATGTTTTTGGTAAATTCATAGGTTTGGAGAGGAGTGAATCACTTTGGGAGCTTGTTTGTGTTGTGGAAGACCTTCCCAAGCGGTGGCGACTTGCCTAGGGAGCTAGGCAAACCACTTGGAGGGGTCATTGGATGCCAAAGAGGGTTGCACACTATTTTATTGAATTTTCTAGCTAAGGCGACTTGATTGGAGAGCACTTTTAGAAGGTTTGACGCTGATTGGGAGTGTTTTGCAGTATATAATATATTTTTAGACACTACCTTGATTGAGAGAATATTGCAACTTCTATCCAAAACATGTTTTTGGTAAATTCATAGCTTTGGAGAGTGAATCACTTTGGGAGCTTGTTCGTGTTGTGGAAGACCTTCCGAAGGGGTGGTGACTTGCCGAGGGAGCTAGGCGAACAACTTGGAGGGGTCATTGGATGCCAAAGAGGGTTGCACACTGTTTTATTGAATTTTCCAGCTAAGGCGACTTGATTGGAGAGCAGATTTTGAGGGTTTGAGGCTGATTGGGAGTGCTTTGCAGTTTTAATATTTTATACCACTTTTTCAGCTTAGGCGACTTGCCCTGGGAGTCCTTTGGAGTCTATTTGAAGGAATTTTCGATGAGTAAAATATTCTGATTTGTATTCCTAGATTTTTTGAGGTAGGGTGAACTAAGATGGGAAGAAGAATTGAAAATCTCGAAGGGTTTTTAGACTCCATTTGGCAATGTACAAGTGCTCTTTTATTTTCTGATATTTGCGGCAAATTATCGTAAAGGTTGTTGGAAATATTGTCATTGATGTCAAAAGTTTAGTATTATTGGTGATAAAAGCCCCATTGCATTTAATGTTGTTGGCAATAAATATATCTTGGCTAATATGAGTTAATATTTATTTAATATTAACGAATATATTTTTGGTTGCATATGAGACAAAAGAAGGGCCTATGGAGAAGTCGACGAGCCACGGAGTAAAGACAAAAGAAGGATGGGACGTATTTTCCCATGAAAAGTCATCTTGGGGAATACCAAGAGTCACCAAGTGAAGACAAAAGAGTAAAGGCGAATTTCTCATGAACGGATACTTTAAGGAATATGAAGTCACCAAAGATAAGGACAAAAGTGAGAACGTTTTTGGTTATGAAGGGTCACCACATGACTTTTCAAATGCTTGGATATGAAGGGTCATCCAAGATTGGTGTCATTTTCCATTAGAATTGAAAGGTCACAAATGGGGAAGGCCAAAGGTCATTTGGAAAGCTATAAATAAAGGCTTGAGTAGCCATTTGTAAATATGGAAGATAAAGGTTGATTTGATATTGTAATATCTAGCTTAGAAGAGCAATTGTGAGAGATGATTTGTATTTGTTATATTTAGCTTAGAAGAGCAAAAGTGAGAGAGAGGAAGGAGATGTATTGATCTATCATTTGTTGAGATAGCAACATTGAGAGATAGGTATGTGGTATACACAAAGGGGTTGGTGCTCCTGTGGGTTGGTGCTCATGAATTGTTGCTGGGTTGGTGCTTGGCGAAGGGGTTAGTGCTCCTGTGGATTGGTGCTCACGAATTGTTGCTAGGTTGGTGCTCGGCAAAGGGGTTAGTGCTCCTGTGGGTTGGTGCTCACGAATAGGTGCTGGGTTGGTGCTCGGCAAAGGGTTTTGAAGCTCCTGTGGGTTGGTGCTCACGAATTATAGCTAAGGTTTGCACTTGGCAAAGGGGTATGGTGCTCCTGTGGGTTTGTTCTCACGAATATATTTGAGATTGATTTTCCGTGGTTTTTTCCACATTGAGTTTCCACGTTATATCTTGTGTCTCTCTCTTGTGTGATGTTTTTGTTTGAGTTTTATTGCATATCTTGAATGTTTGATTAAGTGGAATTTGATAAAAGGAAAGTTTTATAAGATATATAATATATTGATTCACCCCCTCTCTCAGTATATTCTGTGCTTAACAAAGGTTTGAAAGGAATTGGAAGGGAAAGACTAGGGTTTTATTTTAAAAATTCTGCTAATATTTTATGAGGGGGGCGATTCAGTTATGGAGTATTTTTTGGGGTTTATAGGGAGCTTTTAGGCCCTAAAAGTGGACAAATAATATTCTAAATATTTGTGAAATTTTGGCATATTTTTCGGGGTTCTTTAACATCATTTTGCGAGTGAATCCAAGGAAAAATTATGATTTATTTCACACAATAATTTCTGCACATAGGTGACTTGCCTTGAAGGGTTTTGGGAAGCTTTGGAGGGTTAACATTGGAAATATTTAATTCTGAAATATTTCTATATTTTATTATTATTTTTGGTGAGTTTTGCAAGGGTTTGCGGATTGAATTAACAAAAGAAAACATAGTTGTAATTTCAAGAGAAAAATCAAAATATTGCGAGGGTATTTTCCCAAGGTACATCCGCTCTCTGTCACACATAAACATGTATTTTTTACAAAAACAAATTCAGGGTTTATGTATGACATTATTTGGATTTAAGGTGAAAATTCAGTGGTTATATGCTTTAGTAGTTGTGGAATTAATTGCGCAACATTGGCACCTAGAGTTTGTTTCTGTTTGGGGTGTTTTGGGTATCTATATATTAGCTAGGTTTTTCTGATTTAAAATTTTCAGAATTCATTTTTGTTTGGAATATTTAAGGGTTTTTGTTGGGAAACCTTATTTTTTCATCATTGTCCCAATTTGGGGACATTACAAGGCAAGTACCTCCAACATCACACAAGTTTCATGATACAAATTTTGTCTTGGGATATAAGGCGTGTAATCATCCTCAACAAATGTCTCTACCTTAAAGAAAAGATCAAGACTGAAAAGGTTTATATGGTTATGTTACAATAAGTTGTGTATAGTATTTATGAAGACCTAGATTTTCACAATAAACTGGGGCAGCTAACACCACATTCTTCTCTTTGTAACAAGAACCATAGTCCATTATGATCCTTCCAAGTATGCTATCTCTTACCATCAATCCTTCCCCTGGGGAATGATTGTTGTCTTTCATTTTCATAAATTCAATTTGCAACTTTGTATTTTCAATACATACATTCTGCCTTGTGGAAATGAACTCCTTAATCAATTCCGTTAATTGATACTTGCCTCCTCCTTTAATAGTCATTGGTGCTTTCGACACCATCAAAATTGATGGCCAAAAGAAAGGAGGCATAAGAAACAACCATAGAGTTGTGCGGAATCTCTCACAACTTGAGTAGGAAACAAGCTTTATTGAAATGGATTACTCACAAGGACTATATGCTTGGTGCAATTAGAGGAAGGGGATTAACTACATCCCTGATAAAATTCACATAATCCTCATCTCTAAGAATTGGATCTCTCCTTAAAAATACATAGTAGCCAAGGTCAGTGACAACACCTTGTTCGAGCATTGGCCAATAATAGTGGCTTTCAAGAAAATATTTCTTCTCGGGTCGGTCCTATATTTAGATTTTAAAGGAGGTGGTTATCTTAGTGGGACTTTATAAGATGTCAGATGATGATTTAGGGCCTTCCACGGCCTATGGTCGATACCTTCTACATCTAGGAAAATCTCATGAGTTATTGATCCTAAACAGGATCCCTTGCTTCCCAGATTCTCGCTTCTTGACTTGTCGGCCTCATGTCGTGGGTGTGAGTGTGGTGGATTATATCATGTCTAGTCAAAACCTATTACCACTCATCTGTCACTTCTCTATTTCCCCCATCTCCCTTGCAGATCATGCTCTTCTTTCTTTCTCTCTGGGTTGATATCCCCCCTCCTGTTACTGTTCCCTCCCATAGTCTACCCCGTACTACATTCTGGTTTGATGAATGGAACCTTGAGACCACTTCTTCCCACATCTGAGACCCAATTCATTTCA
The DNA here is from genome assembly GCA_037957365.1 of Torreya grandis. Lineage (NCBI taxonomy): Eukaryota > Viridiplantae > Streptophyta > Pinopsida > Cupressales > Taxaceae > Torreya > Torreya grandis. The sequence goes on from JARHVA010000077.1 coordinate 4,972,018, forward strand.
TTTGATTGTGTTGCTACCAAGTACACCCACCTTTCTTCCATTATTTGGGAAGCAATCCTCGAGTCCTTTCCTAGCTCCACCTGGTCCACTTCCACCTCCCATCAACCTAATAATATCAAATCTTGCCCCATGAACAAGTGGTACAGCGATGAATGCAAGACTCTTCACTGCCAGTTTCGTCACGCTTTCATCCATGCCCATTCCTCCTAACCCACCCTGAAAGCCGCCTATCGTTGTCTCCTTCGTCGTAAGAAAAGCCTCTTTATCTCTTAGAGGAGATGAATCTTATATGCCTCACTTATCCACTCTCCTAAACATTTTTGGCACAATGTCCTTCCCCGTCGTTCTCCCCTCCCTTCAGAACTTAATCTTGAATCCATGATCTCCCACACTTCCACTCTCTATGATATCCTTGTGCAACCACAGTCCAGGTTGCTTCTCTGCCCACCTCTTGCCACTTATTCACATATAGGAATATCAAAGAGGCTATTAAGGTAACGAACATTAGCAAGGAAGTTGACGAGGAGGCTTTCCAAGAAGAATTCTTCAAGCATGGTTTTGGTGCACTAGGGAGTTACTTGGTTGATATCTTCAACCATGTGGTTCATTCAGGTTTTCCACCCGATTGGTCACATCACACTATTCATCTGATACACAAATTGGGCCCCAATTTAGATCCCAACAACTATAGGGTGATCATGGTGGGCCACACGTTCTTGAAACTGTATGCTACAGTTCTCCACATGTAGCTCTCGAGGGAGTTGGAGCAAAGACACCTCAGAGCTAGTGGATAGGCGGGGTTCCAACCTGCTCAACAGACCATTGATCATATCTTTACTCTTCGGGCCATCATTGAGGAGGCATGTCATTGCTCGTCGAAAGTCTACTGTTGCTTTGTGGACTTTCAGAAAGCGTTTGACTTTGTTCCACGAGGGGGGCGAGGGAAGCCTACTCCAGAGGCTCAGAGACATTAGCATATCCGAGACCCTTCTGACTACCATCATGCGTCTATACGAGACTGTCCTCGGTCATATTCACACAACTCATGAAACATCTGATTTCATCAGGAGTACAATTCGGGTTAAACAGGGTTGCCCCCTATCCCCCACTTTATTTGGGATATAGATTGATGAGTTGGAGAATTTTCTTTAAAGGCATATCCAAGACAGTGATGGGTGCCTCCACCAAATTTTGATATCTATACTAATGTTTGCAAATGACATGGTCCTCCTAGCCTCATCACCTGAGGGCTTGCAGAGACAGTTGGATGCCTTAGCTCTATTATGTGATCTTCGCCAGTTGACAATCAACTTTGGTAAAACCAAGGTTATGGTCTTCAATGGGTTGAAGACCTCACACCTCCATTTCTTCTTCAGGGGGGAGGAGATTGAGATCACCAACACTTATATTTATTTGGGGGTGCAATTATCTAGACCCTGCTTTAGTTTGAGTCAGGCACTCCAACCTCAAGTCAATAAGTTCTACGGATCTTTAGCCCTCCTCGAGAGATAGTGTTTTCAACACCACTTTCAGGGCATTTCTTCCAAGATGTCCATCATGGACACCCTTATCAGACCCACTGTTCTCTATGGCTCTGTGATTTGGGGGCCCTTTTTTCTCGAGTGGGATTGGGCTTCAACCGAGGTAGTCCAAATGCTTCTTCTCCATTGCATTATTAGGTGCAAGCAAATTGTCCCCCAACAAAGCATCCTTGCAGAGTTTGGGGCCCGAGCCTTCAAGTTGGAGACTATGTTTGATCTGATCTCTTTCTTGCATCGCATTCAGAGCTTCGCTGACTCAATGAAAGGGTGGGACAGGTACCCATACTTGGTTTTTTGTTTCTCAAATGCTATTTCCCTTTCTGACTCTCTAGGTTGGGTTTGTTGTTGGTATGCAGAGGTCTCATATCTGTTAAGAGTCCCTGGGTATTAGAATGGATCATCTCCCTCCATTTAGGTAGTCCTTGGACACACCGGGCCACCTTCTAGATCCCAGACAGGAGCTAAATATGATCATCAGGGAGGATATTTACAGGCAGTTTATCCATACCACTTGGGTAAACCCTCACGATGGGTTACGCCCAAAGATGGCCTTTTATGCGAAGCACTTCTTGGTACTGCGTGACATGCTTATTGTTAAACCATTGGATGACCCAAAAAACATCATATATTGAATGACATGTTAAACATTCTATCTCCAGTTGGTTCATGTGGTAGCCCTACTATTTCCATTAAGATGGCAACAAATCCCACTAAGGACACAATCGTTGAAGAACCAACAACTCCCTTGTCTCTGAATACAGGGAATGAATTGCACAACTCAATTTTTCCCTCTTGGATGGTGTAGGTTTTATTTTACCGTAAAGAAATCCATTGTTTTTTACATGTATTGTTACAAGTGAAGTAAATTATGGGACTATTATGTTCCATTGTCGCACATTACACAACTAATGTAATGAAATGTATTTAGTTTGTTTTCTAATGTAAAGAAGTGTATTAATAAATGTAATGTAAGTATAGATATTCATTTTGCTTATGTACTATAATTAAATTTACGTGTTATCTACCATTCAGCGTGAGAAAAGATCATGAGCTTAACGAAAATTAAAATCCTTTCACTTGAAAGCGAGTTGCCCATTGTTGTCTTCCACTGTTGACTTCGAAATCTAGCGTAATTACCCACAAATAACAAACAACAACAAGAGAGATAAACAATAGAAGCAATAAATAGTTGAGCATTACAAACTTTGCAAACTTTGAAAAATAAAAATTGTACGGGCATCCCAAACTTTGAAAGCTTATAGTTTGTTAAAAAAAACACGAAGTAAAAATTATAAATGTAGCACAATATTCACAAACATAATAAGTGTTAAGAAACACAATGTTCGTAAAAAAAATCGTAAATTGAGCAACCCAACAAACTTTCACCCTTTACAGCAATTCGACTTTTGTCCAAAATAAGAATGTATGGATATGGTAATTGACAATAGAATGGAAAACATATGAACAACTTGTTACAACAACATAGCAATAACACAACATAATGGAAAATGTGAATGAATATCTTGGCTACCTATCAATAACATAGCAACATGAATTCAAGAGGGATTTTGATTGGCACATCTAACTCAACATTTAGTGGTATGTTAATGAAATTCTTATTTTTTTCCGAAAGACAAACATTTACTACTATGTGAATGAATACCTTCATTTACTAGTATGTGAATGAATACCTTCATGGCTTCCATCCACATACTAGTAAGTGTTTAGTCTTGTGGACACACTTGTCTTTTAACATGGCCCTTCGTTTTATATTAATGAACCATATTAATTCACAAGAACATATCAATACATTTTAAGGTTTGAAACCACACAACAAAAAATGTTTAGGAATCAATCAACAACAACGATGGTAAATAATATTTATAAATGCAAAACCTAAAGGACTTCATTCACATACCTGTAAATTTTTAGAAACACATTAAACATTTAGAGGTTGTTCAAGGCAAGTAATGTTTTAATTGTCTAACGTTAATATAGGGAAATAGTAGTGCTTCAAAGAACATATTAATACATTTAAGGTTTGAAACCACACAACAAAAAATGCTTAGGAATCAATCAACAACAACAATGATAAATAATATTTATGAATGCAAAACCTAAAGGACTTCATTTACATTCTTGTAAATGTTCAGTAACACATTAAACATTTACAGGTTTTTCAAGGCAAGTAACGTTTTAATTGTCTAACGTTAATGTAGGGAAATAGTAATGCGTCAAAGAACATATTAGTAAATTTAAGGTTTGAAACCACACAACAAAAAATGTTTAGGAATCAATCAACAACAACGATGATAAATAATATTTATGAATGCAAAACCTAAAGGACTTCATTCACATTCCTATAAATGTTCAGTAACACATTAAACATTTACAGGTTGTTCAAAGCAAGTAATGTTTTAATTGTCTAACATTAATGTAGCGAAATAGTAGTGTGTCAAAGATATAAAACACACAACAACATGAATTCATAAACATCTTGGTTTGATAAAAAAATAATTACATTTGTATTTATGTGAACGAAAACTTTAATTTTGATACAAAGCCAATACGTGTTATGAGTATGTGAATGAAAACCTTTAGGGTTACATCCACACACCAGTAAATGTTGTGTCTTCCAACCCATGTTATGCATGCAAATAGAAATACGACACAGATATAAAACACACAATGACACAAATTGAAAAAACCTCCAAGGCTTCTTTTAAATAACATGCAAATTTGGAGTCAGATGTGAATGAAAACATGTCGAGACTATGGGTTGAGTTGTGGGTAGCATTTCATCCCTCCAACATTGGACATAGGTTGAATATGGCGCGCATGGCGGAAATAACATGTCACATTATTGAAAAATTGGTTGTTGCATAGCAAGAACACTACCATCTTTTAACATGTCACTTCCTTGCAAATTAATGACACAAGCCTCTTCCAACATGGGCATCAAATTCAAAAGACAAGTTGTTGATAACGAAACAATAACAATTACTGGTATGTGAATGAATACCTTGACAACCACCATAAACATACATGTAAACATTGAGTTAGATGTGAAGGCATTACTCAACAGTCCCATGAAAATAAACGGAATATAATTGTGGGTTCATTTATAGGCAACACACCTCTATGTAACATTTCATAACTCCATTAAGATGCATAACTACTTTGTATCCTCTACCCAATACTCTCTCCATGGAAGATGTACCTTTAGTTCTCTATCCACCTTTAAATGATGGAAAACACAACTCTCTTTCTTGCCCTTTACCCACTTTACTCACAGTGGAGGACATCCCATGGTAGCACCTTCTTCCCTACACTATTTGCTAGAAGATGTCTTTGCTCTTTTTGAACACAATTGCAGGGGACTCCTACTTTTATAACAAATGATGCAATCAGGGATAGGGGTCTACTAAAGGAGAGCCTTGAGGTTACTGTTGACGCAGTGGATTGCACCCTTCAAAAGAAAACTCAACTCCTTTCTTCCACGCGGCACAATGGAAACACTCCTCTTGCTGTGGGTAGTAAAACTGAGGAGTGAATCTCTAGATCAGGGGCTAGCTCCCCTTGATGCACTTTAAAGTCCTAAATTTCTACTGCTAACAATGGGGGGGGTGAAAAGAGAGAGAAATGTTATGAAAACAGAACCTAACTAAAGTGGTGATGCACCAAAATTGATTATCTACTCATTTTGATCTACACTTTGTATCAAAAAGAGTGAACAAACACTTCATTTGAATAAGAAACTAGACTGCATCAATGTTACAACAAGGGGTTTGATGGAAGTATAATGAAGAACCTACCATAGGTGCTCTAGAGGCACACTGTTGGATGGTTACTCACCTACACCTATACTTCAACTTGGACGCTTCTTGTCAACTTGCAGAAGATCTTGGATACACTAGATACATTGGCATCGACCTATGAAAGCATTAAAATAAATGACTAAACATAAGGCAATACGTAGACATATGCAAAAGTGTAAAAAATAGATGAAGGTAAAACACTTCTTTTGATTAAAGGCAAATTTGTCAAGGCTTTGCCATACAAAATTGAGAGATATCTTCTTCAAAGCTGAGAGGTTACAATATATATAGAAATTGGAGAAAGACCTTTGACCCTATCAAGAGCAAGTGGCCCATACTGCATTAAACACCTCGGCAAGAAGAATTCGCCCATGCTATTGTCATCTTCCCATAAATGTGCCTGTAAAAGCCATGTTGTAGGTGTCCCAGATATTGACTTTGTTGCCCAAGCTGCATTAAACACTTCTGCTAAAGCATGGGTCGCTTTGCTCCTTGAACAACAAAGCTGCCTCTCACCACGTTCTGGGCCATGCCTTTTCCATGAATGCTCCCGTAACTCCCCTTAATGGCTATTCATTAATTCAAACACAAGGAAAATCGGGCTGCCTTCCTGAAAGCTCGTGCAACCCTCTTAATGGCTATTCATGGATACTATTCCATCTGTAAGCATTTACTTCCCCTGCCGACGCCTCTTGTGCCACCTGGACTAGTTTGGTTCGTTCCTATGCTTGACTGGTTGTCACCTGGAACATTTTGAATGTTTGTCTTATATGTGCGTGGCTATGTTCTGAGCCATGCTCTCTCTCTCTCTTCTCTTTTCTCGTTATTTCTTGTCTTTTCCTGCTAGTTCAGGCTCCTGGGTCTATATTTTCTCCTTCGGGCTCCTTTCTTGCAGGTCGCTGAATCTTCCTTCAGGTTTCTTGGCCTTTTAAATTTCTTCGAGTGAAATCCCTGACGGAATTCCCTTCATTATGCTCGCCGCTTTGACACCCGCCTTAGATGACACTTAGGGCCCGCGCCTTTGAATTCTTTGACATTTTGTCCGAAAGAATTGTTCTTTGGCCTTTCTACGACGACTAACCCATCTTAAAATTGACATCTATGGGCCTGTCATTCCTCTTTAGCAATTCCTTCGGCCTTTTGCAAATGGACTTTTCCGAAGGGAAAGTGACCCTTCAAAAAAATGGGAAGGTACTCTTTTGATGACCAAGTGTCCTTTGGAAGGATACCTACCCTTCGAACCCCTTGGTTTCCGCATTCTTTCATATTTCCTCGCTTGGTGAATTTCTTCGGACAAAATGTCTAAAGGAATTCATTATTCAGAGTTCTTCATGGATTTTCTTCGTACATTTTGTCGGAAAAAATTCATTTCTTGGCTTGTCACTTTTTCCAAAGGAATTTTTTTTACGGCTTTCTGGCCTGGTCTTTTGCAAACGGACCTTGTGCCCTCCGCAAGGGTACTTTGGGTCCAAGGTTGCCCTTCAGAGCTCTTTGAAAAGTCCCATTTGTCACTTTCTTGCCCTCCACAAGGGTACTTTGGGCTTTGCATCGTCTTTTGGACGACTTCGCAAAGGCTCTATTTGGCACCCGAGTGCCCTCCGCAAAGGTAGCTACCCTTCGGAGCTTTTGCAAAAGACCTTTGCCCCTTTGAAACTGGCCCATTTTGCCGATAAAAGGCTCACCCGAAGTAATTTGTTTGCCCTGCTAAACATCTAGGATCAAAATGAGTTCCAGTCAACCCAAGTACTTGCAAGACTCAAAACACTTGGTCTTTCATGGAAATGGGCCTGTTACAAAGAAAACCCATAAAATTGCAGTGGGATGAACTTGTCAAAAACTAGTTAACAGGCCCTGCAAAGGAAGGGAAAAGAGGGGGTGCTCAATTTTGGCTTGCAAGACCAAAATTGGTCAATAGTTACAACCTTTACTCAAGTCACTTTAATTGCAAAACTAATTCAATTGAGATCATAGACATCATTGAACATAATAAAAACTCAATATTCATCGCAAGCTTACAAGAAACTTAAAAAAGGAAGATGCCTCAAACATCTCCACAAATAATTAGCTTCATTTGTTAATCCTAAGTTCACAGTAACTCAAAGAGTTATTGCTTACAATTTGGGTTCTAACCCTTTACAATCTACTCTTAGAAATAAAGGAAAGAATGAAATAAATTACTCCTCATAAGTCATCTTAAGTGTTGTCCTCATCACAAGATATACAACCTTGTTGTTTTTCTTATACTCATCATAAGATACACAACCTTGTTGTTTCTCTTATAGTGATCTCTTCTTATGAGCATGAAACTAGTCTTCTACAACCTCTTTGCTTTTTGTTCTCTCTCTCGTTCTCCCAATGGCAGTGGAACCATCAACAATCTATTTTAATTTAAACCTCCTTGCTTGACCTATTCGGTTGACTACTAGTATCCCAACTTAGGATGGAAGGATAGAAATCATTACAACTTGTGTTAGGTGAACATATCCCCATATCCATATAGATAGAGGCCATATAAAGTTTAATTTGCTCCCCATATATATAGAGAGAGCGAGGGGAGCAAAGGGAGGGGGCATCCCACCTCTAATCATCCCAACTTGTGTTAGGTGGTCATATCCTGTATATATAGAGGGGGAGGACATATAGAGCTTAATTGGCTCCCCATATAAAGAGTTGGGGGGAGCACCACCTATATCACCAATCCCAATATATGAGGGTGGGGCATCCCACCCTTATTTCACCAACTCACAAGAACACCGCTACTCTACTCTATAGATTTCACCACCGCCTCTATATAGAGAAGAATCACCCCACCTAGGAGGAGGCGGCCAAAGTATTCTATATAGAATACTCTAACTTATGATGCTAAGATATGTCTATATCTAGGGAGGGAGAGAGAAAAGGTTTGATCTGCTAGAATGGTAAAGTGGACTATGACGACTAGAATCACAATTGATTGAACCGACTACAAATTGAACCACCCTGCCTAGTTGGCATTGAATTGAATTGAAAATTGGCATTGATGCGATTGACTGAACACCTACTACTACCGTTGATACCACCAAATGGGACATAATTGACTATAGAATAGATGGATAGTCTATTATTTATATCTATATGTATGCATGATATGACTATATTCATTGATTGAAACGATCGATGGATGGAGGAAGTGACACCGAAATGGCACGAGGATGTTACCAACCTCATTGCATCAACAATGGCCATCCTGCTTAAGGTCAAATATATATCACGTCACCGTTGTATGAGCACTTTGCAAGCAAAAATCTGATTTAGATGTGAATTGGCCATAAATGGCTATACATCGTTGATTTTCTTGGATTCATTGTGAGGTATATCATCAACTGTATCCCTGTCAATGGTCGTGATTGTTTCCTTTTTCAAATTGAATTCACTAGCAACTCACATTTCTATTGCACCTACACCCATTAACTATAGCACAATAACGCTGGAGGCATATGTTCGCTTAGCAGGTGAGATTGATATCAATGTTGGCAAAGGATGCAAGGATGGGGATTTATGATTGCACAGCTTGAGAATGGAAAATTCTAGTAACTTGCATCTTACATCAAGAGAGAATCAAATTTATGGTATGTATCTATTGTGGTGGTTTTTCACTTCTCCACTTATATTTTCTCTAAAATTTATTCTTTAATATGCTTGTGCTGTATACCCTTGATAACAATTACCCTTAATCTGCTTGATAACTAGGATCCATCATAATTAGCGACCTCTTATTTGTTAACATTTGATCATTAATAGATTACCCACTCTATTAGTTTCCAATGACTATAGATTACTTGTTTTTCTCAATCACTCATACAATGGGCAATTTTGATTTCATTTAAGTCTTTTCATGTTCTTTAATCCGAGGTCTGATTCACTACCCTTCAAATATGTGATTTAGGTCTGCTCTCCTTAAACTTGTCTCAAAAGTCTTAATTTCCTTGAAGATTAATACATGGAAATAAAGAGATTTAGGATCTGTTATATTCCTTCATAAGTCATCCACATACTTTACTCATTCCCTTCATAATCTCTAATACACGTGGATCATCCAATTAGAGGTTTAGATCCATTAATCCATCATACAAGTTTACATATCAATAGAAAGATCAACTATGAATACAAGTTTACATATCAATAGAAAGATCAACTATGAAGATATACCTCTCTTTAACTCTTCCTTTATAGAACTCTTAATACTTGCATAGATGTTTCTTACATCACAAAAAAAACTCTCAAATATCTCACCAATAGTCCCAACTTAAAAACTTAGAAGTCTGCCTGTATGCTTATTCAAAAACTTACCAATTACTTAATGAAGCTTTCAACTGAATTTTACTCAAATATTTCAAACTTAGGAGAATTTATATATCCTAATTCATCACATTCATGACAGTTTTCAATCATCTAGACTTGCATTCATTTGAAATGCACAAAATGTTACCTTGCTGTATTTGAAAACTGTGTTTTCCTCCTTACAACTGACTGTATTTTCACCATAATTCATTCAATACTTACCCAATTGACTCAAAATTAGATTCATTGGATTCCTGATTTAGAGGTGCCTCGGCTGTTAAATTTGTAGAAATTTTCATCAATTCATTTAAAAGATATAGCTGTTTTTCTAGCCGTGCCCTAGTTCAGTCCTGTCACAGCCTGAGAGCATTAATATTGTTTTTTTTTAACTTGTTACAATGTTTCAAAGTCTCTAAAGACTTGAATAAGGTCTGCCCGATTAGTATGCATCCTTTAAACTCCTACAATTCTCCTCAATCTTCTATAAACACTTCAATCATTGTCATTTTCTTCATTCACAACCCTGTGTTCTTTATTCTCAGGATAAGAGGATATGAAATGAAACCTTCAATTTTATAAAGGGTTTCAAAAACTCAAATAGACTTAATAAGGTTTGTCTTGACTGGTTCTAACCTCCTTATGTTTCTCAAGTCTTCTTCTTAGCCTAGAATAGGCTTAAATCATAACGATTCTTCCTCTCATACCCTAATACAGTCTTAATGACTCATTTTAAGAACTATTGCGTGAATCAAACATATCATATAACCGTTACTCACCTGATATAGACTGATTTCATCCCCTTAAACCCTTATGATTTATAAACAACTGATAAAACTTCCAACACATCCTTTAGATTCCATGTATTAGGAAACACGTGATAAATTTTGATTGCATATTAACTGTCATTCATGCTCATAAAACACGGACTTAGAAGTGTATAAATGGACCTAACTCACCGTTTCATACACTGATCAATCAATGATTATGCTTGAAATAGGTGTAAAGTCATCATAGCTTATCACGGCAATAGTTCCTTAGCTCTCATACACTTGAAATCCATTCAATTATCTTCTCTATTGCAATCTTGATATAACTCAAATGCCTCCAACTCTTCACACAGTCATGCAACAAAGCTTAAGACACAATAATATCATGATCATATAAAGTATATTTGACGTAAACTAGGAATGAACAATAATTCCTTTGCATCAAGATAAATCCTTCCTTTTATTAATTCCTTTACATTAGAGATTCTACCTTCATACAAATCTAAACTTACAGACTTCTAGAGACCATCACTTCTCCAACAACATAGTCAAGAGGTCGAAAAACCATCAAATTATCCAGAATATGTCTCCTTTATTTATAAAATCTCCAATATTTCATTTACAATCCTACAAACTCCTATTTACATACATATTCCTCGGCCTAAAAGGCCTTATTCATTCTTTTTTCTCCTATTCACTCGTACACCTCTTAAGACTATGCTTTGACCTTATATATATTCGTTTGTTTACTTTCTTTGAATCCTATTTTAGTGGTACATGGCTTATCAATAGGTACAAGTTTAGTTTTGATCTTAGGATAAGAGCATGATTCATTCAACAACCTTTTGAACGTACTATCCTTGCCTGTAGGTTTAGCTTCTAGATAAATAATTAGGATTATTTACATAATTACCTTTCAAGATCATGATATAACGGTTTATATCTTTTACAAATGATCACAACCCTTTACAACTAAACCCTCCTAGACTCATCAATCCCGAATTTAGATGTATTTACATGGGTACATTAAATGATCTTTTGATGCTCCTGCATCAACCCCTGCGATTGATATCTGGAACATTCGGTGTATCTTTGCTGAAGTTTCTCAGTCATTATTTCATGCATTGCCAGCACATTTATGAATGACATGAGATTTTACATGATTTATTTGTTGACCAGAAGCAATCTGAAATTTGTTAAGGATGTGGTTCAGCATTTTTATTTATCAGACAATGAGAGTGAAGAAGATAATTTTCTGTAAAATGAAAATTTGTATATCTGTTTTCCCTTTATGACACTTCACGACCATGGATTTTGCTTGAGAGTCTAGCATCCTCAAGCTGTCTGGAAAGAGATTCATGTTAATTATGAATAAGGGCTGAGTGGATTCCTCTGTTTAATTCCCCTAAAAGATAGGAAAGATTGGCCGAATTGCCCCCAAGTTAATGCTGAAAACAGAACAGTTTTGATACAAATGTTTATCTATTCAATCACCTATGTCTGGAGCCAAAAGCACTAAGCGTGGACTTTAAAATAGTCCAGTTGCATGTTGAAGCCTTTGAGATATCTAACTTGATTAAGAATCTTGGTTTTTTGTGTATTCAAGGACTATTATTTTGGAATAAGGGCCAGATTTATAGCATTGAGATTTATGAGTATGCTCTTGTTTTGACGTGATTCCTATATTAATGCTAGCAGATTTGACTTTTTGATGTCCCAAAAGATTTAACAGAAACAATTCTGGTAACCATCTAGGCCTAGAGCCTTGTCAGGATGAAAGGAGAAAACCGTAGCTTTTAACTCCTTTTCAATAATAGGCCTTAGTAGAGTGTTGTTGTCCTCAGCAGATATGAAGGGAGGATTGTTTTGTAGGAGGGCACTTTGGCTTGAGTTTTCTGAGCGAATGTGTTGGAAGTGATGTGAAGCATGGTGCAAGATCTCTGTTAAATGAGAGATGAAGGAACATCTTTTTTAAGCTATTGAATCATATTGAGAAGTTTTCTGTTTTGTGCAAATATTTGAAATAGTTGGGTTTGAGTTGGTGAACCCTTTGTCAGAGAAGTTTTTTGCAGCTTATCTTTGAACACTGTCATTCTAATTAGTCTGGGTTAGCATTTGAGCCTTGAAGCTTACTAGCTCGAAATTGAGTTTTTCATATGGTTATCCTAAATCATCAGTTATTGCAGAACCCTGCAACTGGTATGCAAAATACAAAATCCACATTGAATCAATTTGCAGCTTTTGTACAATTAGACATGAACTTCTTGAACACTTTCAAAATATGCTAACAAATGTTGAGGGAACCCTTAAAGGTCCTCTGGGAATCCCAAATGTTCTGATATAATGGTTTAACTTATAATTTTTTATTGCACTTTTTATTTCCCTCCAATAAATGTGAAACTAGTTAGAATAGTTTAACTACTTCAACTGAGCCCTAAGAATTTGAGTGTAAGTAATCAAAACCTTGTCCTTCATAATAATGACTAACCAGTACTATCTTATTTCATTTTCGCAACATCTAATAAAATATTATATGGCATTGGTTTCTGAGATTTTCAAAATGTATGGTTAGATCTATTCTCTGAAATTTTGATCTTTAATATTCCTTTCTTTTGATTTCATTGTAGGAAAATGCACCTATAAAATCAAACTAATTTAATGCCTCAATCTATAGGCTCACTTGAAGAATTTTTGTGACATGTATATGCTGTTATAAATTTTTGTGTTAATTTTAGTAATTTGTTTTAAGCACTTTACAACTGTTTTTTGTGCATTCTTACAGTACGGTTTGCTAAATCCATTTAATTATTTGCATTTTTGATTTTCCATTGCAAATAAACAATATTAACAATGGCTGCACTTTCTGCTAATAGCAGTGAAGCAGTCCTTTCTCAGACAATCTCAAGGCTGCCTCCAATGCCCTCCCCATTACGTTATTCTAAGTTTTTGCAGGTACAAGCTCATCCTATGACACGATTGTTTGTTCACTCCACTTTATGACCTATAATGTTTCCCATCCTTACTTTCAATTATAGCCATGTATTGAGATCTTGAATGGAAGTTATAATGTGATTTATTTATGTGTAACAAATATTTATATTTTAGGTTTAGAACTATTAGTTTAATTTTTACAGATTCATCCATCTATATATTTGCCTACAACCATCCATATTCTCATCTCTCTCTACCTCTTACCCAATTTACATGCATGCATACGCATATACATTGACGAGTGAGCTGTCTATTTAGCCCAAATATTTCTTCAAAATGCTTGTGCCTTGCAAATTTTGGAGACTATTTTTGGACAGTAAATAAACATATATACATCCTACAATATCAACCATATACATGTCAAGCTAAAGCTATATTTTATGTAATGTTTTACTAGAATATATTCTCATTAACTTTTAGTGATGTTGAACTGTTAGATATCATGTTTTATTTATCTATACATTGTGTAATAATTTTGTTGTCAAATTATTTGCTAATCTTTCAACATAATATTCAATTGGAACTTATATGGTGGAAAATGCAGTGTGTTATCGGCTAAAGGTTGCTATTCGTGACTTGTAGAACTTGTAAATCTAGTAACGTAAATCAAACCCTTGATGACTTTATTCATATTTAAAATGATTTATTGTCATATGTGATATGGTTGGGAGGCGTGATTTTATCCAAATTCTTTGAATCAGATCTTTAGCACTGGGATACATTTGAGAACTTTTAGAACATGTTCTAGATTGTGCTCGCCACTCAAGTCTCTTTATAGCGCCCATTCTATATGTTTCACCCGTAGAAATAAATTACCAAATGCAAAGTATGATGAGATGAAACTAAATTTGTGTTAGGCAAAATGTCAGCATGGATTCAAAGAAATAAAAGTCAAAACAGGTTTTGGATGCGAAGGAAGTTTTAACTATAATATCTTAAGTTTGTATTTCGAATTTGGGAAAACTAGGAACTAGACAACCTTCGTCCTACTATTATATAATATATTGTTATATTTTAGTACATTATAAGTCAATTATTGACTATTATCTTATATCATGTAACAGGCAAAACTGTGAGTATTGGTAACAAGGGGAGTTGGGTTTATTGGATCTCATTTGGCAGATCGGTTGATGGAAGCCAGTGACAAAGAGGTAATTATATTTCATTCTAATATATCTAAATGAAATAAGTATTAGGGGTACTTTTAATGAAGCAAACTCGTGAATACTTTTCCACATTGAATTCTTAAATTGACAGTTAACTTTTATATACAAAGCTGACAAATTATCAAGAAATCAGATTGTTTTATACAAATTGAGGCAGATCTTAATTTTAAAAAATTCAAATATTTCCAAATTGTGAATAGTTTTTGGGAGGAAAATAGCCCATTGGAAACTATTAGCCATTAAAAGGATCCCTAATGGTTTATTACTAAGGAAGAGTATGGGGCTTTAGCTCGTTCACAATTTCATAGAGAATTTGACTTTAGATGCACCCTCTCCTTAGGATGCTGCCTGATGAGATTAATTTAGTGTCTATGTTGACCTTTTCTGTTACTTTGTGTCCATGTATAAGTAAAAAGGGAACTAACTAATTAAATCTTGAGTATACTCTTTTTGTATCTTTGCAAAGAAGGGAGTTCATCACAGTTTTAATCCTGTACACCGAGACTTTCTTATTTGATTTGTAATGTGTGCAATGTATTGTTTTGCATATACAATAAAAAATTTATACTATATTATTGAGTACAACCTTATTTTTTAAGTGTCTTGTGATCATATGTCACATGCATTTTTGGAATATGTCAAAGAGTTTGATCATGATGTACATGGCATCTATCTTAGGCAATTAATGTACATTGGATTAGGCAACTAAAGGAATCAGAGACACAAATAGCCTTTTTATGACCCCCCCTATTTGTGCACACGTGTATTTATATTTATACATACATACATATAAATACTATATGTATCTGTACATATGCATACTACAGACATACACCTAAACACTATATGTAATGCATTGGATGTATATTGAATTCTTTGCCAGCTTTAACTTGGTAACCTGTTTCTGTATGATATTAGAATGTAGGGCTTAATTTTCTTAAATATGGTTTGATCTTGCTTTTATCCATTTAAGGGAAGATTACATGGCATTAACAGAAATCTGTTGTTTTCTTTTGAGCCTAACTGCACTTCTTCCTTGATAGCACAAATTGAGGTATCTACTAAATTATGAGTTTTTTCCTGTCCATCCTAAGGGTAAGCTCCATTTTTCCATAGATGTCTGAGCTGGTAGCCATCATCTCTAAACCAAAATCTTACTAGAGTCTAACAATAATGTTTTCAGGCAAATATGATTTTAATTTTGTCCTTATATTCTTCGAGCATTGCAAATATAAATTAATGTTTGTAAAGGAGAAGTCTTTTCCATATATTAAGTATTCTAATCTCTAGGTCTCATTATTTTCCATAGATTGTAAAGTGAGTGCTAATGTCTTTTTTAATGGTCAAGGAATTGTAGAGGATAACTTCTTTACTAGATCAAAGGATAATATCAGGTGGTGGATTGGGCATCCAAATTTTGAGCTAATTAGGCATGGTAGGGTCTCATGTCATTGGTCTGAACATTCAAATTGGAGGCACTGTTGTAATACCTACCAATATTTATTTTAGTACTTAGTCTAACAAGTGCTTGAAAATCCTTAAATGAGTCAACTAAATGATATCTGAAGTTGTCTTTCTATTCCTGATTTTTCCAACCCACTGTAACGCTGAGACTGTGTTTGAATATTTGCAAACTTCAGCATTCAAGTTCTTATTTTTTATGAGATGTTAAAGTCTGTTTCCTATGCAAAGATTTCAAAGGCAAAATAACGTTTTTGGTTATTGTTGACACTGTGGATTGCACCCTTGAGAGAAGGCTGAGTTTCTCTCTTCCACGAGGCACAATGGAAACACCTCTCTTGCCTGTGGGTCTAGCAAAACTGAGGGGAGAGGCTCTAGATAAGGGCTAGCTCCCTTTGATGCATCTCTGAGTTATTCCAGTAATATTGCTGATATATATCTATATATATATATATATATATATATATATATATATTATGGGGGGGTTGGCAAAAGAGAAGGATTACTAAAACAGAACCTAAACTAAGAAGGTGATGCACCAAAAGTTTGATCTACTAATTACTCACACTTCAAAACATAAGAGTACATACCTACACTTTATCTGCTGGGAAGACCAGACCGTAAGAAACTTATCAGAAAGGTTAAATGAAGACACACAGAAGATGAACTTACCACAGGTGTTGTAGGAAAACACACTGTTTGGCAACCTTCTCCTATCTCTGCGCTCCAGATACAGCTCTTTTTGCCACCTGCAGGAATGGCGCTTTGTCTATACCAGGAGTGCTGATATCAAACCTGTGAAAGCATCATGGAACAATGACTGGACACAAGGTTAATACTTAGGCACACTCAGAGATATATCCAACCAGATAGAGGTAAAACACTTATTGATTCAAGGTGAAATTTGGCAGCGCTGCGCCATACAAAAATGAGAGATCCTCTTCTCAAATGAAAAGTTACAAATATATAGCCTTTTGGAAAACACTTTGGTGCTTTCTAAAAAATAAATGACCCATGCTGCGTTGAGAGCATTGGGAAGAGGAAGTTGCTTAAAAGACAATGTTGTGTCGGCTCCAGTTTTGACTTTAGGCATTTAAAATATATTAAACGCCATATGTGAAATCATGGTCCGCGTTGTTTGTCTGCAAACAAGACCACTCCTTCAAGACATTCACGCAGTTTGTCTGCTTATCAAAGCAAAGTGAAAAAAAATAGGTCGCATCGTTCACTGTTTGTGCTCCTTGATGACCACTTGGCACAGACTGTGTCAACCGCTGGAATAACTCCTTCTGCCGACACCTTTTGCCACTTGGACTATTTTGTCTGTTTCTGCACTTGGCTCTTTTGGGCTCCTTTCTTGGCGAATCATTGAGTTCACTCTTGACTTTTGTCCTTTCTCAGCTCTGTCTTTCCCTGGTTTTGTCTTTTGTCATCTCTTGGCTCCTTTTGGCAATCTGAGCCCTCGGGGCTATCTTCTATCAAGCTTTGGCTCTTTGGGCTCCCTTCTCGACGGTCTCTTCCTTTGGGCCTTAAGGCCTTTGAATTCCTTTGGGTTTGCGCTCAAGCATTTAAAGATCAACGGCTATTTCATTGCCGTAAAGTTGACGTTCGCGCGCCCGTCGCCATTTGAAAGCCAACGGCTATTCTATTGTCCTGAATTTCATGTCTTCGGGCCCGTCACCCCTTGGTCAATTCCTTCAGCTTTCTTTCCATCGGCCTTTCTTTCTTTGCCCGGGCCTTTGTCTTTTAACCTTCCCGAAGGGAAGGTGTCCCTTCGAGGCTTGGAGAAAGATCCTTTTCAGTGTCGCCGAGAGCCCCCTGCAAGCACACCTGCCCTTCGAGGTACTTCGGGTGACCTTGGTCTTCAAATCCTTAGGAGTACTTTGGGCAGCCTTGGTCTTCAAATCCTTCGGACAAAATGTCTGAAGGAAATCTTTCCTTTATGTCTTTCTCGCTTGCTACTTTCTGTCGGGCTTTTCCATCGGGTGAGTTCCTTCGGACAAAATGTCCGAAGGAATTCCTTCGGACTTTTTGTCCGAAAGAATTTTCTTTGTTCACTTTGCCGCGGGAACTTTTTCGAAAGAATTCCTTGTTTGTTCTTTACCTTGTGAATCTCTTCGGACATTTTGTCCGAAGAAATTCAACCTTTGTCTTATCTTTTGCCTTAGCATTTCCAAAGGAAAACTCATCCTTTTGATTCCTCCACAAGGGTTCCCTGCCCTCCGCAAGGGCACTTTTGGGTCTGGAACTGCGCTTCGCAGCCTGCTGGAACGGTCCAGTTTGTGTTTGACTGCCCTTTGCAAGGGCACTTGTCCTTCGGGCTTTGGAAGACCCCTTTTGAACCTTTCGACTTGAACCAATTGCATGAACCAACAACTTTGAACCAAACCGACTGAACCACTCGATTGAACCAACAATGGTTCAAAGTTCAAGTTCAAAGTTCTTGGAAAGATCATGCTGTTGAACCCTGACGTTGAACCACTAAACTGGTTCCTCCTTTTGCCGAAAGACTTGTGCAAACCAAATCTGAACTGGCTCAGAACAACAGGGGAAAGAGACTAATTTGGGCCTGCAGGAGCCAAAATGGTCAATGCTGACCATTTTTGGTCCAACAAGTCAAAATCGGTCCCCTTCCTTCCCTGCTGTCCTGAGCCAGTTTCATTTTTTTATTTTGCACAAGTTTGGAATTTTCTACGGACTCTGCAGGTATGTTTTCTATGGACTCTGCAGAGAATAAATGGATTCCCAACACTTAGGTGCAAAATGGACAAGTGCTTGTTTCAAGAGTCTGGTTCAGTCGGTTTGGTTCAAGTTCCTGGTTCATCGTTTTGCTTCAACAGCTTGTTTCAATGGCTCGGTTCAACAGTCGGTTCAATGCCTTCGTTCAACGTTCAGTTCAACGGGTTGTTTCAAAGGGACATTTCAATCAAAAAGTTCAAGAGAGTCTCCCGAAGGACAAGTGACTTTGCGGAGGGCATTTGGTCGACAACAGTACTGAAGCAGCTTTCCCGAAGGGCACTTTTGGAAGGCAGTCAAAGGAAAAGACAAAGGCATGATTTCTTCGGACTTTTGTCTGAAGGAATTCCTTCGGACAAAAAGTCCGAAGAAATTCGGATGGGCAGCGAACCAAAAAAAAATGCGTAAAAAGACTAAGGCTAAGGCAAGAATAATTTATTCGAACTTTTTGTCCGAAGAAATTCCTTTGGACAAAAAGTCCGAAGAAATTATTCTCGCCTTAGCCTTAGTCTTTTTACGCAGTTTTTTCCTTCAGACAAAAAGTCCGAAGAAATTCAAAAGACAAGTCCGAGAGAAATGCCGACGAGTAAAGGAAAGTGTTCGAGACAATTCTTGCGGACTTTTGTCCGTGGGAAAAAAGTCCGCGGGAAAAAGTTCGTGGAAGAAAACCCGAGGAAAAGCTCCGACAAAAGAAACGGTTGAGGCAATTCTTGCGAACATTTTGTCCGCAAGAAATAGACTAGCCATTGGATTTCAAACAGTGACAGGGCCGCGAACGTCAATTTTACACCAGGAAAAGCCAGAGAGCGGAAGTTTCCAAGTGTCGTCTGTCGGCACACATGATTTTTGCCTTTAAAAGCAAAGGAAAGTGCCACGTGCCCCTTGCAAAACCCAACGGCAAAAGGAGGTTATTAGACAGTGTGCTTTTCTTACAGCGCCTATGGTAAGTCCCTTTTTTTGTGTTCCATTAAAGCCTCCATGTTAAGCTTCTTGCAGCGTAGTCCTTTTACTAGTTAAAGTGTACGTATGTGTTTTTATCGTTCAAAGTGTGAGTGTGAGTAGGTCGAATTTTATTTGGTGCATCACCCTCTTATATTAGCTTTTGTTTTCTTGTAATCCTTCTCCCTTTTAATCCCGCCCCATTATATATATATATATATATATATATATATATATATATTAGCACTTATTGGAATAACTCAGATGCATCAAAGGGAGCTATATATATATATATATATATATATATATTAGCACTTATTGGAATAACTCAGATGCATCAAAGGGAGCTAGCCCTCATCTAGAGACTCTCCCCCCAGTTTTGCCTTGCCCACAGGCAAAAGGGGAGTTTTTGTTTTGACGTGTGGAAAGCAGGAGCTTAGCATCCTGTCAAGGGTGCAATCCACTGCGTCAACAGTTTTTGGCACGCCCTATGGGACTCAGTTTTTAAACTTAGTAAAGTCTCAGGATTGATGCTGGAATTGTTACAACAAAATCAACTATTTTCAGCATCTAGTGACTCTGCTGGTAAGAGCTTCAGTTTCTAATCAAAGACCAGTCTGACTTCCTATGCCTAAAATCACCACACAGTCTGCTTCTAAGGGTGTCCCTTTCGAATTCATTGAATTGCCTTTGAACTCAGCAAAGCAATTGAGGCTTGACAGGACCCATCCTTATTCAGCAAACCACTTTCCCAAAGCTGCTATAAAGAACACCTATGCAAGAAGGCCGCGATTACATCCTGTCATAGCTATGGCATTACCCTTTGTGACTTTCTGTGGTCAGAGTCCTTTGAATCTACAATGTTATGACCCAATTCTAGGAGCAGTCCTCAAAAGTGTGTCTCCCTTTGATGGAGAGGGGCCCATTACAGTTATCGAACACATCAGAAATATTGCTAACCTCTGCAATATTCACAATGTCACTGAGAAGAATATTGCAATCAGATTGTTGGCATTGTCTCTCAAGGGCAAAGCTCTGGACTGGTATGGGACTTTAACCATAAGTTCAGTTGGTTCCTGGAATGAATTGGGCACTCGCTTGACGGACCATTTTAGAGAGAAGAGCAACCACCTCTCACTTGCCAAGCAGTTGACTACAATGAAAAGAGCCCCACATGAATACATGCAGGATTTCAACACTCAGTTTCAGAAGACATGGGATAGAATCCCCATTCTGGTAAGACCGACTCCTAGCTATGTTTTCTTGTATTACTTAAGAGCATTGAACAGCGATATCGTTGTTATGATACAGTCCATGGAAGGACATGTGCTCCCTGCCACCTATGACATAGCTATAGCAGCGGAAAATTGCCTAGTGCAGGCTGAAAAAATAGCTCCTAGACCCCATATGCCGCTTTTTCCTGAAATGCTGCCTCCAATTCAGACCATTGCTCCCACCATAGCTCTTTTGCCTAGCATAGAAAACCCAGCTGCTACTCCATCAAATGAACTTCATGAAGTCAAGAGTCTGTCGCAAAATATGACAATTGAACTAGTGGCTATTAAAAGGCAGCAAGCTCAAAGCAACCGACCAAACCAAGGATACCAGCAATATGGTAAAGCAAATAGACCCCCTTTCCAAAATTACAATCAAGAATAGGGTCAGCTTACATAGACCAGACCCTTTCAAGGCTACAATTCAGACGCCCCTTCATCATCTAAGGTTATGGTGCCCGTTCAAAACAATCTGGTGCAAGAACAACCAAGTTGTTCAACCATGGGATATGGTCAGGAGCAGGTTGTTTATACAAATGAAATGACGGGTCACTACCCAAATGTACAAGACAATCAAGCAGCTACCCAATTTCACGGTTTTGAGGCTTCAATGCAACCCGGCACGAGCAACAGTCAAACCCAGCCTGATTCTACTCTCATGAACCACTTGAAAGGTGATTCTATGTGGTCAATTACGTGGGTACTGCGAACAATCAAGGCCACTGTGTCGCAACCAATACAAGATTCAAAAGGAGAGCAATGGAAGAAGTTCAGGGTGTTGCCCAAGCGTTAGCAATACCTTCTTCATCGCATATAAACCAAAAGGTCCCAAACTTCAGACCCCCAGTTGTACCTTCAACGCCTCGCCCTGCACTTCAGACTGTAAATAACTCCAAAGAAAATTTGAAGGCAATCCTCGAGTCAGTGTGGTTGACCAGATGAAGAAGCTGCACATGAACATCTCCTTGTGGGATTCACTGTCAATACCAGGGCAAAAAGACATGCTGTAAAAAGAATTGCATGAGCTAGATGAACACGTTGTCCCAACAAAAACCGATAATGTTTTGATGATGAATGGACAACATTCCACCTCAGGTCAGGTCAGGAAAAAAGAAAAGGTTCCCCATTTTTATGTGTCCTTCGTCATAGGAGATTTGTTGGTGCATAATTGCATCATTGATAGTGGAGCAAGCACCTCGGTAATGCCCAAATGCATCAACGACAAACTGGGTTTGAAATATGAAGAAATGACTAAGGGAGTCCTGCAGCTCGATGGAACACCAACAAAGACAGTTGGGGTGGTGAAAGGATTGAGCTTGACGTTGCACGCTTACCCGACCTTCTCAATTCCTCATGATGTGGTAGTGGCGGATGTCCCTCCTTACTTTGCCATCTGCTTATCCAGGGATTTTACATCCAAAATAGGCAGCTACTTAGCAGCGAATTGGTCTTATCTGGGTTTTAGAACCAAGTATGGGACTAAAGTTAAGATTGAATCCAAGCCACTCCACAGAGATCATCTGGGACCATACTCGCTCAAGGCGGCAAATGTCAGCTATGCCATCATTGACCAAGAAGAGTTCCAAGTAGACCAATCCCCATTCTCTGCCCTTGAAGGAGTCGCAGACCTGCTCTTAGATGAATGGGGAAGTGACAACTTCGAGCATGATCCTTACAAATTCATAGAGGAGGCAGGCCTTGGAATTTATTGCATGCATGAAGAGGGTACTTTTGTACCAAATCTGATGAAAGCGAGCCAAGAAAGCTCAGGTCTATGGCAGCTGTTCTTTGATGGTTCAAGAAGTTGGGCGTTGGTGGTGGAGCGGTGTTGGTTTCTCCTTCAAATGAGAGATACTTTTTAGCATTCTGGTTCCAATTTTCTTGCACATGCAATGTTACGGAGTATGAATCCCTCACCCACGGTTTGGATTGGGCGAGGAAAAAAGGAATCAAAGAGATGCAAATTTTTGGTGACAATGAGTTGATTGTCAATAAGGTAAGACGCCATAATTTGACAGAATTTTTTACTGAAGTCCTACAAACATAGGGTATGGGACTTAGTGAAAAATTTCTTTGCTTTCAATATTACCTCCATTACCAGAGAGCAAAACAAACAAGCAAAAAAGACTGGCAGCAGTTGGTGCCCAGTTTGATATCCCTCGGGAAATAGGCCGAGACCACAGCGCACGCCACTTGAAGGTAGTGATCCGACCTTTTGTACCTAACAACATCACCAACTGGCAGGTCTTCAACAACCACCAGCAAATAGCACTCTTTCTGCAATATGCTGAGTTTGCTGTAAAAAACAAGGTTAAGCTGCAGCAGCAATATGGCAACCAAATTGTTCAGCTGAAGAACAATAAGCTCCCCAAAGGTTTGGTCACTCTAGAGAGTATCTTCAATGGAGATGACCAGTGGAAAAGCGACAAGGCATGCATTGCAACGAAGGAGGAGCACCATGAGAAGGTGGAAATATTCAAGGATAAGCTACTTGCACTTGGGAGTGTGTGCACGGACCGTGAAAAGTAGGCTTCATCTTGTTGTGCCAAGAATTTGCCGATATTTTCGCTTGGAAGTATAGTGATTTGAAGGGGTTTGACCCAAGTCTGGCCCAACATACCATTGAACTGGAAGAAGGCACCAGGGCAATCAAGTAGAAGCAAAGGCCTATCAACCCAATGATTGAGCCTCTCATGCAAAAGGAACTTACCGAGTTGATTGAGTCCAGGATAATATTTTCAATCAAACACTCTTCTTGGCTGGCCAATCTTGTTCCTGTCCGAAAAAAGAATGGGGAGATCAGAGTGTGCATCGATTTCAGAGACCTCAACAGAGTCTCTTTGAAAGACCATTATCCTCTCCCAAGAATGGAGCAGATCCTTCAAATGGTGACAGGCAGCGAGCGTTTCTCCCTCCTGGATGGGTATTCAGAATACACCCAGATTTTGGTACAAGACTGTGACCAGCACAAGACAACCTTCACTACCAAATGGGAGACGTTTGCTTACAGGAAAATGCCTTTCGGACTGTCTAATGCTGGGGCCACCTTCTAACGAGCTATGGATGTGGCCTTTCAAGCCCTGATAAATAACATTGTGCTGGTATATCTTGATGATGTGACAGTGTTCTCCAAAGAAGCGAGCCAACACATAAAACACCTCAGACAAATCTTTGAGAGGTGTAGAGAGTTCGGTATCTCTCTCAACCCAAGGAAATGCGTGTTCATTGTCCACGAGGGGAAGCTCCTTGGTCACATCGTTTCTAAGGAAGGCTTGACCATTGATCCAGAAAGAGTTCGCTCCATCTTGGAGCTGTCCTTGGCTAAGCACAAGAAAGGCCTGCAAAGCTTCTTCAACAACATAAATTTCATCCGCAAATTTATCTCAAATTTTGCATAAGTGGTCAAGCCATTGACCTCTATGCTGAGGAAGGGTGAGGAGTTTACATGGACAGCACAAAGAAAGGACAGTTTCGAAGAAATCAAGCAGGCCATAGCCCAGGCTCCTACTTTGATCAGGCCTGACTTCACCAAAGATTTCAACCTCTACACCTTCGACAATGAAGAGGTAATCTCCACTATGCTTATCCAAGCAAAGGATGATAACCTTGAGCAACCAATTGCGTTTTTTAGCCAAGGCCTAGAGGGTTTTGAGGTCAGATACACATGTGAAAAAACAAGTCTTGGCGGTCATACGGAGTCTGAAAAAATTTAGGCATATGTTGTTCAATTTCAAAATCCACCTCATGGTTCCACATCCCGGCATCAAGGATTTTTTGATCAACCGAGACCTGAATGAAAAGAGAACAGGGTGGATCACTAAGGTGATGGAATACGACGTGGATATCACAATCAACAAATTGGTTAGAGGGAGAGGCCTGTGTGAGCACCTTGCTGCAAACTTTAAGTAGCAAAAAGAGGACAGCCTACTAATTCATGATGCAGCTACAGCAGAAGAACCAGCTGTCATGAAGGATTGGACATCAAATGTGAGGCATTTCCTTCTCACTGGTGAGTGCCCGCAAGGCCTTGATAGGACCAAAAAGAGATATTTCAGACTCCAGTGTCTCCCTTATGTCCTGACTGATGGAGTGTTGTTCAAAAGGGATCTCTCAGGAGTCCTTTTAAGATGCTTGGACTTAAGTCAGGGCGACAGGGTGCTGTCTGAGTTCCATGATGGGCCGGCTGGCGGTCATTTTGCTCCTAGGGATACAACGGCAAGAATAATGAGAGCTGGTTACTTCTGGCCTACTCTTTTCAAGGACACCCATGCTTGGGTACGAAAGTGCCAGAAATGTGCACTTTTTGATGGGAAACAACGGTTAGCTGCAATGCCTTTACAGCATATTTAGGTAGAGCAGTCATTCATGCAATGGGGCCTTAACTTCATAGGGATGATTAAACCTCCCTCCAGTGTTGGACACAAGTGGGTCTTGACCGCCACAGATTATTTCACAAGATGGGTAGAGGCTATTGCTCTGAAGGAAGCCAATGAAGGTGCAGTCCTGGATTTTTATGAGGACTTGGTGGCAAGGTTTGGGGTTCCAGCAACCATAATTTCAAATAATGCATTACCTTTTCTGGGAACTAAAACAAGTGAATGGGCGTTGAGATATGGTATCTATCTCAGCACTTCATCCAATTACTACCCACAAGGGAATGGGTTGGCTGAATCTACAAATAAAAGTCTGATCAAGATCATCAAGCGAACAATGGAGGAGAATCAAAGGACTTGGCATGCCAAGTTGAAAACAACCCTGTGGGCAGATAGGGTCACCCCAAAAAGGGCAATTGATAACTCATCCTACACGCTCGTCTATGGAACGGAAGCTAGGCTCCCCATTTCACTTGAGTTGCCAGCCTTGGACCTCGCTCGCCAGCTGCAATTAGAAGAAAGAAATAGCATGAAGGTTAGGCTATGCGAGCTGATGGAGCTCCAAGAGACAAGGGACCAGGCTATAGCTTCTATGACCAGCTGCCAACAGCAAACAAAGAAACACTTCGACAAGAAATCTTCATCAAAAGGTTTTTCTGAAGGAGACATTGTCTTGAAATGGGATGAGGACCGAGCTAAGCCTAGAAAGCACTCGAAGTTCGACGCCCTATGGAGTGGCCCATACGTCATCACTCAGTGCAAGCAGCATAATGCATTCCAACTCTCCAAGTTGGATGGTGAAGAACTGTATATCCCAGTTAATGGGATACACCTTAAGCATTACCACTGAGCCCCTTTTCCACCATGTATATATTTCCCTTGCTTTTCTCCTATTTTCCCTAAGTGCCTTTTGCACGTGTTAGTAGTTTTCTTAGTTTTGTGTGTTTTCGTTTCCTTTTGACGTAAATCTTCGTGATTGATTCTTGAATCTATCGGGGCAATTGCAGATCTTTTGAGTTACACTGACTCTGTGCCCAATGGACTTTAAGGCAACTAGGTTCTAAGCATAGCAGGGATGCTTCCCCTGGGAGTCGCCAATTTGTTGACCATTTTTGGTCCAACAGGCCAAAATCGGTCCCCTTCCTTCCCTGTTGTCCTGACCCAGTTTCATATTTTGATTTTGCATAAGTCTAGAATTTTTTACGGACTCTGCAGGTATGTTTTACACAGACTCTGCAGAGAATAAATGGGTTCCCAACACTTAGGTGTAAAATGGACAAGTGCTTGTTTCAAAAGTCTGGTTCAGTCGGTTTGGTTCAAGTGCCTGGTTCATTGTTTTGCTTCAATGCCTCGGTTCAACAGTCAATTCAATGCCTTCGTTCAACGTTCAGTTCAATGGGTTGTTTCAAAGGGACGGTTCAATCAAAAACTTCAAGAGAGTCTCTCGAAAGACAAGTGCCCTTGCGGAGGGCATTTGGTCGGCAACAGTACCGACGCAGATTTCCCGAAGGGCACTTTTGGAAGGTAGTCAAAGGAAAAGACAAAGGCGTGATTTCTTCGGACAAAAAGTCCGAAGAAATTTGGATGGGCAGCAAACCAAAAAAACCACGTAAAAAGACTAAGGCTAAGGCGAGAATAATTTCTTCGAACTTTTTGTCCGAAGGAATTCCTTCGAACAAAAAGTCCGAAGAAATTCAGAAGACAAGTCCGAGAGAAATGCCAAAGGGTAAAGGAAAGTGTTTGAGACAATTCCTGCGGACTTTTGTTCGCGGGAAAAAAGTCTGCAGGAGAAAACCCGAGGAAAAGCTCCGACAAAAGAAACGGGAGAGGCAATTCTTGCGAACATTTTGTCCGCAAGAAGATGGCGAAAGAGAAAAGGCCGCCGAAGGATCCCGAAGGGAAGGTGCCCTTGCGAGGGACTCTCGGCTGCCGAAAAAAGGGACACCCTCCCCTTCGGGAGGGTCCAAAGCAAAGCCCGAAGGTAAGGGAGCGACAAAGGACCGAAGGAATTGCCAAGGACGGTGATGTCTCCGAAGCCGTCAAATTCAAGGAAATAGACTAGCCGTTGGATTTCAAATGGTGACGGGCCAACAAACGTCAATTTTACACTAGCAAAAGCCAGAGAGCGGAAGTTGCCAAGTGTCGTCTACCGGGACACATGATTTTTGCCTTTAAAAGCAACGGAACGTGCCACGTGCCCCTTGCAATACCCGGTGGAGTGCGACAAGTGTCTGCCTCCGAGTCCCTAAGCTCCTTTCAACAAGCTTCTTTCAAGATTTTTGCAGAGGACGCCAAGTGGCAACTGCGGAAGGCTTTGACATGTTTTTTCTAAGAGTAGCGGAACGTGCCACGTGTCCCTTGCAAAGCTCGGCGAAAGCCGACAAGTGTCATCATTCACAGTCTCTCCCTTTGGTCCCGCGAGAACTGTGGTGGGCCTCGGACAAACTGCTAAAGAGAGTGGAAGCCGCCACGTGTCCTCTTCGATAGGATTCTCAAAAGGTGTTTAAAAGCTTCTATAAACTTAGCGGACGCTACCACGTGTCTTCCCTGTTTCAGCAGCAGAACACACCACGTGTCACTTATTGAAATCAGTGGAAAATCGCAAAAGCAAGCAGGAGAAACATGAACAAATTGCTAAAAAGGACGACAGACCCGAGGACGTAAAATTTGTGGAAATGAAGTAGCTGTTGATCTTTGCAAACTTAAGTGCAGACCCGAAGGAATTCAAAGGCTTAAGGCCATAAGAAAGACCAGGTGCAAAAACGGACAAAGCAGTCCAAGTGGCGAAAGAAAGTGTCGACTCAAGGAGTTACTCCAGCAGGTGATACAGTGTCTGCGAATTGATCATTAAGAGGTGCGAACGGCTAATGACGCGACCCATTTTCTTCATTTTGCATTTAATGAGCAAACAAGCCGCGTAATTGCCTTGAAAGAGCAGTCTTGTTTGCAGACAAACGACTCAGCCCATAATTTCTCATATGATGTTTAAGTTGCTTGCTCTTCCCAATGATCGGAACGCACATGGGTCACTTGTAAAAAGAGCGCCAAAAGGCCCCTTTTCTTCCTCTATATATTGTAGACTTCTCATTTGGAGAAGGCATCTTTCACATTGTAAGGCAAACCCTGAAAATTTTCACCTGGAATCAATAAAGAACGCATTTTTACCTCTATTATGGTTAGATATCTCTGAATGTGTCTGAGTGTTAAGTCTTGTGTTCAGTCATTGCTTCTTAATGCTGTCACAGGGTTGACACCAACGCATTTGGTATCTACAAGTCGCCATCCCTGCAAGTGACAGGAAGAGTTGTACCTGGAGCGCAGAGGCAGAAGGAGGTTACTAGACAGTGTGTTTTTCTTACAACGCCTATGGTAAGTCCCTTTTTCTGTGTTCCATTAAAGCCTCCCTATTAAGCTTCCTGAAGCATGGTCCTTTTACTAGTTAAAGTGTACGTATGTGTTTTTATGGTTCAAAGTGTGAGTGTGAGTAGGTCGAATTTTATTTGGTGCATCACCCTCTTAGATTAGGTTTTGTTTTCATGTAATCCTTCTTTCTTTTCATCCGCCCATTATATATATATATGTATTAGCACTTATTGAAATAACTCAGATGCATCAAAGGGAGCTAGCCCTTATCTAGAGACTCTCCCCTCAGTTTTGTCTTGCCCACAGGCAAGAGAGGAGTTTCCATTTTGACGTGTGGAAGGCAAGAGCTCAACCTCTTGTCAAGGGTGCAATCCATTGCGTCAACAGTCAACAAAATGACGATTCTCAGGGGAAGCATTCCTGCTATGCTTAGAAACCAGTAGCCTCAAAGTCCATTGGACATGGGGTCAAGATGTAGCTTTGAAAGAGTTAGCAACAACCTTAAGATATCCAAAAATCTATCATGAAGGTCTTACCCCCAAAAGGAAATGAAACACACACAAGATTAAGAAAAAAAACTACTAACATGTGCAAAGCACTTCGGAAAAAAAGGGAAATATGTACATGATGGGAGAAGGCTCAGTGACAATGCTTAAGATGTAAAAGCCTTGCATTCTTTGAATTGGATCATCTTTTTGCCAAAAGACTTGTGCAAACCAGATATATGACTGATGGCTCAGAGCAACAAGGGGAAGGAGACTGATTTTGGCTTGCAGGACCAAAAATGGTCAACAAATTTGACGTATGTGGGCCCGTCACCCCCTTTGGCTTTCTTTTCTTTGGCCTTTTTTCATTTGACCTTTTTTCCTTTGGCTTCACCTTCCTTCGGCTTTCTTTCCGAAGTCTTCCTTTGACCGAGCTTAGTCTTTGAACCCTCCTGAAGGGAAGGTGTCCCTTCGAGACTTGGGGAAGGTCCTCCATGGTTGCCGAGAGTCCCCCGCAAGGGCACTTGCCCTTCGGGGTCTTTCTGGCCCCTTTGGTTCTCAAATCCTTCGAACAAAATGGGCATTGAGATACGGCATCTATCCCAGCACTTCTTCAAAAGAACAATGGAAGAAAATTAGAGAACTTGGCATGCCAAGTTGAAAACAGCCCTGTGGACAGACAGGGTCACTCTAAAGAGGGCAATTGGCAATTCACCATACACGCTCGTGTATGGGAGGGAAGCTAGACTTCCTATTGCAATTGAATTGCCATCCTTGGACCTCGCTCACCAGCTGCAATTAGAAGAAGGCAACAGCATGTAGGTTAGGCTGTGTGAATTGATGGAACTTCAAGAAACAAGGGACCAAGCTATGGCTTCTATGACCAATCGCCAACAACAGACTAAGATGCACTTCGACAAGAGATCCTCATCAAAAAGTTTCTCTGTAGGAGACATCGTCTTGAAGTGGGATGAGGACCGAGCTAACCCTGGAAAGCACATGAAGTTCGATGCCCTATGGAGTGGTCCATATGTCATCACTTAGTGCAAGCAGCACAATGTGTTCCAACTCACCAGGGTGGATGGTGAAAAACTGTGTATCCCAGTTAATGGGATACATCTTAAGTGCTATCACTGAGCCTTCTCCCATCATGTACATATTTTCCTTGTTTTTCCCTATTTTTCCTAAGTGCTTTTGCACATGTTAGTAGTTTTTTTAATCTTGTGTGTTTTGTTTCCTTTTTGGAGTAAGACCTTCGTGATTGATTCTTGGATATCTCATGGCTGTTGCTAACTCTTTCAAAGCTACATCTTGACTCCATGCCCATTAGACTTTGAGGCCACTGGTTTATAAGCAAAACGGGCATGCTTCCCCTGGGAATCGCCGCTTAACTCCTCTGCCGACGCTTTCTTTTGCCACTTGGGTTGTTCTATTTGCCCCTGCACTTGGCTGGGTGCGTCTTTTGGAACATTCCAAATGTTGTCATATGTTGCTATATTCTCTGTTTTGTTTTTTTCTCTCCCCACAAAATAGCCAAGATATGGCTCTAATATCACAGTAATGTCCCCAAATTGGGACAATAATAAGAAAAATTTTCCCAACAAAAACCCTTAAATACTCCAAACAAATTGAATTCTGAAAATTTTAAATCAGCAAACCTTAACTGATATATAGATGCTCAAAACACTCCAAATAGAAACAAACTCTAGGTGCCAATGTTGCACAATTAATTTCACAACTACTGAAGCATATATACACTAAATTTTCACCTTACAACCCAATTAATGTCATACATAAAGCCTGAATTTGCTAATGTAAAAAATATCCTTGCAATATTCTGATTTTTTTTTAAAGTACAGCTTCATTTTCCCTTGTTAATTCAGCCCTCAAACCCTTACGCAACTCACCAAAAATAATAATAAAATATAAAAATATTTCAGAATGAAAACCCTCCAAAGCTTCCATAAACCCTTCAAGGCAAGTCACCCATGTGTAGAAATTACCGTATGAAATTGGACAACACTGAACAAAAATTGGATAACACTTAGCCAAAAATTTGGGGCCAACATCACCCCACACTACACTCTTAGTCTATCCCAGACTAAGTCGCACTCACGTCTGTAAAAAATTCGGGCCCCGACTGTTCGATCTCCTTCAGATTGTCCCAATGTGACAATGCCTCAAGAACTTTTGCAGTTATTTCTTATATGCCCCCCTTTGATTTCTTTATCTCCTCACATTCGATGGAGGTCTCATCGGCCTTTTTGACCAGTTCGTCCAAGGACGTGATGGCATCCTTCTGGACGTCTTCAGGTGTGGAAACCTCATTGTCAACCTGTCCTCGA
Organism: Torreya grandis; assembly: GCA_037957365.1. Lineage (NCBI taxonomy): Eukaryota > Viridiplantae > Streptophyta > Pinopsida > Cupressales > Taxaceae > Torreya > Torreya grandis. Next base: position 5,003,597 of record JARHVA010000077.1, read on the forward strand.
AGGGCTGCAAAATTTGCATTCAACTGTTGACGATGTTTATTGATTTCATCCTCCATCGTCTCTACATCCCTGAATGCTTCAGTGTGCTCGACGCAGTGTTTTATTAAGAGTGCAACATCAGAGAGCTTCTACCACAAGGCTTCTTTAGCTTGACACCGAACCTCCAAGACTTTATTTGGCACACTAGCCACACAAAAATTCCATCATATATGGTCATAACCTCCCCAACCCTCTCTATAGTGTGCTTGTAGATTTCAACGGTTGTGGTGAACTATCCAACTAACTACAATCCCTCATCTTTTGGCACGGGATGCTCGTTGCATTACTTGAGCAAAAGCTCTACCAAGGTCTCTAACTTTTCTATGGCACCTCCATCAGGAGGTATGCCATCTACTAGCACCGGTTCTTCATTCAAAATTGTTTAGCAGAGGTTCAAAATCCTTACTTTTGCCTCTGTGGCCTCTTGGATCTACTGCTTCAAAGTGACCACTTGTTCAATTAGCGCTTGTTTCTCTGCAACTTCTTAATTATACATGCCGACAATCTGTTGACCATTTTTGGTCCAAAAGGTCAAAATCAGTCCGCTTCTTTCCATGTTGTTCTGAGCCAGTTCATTTTTTTATTTTGCACAAGTCTTGAAATTTCTACGGACTCTACAGGCCTATTTCTACGGACTCTGCAGGGCTGTTTCGACAGACTCTACACGTTTGATTTCTACGGACTCTGCAGTTCTATTTCTACGGACTCTGCAGGCTTATGTCTACGGACTCTGCAGGCATGATTTCTATGGACTCTACAAGAAAGAAACAAGTTCTCAACACTTAGGCGCAAAATGAACCATTCCAAGTGCCCTTGCGGAGGGCAGGGGAACACTTTCAAAGAGACCAAAGAGAAGGCTGAAAGGGTAAGTTTTCCTTCGGAAAAGTGAACAAGGCAAGTTGGAATTCCCACAAAAATAAACAAAACTAAGGCGAAGGCAGGAAATGACTTCCTTCGGACAAAAAAGTCCGAAGGAATTCAGAGGAAGAGCCACGAAAGAAAAGCCGATCGAAAAAAGAGTAAGCCGAAAAGACAAAAGAAATCCTTCAGACAAAATGTCCAAAGGAATTCCTTTGGACTTTTGTCCTCAGGATTTCAGGACCAAGGAGCCTGAAAGACCCCGAAGGGCAGTTGCCCTTGCGGGGAACTCTCGGCCCAAAAAGAAAGACACTTCTCCAAAGCTGAAGGGGCACCTTCCCTTCGAGAGGGTCCAAAGCAAAAGCAAAAGCCGAAGGAAAGGAAAAGGCCAAAAAAATTCCAAGGGGTGACACAAGAAGACGTCAAAATCAAGCACGGCGAACTAGTCGTCAGAAGTTCAAATGCCCAGTGACGGGTGCACAGACGTCAAATTTAAGGCGGTGAAATAGCCGTTGATTTTGAAAAGCTAGAGGACAAGACGCGAGTGAACTCAGCGACCCACGAAGAAGATAGCCCTCGAGGGCCGAAGGAGCCAAAAAAGACAAAGCTAGGAAGAGACAAAAGAACCAAGCGCATGAATGGACAAAATAGCCCAGGTGGCAAAGGAGAGGAGTTATTCCAACGGTTGACACAGTGTCCGCCAAGTGGTCATCAAGGAGCGCAAACAGTAAACGACACGCCTTGTTTTCTCCACTTTTCATTTATATGCAGACAAACTGCATGAATATCTTAAAGGAGCAATCTTGTTTGCAGAAAAAGAGGCACGGCCCATGCTTTCACATTAATGTTTGAACGCCAAAGTCAAGACGGGCAATTACACAACATGGTTCTAGCAGGCCTCTTCGAGAAGGGTGATATCAACAACAACGACTTCTTCCCGATGCTCTCAACGCACATGCGCCATCTTGTAAAAGGGCGCCAAAGTCTTTTCCAAAGGGGCGCCTTTACTTCTTCTCTTCTATATATTGTAAACTTCTCATTTTGAGAAAAGGATCTTCTTAGCCTGTAAGGCAAAGCTCTGCCCAAAAATATCTTGACTTGTAAGGCGGAGCTCTGCCAGATTTTACCTTGAATCAAGACTTAGCAATTTTTTACCTCCATTTGAATTTGCACTCACGCATATGTCTATGTTTTTGTTTTGTGTTAAGTCATTCTCTTTTATGCTTTCACAGAACGATTCTAGCATGTTTAGTGCATTGTGAAGTTTCTTCTTCTGCAGGTTTACCAGAAGTGTCTACAATAGAAATATAGGCGCATGTCAACAGGTTGCCATAGAGTGTCTCAAAACAACTCTGGTAGTTCTTCCTCCCTATATCTCCACAGACACCTGACTCACTGATACAATAGAGTTTCCCATATCAAATGAAGTGTATGTTAGCTTGTCCTTGGTGAAAAGTGTAGGTTCGAGCTATGTAGATCAACTTTTTTGGTGTATCACCTTTTAATTTAGGTTTCGGTTCTGTTTTTCAGTAATCCTTCTACCTTTTCAACCCCCCCTTTTTCATTTATTTGTTAGCAGTACGAAATCCAGGACCTAAAAGATACATCAAAGGGAGCTACCCTTATCTAGAGACTCTCCCCCCAGTTTTGCCAGGCCCACAGGAGAGAGGGGAGTTTCCATTGTTGCACGTGGAAGGCAGAAGCTCGGCCTCCTGTCAAGGGTGCAATCCACCGCATCAATAGTTTTTGGCATGCCCGATGGGACCAACTAGGACAGGTTTTGTCCAAAGAGCTGAAGAATTTTGGTGTGTTCTTCAACCAACCAACCTTTGGAGGCTTTTTCATCAACACCAATGGCGACTTCGAGTTGAATCATCTGGTTAAGCAGCCCTGGTGCCATCAAAAAATCACATTTTTTGTATAACTTTGGTGAAGCTCAAGTTGTCATGGAACCACCTCAAACTCCAGCGTTACTTCCCTCATTGTTGAAGGGTAACCAAGAGAGCTGTTTGAGGTGATTCCATGAATAGCCTGAGCTTGATCAAAACTACATGAAAGAAAACAATCTCCATGGTTCTGAGCAATGGGATTATACACGCCAAATACATTTTCAATTGAAGCAACTCTTCTTGTGCATCAACAGACCCTTCCTAGTCTTCCTCAACTTCCTCAAGTCTCTCAACATGATGGCAAGATCCTGACTTGGAAGCAAATAGTGGAATCATGGAGCAGGAAGGAGAAGAAAGGTTTTGCTCAAAACCTTGAAGAAGATGAACCTGCTCCTACTCATGATGATGCTTGTGACCTCCAAGAAAGGCTCTTTCAAGAAGATCTAGCCAGGAGAATTGCAGATTTGGAGTCCAGAGCGAGATTCCTCAACCAACGTGTGATGGACACAGCAGTTTCCATCTCTGAACACCTCCAGAGCGAGATTCCTCAACCAACGTGTGATGGACGCAGCAGTTTCCATCTCTGAACACACCCCATCTGCACACCTCCAAGAGAGCTATCAGGCCACCCCTGATATAGATGAAGTGTTGGCCAAATGGAAGGAAGAGAATCATTCGATTCTAGCTCAAGGACTGCCTCCTCTTCCACATGGTTTTAATCGTCAGCCTTCCACTTCATCCTTTCTCAAGGAGGACCCTATTTTGTAGGAGGAGAGTGAGGAAGAGAAGATCCAATCTGCAACTTCCCAAGAGGCTATCACGGGAAACAATGAGGAGGAAATCATCATGGATGCTCCTGTTGAAAACATCATCAACAATGGAGAAGACGCACGTCATGCATACATGCGGATGTTCTAGCAATATGAGGAGGAACGTAAGCATGGTGAACTCTCTCCCCCTTTGTTTGATGAACAACCTTGTTGCTTCGATGAGAAGGATGACCATGCCGAGGAGCCTGAGTTGGAGGAGGATCAGGGGGATGCCTTTGAACATCTAGAAACTCTGGTCCTTGTGCAAGAAAAGGAAAGGCTGGTTCATCTTGAGGAAAGCCTTGAAGAAGAGAGCTTTGAACAAAAAGGTGACGTTTTGTGGGATGAGCAATCAGTTTGTGATTCCATTTCAAACATCACAACAATCACCCTTCTTCAAGAAAACCATGATGCATTGCAAAGGAGCTATGCAGATCAAGGGGCTTATGGTAATGAGCCAACAGCCATCGATTTTTTGGTGAAACGCACCAGCATGTAGGACCAGTATTCAATAAGCTTCCAAGAACAAGAAGAGTACATATATGCTGGAAGCATGTTTGATTATGATCCACTCGGATGCAAGCCAATCAAGGTGGCAGGCAAGAGGAGCAAGTCATCAAGTCTCCTTTCCATTCAGCAACTTGTTTGGCACCATAAGTTTCCTTGCCATGAAGGAGACTTAAGAAAATTTCCCTTTGATCCAGGAGGGAGGCAAATATACCTAGTTAGCTGTACATAGTAGTTTGTTTTCAGTTTTCTTTCCCTGTTTTCCCTAAGTGCTGTTTGCACAAGTAGTTTTCTTAGTTTTGTGTGTGTTTTCGTTTCCTTTGGGGTAAACCTTCATGATTGATTCTTGGATATCTCGAGGCTGTTGCTGACCTTTTTCAAGTTGAGTTCTGACTCCGTGCCCAATGGATTTTAAGGCAACTGGTTTCTAAGCATAGCAGGCATGCTTCCCCTGGGATTCACCAATTTGTTGACCATTTTTGGTCCAACAGGCCAAAATCGTTCCCCTTCTTTCTCTGTTTTTATGAGCCAGTTCATTTTTTGATTTTGCACAAGTCTTGAAATTTATACGGACTCTGCAGGCCTATTTCTACGGACTCTACACGGATGTTTCTACGGACTCTGCAGGCCTCTTTCTACGAACTCTGCAGGCCTGATTCTACGCACTCTGCAGGCATGATATCTACGGACTCTGCAGGCATGATTTCTACGGACTCTACAAGAAAGAAACAAGTTCTTAACACTTACACGCAAAATAGACCATTCCAAGTGCCCTTGCAGAGGGCAGGTCAACACTTTCAAAGAGACCAAAGAGAAGGCCAAAAGGGTAAGTTTTCCTTCGAAAAAGTGAACAAGGCAAGTTGGAATTCCCGTTGAAATAAATGAAACTAAGGCGAAGGCAGCAAATGATTTCCTTCGCACAAAAAAGTCCGAAGGAATTCGGAGGAAGAGCCGCGAAAGAAAAGCCGACCGAAAGAAAGTAAGCGGGAAACACAGAAGAAATCCTTCGGACAAAATGTCTGAAGGAATTCCTTTGGACTTTTGTCTGAAGGATTTCAGGACCAAGGAGCCCGAAGGACCCCGAATGGCAGGTGCCCTTGCGGGGGACACTCGGCCCAAAAGAAAGACACTTCTCCAAAGCTGAAGGGTCACCTTCCCTTCAAGAGGGTCCAAAGCAAAAGCCGAAGGAAAGGAAAAGGCCGAAGAAATTCCAAGGGGTGACGGGCCCAAAGATATCAAAATCAAGCATGGCGAACTAGCCGTTGGAAGCTCAAACGCCCAGTGACAGGTGCACAGACGTCAAATTTAAGGCGGTGAAATAGCCGTTGATTTTGAAAAGCTGGAAGAAAGGCCGCGAGTGAACTCAACGACCCGCCAAGAAGATAGCCCCCGAAGGCCGAAGGAGCCAGAAAAGACAAAGCCAGGAAGAGACAAAAGAGCCAAGCATAGGAATGGACAAAACAACCCATGTGGCAAAGGAGAGGTGAGTTATTCCAGTGGTTGACACAGTGTCCACCAAGTGGCCATCAAGGAGCACAAACAGTAAACGGCGCGCCCTGTTTTCTCCACTTTGCATTTATGAGCAGACAAACCGCGTGAATATCTTAAAGGAGCAGTCTTGTTTGCAGAAAAAGAGGCGCGGCCCATGCTTTCACATTAATGTTTGAACGCCAAAGTCAAGACCGGCGATTACACAACATGGTTCTAGCAAGCCTCTTCTAGAAAGATGATATCAGCAACGACTTCCTCTTCCCGATGCTCTCAACGCACATGGGCCAGCTTGTAAAAGGGCGCCAAATTCTTTTCCAAAGGGGCGCCTTTACTTCTTCTCTTTCTATATATTGTAAACTTCTCATTTTGAGAAAAGGATCTTCTTAACTTGTAAAGCAAAGCTCTGCCCAAAAATCTCGACTTGTAAGGCGGAGCTCTGCCGGATTTTACCTTGAATTAAGACTTAGCAATTTTTTACCTCCATTTGAACTTGCACTCATGCATGTGTCTATGTTTTCATTTTGTGTTAAGTCATTTTCTTTTATGCTTTCACAGAAAGATTCCAGCATGTCTAGTGCATTGTGACATTTTTTCTTCTGCAGGTCTCCCAGAAGTGTCTACAGCAGGAATATAGGTGCATGTGAACAAGCTGCCATAGAGTGTCTTAGAACACCTCTGGTAGTTCTTCCTCCCTGTATCTCCATAGACCCCTGACTCACTGATACAAAAGAGTTTCCCATATCATATTAAGTGTATGTTAGCTTGTCCTTGGTGAAAAGTGTAGGTTCGAGCTAAGTAGATCAACTTTTTTGGTGTATCACCTTTTAATTTAGGTTTAAGTTCTGCTTTTCAGTAATCCTTCTCCCTTTTCAACCCCCCCTTTTTCATTTATTTGTTAGCGTGGGAAATACTGGACCTAAAAGATACATCAAAGGGAGCTAGCCCTTATCTAGAGACTCTCCCCTCAATTTTGCCAAGCCCACAGGCAAGAAGGGAGTTTCCACTGTTGTGCGTGGAAGGCAGGAGCTCGGCCTCCTATAAAGGGAGCAATCCACCGCGTCAACACAACCTTGACATGTTTCTTAAAATATTCCGGCGCATGATCTCCATGCCCAACTTAAAAAAGACGACACTTGCTAGAAGAGGAGAGATCTTTTGTGAATCTACCCATAGTGGTTTTGGCAGCACCGAAGCATCTGGACACAAGGAAACGCTGCCTTGGAGGAGTTTGAACTCGCAATCCTTGTTGTACATATCTAACAGGAAGGACACTTGCTTCCTTGTTTCAAAGGTTGCCTCATTGGGAACGAAGTGAGGCCAAAGATAGAGCATCTTGTCTTGGACGTTGAACTGATATCGCTCACGTGGATTGCCAGTTGCATCGTCGCCATGCTCTTTTGTGGTCTCGGCCAGTTCCTTTCCTTTACTAGGGTCACACTCAAGTTTGGCCTCCTCGTAGCTACCAATGGCCATCTAGCTCAGTTCTCCTTCACCGTCCCCCTCCTCGCCATATAATGGTTATGTTGACCATTTTGGCCTTGCAAGGCAAAATTGGTCTCCTTCCCCAGCGGTTCTGAGCCAGTTCAAATTTGGTTTGCACAAGTTTTTTAGCAAAAGGAGGAACCAGTTCAGTGGTTCGACGTCGGGGTTCAACAGCACGATCTTTCTCACACTTTGAACTTGAACTTTGGTTGAAACGGTTAGTTCAAATTAGTTGGTTCAAGCAACTGGTTCAAGTCGAAAAGTTCAAAGGGGGTCTTCCAAACCCCGAAGGACAAGTGCAGTTGCGGAGGGCACTCAAGCACAAACTGGACCATTCCAGCAGGCTGCAAAGGGTAGTTCCAGACCAAAAAGTACCCTTGCGGATCTTCTGTCTCGGTGAAACTTCCGCACAACATTAACATTACTAGTCGGCATGCACAACCACTCAGCGAAATAGCGATTGAATCACAACAATGAGGTAGCCAAATGAATTGAAACATGGATCCAACGAGGCATCCAACGAATAGAAATCCATCCCAAGTGATTTTCCAAAGATTAACAAGATCCCAAAACCGGGTCCATAACAAGCTCAATGTGGATTCCTCAAACATGTACACAGGTAAGTTGATGTGGATTCCTCTAACATCCACATAGAAAGAAAGCACTTTGAAGTGGATTCCTCTATCATCCATAATCAAACCATTTCTTCTAATACCTCTTGAGCCCCTCCTACAGAAGCAGGCATGGAATAAGCTTCCCATTCATCTTTTGTTGTGGATGGCAGTATGCAATTTGTTGCTAATTGCTTCTTTGTTCTTAGCTCTTTGATTTCTCTTCTAGAAACCTCTTGTAAATTGAATTTCTCTTCATATCCCCGACCGCCATAACTATGATTGACGAACTCATCTTCCGCATAGTGTCTCTTTCCATTCCATGACTCTTTCAACTCCAAATAGCCTGAAAAACAGATTTCTTTTCGAATCTTTGTTCAAAGGGTGTTGTATGACATGAAATTGTCCATACTATCCTTATGTAGTGACCTCATGGTTCACAGGCTAGCAAGAAAAACAACTCCAATAACACTGTAATATCCCAAATTGGAATATTTTACAAGAATTTGGATTTCTCGTAATTCTGTTTAAATAAACTATAGATTATATAATTGAAATAATAATGTAAATAATTATGTTGAATTTAATAGAGTTTTCGGATCTTTAATAATAAATTATAATTCTACGAGGGTTTTCATCCTTCGGTTGAGATGACAAAGGTTTTCGTCCTTGCACCCAAATTTACATTTAAGGGTGTTCGTCCTTCATTGTAATTGTAAAGCATTACGCTTGTACAAGGTTTTAATGTTTAATACTTGAATGATTTTTTATTATTCCCCTCTTCCATCAATCGTTGGATATAAATATCTTCATCACCTCTCACCAAGGGATGCATCTCTTCTAAAAGTGGTGGCACTTACTTTAAATGAACACTGATAATAACTAATGAATAAATTAATGCCTAAAGATTGATGTGCTTTGTCTTGTTATGCTGCTATCTCCTTGTAGGTGGTGTAGAGCTCCTTTTACAATGCAGACCGGTTGGTTATGACCAGCGATCTCCATATGACCAGAAATCTCCCAGAAGACGAACCAGCGATCTTCTCATGACCAGCAATCTCTTCTTTGATTGCTGCATTGATGTCTTTGGAATGTTGTATGCATTTCCTATTGGTGCTACGATTTGCCTTGAAGCGCTGTGATTCATTGTTGACATTGATTTGTTGTTAGCAACGAGTTCCTTGGATGCGATTTGTTATTGGCAGTGATTTGAGGATATTATAGAAAGAAAACACTTTGAAATGGATTCCTCTATCATCCATAGTCAAGCCAAAAACAGGGAATCCTCCACTAATCTTCTGTCTCGTTGAAACTTCCACACATCTGTCTTGTTGAAACTTCCACACATCTATAACATTACTAGTGGGCATGAACAACCACTAAGCCAAATATCGATTGAATCACAAATATTAGGTAGCCAAAAGAATTGAAACATGGATCCAACGAGGCACCCAACAAAGAGAACTCCATCCCAAGCCATTCTACCAATCTAAAATCCACAAGAGATTATCAAAAGATTACCCAGATCCCAAATCCGGGTCCACATCAAGCTCAATGTGGATTCCTCAAACATCTACACAAGTAAGTTGATGTGGATTCCTCTGACATCCACATAAAAAAGAAAGCATTTTGAAGTAGATTCAATTGTCATCCAAAGTCAAAACCTTTCTTGGGTTGTTGCCAACGGCACACACCATAGAAAAATGTAAACTCGTTGCATAAGAAAGACAAAGAAATGCAAGATTCCACACTAGGTAAGCAAAGAGTTCGATTAGGACTTTCCCACCCAGTAGGTTTTTTGAAACTAAACAGTAAAAATAAAAGCCACCAAGCTTCCTCCCTTTTCCTACACGGGAGGGAGACAACAACTATCGAAATGTATGAAGGAAGGTCCTATACGATAATATCCGTGTAAAACAAGAGTATAAAGGGTAAACAATAACAACCAGACTAGTAAGTGGAGTATCTCCCCTTAAGAAGAAACAGTTTAATGGGTATTCCTCATAAATCCACACAAGTTAATGTGGATTCCTCTAACATTTACATAGAATGAAAACACTTTGAAATGGATAACTCTATCATCCATAGTCAAGACAAAAACAAGGAGTCTTCCATTGATCTTTGTTTCTGTGAAACTTCCACACAACTGTAACATTACTGGTGAGCATGCACAACCACTCAGCCAAATAGCGATTGAATCAAAAGAATGAGGTTGCCAAATGAATTGAAACATGGATCCAACGAGGCACCCAACAAAGAGAAATCCATCTCGAGCCAGTCTAAAATCCCAAATCGATTTTCCAAAGATTACCCAGATCCAAGACCAAAGCCACAAAAAGATCAATGTGGCTTCCTCAAACACCTACACAAGTTGATGTGGATACCTCTAACATCCACATAAAAAGAAAGCACTTTGAAGTGGATTCCTCTATCATCCATAGTCAAAACCTTTCCGGGGTTGTTGCCAACGACAAACACCTTAGAGAAAAATGTAAACCCACTGCATAAGAAAGACAAAGAAATGCAAGATTCTGCACTAGGTAAGCATAAAGTTAGATTTGGACTTTCCCACACAGTAGGTTTTTTGAAACTAAATAGTAAAAATCAAAACAACCAAGCTTCCTCCCTTTTCCAACACTTTGAAATGTATTCCTCTATCATCCATAGTCAAGCCAAAAATAAGTAGTCCTCCACTGATACTTTGTTTCCGTGAAACATCCATAAAATTGTAAAATTACTGGTTAGCATGCACAACCACTCAGCGAAATAGCGATTGAATCACAAGAATGAGGTTGCCAAATGAATTGAAACATGGATCCAACGAGGCACCCAACAAAGAGAAATCCATCCCGAGCCAGTCTAAAATCCCAAAGCAATTTTCCAAAGATTACCCAGATCCCAAGACCAGAGCCACAAAAAGATAAATGTGGATTCCGCAAACACCTACACAAGTTGATGTGGATACCTCTAACATCCACATAAAAAGAAATTAGTTTGGAGTGGATTCCTCTATCATCCATAGTAATAACTTAACTATCAGACTGTATTAAACAAGCTCGTGTACGAAAATATCAGTGTAAAACAAGAGTATAAAGAGTAAACAATAACAACCAGCCTTGTGAGTGAAGTAACTCCCCTTAAGAAGAAACAGTTCAATGCGGATTCCTCATACATCCAAACAACTAAGTTCATGTGGATTCCTCTAACATCCACCTAGAAAGAAAACACTTTGAAATGCATTCCTCTATCATCCATAGTCAAGCCAAAAAAAGGAAGTCTTCCACTGATCTTCTGTCTCCATGAAACTTCTGCACAACAGTAACATTACTAGTCGGCATGCACAACCACTCAGCGAAATAGCGATTGAATCACAACAATGAGGTAGCCAAATGAATTGAAACGAGGCACCCAACGAAGAGAAATCCATCCCAAGTGATTTTCCAAATATTTACCAGATCCCAAAACCGGGTCCACAACAAGCTCAATGTGGATTCCCCAAACATCTACAAAGGTCAGTTGATGTGGATTCCTCTAACATCCACATAGAAAGAAAGCACTTTGAAGTGGATTCCTCTATCATCCATAATCAAAACCTTTCTTCTAATACCTCTTGAGCCCCTCCTACAGAAGCAGGGATGCAATCAGCGTCCCATTCATCTTTTGTTGTGGATGGCAGGATGCAATTTGTTGCTAATTGCTTCTTTGTTCTCAGCTCTTTTATTTCTCTTCTAGAAACCTCTTGTAAATTGAATTTCTCTTCATATCCCGAGTCACCATAACTATGATTGATGAACTCGTCTTCCGCATAGTGTCTCTTTCCATTCCATGACTCTTTCAACTCCAAATACCTTGAAAAACAGATTTCTTTTTGAATCTTTGTTCAAAGCGCGTTGTATGACTCGAAATTGTCCATAATATCCTTATGTAGTGACCCCATGGTTCACAGGCTTGCAAGAAAAACAACTTTGATACTATTGTAATATTCCAAATTGGAATATTTTACAGTTTGGATTTCTCGTATTTTTGTTTAAATAAAATATAAATTATATAATTGAAATAATAATGTGAATAATTATGTTGAATTTAATATAGACTTTTCGGATCTTGAATAATAAATTATAATTCTACGAGGGTTTTCGTCCTTCGGTTGAGATAACAAAGGTTTTCGTCCTTGAACCCAACTTTACATTTAAGGGTTTTCATCCTTAATTGTAATTGTAAATCATTACGCTTGTACAAGGTTTTAATGTTTAATACATGAATGATTTTTTATTATTCCCCTCCATAAATCACCGGATATAAATATCTTCATCACCTCTCACAAAGGGATGCATCTCATCTAAAAGTGGTGGCACTTACTTTAAATGAACGCCGCTAATAACAAATGAATTCATTAATGCCTAAAGATTGACGTGCTTTGTCTTGTTATGCTGCTATCTACATGTAGGTGGTGTAGTGCTCCTTTTACATTGCAGACCGGTTGGTTATGACCAGCGATCTTCATATGACCAAAAATCTCCCAGAAGATGAACCAGCGATCTCCTAATGACCAGCGATCTCTTCTTTGAGTGTTGCGTTGATGTCTCTAGAATTGTTAACCATTTTTGGTCCTGCAGGAAAAAATCGGTCTCCTTCCCCTACTGTTCTGAGCCATCAATCGTGAATTTGGTTTTGCACAACTCTATCGCCAAAGAGATGGCCCGGTTCAAAGAATGAAAGTCTTTTACAATGTTCTAAAGACAAAGTGACCTTGCAGAGGGCAGTCAAGAAGCAAACAGGACCATTCCAGCAAGCTGTGGAGGGAAATTATGGGCCCAAAAGTACCCTTGCGGAAGGCAGAAAGCACCTTCGGGAAAATAATTAAAGAAGGCCGAAAGGTAAGTTTTCCTGCGGAGGAAGACTAAGGCAGAAGGACGGATTTCCTTTGGACTTTCGTCCAAAGAATAAATCCGAAGGAGATCCAATGGAAGTCAATGTGAATTCTTTCGGACAAAGTGCTCGAAGGAATTCCCTCGGACATTTTGTCCGAAGAAATTCACAAGACAAAAAGCCAAACGGAAAATTACCCTTCGAAAGTAAATCCACGGCAAAATGGCAAAGGCAAATTCCTTTAGACAAAGGTCCGAAGGAATTTTTCCGAAGAAAAGGACCGATCGAACGAAAGAAGGGCCGAACTTCAAAGAAAGGATTTCCTTCGGGGAAAATGTCCGAAGGAGTTGAGAAGCCAAGGTAGCCCGAAGGGCAAGTGCCCTTGCGGGGGACTCTCGGCTGCCAAGAAGGAAAACTTTTCAAAGCGCTGAAGGGACACCTTCCCTTTGGGAGGGTTCAATTGCAGAAAGCCGAAGAAATTGCCAAAGGGGTGACGGGCCCGAAGACGTCAAATCTCAGCATGGCGAACTAGCCGTTGGAGGTTCAAACATCCAGTGACGAGCGCGTGAATGTCAAATTTAAGGCGGTGAAATAGCTGTTGATCTTGAAATGCTTAAAGACGGGTCCGCACGTGGAAACTCAGTGACCCGCTGAGAAAGAAACCCAAGGAGCCAGCAAAAGATGAGAAGGGAGCCCAAGAGCTCAAATTGCCAAAAAGAGACAAAATATAGCAAGGAAAGAGGGAACAAAATAGAGAATCCAGAACACGGCCACGCACACATACGACAACATTTGGAATGTTACAAAAGACACACCCAACCAAGCGCAGAAGTAGACAAAACAGCCCAAGTGGCAAAATAAATCTTTGTCAAGTGGTCATCAACGAGCGCAAACAGTGAAAGCACGGCCTATTTTTTTCTTGTTTTACATTAATGAGCAGACAGTCACGTAAAACCCAAGTTTTCACAGTAATATTTGATACGGGTTAGGCACCAAAGTCAAGACTCGCGATAGCTAAAGCATGGTTATCTCGGCCATTTCTAGAAGGATAACACCAGCATGAGCAAGTTTTCCTTTTTCCAAGACATTCAACGCAGCATGGGTCACTTATTTCTAGAAGGCGCCAAAAGCCTCTTTCAAACTCTATATATTGTAATCTCTCATTTTGTAAAATATATCTCTCAGCTTGTAAGGCATAGCTCTACCGTAATTTACCTTGAATCAAAAAGAAGCATTTTTGCCTCCATTTGAGCTTGAACTTTTGCATATGTCTATGGCTTTGTCTTGTGTTAAGTCATTTTCCTTCATGCTTTCCCAAAATGATTCCAACATGTCTAGTGTATTGTGAGTTCTTTTGCAAGTTAGCCAGAAGTGTCCACAACTGAGTATAGGCGCATGTGAACAGGCTGTCATAGTGTGTCTTAGAACACCTCTGGTAGTACCTCCTCCCTGTATCTCCAGAGGACCCCTAGCTCACTGAGGCAAAAGAATTTCTCGTATCAAATGAAGTGTATGTCAGCTTGTTCTTAGTGGAAAGTATATGTCAAAGCTAAGTAGATCAACCATTTTTTGGTGCATCACCGTTTAATTTAGGTTCTGTTTTCAATAATCCTTCTCTCTTTTCACCCCCCGCATTGTTAGCAGTAGGAAATCCAGGACCTCAGAGATGCATCAGAGGGAGCTAGCCCTTATCAAGAGATTCTCCCCCCCAGTTTTTGCCAAACCCACAGCAAGAGGGGAGTCTCCATTGTGTCGCATGAAACACAGAAGCCCAACGTTTCTGTCAAGGGTGCAATCCACAGCATCAACAGCATTTGGCATGCCCGGTGGGACTAGTTTTTATCCAAAGAGTTGAAAAAATTTGGTGTTCTTCAACCAACAAGCCTTTGGAGATTTTCATCAACACCAATGGCGACTCTGAGTTGAATCAGCTGGTTAAGCAATCCAGGTGCTATCAAGAAATCACATTTCTGGTATGTATAATTCCATTGCTCAGCATCATGGGCCTTGTGTTCCTGTTGACCATTTTGGTCCTGCAGGCCAAAATCGTTCCCCCTTTTTCCCTTGCTATTCTGAGCCGGTTGAATTCGGGTTGCACAAGTCTTTCGACAGAAGATGAACCATTTCAAAGAGTGCAAAGTTTTACAAAGCTTCTTCAGACTCTTGTCCGAAGAAATTCACAAGGAAAGAGAGCTAAAATGGTTCAAGACACTTTTTCTTAAGGTTCAACGGCTAGGTTCAACGTTTGGTTCAAAGGAACGGTTCAATGAAAGGTTCAAGAGAGTCTCCCGAAGGACAAATGCCCTTGTAGAGGGGAGGGAACACTTGAAAAAGGATATAAAGGTGAACAAGACCAAAAGGGTAAGTTTTCTTCGGATATTTGTTTAAAGCAAAGGATGATAATTTCTTCGGACAAAATTTCTGAAGGAATTCCTTCAGACATTTTGTCCGAAGAAATTCTTCGGAAGAAAATCCCGTGAAATGAAAAGACCGAGGCAAAAGCAAGAAACGATTTCCTTCGGACAAAAAGTTTGAAGAAATTCTGGAAAAGCCGCGGGAGAAAAACCCAAAGAAATTCCGAAGGTCAAAGGAAATGATCAAGATAATTCTTGTGGACATTTTGTCCGCAGAAAAAATAACCAGGAGAAAACCCTGAACGAAGGCAAAACACAGGGAAAGATATCCTTCAGACTTTTTATCCGAAGGATTTCCTTCAGACAAGAGTCCGAAGAAATTTCGTCGCCAAAGCAATGAGGACCTGACTAAGACAAAGCCCGACCAAAGCAAAAAAAAGTCGAAGGAAAGGAGAAAGCCGAAGGAATTGCCAAGGAGGGTGACGGGCTCGAAGATGTCAAAATCAATCACGGCGAACTAGCTGTTGGAGGTTCAAACCCCCAGTGATAGGTGCACAAACATCAAATTTAAGGCGCTGAAATAGTCATTGATTTTGAAAAGCTTAACGACAGGGCGCAAGTGAACTCAGCGACCCGCCAAGAAGATAGCCCCCAAGGGCCGAAGGAGATAGAGAAAACCAAACCAGGGAGAGACAAAGTGCAAAAATGGACAAAACAGTCCAGGTGGCAAAGGGAAGTGTCGACTCAAGGATTTACTCCTGCAGTTGGAACAGTGCCTGTCAAGCAGTCATCAAGAGGCATGAATAGTGAACGGTGCCCTATTTTCTCCACTTTGCATTTATAAGCAAAAAAACTACGTGAATCTCTGAAATGAGCAATCTTGTTTGCAAAAAATGAGGTGCAGCCCGTGCATTCACATTAATATTTGAACGCCAAAGTCAAGACCGGTGATTACACAGCATGGTTCTAGCAAGCCTCTTCTAGAAGGATGATATCAGCAACAACAACTTCCTCTTCCCAATGCTCTCAACACACATGGGCCAGCTTATAAAAAGGTTCCAAAGTCTTTTCCAAAGGGGCACCTTTACTTCTTCTCTCTCTATATATTGTAAACTCATTTTTGAGGAGGGATCTCTTAGCCTGTAAGGCAAAACTCTACCCAAAAATATCTTGCCCTGAAAGAAGAGCTCTGTTGGATTTTACCTTGAAATCAAGACTTAGCAATTTTTTACCTCCATTTGAACTTGCACTCACGCATATGTCTATGTTTTCATTTTGTATTAAGTCATTTTCCTTTATGCTTTCACAGAACAATTCCAGCATGTCTAGTGCATTGTAAGTTTCTTCTTTTCTAGGTCTGCCAGAAGTGTCCACAGCAGGAATATAGGTGCATGTGAATAAGCTGTCATAGTGTCTTAGAACGCCTCTGGTAGTTCTTTCTCCCTGTATCTCCATCGGACCCCTAGCTCACTGATGCAGAAGAATTCCCTGTATCAAATGAAGTGTATACCAGCGTGTTCTTGGTGGAAAGTGTAGACTCAAGCTAAGTAGATCAACTTTTTTGTGTATCACCGTTTTAGTTTAGGTTCTGGTTTTCAACATCCTTCTCTCTTTTCACCCCCCCCATTGTTAGAGTAGGAAATCCAAGACCTTAGAGATACATCAAAGGGAGCTAGCATTTATCTAGAGACTCTCCCCCCAGTTTTGCCAGACCCACAGGAAAGAGGGGAGTTTCCATTCTGACGCATGGAAGACAGGAGCTCAGCCTCCTATCAAGGGTGCAATCCACCGCGTCAACAGTTTTTGGCATGGCTAGTGGGACCACGTTCGGACAGCAGAACAAATAGAACAACAGAACGAACAATTAATACAGCACCTGACCTTTAATCAGACAATTGTGGGACAAGTTTTATCCAAAGAGTTGAAAAAATTTTGGTGTGCCCTTCAACCAACCAGTGTTTGGAGGCTTTTTTATCAACACCAATGGCGACTCCGAGTTGAATCAACTAGTTAAGAAGTCCTAGTGCCATCAAGAAATCACATTTTTTGTATAACTTTGGTGGAGCTCAAGTTGTTATGGAATCACCTCAAACTCCAGCGTTACTTCCCTCATTGTTGAAGGGTAACCAGGAGAGTTGTTTGACGTGATTCCATAAACACCCTGAGCTTGATCAAAACTACATAAAAGAAAACAAGGTCCATGGTTTTGAGCAATGAATTATACACGCCAAAATACGTTTTCAATTGAGGCAGCTCTTCCTGTGCGTCAGCAGACCCTTCCTAGTCTTCCTCAACTTCCTCAAGTCTCTCAACATGATGGCAAGATCCTGAGTTGGAAGCAAACAGTGGAATCATGGGGCAAGAAGGAGGAGAAGAAAGGTTTCGCTCAAAACCTTGAAGAAGATGAACCTGCTCCTACTCATAATGATGCTCGTGACCTCCAAGAAAGGCTCTTTCAAGAAGATCTAGCCAGGAGAATTGCAGATTTGGAGTCCAGAGCGAGATTCCTCAACCAACGTGATGGACGCAGCAGTTTCCATGTCTGAATACACCCCATCTACACACCTCCAAGAGAGCTATCAGGCCACCCTCGATATAGATGAAGTGCTGGCCAAATGGAAAGAGGAGAATCATTCGATTCTAGCTCAAGGACTGCCCCCTCTTCCACATGGGTTTAATCATCAGTCTTCCACTTCATCCTTTCTCAAGGAGGAACCTGTTTTGCAGGAGGCCAGTGAAGAGCAGAGGATCAAATTTACAGCTGTCCAAGAGGCTATCATGAGCAACAATGAAGAAGAAATCATCATGGAGGCTCCTTTTGAAAACATCATCAACAATGGAGAAGACGCAGGTCATGCATACATGCGGATGTTACAACAATATGAAGAGGAAAGTAAGCATGGTGACCTCTCCCCTCCCTTGTTTGATGAACTTCCTTGTTGCTTTGATGAGGAGAATGACTATGCCGAAGAGCCTGAATTGGAGGAGGATCAGGGGGATGTCTTCGAACAACTAGAGACTCCGATCCTTGAGCAGGAAAAGGAGAGGCTTGTCCATCTTGAAGAAAGCCTTGAAGAAGAGAGCCTTGAACAAGAAGGCGATGTTCTGTGGGATGAGCAATCAGTTTGTGATTCCATTTCAGACATCACAACAGTCACCCTTTTCAAGAAGGCCATGAGGGAACAAAAGATGAGTTTGACAAGGTCTTCAATGAGACAGAAGGGAACAAGCCAAACCAGGATGCACTGAAAAGGGACTATGCATATCAAAAGGCTTGTGGTGATGAGCCAACAGCCATCGATTTCTTGATAAAATGCACCAGCATGAAAGACCAGCATTCGACAAGCTTCCAAGAACAAGAAGAGTACATATATGTTGGGAGCATG
Source organism: Torreya grandis (assembly GCA_037957365.1). NCBI lineage: Eukaryota > Viridiplantae > Streptophyta > Pinopsida > Cupressales > Taxaceae > Torreya > Torreya grandis. The sequence continues at coordinate 5,021,892 of JARHVA010000077.1, forward strand.
TTTGATTCTGATCCACTCAGATGTAAGCCAATCGAGGTGGCAGGCAAGAGGAGCAGGTCACCAACTCTCCATTCCATTCAGCCACTTGTCTAGCATCATAAGTTTTTTTGCCAGGAAGGAGACTTAAGAAATTTTCCCTTCGATCCAGGAGGGAGGGAAATATACCTGGTTAGCTGTACATAGTAGTTTGCTTTCAGTTTTCTTTCTTGTTTTCCCTAAGTGCAGTTTGCACAAGTAGTGTTTTTAGCCTTGTGTGTGTTTTCCTTTGTGTGTGGGGTAAAAGCTTCATGATTGATTTTGAGATCTATCGGGGTTGTTGCTAACCTTTTCAAGTTGCGTTTTGACTCCGTGCCCAATGGATTTTAAGGCAACTGGTTACTAAACATAGCAGGCATGCTTCCCGTGGGAGTCGCCAATTTGTTGACCATTTTGGTCCTGCAGGCCAAAATCGGTCCCCCTTTTTCCCTTGTTGCTCTGAGCCAGTTGAATTCAGGTTGCATAAGTCTTTCGGCAGAAGATGAACAAGTTCAAAGAGTGCAAGGTTTTACAAAGCTTCTTCGGACTCTTGTCCGAAGAAATTCACAAGGAAAGAGAGCTAAAATGGTTCAAGACACTTTTTATTAAGGTTGAAAAAGTGGTTCAACGACATGATCTTTCCAAGAGTTAGCAATTTTGAACCGTTGAACCATTGAACCGGTTCAATCGATTGGTTCATCGCTTTGGTTCAACGCTTTGGTTCAAAGGCATGGTTCATCGCTTTGGTTCAAAGGTTAAGTTCATCGACTCGGTTCAACAGTCGGTTCAACGGCTTGGTTCAATGTTTTGGTTCAAAGGGTGGTTCAATGCCTTGGTTCAATGTTTGGTTCAAAGGAATGGTTCAATGAAAGGTTCAAGAGAGTCTCCCGAAGGACAAATGCCCTTGCAGAGGGCAGGGAACACTTGAAAAAGGATAAAAATGTGAACAAGGCCGAAAGGGTAAGTTTTCTTCAAAGATTTGTTTAAGGCAAAGGACGAGAATTTCTTCGGACAAAATGTCCGAAAGAATTCCTTCGGACATTTTGTCTGAATAAATTCTTCGAAATAAAATCCTGTGAAATGAAAAGACCGAGGCAAAAGCAAGAAACAATTTCTTTCGGACCTTTGTCCAAAGGCATTCCTTCGGACAAAAAGTCTGAAGAAATTCAGGAAAAGCCGCGGGAGAAAAACCCAAAGAAATTCCAAAGGTCAAAGGAAATGATCAAGATAATTCTTGCGGACATTTTGTCCGCGGGAAAAATAGCCAGGAGAAAAGCCCGAACAAAGGCAAAACACAAGGAAAGATATCCTTCGAACAAAAGTCCGAAGAAATTTGGCCGCCAAAGCAATGAGGACCCAACTAAGACAAAGCCTGACCAGAGCAAAAAAAAGCCGAAGGAAAGGAGAAAGCCGAAGGAATTGCCAAGGAGGGTGACGGGCCCGAAGACGTCAAAATCAAGCACGACGAACTAGCCGTTGGAGGTTCAAACGCCCAGTGACAAGTGCACAGACATCAAATTTAAGGCAGTGAAATAGCCGTTGATTTTGAAAAGCTTAAGGACAAGGCGCAAGTGAACTTAGCGACCCGCCAAGAAGATAGCCCCCGAGGGCCGAAAGAGACAGAGAAGACAAAACTAGGAAGAGACAGTGTAGAAACGGACAAAACAGTCCAGGTGGCAAAGGGAGGTGTCGACTCAAGGATTTACTACTGCAGTTGGAACAGTGTCTGCCAAGCGGTCATCAAGAGGCACGAACAGTGAACGACGTGCCCTGTTTTCTCCACTTTGCATTTATAAGCAGACAAACCGCGTGAATATCTAAAAGGAGCAGTCTTGTTTGCAAAAAAAGAGGCGCGGCCCATGCTTTCACATTAATGTTTGAATGCCAAATTCAAAACCGGCAATTACACAACATGGTTCTAGCAAGCCTCTTCTAAAAGCATGATATCAGCAACAGCGACTTCCTCTTCCCGATGCTCTCAACGCACATGGGCCAGCTTGTAAAAAGGTGCCAAAGTCTTTTCCAAAGGGGCGCCTTTACTTCTCTCTATATATATTGTTAACTTCTCATTTTTAGGGATCTCTTAACCTGTAAGGAAAAACTCTGTCCAAAAATCTCTTAACTTGTAAGGCAGAGCTCTGCCAGATTTTACCTTAAAATTAAGACTTAGCCATTTTTTAACTCCATTTGAACTTGCACTCACGCATATGTCTATGTTTTCATTCTGTGTTAAAATTTTCCTTTATGCTTTAACAAAACGATTCCAGCATGTCTAGTGCATTGTAAGTTTCTTCTTTTGTAGGTCTGCCAGAAGTGTCCACAACAGGAATATAGGCACATGTGAATACGCTGCCATAGTGTGTCTTAGAATGCCTCTAGTAGTTCTTCCTCCCTGTATCTTCATCGGACCTCTAGCTCACTGATGCAGAAGAATTCACTGTATCAAATGAAATGTATACCAACTTGTTCTTGGTGGAAAGTGTAGACTCAAGCTAAGTAGATCAACTTTTTGGTGTATCACCGTTCTAGAGACTCCCTCCAGTTTTGCCAGACCCACAGGTAAGAGGGGAGTTTCCATTGTGACGCGTGGAAGACAGGAGCTCAGCCCCCTGTCAAGGGTGCAATCCACCGCGTCAACAGTTCCTTCATATAACTTTCATCAAGCTCAGGTTGTTCATGGAATCACCTCAAGTAGCTCTCCTAGTTGACCTTCAACAGTAAGGGAAGTAACATTGGAATTTGAGAAGCAAGTGATGGAGTTAGACAGATTGGATGAGTAGTATAGATATCAGCAAGAGATTTTGTACAAAGAGGAGTGTTTTTTCAAGTAAACTCAAGCCTTGCAATCCATGAAGGAGGAGGTAGCAAAATGGAAGAGTCCATTCATTCAAGGCAATCAACCTTGTGTGCCTTCTCCCATTCTAAAGCAGCCCCCTCCTATTCTAAAGAAAGCCCCCTCTTGTGCACCAAATCCCTTCTACCAGATAGCACTTGCTCACTCTATCTCATTTGATGCAGTAACCACTCTTGCTCTTAATCCCTTGCACCTAGCTTTCCAACATCAAAGGACATTAGAGCAACCTCACATGAAGATGAACTTTCTCAATTCCTTAGGATGTGAATCCTCCTTTGAAGGGAATACCATGAACCAGCACGTCTCTCTTCTAGAAACTCTACCTGTACGTCAACAGTCTCTTCTTAGTCCTCCTCAACCTCCTCAAGTCTTTCAACATGATGTCAAGATTCCAAGTTGGAGGAGGGAATACCATGAATCAGCTCAAGGTGTTGGAAATGGTGAAGCTGCCCCTGCTCATGGTGATCCTCATGATCTCCAAGAAAGGCTCTTTCAAGAGAATATAGCCAGACAAATTACAGAATTGGAGTCCAAAATGAGTTTCCTCAGCGAAAGTGTGATGGACGGTTCAAATCAAGCAGAAGATCCTACATTTGAACACACCCCATCTACACCCCTCCAAGAGAGCTATCAAGCCACATTTGATATAGATGAACTGTTGGCCAAATGGAAGGAGGAGAATCATTCAATTCCAGCTTAAGGATTGCCTCCTCTTCCACATGTGTTTAATCATCAGCCTTCCACTTCATCCCTTCTAGAGGAGGAACCTTTTTTGAAAGAGGCAAGTGAAGAAGAGAATCCAATTTGCAGTTGTCCAAGAGGCTATCATGGATGACAGTGAGGAGGAAATCATCATGGGTGCTCCCTTTGAAGACATCATCAACAATGGAGAAGACACAGGTCATGCATACATGCGGATGTTCCAACAATATGAAGAGGAAAGTAAGCATGGTGAGCTCTCTCCTCCCTTGTTTGATGAACTTCCTTGTTGCTTTGATGAGGAGGATGACCGTGCCATGGAACCTGAGTTAGAAGAGGATCAGAAGGATGTCTTTGAACAGCTAGAGACTCTGGCCTTTGAGCTAAGAAAAGGAGAGGCCTGTCTATCTTGAGGAAAGCTTTGAAGAAGAGAGCCTTGAGCAAGAAGGTGATGCTCTGTAGGATGAGCAATCAGTTTGTGATCCCATTTCAGACATCAAAACAATCACCCTTCTTGAAGAAATCCATGATGAAGCAGAAGATGAGTTTGACAGGGTCTTCAATGAGCCAAAAGGGAACATGTCTTTCTATGATGCATATCAAGGGGCTTATGGTAATGAGCTAGCAGCGATCAATTTCTTGGTGAAACACACTAGCATGAAGGACCAGCATTGGGCAAGCTTCCAAGAGCAAGATATATATATATATATATATATATATTGGAAACATGTTTGACCCTGATCCACTCGGATACAAGGCAATCAAGGTGGCAGGCAAGAAGAGCAAGTCACCAAAACTCCATTCCATTCAACCACTTGTTTGGCACCATAAGTTTTCTTGCCATGAAGGAGACTTAAGAAGTTTTCCCTTTGATCCAGGAAGGAGGCAAATATACCTAATTAGCTGTACATAATAGTTTGCTTTTAGTTTTTCTTTCCCTGTTTTCCCTAAGTGTTGTTTGCATAGGTAGTGTTTTTCAGCCTTTGTTGTGTGTGTTTTCCTTTGTGTTTGGGGTAAAGCTTCATGATTGATTCTTGGATATCTCGAGGACGTTGCTAACTTTTTTCAAGCTGCGTTCTGACTCTGTGCCCAATGGACTTTGAGGCTACTGGTTTCTAAGCATAGCAGGCATGCTTCCCCTGAGAATCGCCAATTTGTTGACCATTTTTGGTCTTGCAGGGCAAACTCGGTCTCCTTCCCCTGCTGTTCTGAGCCATCAGTTGTGAATTTGGTTTTGCACAACTCTTTCGGCAAACAAATGGTCCGGTTCAAAGAATGAAAGTTTTTTACAAAGTTCTAAAGACAAAGTGCCCTTGCAGAGGGCAGTCAAGAAGCAAACTGGACCGTTCCAACAAGCTGCGGAGGGTAATTATGGGCCCAAAAGTACCCGTGCAGAGGGCAGAGAGCACCTTCAGGAAAATAATTAAAGAACGCTGAAAGATAAGTTTTTCTGCGAAGGAAGACTAAGGCAAAAGGAAGGATTTACTTCGGACTTTTGTCCGAAGAATAAATCCAATGGAAGTCAATGTGAATTCTTTCGGACAAAGTGCCCGAAGGAATTCCTTCGGACATTTTGTACAAAGAAATTCACAAGGCAAGGAGCCAAACGGAAAATTACCCTTCGGAAGGAAATCTGCGGCAAAATGGCAAAGGCAAATTCCTTCGAAAAAAGGTCCGAAGAAAAGGACCGATCGAACGAAAGAAGGGCCGAAACTTCAAAGAAAGGATTTCCTCCGGGGAAAATGTCCGAAGGAATTCCTTCAGACATTTTGTTCGAAGGAATTGAGAAGCCAAGGCAGCCCAAAGGAGCCCGAAGTGGAAGTGCCCTTGCAAGGGACTCTCGGCTGCCAAGAAGGGGACCTTTTCAAAGCCTCTAAGGGACACCTTCCCTTCGATAGGGTTCAATTGCAGAAAGCCGAAGAAATTGCCAAAGGGGTGACGGCCCTGAAGACATCAAATCTCAGCATGGAAAACTAACCGTTGGAGGTTCAAACATCCAGTGACGAGCGCATGAACGTCATATTTAAGGCGGTGAAATAGCCGTTGATCTTGAAATGCTTAAGGACGTACCCGTGCGTGGAAACTCAACGACCCGTTGAGAAAGATGCCCAAGGAGCCAACAAAAGACGAGAAGGGACCCTGAGAGCTCAAATTGCCAGAAAGAGACAAAATATAGCAAGGAAAGAGGGAACAAAAATGAAAATGCAGAACACGGCCACACACACATATGACAACATTTGGAATGTTCCAAAAGACGCACCCAACAAAGCGCAGAAGTAGACAAAACAGCACGAGTGGCAAAAGAAAGCATCGACAGAGGAGTTATTCTAGCGGTTGAAACAATCTTCATCAAGTGGTCATCAACGAGCCCAAACAATGAAAGCACAACCTATTTTTTCTTTGTTTTACATTAATGAGCAGACAGTCGCGTAAAACCCAAGTTTTCACAGTAATATTTGATACGGGCTAGGAGCCAATGTCAAGACTCGTGATAGCTAAAGCATGGTTATCTCGGCCATTTCTAGAACGATGACACCAGCATGAGCAAGTTTTCCTTTTTCCAAGACATTCAACATAGCATGGGTCACTTATTTCTAGAAGGCGCCAAAAGCCTCTTTCAAACTCTATATATTGTAATCTCTCATTTTGTAAAATATATGTCTCAGCCTGTAAGGCGGAGCTCTGCCATAATTTACCTTGAATCAAAAAGAAGCATTTTTGCCTCCATTTGAGCTTGAACTTTTGCATATGTCTATGGCTTTGTCTTGTGTTAAGTCATTTTCCTTCATGCTTTCACAGAATGATTCCAACATGTCTAGTGTATTGTGAGTTCTTTTGCAGGTTAGCCAGAAGTGTCCATAGCAGAGTATAGGCGCATGTGAACAGGTTGCAATAGTGTCTTAGAACACCTCTGGTAGTTCTTCCTCCCTATATCTCTAAAGGACCCCTAGCTCACTGATGCAGAAGAATTTCTCGTATCAAATGAAGTGTATGTCAGCTTGTTCTTGGTGGAAAGTGTATGTCAAAGCTAAGTAGATCAACCATTTTTTGGTGCATCACCGTTTAGTTTAGGTTTTGTTTTCAGTAATCCTTCTCTTTTCACCCCCCCCCCATTGTTAGCATTAGATAATCCAAGACCTCAAAGATACATCAAAGAGAACTAGCCCTTATCTAGAGATTCTCCCCCCCCCCGTTTTTGCCAAACCCACAGCAAGAGGGGAGTCTCCATTGTGTCGCATGGAAGGTAGAAGCCCAACATTTCTATCAATTGTGCAATCCACAACGTCAACAAGAATGATGTATGAATTACTTGTTGGTGCTACGATTTGCCTTGAAGAGCTGTGATTCGTTGTTAACATTGATTTGTTGTTAGCAACGAGTTCCTTGGATGCGATTCGTTGTTGGCAGTGATTTGAGGATATTATAGAAAGAAAACACTTTGAAATGGATTCCTCTATCATCCATAGTCAAGCCAAAAACATGTAGTCTTCCACTATTCTTATGTCTCCTTGAAACTTGCACACATCTATGACATTACTAGTGGGCATGAACAACCACTAAGCCAAATAGCGATTGAATCACAACAATGAGGTAGCCAAAAGAATTGAAACATGGATCCAACGAGGCACCCAACAAAGAGAACTCCATCCCAAGCCAGTCTACCAGTCTAAAATCCCCAAGCGATTTTAAAAAGATTACCCAGATCCCAAGTCTGGGTCCACAACAAGCTCTATGTTGATTCCTCAAACATCTACACAAGTAAGTTGATGTGGATTCCTCTAACATCAACATAAAAAAAAGCATTTTCAAGTGGATTCCTCTATCATCCAAAGTCAAAACCTTTCTTGGGTTGTCGCCAACGGCACACACCATAGAAAAATGCAAACTCGTTGCATAAGAAAGACAAAGAAATGAAGGATTCCACACTAGGTAAGCAAAAAGTTAGATTAGGTCTTTCCCACCCAACAAGTTTTTTGAAACTAAACAGTAAAAATAAAAACCACCAAGCTTCCTCCCTTTTCCTACACGGGAGGGAGATAACAACAATCGAAATGTATGAAACAAGTTCCTATACGATAATATCCGTGTAAAACAAGAGTATAAAGGGTAAACAATAACAACCAGACTTGTAAGTGGAGTATCTCCCCTTAAGAAGAAACAATTCCATGTGTATTCCTCACAAATCCACACAAGTAAGTTGATGTGGATTCCTCTAACATCCACATAGAAAGAAAACACTTTGAAACGGATTCCTCTATCATCCATAGTCAAGCCAAAAATAGGTAGTCTTCTACTAATCCTCTATTTCCGTAAAACTTCCACACAACTGTACCATTCCACTCAACCAAATAGCGATTGAATCACAAGAATGAGGTAGCCAAATGAATTGAAACATGGATCCAACGAGGCACCCAACAAAGAGAAATCCATCCCAAGCCAGTCTAAAATCCCAAAGCGATTTTCCAAAGATTAGCCAGATCCCAAGACCAAGTCCACAAAAAGAGCAATGTGCATTCCTCGAACATCTACACAAGTTGATGTCGATTCCTCTAAAATCCACAAAAAGAAAGCACTTGGAAGTGGTTTCCTCTATCATCCATGGTCAAAACCTTTCCGGGGTTGATGCCAACCACAAACACCTTAGAGAAAAATGTAAACCCGCTGCATAAGAAACACAAAGAAATGCAAGATTCTGCACTAGGTAAACATAAAGTTAGATTTGGAATTTCCCACCCAGTAGGTTTTTTTAAACTAAACAGTACAAATCAAAACAACCAAACTTCCTCCCTTTTCCTACACGACAGAGAGATAACTATCAGACTGTATTAAACAAGCTCCTATACGATAATATTAGTTTAAAACAAGAGTATAAAGGGTAAACCATAACAACCAGCCTTGTGAGTGGACTATCGCCCCTTAAGAAGAAACAGTTCAATGTGGATTCCTCATACATCCACACAACTAAGTTCATGTGGATTCCTCTAACATCCACATAGAAAGAAAACACTTTGAAATGCATTCCTCTATCATCTATAGTCAAGCCACAAAAAAGGCAATCTTCCACTGATCTTTTATCTCCATGAAACTTCCGCACAACAGTAACATTACTAGTTGGCATGCACAACCACTCAGTGAAATAGCGATTGAATCACAACAATGAGGTAGCCAAATGAATTGAAACATGGATCCAACGAGGCACCCAACGAATAGAAATCCATCCCAAGTGATTTTCCAAAGATTATCCAAATCGCAAAACTAGGTCCACAACAAGCTCAATGTGGATTCCTCAAACATCTACACAGGTAAGTTGATGTGGATTCCTCTAACATCCACATAGAAAGAATAACTTTGAATTGGATTCCTCAATCATCCATAATCAAAATCTTTCTTCTAATAACTCTAGAGCCCCACCTGCAAAAGCAGGCATGCAATCAGCTTCCCATTCATCTTTTGTTGTGGATGGCAGTATGCAATTTGTTGCTAATTGCTTCCTTGTTCTCAGCTCTTTGATTTCTCTTCTAGAAACCTCTTGTAAACTGAATTTATCTTCATATCCCGAGCCACCATAACTATGATTGACGAACTCGTCTTCCGCATAGTGTTTGTTTCCATTCCATGACTATTTCAACTCCAAATACCGTGAAAAACAGATTTCTTTTCAAATCTTTGTTCAACGGGCGTTGTATGACTTCAAATTGTCCATAATATCCTTATGTAGCAACCCCATGGTTCACAGCCTAGCAAGAATAACAACTTTGATACCACTGTAATATACCAAAATGGAATATTTTACAAGAATTTGGATTTCTCGTAATTTCGTTGAAATAAAACATAGATTATATAATTGAAATAATAATGTAAATAATTATGTTGAATTTAATATAGACTTTTCGTATCTTGAATAATAGATTATAATTGTACGAGGGTTTTCATCCTTGGGTTGAGATGACAAAGGTTTTCGTCCTTGCACCCAATTTTACATTTAAGGGTTTTTGTCTTTAATTGAAATTGTAAAGCACTACACTTGTACAAGGTTTTTATGTTTAATACATGAATGATTTTTTATTATTCCCCTCTTCCATCAATCATTGGATATAAATATCTTCATCGCCTCTCACCAAGGGATGCATCTCTTTCAAAAGTGGTGGCACTTACTTTAAATGAACGTTGCTAATAACTAATGAATTAATTAATGCCTAAAGATTGATGTGCTTTGTCTTGTTATGCTGCTATCTCCTTGTACGTGGTATAACACTCCTTTTACATTGCAGACTGGTTGGCTATGACCAGCAATCTCCATATTACCAAAAATCTCCCAAAAGATGAACTAGCAATCTCCTCATGACCAGCGATCTCTTCTTTGATTGTTGCATTGATGTCATCGGAATGTTGTATTAATTTCCTATTGGTGCTACGATTTGCATTGAAGAGCTATAATTCGTTGTTGACATTGATTTGTTGTTAGCAAGGAGTTCCTTGGATGCGATTTGTTGATGGCAGTGATTTGAGGATATTATAGAAAGAAAACACTTTGAAATGGATTCCTCTATCATCCATAGTAAAGCCAAAAATGGGCAGTCTTCAACTATTCTTCTGTCTCCTTATAACTTCCACACATCTATAACATTACTAGTGGGCATGAACAACCACTAAGAAAATTAGCGATTGAATCCCAACTATGAGGTAGCAAAAAGTATTGAAACAGGGATCCAACGAGGCACCCAACAAAGATAACTCCATCCCAAGCCAGTCTACCAGTCTAAAATCCCCAAAGGATTTTCAAAAGATTACACAGACCCCAAGTCCGGGTCCATAACAAGATCAATGTGGATTCCTCAAACATCTACACAAGTAAGTTGATGTGGATTCCTCTAACATCCACATAAAAAGAAAGCATTTTGAAGTGGATTCCTCTATCATCCAAAGTCAAAACCTTTATAGGGTTGTTGCCAACGGCACACACCTTAGAAAAATGTAAACACATTACATAACAAAGACGAAATGCAAGATTCCACACTAGGTAAGCAAAAAGTTAGATTAGGACTTTCCCACCCAGTAGGTTTTTTGAAACTAAACAGTAAAAATCACAACCACCAATCTTCCTCCCTTTTCCTACACGAGAGGGAGATAACAACTATCAAAATGTATGAAACAAGTAACTATATGATAATATCCATTTAATATATTTTTTTCCTATAGAGCCTCTATAATTGTTGATGCAGTGGATTGCACCCAGGGCAATACGCCTAGCTCCCGCACTTCCACACGCAACAATGGAAATTCCCCTCGCTTGTGGGACTGGCAAAGCTTGAGGGGAGAGTCTCTAGATAAGGGCTAGCTCCCTCTGATGTATCTTTTAGGCCCTTGTTTCTCCTACTGCTAACAAATAAATGTAAAAAAGGGGGGGATGAAAAGGGAGAGAGATGCTGAAAACAGAACCTAAGCCTAAAAATGAAAAGGTGATACTCCAAAAAATGTTGACCCACTCAGCTCGAACATACACTTTTCACCAGGAAGAAGGGCCCATACACTTCATCTGACGTGGGAAACTCTTATGTTTCAGTGAGTCAGGGGTCCATAGAGATACAGGGAGGAAAGAACTACCAAAGGTGCTCTGCGACACACTTTGGCAGCCTATTCACATGCGCCTATATTCCTGTTGTAGACACTTCTGGTAGACCTGCAGAAAAAAGACTTCACAATGCACTAGACATGCTGTAATCGATATGTGGGAAGCATTAAAGACAATGACTTAACACAAAAGAAGAACACAGACATATGCTTTAAAGTGAAAGTCCAGATAGAGGTAACAATGCTAAGTCTAGATTCAAGGTAAAATCTGGCAGAGCTCTGCCTTACAAGCCCGAGAGATTTTTGGGCAAAGTTTTGCCTTAAGGCTGAGAGATTGGATCCTTCTCAAATGAGAAGTTTTAAAATATATAGAGAAAGGAGAAGAGAACTTGGCGCCTTTTTTGCAAGCTGGCCCATGTGCGCTCTGAGCCTTGGGAAGAGGAAGCCGTTTGATTGTCGGTACCTGCTTTGACTTTGGTGTCCCAACATTAATGAGGAAGCATAGACCGCACCTCTTTTCTGCGAACAAACTGCTCCCTTCAAGGCATTTGCGTGGCTTGTCTGCTTATAAATGCAAACTGGAGAAAACAAGTTGCACCGCTTACTGTTTGCACCATTTGGTGACCACCTGGCAAGCGTTGTTCCAACTATAAGAATAAATCCCTGAGTTGACACCTCTCGCCACTTGGATTGTCTTGTCTTTTCCTTGCCTTGTCTCATCCTGGATTTGTCCCTTTCTGGCTCCTTCAGCCCCTCGGGGCTATCTTTTGGCGGGTCGCTGCGTTCCTTGGGCTCTTTTCTGGTTGGTGCTTAAGCATTTTTTAAAAACAAACGGCTATTTCACCGCCTTGAGTTTGGCGTCCGTGCACCCGTCACTGCGTTTGAATACCAACGACTAGTTCGCCATGTTTGACTTTGACGTCCTCGGGCCCGTCACCCTTGGACTTTTTGTCAGCTTCCTGCTTCGGCCTTTTGTCATTCCTTCGGGTTTCTTCCCAGCCACTTTCCTTCGAGCTTTTTCTGTGGACAATTTTCCCGCGAACAAAAGGTCTGCGAGAATTGTCTCGGCCGCTTTGATTTCTTTCAGGGTTTTCCCCGGCTCCTTTTCAGCTTGCTGCCTCCCGAATTTCTTCGGACTTTTTGTCTGAAGGAATTCCTTTGGACAAAAAGTCCGAAAGAATTCGTTCAATGCTTAAGTCTTTTTTGTGGGATTTTTTAATTCCTTCGACTGCCTTCAAAGTGCCCTTTCGAATTCCTTTGGACTTTTTGTCTGAAGGAATTCCTTCAGACAAAAAGTCCAAAAGAATTATGCCTTTGCCTTCACAAAATTCCGAAAGAACTTACCTTTGCGGCTTTCTCTTTGTGGCCTCTTCGAAGTGTTCCCTGCCCTCCGCAAGGGCTCTTGAACCCAAAACTTCCCTCCGCAAGGGCACTTGTCCTTCGAGAGGCTTGAACTTTTGTTTGAACCGCTCCTTTGAACCAACCGTTGAACCAATTGATTGAACCGGTTCAATGGTTCAAACAGTTGTTGAAGCAAGGCATGGACCGAGCTTTGAATTGAACGATGAACACTTTGATTGAACCGAAAGCCGTTGAACCAAAGCATTGAACCAAAGCGTTCAACCGGTTCAATGGTTCAACGGTTCAAAGATGCTAACTCTTGGAAAGATTATGTCGTTGAACCACTCTTCCAACCTTAAGAAAAAGTGTCTTTGAACCATTTTAGCTCTCTTTCCTTATGAATTTCTTCAGATAAGAGTCCGAAGAAGGTTTGCAAAACCTTGCACTCTCTGAACTGATTCTTCATCTGCCGAAAGACTACACCTGCAGAGTTCGTAGAAGTCCCTGTGAAGTCCGTAGAAAACCTGCAGAGTTCGTAGAAATGGACTTGCAAAGTCCGTAGAAACTTGCAAGACTCGTGCCAAATCAAAAGTACTGGCTCAGAACAGCAGGGAAAAAAATGGGACCGGTTTTTGGCCTGTTGGGCAAAAAATGATCAACAAATTGGCTACTCCCAAGGGAAGCATGCCTGCTATGCTTAGAGACCAATTGCCTTTAAGTCCATTGGGCACGGAGTCAAATGCAGCTATTGAAGAAAGGTTAGCAACGGCCCCAAAAGATCTAAGAATCAATCATGAGCCTTTACCCCACACACAAAGGAAAGCACACACAAGACTAAAAACACTACTCGTGCAAACTGCACTTAGGGAAAGCAGGAAAAGAAACTGAAAGCAAACTACTATATACAGCTAACCAGGAATATTTGCCTCCCTCCTAGATCAAAGGGAAAACTTCTTAAGTCCCCTTCCTGGCAAGAAGATTTATGGTGCCAGACAAGTGGTTGAATGAAAAAGAGATTTGGTGACCTGCTCCTCTTGCCTGTCACCTTGATTGGCTCGTATCCGAGTGGATCAGATTCAAACATGCTTCCAACATACATGTATTCCTTTTGTTCCTGGAAGCTTGTTGAATGCTGGTCCTTCATGCTAGTGCATTTCACCAAGAAATCAATGGCTGCTGGCTCATCACCATAGGCCGTTTGATATGTACAGCTCCTCTGCAATGCATCATGGTTTGACCCATTTCCTTCTGCTTCATTGGAGATCCTGTCAAACTTATCCTCTGCTCCCTCAAGGCCTTCTTGAAGAAGGTTCATTGTTGTGATGTTTGAAAAGGAATCACAAACTGTTTGCTCATCCCACAAAACATCACCTCTTTATTCAAAGCTCTCTTCTTCAAGGCTTTCCTCAAGGGAGACCAGCGTTTCCCTCTCCTGTTCAAGGACCAGAGTTTTTAGATGTTCAAAGGCATCATCTGGTCCTCCTCCAATTTAGGCTCCTCGACATAGTAGTCCTAATCGAAACAACAAGTTCATCGAACAAGGTGGGAGAGAGCTCACCATGCTTATGTTCCTCTTCGTATTGCTGGAACATCTGCATGTATGTGTGACCTGAGTCTTCTCCATCGTTGATGATGCCTTCACAAGGAGTATCGATGATGATTTCTTCTTCATTGTCGCTCATGATAGCCTCTTGGAAAACTGCAGATTGGATCTTCTGCTCCTCACTCACCTCCTGCAGAACACGTTCCTCTTTGAGAAGGGGTGAAGTGAAAAAACCATATGGAAGAGGAGGTAGTCCTTGAGCTAGAATTGAATGATTCTCCTCCTTCCATTTGGCTAGCACTTCATCTATATCAGGTGTGGCTTGATAACTCTCTTGGAGGTGTGTAGATGGGGTGTGTTCAGACATGGAATGTGTTGTTGGGTCTGAACCGTCCATCACACATTCGCTAAGGAATCTCTCTCTGGATTCTAACTCTGCAATTCTCCTGGCTATGTCTTCTTGGAAGAGCCTTTCTTTGAGATCACCAGCATCATCATGAGCAGGAGCAGCCTCATCTTCTTCAAGGTTTTGAGCAAAACCTTTCTTCTCCTTCCTACCCCATGATTCTACTGTTTGATTGCAGTTCAGGATCTCGGAATTGGAATTTTGCTCTTGTGAACAGGCAGCAGCGTTGTTTTCTCCGAGGTCATGGGGCTACTCCACAAGGTCTGAAAGTTCCATCTCTCTTTCACGAAGCAGTCTCATCAACACATAAGAAAACAATAGCAGTGCACGCTTTGTTTTGTGCAAAATATCGGAAGTACAATTTTATTGGATGCCACGTCACTACGTTTGGATAGAGATGGTGTTTGTCACCTATATACCAGAGATACTGATCAAGATATGTATCTGTAATTTTTTCCAAATGTTTGATTTCATAAACAAGAATCAGATAACTGCATTAGTCCATAAACACAATTCCCACCTTTTTGAAGGAATGTTGAGTAAGCAAGGGATGTTTAATACATGATAAAGCCTCATGAGGATTGTCATATGTCTATTAAAAAAGACCTAACTCTTCTTTTTGTAACTGATTTAATCGTACTGCAACGCTGTAAGACTCCTTCAACCGCTCAAGTGCCAGTATCGATAGCTTAGTATCATGCTTATATGACAAAGGTGGAAAAGGAATGGGAGAAAACTTTCTTAATTCTAGCCACTGCCCTGAAGTGGTATAGATAGCCACAACTTCCTCTGGTGTGACATATGGATCACCTTTCACGTAATTATGTTGTCATTCCTTTCTATTTTCAAATGGGTCTTCTTTTACTTTCTCACAAAGTTTATGGATCTCATATTGTTACTATGGGCTGAAAACAAACTCAACTGCCCCCACTCATGCTTATCACATGTCATGATCATTTTACTTTCCTTAGACATGCAAACTATGCACTCTTTGACTCATCAGAGTTTTTTTATCAACACTTATATGGGTTATTCTTAAACTTCAAACATAGACCAAACATGCCAATGAAATCAAGAACTCTCCAAACCACTCCTCCAACTCCTTCACCATACCTTAGAGGCATGTTTTTCAAATCTCCTCCGATGCTTGCATCTTCTTTATAGTTTTCATTCGTGTGATGACTTCCAAAGGTCCATTTTTGCTGTCCCACACATGGTTGTAGCTGCACTGTTGCATTTTCTTACTCATAGTCAGCATTGTGGTGGAAGGAAAATCTACCATAACAGCTGAAAATCTCTCATTGATGGTAGGTGGAACATCCTTCCACCTTGTGACCAAAAATACTCTTGTGACTATCCAAAAAATTGTGAAAGGCTGGTTTTGTTGCACATAGAAGCAAAAAGAATAGGACAGCAGCTATCATATTTTAATTTCTTCACAAAATTCAGAAATGGTTGACATGGGAGTTGAAATCAACCATATACGGATTGAAAATGTTTCAACCTCCTTGGGTGATTCATTGATCTTCTAATGCTCCAAAACCCTATGCTACCTACACAAACTGCAACATCCTCCTAAATACCCTCCACTATTTCCTTGTACCTGAAATGGTCCCTGAAACACCTCCAATTGCCCAATAATGACTGGTGCAACCACTGAATGATGGCTGCCAACTGATATGCAAGGGTTTTTGTCCTCACTCAGTGCTTCAATGATGGTTTCCATCCTCAATGAAGAAGTCCAATAGATCATGCTGAAACTCCAAAATTTCAATTATCAAAAGCAATTTAATCCTTCAAATGAAACTCCACCTCCTTTTTATACTCTTCCCCCAAAGGGTGAGTTCCACTTGGAGGGAGAATTTGAATATTTAAAAAGGAAAATTCCCTTATAATCAACACTTCAGGCATTGTGTTTTACTTTTGGCAGCTAATGCATATTATTAATTTTATTTAAAGTACTTAAAAATAGTTGTTATTTTAATAACAATATTATTTTATTTTTAAACATTGGGGAATTCCATCGAAACCCCAAACATTGAATAGCAGCAAAATGTCAGAGGATTGCAGATTTCATGTTGATATCTTTAGAATAGTCTTTAAATCACTGAACTCTTTGGTCCCACTACGTTTGTAAAATTTCGAGACAAACCTGGAATAGTCTCCGATTTAGTCATTAAGGGGGGTGTTAAAGTTATAATTATCTATTAGTGAATGTTTAACTAATTGGTGATTATCAGAGTTTTCCAACAAATGTAAGCACTTCCTGATTAATAAAACACACAAAAAAGTCTAAGTGTGTCACATACCTTTCATTTCTCAAGATTCCCTCAACATTCATTTGCTAACAGAGACCAATGATGATGGAGATAGTCAAGGCAATGAATGACACCATCCACCACCTGCAAGAAATGCTTAGCATAAATCGCAAACTTGGCATTGAGTGACGGAGAAAGAGAGGTCCAAGTGACACAAATATGATACTCTGTAGATATCCTCTAATACAACGTTAATGATGACCTCCTATAAGGGAAGAAGCTGAGGAGGGACATCCAAATAATACCTGAAAGGAGAAAACCTATCAATAGAGGCATCAATAGATTAGAGGATCAAACTAGCCTCAAAACCCAAAGAGATGAAACTGTCATAAATTCCATCCTTCCAAGGCACAAACTATTTGACAAGCTCCATATGCATACTGGAAAAGATCAAAGCCCACAGAGATGATAGGTTTTGAAACAATATCGAAAGATGTAGATTATTTGTTTATCATCCTCTATGAGATTGCCATTGGGCTCTCAAGCTGTTAGAATCCTCTCTGATTTTTTCTTTCTAATTAGATCAGATGGGTCTTTCCAAATTTATCTTTGATAATATGGATGGTAAAAATGCCATGTCATGAATTATGATTATTGTATATTATGTTGGAGACAGATAATTTCAGGAAGATTTGAACTATTTCATTCAACGAGGCAAATGGATGTCAAATTTGGGGAGTGGGATCTAGAAAGTATAACTATATCGTTAATATTGATATTTAAAGAGATGTTTATTTGGAGATGTATCCGAAATGTGCTAATTAAGATTTTATACACCAAGTGTTTGACAACACATCTCAAAGAGATGTTTTTTAGAATAATGTGATTTCTAGATATGGGTACAAAAGGGCATGTGGACAAGGGACTAGTTCAGTTGGATCAAATGGGGATACAAGGCATGAAGCCAAATTTGGCCATATCAGTTTAATTGTTGACCTTTTTGCATGGAGTCATGCAGGGCTGTTGAAATAGGACTGCAAATACTTTGAAAGCACGGTTTCAGATTATATCAATAGTCCATGCACCTATATAATAGACTTGCTTGGCCTTGCTACCTATTTGGAGAAAGAATACATCTGTATATGGGGATATGATTGTGTGGTGCTTGTCAATTCTATCAAAAGATAGAACTAGGAGAAATAGTGGGAGACTGCCTCTTTGCAATAGGCCTAAATTTTCTAAACGTTATGTACTTCTCCTAAACAATTATGTTGCTTTGAGACGGTGTAGAAAATGATGAAAGAAAGGAGTTTTAAGTTAATACCAAGATGTAGCTGGATTGTTATTAATAACAAAGTTCATCACTGCATGTAGGAAACAGATCATACCTGCTAATTGAAAAACATATGAAAATTGGAGAGCTTGGTGAGGCAGACGAAGGCAGTAGAGTTTTTATTATGTACCCTACACGATTTTTTTCTTGTGTAATGTACATAGGAAGAGAAAGAGTGCACTCACCTTTTGGTTCATGGATATCCTACCTTTGTGTTGAGTGCCACACAACTACCAAATTCATTTCAAACATTGTTGGGCAGAAAACATATGCAGCTAATGCTGTATGTGTGTCATTTAACGGATGGACAATCTACTTGTCATCAGTTCTGGTGTTTCCCAAAAAAATAAACAATCGGTACAAGTGTGCACGTGATCCACATTTTAGGAGCAATCTGCTTGGAAAGAGTGCACTCACATTTTGGTTCATAAATAACCTAACCTTGTGTTGAGTACCACACAACTGCCAAATTCATTTCAAACATTGTTGGACAGAAAATATATGCAGCTAATGCTATATGTGTGTCATTTAAAGGATGGACAATCTACTTCATCAGTTCTGGTGTTTCCAAACAAAATAAACAATCGGTACAAGTGCGCACGTGATACACATTTTTGGAGCAATCTGCATATGATACAAAAGGGGACGAGGAACAATATTACAATGTAAAAAAACTTCATTGATATGTGAGAGGTATGCACAAAGGTAAAAAATCTCTGCAAAGAGACGTCTTGCTCTGAAACTACTTTTCTTTCTACATTTGGATGTCACTTTTTTTATAACATTACATATTAATAAATGAAAAGACTCATAATAGAATGTGATTATCCTCTAGAATCTTGAAGATTATGTGACAAGTGCCCCTTCGTGAAGAGTAAATGTCATGACACAAACTCATCGACACTACGAATTTTGGAATTGTCGACATTTTCTAATTTTGTTATTTCAAGGCCTTTTGGAACATTTTACAGGGTCAAAATGTCCATGCCCATAAACATAGGCCTTTGGGAACCAGTTTAGTAGGCATATCTAGAACATGACCTATGCCTTTGGATGCATAATTCTGTTTCAAATTCCAACCAATAGTCAAGAAACTACAACCCCAACAATGTGACCTAGTTTGTCGGCATTTTTTCAAATTTTGTCTCTACCTAATGCCTGAATTATCATGCCTTGTGGCCTTTATATTTTATTTTCACGAGTACATAGTTTTTTGGTATTTTGATTGGATGTTTTTGTAAGTCAAAGGGCTCCTTGCAGAGTTGTAGAGAATGGATGTATCTCATAAAACAGAAACAATAGAAAAATATACAACCCTGATCCTTACATTATGGACAAAACTTTTCAAAACTTGTCAAAGCCAATATGGGCATACAATCTATTTTTGCAAGTGGCACAAAATATATTTTACTAATTTAGTTCGCCTATACTGAAATGAAGCTCCAATACTTTTAACTTTATATATTTGATGTTATATGTTTTTCAATTGCTGCTACCAGGTCCATGGTCTCCTTCTCAACCTCTTCGCTAAGATTGTATTATGAAAATCTTCTAACTTGAATGTTTTCTCCGAAAGATGCAACTGCCTGCTTTACAATATCTTTTTAAGAAGAATTCTGTTACATTGAATAATGGTTGTTCTATTAGTTAAGGCTCACCTGATGTCTTTGTTATCTTTCCTTCCACAATTTCCCCTCCAATATGGTCAAATTTTGCAAGAAGGTCCCACCCTGCATTTCTATTTATGTTTCCTTGTACAGTGCCTCTTTTGGGATATACTTTATGATGAATTTTTAAACTTGTAGACAGGCCATCCATTCAATTGCCAGGTCTTGTACAAATTTCTTAAAGACAAGGACTCTTGAAACAAGATCGGCCTCATAGTTTACCTCAATAAGAAAACTTTTACAATTGTCATGAATGTAGGAAACTGCACTTTCGACAACTGCTATTCCCAAACTTTTTGTCAGCACACTAGCCTTTATTAGTGCCCTTTGTGCCTACCCCGGTCTCCTCCTGTAGGTGCTCAAATCAAAACTTCAACTGCCAATACTCAAACTCATAAAACAAGATGCTCGTGTATCATTTATAAACTGTAAAACCTTGTACTATGGTGGAATCAATAACACTAACTTAACAACATTAAGGCATAAAACAAAGTCATACCTACATTTTAGCAATCCTATGATATCGAAAGTTTCCACTTCATAGGATAATTAATATCTCATAATTCACACATAATGCACATAGCACCTTTGAGCATTATAGGGTAGTTCCCATAAAACACAATATTCACTCATAGGTTCTCTTTAAATGTACGATCTATTTATGAGAAATCAAGTGACCAAGCTCACGAAAATAATATAATGCAAGTGTTAAGGAATAATTTGTTATAATGAACTTTAAACTTGTAATCCATTCAAAATGAGCAAGCTATTAAGCATAGTTGTCATACTCGCAGTAGGCGACTACTCGCCCAGCCAAAAAACAGTTTACTCAGCAAGTAATCGTAAATACTCGCCAAAAAAAATTGTGAAGAAAAAAAATAAAAATTGGTCAGGTACTCGCCAGGTACTCTGCGAGTACTCACCGGTTCAATTTTTTTTCTTTCTTGTGCAGGGGAGTTCGAATGGCGATTACTCACCGGGTGGAATTTCTAGTGAGTAACCGACCAATCGACAATTACTCACTGGTTATTCCATCTATGCTAATAAGCACTCAAATCCCACATTCATCCATAAAAATAAAATCACACACAATTGAACCATTACATCAAGTTCTACACGCTTAACAACCAAGAGAAAACTCAGTGGACAACCTCATTAAATGGATTTAAGAGGGTTATTAATAGAAATAAATTATGGATGACAAGGGATATGAAGGTGCAACGCATTAAAGAACAAGAAAACAATGAAGATAATAACAACCAATGTAATAATTGTAATAGCAAAGTTTATCATACTAAGTTTTGTACAATATATGAGAGATCATACGTATGGTGTCTATATGCTCCCTAGCTTCATTCTTGTCAATGTAACTAACTAAAAAGAATGTAAATGTACATTAATATATAATTGAAAAATATGAAGCATCGGTTGAACCGTTACAAAAGTTGATAACAACCACTTCATAACTGATGAATGTTTTGACGTCGTTGATTGTTGTTTCTGATGAGCTAGGGTGTGTAGTACTAATACTACAAGAGTTGTGCAATAGTGCAAACGTGGAATTAGATCTTGTGGATTGGCACGTAGAGGAGTAACCTAATGACAATGTTGATAGCATTAGCACAAGGCTAGATATGTAATAGTGGTAAATTGCAGTAAGATATAATAACCTAGATCCTCCTCGATATGTTGCCCCTCCTTGAAGAGAAATGATCCCCATTGCATGGACTTGCGATAAGAAATGGAAACAAATTCGCAACCTACACTTCTATGAACCATTTTCCTTGGGAAGGTATTTGACATACTGTGATGATCTAAAAGAGATGATTTTTGGACATGTCAATTTGATTCGAGCATCAATGGCTTGAATCAATTTCGTTAGGATCTTGCAATCTAGATTGATCTTTTTTTTCCTAAAGAGCCTCTGTAATTGTTGACGCAGTGGATTGCACCCAGGGCAGGACGCCTAGCTCCCGCGCTTTCACACGCAACAATGGAAACTCCCCTCTCACCTGTGGGATCGACGAAGCTGGAGGGGAGAGTCTCTAGATAAGGACTAGCTCCCTCTGATGTATCTTTTAGGCCCTGGTTTCTCCTACTGCTAACAAATAAATGTAAAAAAGGGGGGGGGGGGATGAAAAGGGAGAGAGATGCTGAAAACATAACCTAAGCCTAAAAATGAAAAGGTGATACACCAAAAAATGTTGACCCACTCAGCCCGAACATACACTTTTCACCAGGAAGAAGGGCCCATACACTTCATCTGACGTGGGAAACTCTTTTGTTTCAGTGAGTCAGGGGTCCATAGAGATACAGCGAGGAAAGAACTCCCAAAGGTGCTCTGCGACACACTTTGGCAGCCTATTCACATGCGCCTATATTGCTATTGTAGACACTTCTGGCAGACCTACAGAAAAAAGACTTCACAATGCACTAGACATGCTGTAATCGATATGTGGGAAGCATGAAAGACAATGACTTAACACAAAAGAAGAACACAGCCATATGCTTTAAAGTGCAAGCCCAGATAGAGGTAAAAATGCTAAGACCTGATTCAAGGTAAAATCTGGCAGAGCTCTGCCTTACAAGCCCGATAGATTTTTGGGCAAAGTTTTGCCTTAAGGCTGAGAGATTGGATCTTTCTCAAATGAGAAGTTTTAAAATATATAGAGAAAGGGGAAGAGAACTTGGCGCCTTTTTTGCAAGCTGGCCCATGTGCGCTCTGAGCCTTGGGAAGAGGAAGCCATTTGATTGTTGATTCCTGCTTTGTCTTTGGCGTCCCAACATTAATGAGGAAGCATAGATTGTGCCTCTTTTCTGCAAACAGACTGCTCCCCTCAAGGCATTTGCGTGGCTTGTCTGCTTATAAATGCAAACTGGAGAAAACAAGTTGCGCCGCTTATTGTTTGCGCCATTTGGTGACCACCTGCCAAGCGTTGTTCCAACTGCAGGAATAAATCCCTGAGTTGACACCTCTCGCCACTTCGACTGTCTTGTCTTTTCCTTGCCTTGTCTCATCCTGGCTTTGTCCCTTTCTGGCTCCTTCAGTGCCTTGGGGCTATCTTTTCGTGGGTTGCTGCGTTCCTTGGGCTCTTTTCTGGTTGGTGCTTAAGCATTTTTAAAAAACAAACAGCTATTTCAACACCTTGAATTTGACGTCTGTGCACTCGTCATTGTGTTTCCTACTTCGGCTTCCTACTTCGGCCTTTTGTCATTCCTTCGGGTTTCTTCCCGGCCACTTTCCTTCGGTCTTTTTTTGTGGACAATTTTCCCGGGGACAAAAGGTCCGCGAGAATTGTCTCGGCCGCTTTGATTTCTTTCGAGGTTTTCTCTGGGTCCTTTTGAGCTCGCGGCCTACTTAATTTCTTCGGACTTTTTGTCCGAAGGGGAAATAAAAAATCCCGTAAAAAAGACTTAATCATTGAACGAATTCTTTCGGACTTTTTGTCCGAAGGAATTCCTTCGGACAAAAAGTCTGAAAGAATTCGTTCAATAATTAAGTCTTTTTTGCGGGATTTTTTATTTCCTTCGGCTGCCTTCAAAGTGCCCTTTCGAATTCCTTCGGACAAAAAGTCTAAAAGAATTATGCCTTTGCCTTCACAAAATTCCGAAAGAACTTACCTTTGCGGCTTTCTCTTTGTGGCCTCTTCGAAGTGTTCCCTGCACTCCGCAAGGGCTCTTGAACCCAGAACTGCACTCCGCAAGGGCACTTGTCCTTCGGGAGGCTTGAACTTTTGTTTGAACCGCTCCTTTGAACCAACCGTTGAACCAATTGATTGAACCGGTTCAATGGTTCAAATGGTTGTTGTTGAACCAAGGCATGGACCGAGCTTTGAACCGAGTGATGAAAACTTTGATTGAACCAAAAGCCATTCAACCAAAGCATTGAACCAAAGCGTTGAATCGATTCAATGGTTCAACGGTTCAAGGATGCTAACTCTTAAAAAGATTATGTTGTTGAACCACTCTTCCAACCTTAAGCAAGAGTGTCTTTGAACCATTTTAGCTCTCTTTCCTTATGAATTTCTTCAGATAAGAGTCCGAAGAAGCTTTGCAAAACCTTGCACTCTCCGAACTAGTTCTTCCTCTGCCAAAAGACTACACCTGCAGAGTTCGTAGAAGTCCCTGTGAAGTCCGTAGAAAACCTGCAGAGTCTGTAGAACACTTGCAAAGTCCGTAGAAACTTGCAAGACTCGTGCCAAATCAAAAGTATTGGCTCAGAACAGTAGGGGAAAAAAGGGGACCGATTTTTGGCCTATTGGGCAAAAAATGGTCAACAAATTGGCGAATCCCAAGGGAAGCATGCCTGCTATGCTTAGAGGCCAGTTGCCTTTAAGTCCATTGGGCACAGAGTCATATGCAGCTTTTGAAGAATGGTTAACAACGCCAAAAGATCCAAGAATCAATCATGAGCCTTTACCCCACACACAAAGGAAAGCACACACAAGACTAAAAACACTACTCGTGCAAACTGCACTTAGGGAAAGCAGGAAAAGAAACTGAAAGCAAACTACTATATACAGCTAACCAGGAATATTTGTCTTCCTCCTAGATCAAAGGGAAAACTTCTTATGTCCCCTTCCTGGCAAGAAGATTTATGGTGCCAGACAAGTGGTTGAATGAAAAGGAGATTTAGTGACCTGTTCCTCTTGCCTGTCACCTTGATTGGCTCATATCTGAGTGGATCAGATTCAAACATGCTTCCAACATACATGTATTCCTTTTGTTCCTGGAAGCTTGTTGAATGTTGGTCCTTCATGCTGGTGCATTTCACGAAGAAATCAATGGCTGCTGGCTCATCACCATAGGCCGTTTGATATGTACAGCTCCTCTACAATGCATCATGGTTTGACCCAATTCCTTCTGCTTCATTGGAGACCCTGTCAAACTCATCCTCTGCTCCCTCAAGGCCTTCTTGAAGAAGGGTGACTATTGTGATGTTTGAAAAGGATTCAAAAACTGATTGCTCATCCCACATAACATCACCTCTTTGTTCAGAGCTCTCTTCTTCAAGGCTTTTCATAAGGGAGACCAGCGTTTTCCTCTCCTATTCAAGGACCAGAGTTTGTAGATGTTCAAAGGCATCCATCTGGTCCTCCTCCAATTTAGGTCCTCAGCATAGTAGTCCTCATCGAAACAACAAGGAAGTTCATCGAACAAGGGGGGAGAGAGCTCACCATGCTTATGTTCCTTTTCGTATTGCTGGAACATCCGCATGTATGTTTGCCCTGAGTCTTCTCCATCGTCGATGATGTCTTCACAAGGAGTATCGATGATGATTTCTTCTTCATTGTCGCTCATGAAAGCCTCTTGGGAAACTTCAAATTGTATCTTCTGCTCCTCACTCACCTCCTGCTGAACAGGGTCCTCCTTGAGAAGGGGTGAAGTGAAAAAACCATGTGGAAGAGGAGGTAGTCCTTGAGCTAGAATTGAATGATTCTCCTCATTCCATTTGGCTAGCACTTCATCTATATCTGGTGTGCCCTGATAACTCTCTTGGAGGTGTGTAGATGGGGTGTGTTCAGACATGGAATGTGCCGTTGGGTCTGAATCGTTCATCACACATTTGCTGAGGAATCTCTCTTTGGATTCCAACTCTGCAATTCTCCTGGCTATGTCTTCTTGGAAGAGCCTTTCTTGGAGATCACCAGCATCATCATGAGCAGGAGCAGCGTCATCTTCTTCAAGGTTTTTTGCAAAACCTTTCTTCTCCTTCTTGCCCCATGATTCTACTGTTTGCTTCCAATTCAGGATCTCGAAATTGGAATTTTGCTTCTGTGAACAGGCAGCAACTTTGTTTTCCCCAAGCTCTTGGGGCTACTCCACAAGGTCTGAAAGTTCCATCTCTCTTTCACGAAGCAGTCTCATCTTAGCCTCTAATTCCTGAATTTGCTTGGCTAGATTATCCTGAAAGAGTCTTTCTTGGAGCTCATAGGAATCATCACAAAGATGGGTAGGAGCAGTTTCGAGAGAGATGTGTTGGTTCATAAAGTTCCCCCCAAAGGAATATTCACGGTCTAAAGAATTTAGAAGGTTCATCTCCATGGGAGGTTGTTCCAGTTCCCTTTGATGCTTGAAGGCAAGGCGCACGGGGTCAAGGGCAAGGTTGATTGATGCAACAGATGAGTTGGAATGAGCAAGTGCTATCTGATAGAAAGGATTTGGTGCACAAGAGGGGGCTTTCTTTAGAATAGGAGGGGGCATACATGCCTAACTGCCTTGAATGAATGGATTCCTCCATATCGCTACCTCCAACTCCATGGATTGCAAGCCCTGAGCTTGCTTGAACAAACAAGCCTCTTTGTACATCAGCCCCTGCTGATATCCATACTGCTCATCCAGTTTGTCGATCTCACTTGACAATTGAACCATTACATCAAGTTCTACATGATTGACAACCAAGAGAAAACCATGTGGACAACCTAATTAAATGGATTTAAGAGGGTTATCAATGGAAACAAATTATGGATGACAAGGGATATGACGGTGCAACGCATTAAAGAATAAGGAAACAATGAAGATAATCACAACCAATGTAATAATTGTAATAGCAAAGTTTATCATGCTATGTTTTGTACAATATATGAGAGATCATACATATGGTGTCTATATGCTCCCTAACTTCATTCTTGTCAATGTAACTAACTAAAAAGAATGTAAATGTACATTACTATATAATTAAAAAATATGAAGCATCGGTTGAACCGTTACAAAAGTTGATAACAACCACTTCATAACTGATGAATGTTTTGACGTCGCTGATTGTTGTTTCTGATGAGCTAGGGTGTATAGTACTAATACTACAAGAGTTGTGCAATAGTGCAAACATGGAGTTAGATCTTGTGGATTGGCACGTAGAGGGGTAACCTAATGACAATGTTGATAGCATTAGCACAAGGCTAGATATGTAATAGTGGTAAATTGCAATAAGA
Organism: Torreya grandis; assembly: GCA_037957365.1. Taxonomy (NCBI): domain Eukaryota; kingdom Viridiplantae; phylum Streptophyta; class Pinopsida; order Cupressales; family Taxaceae; genus Torreya; species Torreya grandis. Next base: position 5,048,512 of record JARHVA010000077.1, read on the forward strand.
TATAATAACCCAAATCCTCCTCGATATGTTGCCCCTCCTTGAAGAGAAATGATCCCCATTGCATGGAATTGCGTTAAGAGATGGAAACAAATTCGCAACCTGCGCTTCTATGAACCATTTTCCCTGGGAAGGTATTTGACATACTGTGACAATCTAAAAGAGATGTTTTTTCGACATGTCAATTTGATTCGAGCATCAGTGACTTGAATCAATTTCGCTAGGATATTGCAATTTAGATTGATATTTTTTTCCTAAAGAGCCTCTGTAATATCTAAGGTATCCAACAAAGGTGGAAAGTAATGGTGCAAGAGTTCTACATTGAAGGCTAGATGCAATCCAAGTTAAGACAAAAGACTAAGATTGAAAGTGTTCTCTCCTACTTGCTTAGGGATGGTATAGGGCCCATACCAAAAGGGATGAAATTTGCCATAAGGTCATGTCAGTTTTTTGTTCTATTGGTGTATCCAGATTCAATCACCAACCTAGAAGGTGTACAGTGTCCAACCTTTGTCAAGGTGCTACTTGTATTCCACATTAGCCTGTTGTAGAATGATTTGCACTTGTTGTTGAAGGTGATGAATGTGCTCAATCAGTTGAACTTTGTCAACTTCCTTTTGAGCTAAAGGAGTTTCTGCTATTGATAGAAGAATAAGATAAGCTATGTTGATGAGTGCTAGAGGTTGGAAAACCAAGTAGACCTGAAAAGGGCTATGTACAGTAAGACAAAAGATTGAGATTGAAAGTGTTCTCTCTTTCTTAGGGATGGTATAGGACCCATACCGAAGGCGACGAAATTTGTAGTAAGGTCATGTCAGTCTTTTGTTCTGTAGGTATATCCAGACTATATCACCAACCTAGAAGGTATGCAGCGTTCAACGTTTGTCAAGGCGCTACTTGTATTTCACATTACCCTGTTGTAGAATGATTTGCACTTGTTGAAGGTGATAAATGTGCTTAATCAATTTAACATCTTTGTCAACTTCGTTTTGACCTAAAGGAGTTTATGCTATAGATGGAAGAATAAGATAAGCTATGTTGATGAGTCCAAGAGGTTGGAAAACCAAGTGGACCTGAAAAGGGCTATGCATAATAGAGTTGTTCAGAGCTTTGTTGTAATCGTGTTGAATAAAAAGGTAGGTTTCATTCCAAATGTGTTGCTTCTTTGAATTGTACACTTCAAAAAGTGCACTATCATCCTATTTACCACTTTCGTTTGTCCATCACCCTGTGGATGAAAGGCAGAAGATTTGTTCAACTCTGTGTCTAACATAGATCAAAGCATTTCCCAAGAATTGCTCAAGAACCCTATATCCCTAGGATTCCAAAGTGAATCCTTCCATATTTAAAACATAGTTGACATGTTACCAGAGTAGATATTGCTTTCTTACAAGGTATGAGAATTGCCATCTTTAAGAATCTATCAACTACTACTTAAACACAATCAATAATATGCTTGGTAGTAAGGTAACCTCAGATAAAATACATGGAAACAAACTTACAAGGTCTCATAGGAATCGACACGTGTGTACAAACCTTGCTTCTTGTTAACCATCTTGGTAATTGTACATGCAATACAAGACTTGATATATTTGTATACATCATACTTGATATGTGTAAAAAAATACTTCTTCAACACCACAAGTCTTTTTAACTACAAAATGCCCTGCAAGTTTGCTAAAATGAGCCTCCCAAATTATAGACTCTCTCTTTGCCTCATGCGGAACACACGAGCGTCCAAGGTGATATAATAGTCCATCTTGCAAGTAGAAATCTGGAATTGAATTATTGCAAAGCAAATTCTATTAGATATCTGCAAAATCCATGTTCGATGGATACGATTCTGAAAATGTGCTAATTTTATGACCGCATGCATCAAGTACAAAAAGGAGAGCTTGAATAGGTGGATGGCTCAGACAATCTACAACTGGATTGGCACTTCCCTTCTTATGCTCGATGTTCAGATGAGACAATTGAAGATAAAAAGACCATTTTCGATGCCACTCTTGTTGCAACTTGTTTAGAGTCTCCAAGAACTGAAGCAGCTTGTGACCTGAGTGGATCATAGTTTATGCCTCCAATGCTTGCTTTAACAATAGCATAAAACTCATGATCATAGATTGGGTAGTTTTTTACCATTGTGGTGAATGTTTCGCTATGATAAGCAACCAGGGGATCATATTGAGTGAGGATTGCTCCAAGTATGAAGTTAGATGTGTCTGTCTCAAGCTCAAATGGTTGCTAAAGATCTGGTAACACAAGTACTGGGATGAAACAAAGTTTGCATTTCAATATAAAATAGAAACAAATAGAGAGACCTAAAAAAAATTGAGAGAACTATTAATGGCAGTGAGTCTTTCCATTCCATGTACTACTATGGCAGTTAGTCTTTCTACTCCAAACCACTTTCAAAACTCATGCGCCCAGTTCTGCACAAGGGATGTTGGATTTATAGCCCAAGCAGCAGAACGTGCCACGTGTCCCTTGTAAAATTCGACAGAGCGCAACAAGTGTTTGCATCCGAGTTTCAAAGCTTCTTTCAAATAGGCTTCCCTCAGAGTTTCGCGGAGGGCGCCAAGTGGCAACTGCGGAAGGTTTTGACATGTTTTCCTAAGAGTAGCGGAACGTGCCACGTATCCTTTGTAAAGCTTGGCGGAAGCCGACAAGTGTCAACATCTGTGGTTTTCTTCCTTTCGTTACGTTATTGAGTGAAGACTGTGGTGGGCCCTAGACGAATTGCTAAAGAGAGTGGAAGCTGCCAAGTGTCATCGTCTGTGTGAATCCGAATGAGTCCCGAATGTTTCTGTATTGTTTCTAAAACTCAATGAACGCTGCCATGTGTCATCTTTTGCAGGACTCTCAAAAGGTACATAAAGCTTCTATAAGTTCAGCGTATGCTGCCATGTGTCCTCCCCTGTTTCACAGTGGAACACACCACGTGTCATTTGTTGAGATCCGCAGAAAGTGGCCAAAGCAAACAGGAAGGACATGAAAGAATTGCTGAGGATGACGGACCCGAAGATGCCAAATTTGCGGCAATGAAATAGTTGTTGACCTTCGCTGACTTAACCGTGAACCCGAAGGAATTCAAAGGCTTAAGGCCAGAAGAAAGACAACGCCAGGAAAGAGCAAAAGAGCCAAGTGCAAAAATGGACAAAATAGTGAACAGTGAATGGCGCAAACAGTCAATGGTGCGACCCATTTTTTCTCACTTTGCATTGATGAGCAGACAAGCCACGTGAATGCCTTGAAGGAGCAGTCTTGTTTGCAAACAAATGGCGCGGCCTATGTTTTAAATTCTTGAAGTCAAAACAGGAGTCGACAGCGTTATCCATCAAGCGGCTTCCTCTTCTCAATGCTCAGAACGCACATGGGTCACTTGTAAAAGGGCACCAAAAGGCCTCTTCCTTCATCTATATATTGAAAACTTCTCATTTGAAAAAAGATATCTCTTGCATTGTAAGGCAAAGCCCTACCATTTTTTCACCTGAAATCAATAGAATACGCATTTTTACCTCTATTCTGGTTGCATATATCTCTGAGTGCATTTGAGTGTTAGTCTTGTGTCCAGTCATTGCTTCCTAATGCTTTCACAGGGTTGAAACCAACGTACCTGGTATATACAAAGCATCATTCCTGCAGGTGATAAGAAGCGTTGTTCTTGGAGCACAGAAGCAGAAGGAGATTACTAGACAGTGTGTTCTTCCTACAAAGCCTATGGTGAGTTCTTTTACTGTGTGTTTCCATTAAAGCCTCCCTATCAAGCTCTCTACAGTCTGGTCCTTTTACCAGTTAGAGTGTATGTATGTGTTCTTGTGGTTCAGTGTGTGAGTGTACGTAGACCAAACTTATTTGGTGCATCACACTATTAGGTTAGGTTCTGTTGTTTTCAGTATCCTTCTCCCTTTTCAACCCCCCCATATATATATACATATTATTCACGTACTGGAATAACAAAGATACATCAAAGGGAGCTAGCCCTTATCTAGAGACTCTTCCCCCAGTTTTGCCAGGCCCACAGACAAGAGGGGAGTTTCCATTATGACGTGTGGAAGGCAGGAGCTCGGCCTCCTGCCCAAGGTGCAATTCACTGCATCAACAATTTTTGGCACGCCCGGTGCGACTCAGTGTTTTACACTTAGTAAAGTTCCAGGATCGATGTTGGCCCTGTTACAACAAAATCAACCATTTTTAGCATCTGGCGACTCCATTGGTAAGAGCTTCAGCTTCTGATCAAAGACCATCCTAACTTCCTATGCCTAAAATCAAAACACGGTCTACTGCTAAGGGTGTCCCTTTCGAATTCATTGAATTGCCTTTAAACTCAGCAAAGCGACCGAGGTTTGAGAGGACTCATCCTTATTCAGCAAATCACTTTTCCAAACGTGCTATAAAACACACCTACGCAAGACTTCGAAGAAGCTTTAACAGACCCTGCACTCTCTGAACTATTTTTTTATCTGCCGAATGACTACACCAAATAGCAAGAAAAAATCTGACTCGTGGAAGATTTGTCAACAACGATTAAAAGGCAGCAAGCTCAAAATAATTGACCGAACCAAGGATATAAGCAGTATGGTCAAACAAATAGACCCCCATTCAAAAATTACAATCAAGAGCAGGGTTAGTTTGCGCAGACCAAAGCTTATCAAGGCTACAATCCAGGCGCCCCTTCATCATCCAAGGCCATGGTGCCTGTTCAAATCAATCTATTACAACAACCCAGTTGCTCAACCATGGTATATGGTCAAGGACAGGCTGTCTGTACAAATGAAATGTCGGGCCAATACACAAATGTATAGGACAATCAAGAAGCCGCCCAATTCCAAGGTTTTGAGGCTTCAACGCAACCCGGCATGAGCAGCGGTCAGAGTCAGCGCAATTCCAAGATTACCAAGATCCCGAGAAAGCGTCCACAACAAGCTCAATGTGGATTCCTCAAACATCTACACAGGGAAGTTGATGTGGATTCCTCTAACATCCACATAAAAAGAAAGCACTTTGAAGGGCATTCCTCTATCATCCATAGTCAAAATCTTTCTTGGGTTATTACCAACGACACACACCATAGAGAAAAATGTAAACCCCCTACATAGGAACGACAAAGAAATGCAAGATTCTGCACTAAGTAAGCAACAAGTTAGATTGGGACCCACTAGGTTTTTTGAAACTAAACAGTAAAAATCAAAACAACCAAGCTCAATGCGCTTACATCAATCATCTAAACAGGTAAGTTGATGTGGATTCCTCTAACATCCACATAGAAAGAAAGCGTTTTAAAGTGGAATCCTCTATCATCCACAACCAAAATGTTTATTGGGTTGTTACCAATGCAACACACCATAGATAAAAATGTAAACCCACTGAATAGGAAATATGAAGAAATCCATGATTCCACACTAGGTAAGCAAAATGTTAGATTAGGACACTCCCACCCAGTAGGTTTTTTAAAACTAAACAGTGAAAATCAAAAAAATCAGATTCTTCCCTTTTTCGACACGAGAGGTTGATAACAACTATCAAACTATATGAAACAAGCTCCTATACGATAATATCTATGTAAAACAAGAGTATAAAGCGTAAATAATAAAATCCAATCTTTTAAGCGGAGTATCTCCCCTTAAGAAGAAATAGTTCAATGCAGATTCCTCATACATCCACACAAGTTGATGTGGATTCCTCTAACATCCACATAGAAAGAAAACACTTTGAAATTGATTCCTCTATCATCCATAGTCAAGCCAAAAACACGCAGTCGTCCACTAAAATTCTGTCTCCGTGGAACTTCCACAAAACTGTAACATTACTAGTGGCCATGCACAACCACTCAGTGAAATAGCGATTGAACCACAAAATTGAGGTAGCTAAATGATCTGAAACATGGATCCAAGGAGGCACACAACAAAGATAAATCTATCAAAATCCAATCTCAAATCCCCATGCGATTTTTCAAAGATTAACAAGTTCCCAAGACAGGGTCCACAACAAGCTCAATCTGGATTCCTCAAACATCTACACAGGTAAGTTGATGTAGATTCCTCTAACATCCACATAAAAAGAAGGGACTTTGAAGTGGATTCCTCTATCATCCATAGTCAAAACCTTTCTTGGGTTGTTACCAACGGCAAACACCATAGAGAAAAATGTAAACCCGCTACATAGGAATGATGAAGAAATGCAAGATTCCAAACTAGGTAAGCAAAATGTTAGATTAGGACCCAATAGGATTTTTGAAACTAAACAGTAAAAATCAAAACAACCAAGCTCAATGCACATTCATCAATCATATAAACAGGTAAGTTGATGCGGATTCCTGTAACATCCACATAGAAAGAAAGCGCTTTGAAGTGGAATCCTCTATCATCTACAGTCAAAACCTTTCTTGGGTTGTTACCAGTGCAACACACCATCGAGAAAAATGTTAACCCACTGAATACGAAAGATGAAGAAACCCAAGATCCCACACTAGGTAAGCAAAATGTTAGATTAGGACTTTCCCACCCAGTAGGTTTTTTAAAACTAAATAATGAAAATCAAAACAACCAAGATTCTTCCCTTTTTTGACACGAGAGGGAGATAACAAATATCAAACTATATGAAACAAGCTCCTATATGATAGTATTTGTGTAAAACAAGGGTATAAAGGGTAAATAATAACCAATCTTGTAAGTGGATTATCTCCTCTTAAGAAGAAATAGTTCAATGCAGATTCCTCATACATCCACACAAGTTGATGTGGATTCCTCTAACATTCACATAGAATTAAAACACATTGAAATGGATTCCTCTACCATCCATAGTCAAGCAAGAAACCAGCAGTCATCCACTAATATTTTGTCACCGTGGAATTAACCAAAACTGTAAAATTACTACTGGGCATGCACAACCACTCAGCAAAATACCGATTGAATCACAAAATTGAGGTAGCTAAATAATCTGAAAAATTGATCCAAGGACGCAAACAACAAAGAGAAATGTATCAAACGCCAATCTGAAGTGCCCATGCGATTTTCCAAAGAGTTCTTTCTTTTTATGTGGATTCCTCAAACATCTACACAGGTAAGTTGATGTGGATTCCTCTAACATCCACATAAAAAGAAAGGACTTTGAAATGGATTCCTCTATCATCCATAGTCAAAACCTTTCTTGGGTTGTTACCAACGACACACACCATAGAGAAAAATGTAAACCCGCTACATAGGAACGACGAAGAAATGCAAGATTCTGCACTAGATAAGCAAACACTCAGAGTACGACCCAATAGCTTTTTGGAAACAGAACAGTAAAAATCAAAACAACCAAGCTCAATGCACATTCATCAATCATCTAAATTGGTAAGTTGATGTGGATTCCTCTAACATCCACATAGAAACAAAGTGCTTTGAAGTGGAATCCTCTATCATCCACAGTCAAAACCTTTCTAGGGTTGTTACCAATGCAACACACCATAGAGAAAAATGTAAACCCACTGAATAGGAAAGACGAAGAAATCCAAGATTCCACACTAGATCAGTAAAATGTTAAATTAGGACTTTCCCACCCATTAGGTTTTTAAAACTAAACAGTGAAAATCAAAACAACCAAGATTCTTCCCTTTTTCGACAAGAGAGGGAGATAACAAGTATCAATCTATATGAAATAAGCTTCTATACGATAATATCTGTGTAAACCAAGAATAAAAAAGGGTAAATAGTAACAACCAATCTTGTAAGTGGAGTATCTCCCCTTAAGAAGAAATAGTTCAATGCAGATTCCTCATACATCCACACAAGTTGATGTGGATTCCTCTAACATGAAAACACTTTGAAATAGATTCCTTTATCATGCAAAGTCAAGCCAAAAACACGCAATCGTCCACTAAAATTCTGTCTCCGTGGAACTTCCGAAAAACTGTAACATTACTAGTGGGCATGCACAACCACTCAGCGAAATAGCGATTGAATCACAAAATTGAGGTAGCTAAATGATCTGAAACATGGATTCAAACAGGCACACAACAAAGAGAAATCTATCAAAATCCAATATGAAATCCCCATGCGATTTTCCAAAGATTACCAAGATCCCGAGACAGGGTCCACAACAAGCTCAGTGCGCATTCATCAATCATCTAAACAGGTAAGTTGATGTGGATCCTTCTAACATCCACTTCGAAAGAAAGCGCTTTTAAGTGGAATCCTCTATCATCCACAGTCAAAACCTTTCTTGGGTTGTTACCAATGCAACATACCATAGAGAAAAATGTAAACCTGCTGAATAGGAAAGATGAAAAAATCCAAGATTCCACACTAGATAAGCAAAATGTTAAATTAGGACTTTCCCACTCAGTAGGTTTTTTAAAACTAAACAGTGAAAATCAAAACAACCAAGATTCTTCTCTTTTTTGACACGAGAGGGAGATAACAACTATAGAACTAAATGAAACAAGCTCCTATACAACAAAGAGAAATCTATCAAAAGTCAATCTTTAGTCCCCATACGATTTCCCAAAGAGTGCTTTCTTTTTATGTGGATTCCTCTAACATCCACATAGAAAGAAAGCGCTTTGAAGTGGAATAGTCTATCATCCACAGTCAAAACCTTTCTTCGGTTGTTACCAATGCAACACACCATAGAGAAAAATGTAAACCCACTGAATATGAAAACACTTTGAAATGGATTCCTCTATAATCCATAGTAAAGCCAAAAATACGCAGTCGTCCACTAATATTCTGTCTCCATGGAATTTCCGCAAAACTATAACATTACTTGTGGGCATGCAAAACCACTCAGCTATATAGCGATTGAATAACAAAATTCAGGCAGCTAAATGATCTTAAACATGGACCCAAGGAGGCACGCAACAAAGAAAAATCTATCAAAAGCCAATCTCAAATCACCTTGCGATTTTCCAAAGATTACCAAGATCTCGAGACAGGGTCCACAACAAGCTCAATGTGGATTCCTCAAACATCTACAAAGGTAAGTTGATGTGCATTCCTCTAACATCCACATAAAAAGAAAGCACTTTGAAGTGGATTCCTCTATCATCCATAGTCAAAATCTTTCTTGGGTTGTTACCAATGGCACACACCATAGAGAAAAATGTAAACCTGCTACATAGGAACGACGAAGAAATCCAAGATTCTGCACTACGTAAGCAAAAAGCTAGATTAGGACCCAGTAGGTTTTTTGAAACTAAACAGTAAAAATCAAAACAACCAAGCTCAATGCGCATTCATCAATCATCTAAACAGGTAAGTTGATGTGGATTCCTCTAACATCCACATAGAAAAAAAATACTTTGAAGTGGAATCCTCTATCATCCACAGTCAAAACCTTACTTGGGTTGTTACCAATGCAACACACCATAGAGAAAAATGTAAACCCATTGAATAGGAAAGAAGAAGAAATCCAAGATTCCACACTAGGTAAGCAAAATGTTAGATTAGGACTTTCCCACCTAGTATGCTTTTTAAAACCAAACAGTGAAAATCAAAACAACCAAGTTTCTTCCCTTTTTCGACACGAGAGGGAGATAACAACTATCAAAATATATGAAACAAGCTCCTATACAATAATATCTGTGTAAAACATGAGTATAAAGGGTAAATAATAACAACCAATCTTGTAAGTGGAGTATCTCCCCATAAGAAGAAATAGTTCAGTGTAGATTCCTCATACATCCACACAAGTTGATGTGGATTCCTCTAACATCCACATAGAAAGAAAACACTTTGAAATGGATTCCTCTATCATCCATAGTCAAGCCAAAAACACGCAGTCGTCCACTAATAGTCTGTCTCCGTGGAACTTCCGCAAAACTGTAACATTACTAGCGGGTATGCACAACCACTTAGCAAAATAGCTATTGAATCACAAAATTGAGGTAGCTAAATGATCTAAAACATGGATCCAAAGAGGCACGCAACATAGAGAAATCTATCAAAAGCCAATCTCAAATCCCCATGCCATTGTTCGAAGATTACCAAGATCCCGAGAAAAGGTCCACAACAAGCTCAATGTGGATTCCTCAAACATCTACACAGGTAAGTTGATGTGGATTCCTCTAACATCCACTTAAAAACAAAGCACTTTAAAGAGGATTCCTCTATCATCCATAGTCAAAACCTTTCTTGGGTTGTTACCAACGGCACACACCATAGAGAAAAATGTAAACCCGCTTCATAGGAACAACGAAGAAATGCAAGATTCCGCACTAGGTAAGCAAAAAGAGTACAACCCAGTAGGTTTTTTGAAACTAAACAGTAAAAATCAAAACAACCAAAGCTCAATGCGTATTCATCAATCATCTAAATTGGTAAGTTGATGTGGATTCCTCTAACATCCACATAGAAAGAAAGCGCTTTGAAGTGGAATCCTCTATCATCCACAGTCAAAACCTTTCTTGGGTTCTTACCAATGCAACACACCATAGAGAAAAATGTAAACCCACTGAATAGGAAAGATGAAGAAATCCAAGATTCTACACTAGGTAAGCAAAATATTAGATTTGCACTTTCCCACCCAGTGAAAATCAAAACAACCAAGATTCTTCCCTTTTTCGACACGAGAGGGAGATAACAACTATCAAACTATATGAAACAAGCTCCTATGCAATGATATCTGTGTAAAACAAGAGTATAAAGGGTAAATAACAATAACCAATCTTGTAAGTGGAGTATCTCCCCTTAAGAAGAAATAGTTCAATGCAGATTCCTCATGCATCCACACAAGTTGATGTGGATTCCTCTAACATCCACATAGAAAGAAAACAATTTGAAATGGATTCCTCTATTATCCATTGTCAAGCCAAAAACACGCAGTCGTCCACTAATATTCTATCTCCGTGGAACATCTGCAAAATTGTAACATTACTAGTGGGCATGCACAACCACTCAGCAAAATAGCGATTGAATCACAAAATTGAGGTAGCTAAATCATCTGAAACATGGATCCAAGGAGGCACACAACAAAGAGAAATCTATCAAAATCCAATCTGAAATCCCCATGCAATTTTCCAAAGATTACCAAGATCTCGAGACAGGGTCCACAACAAGCTCAATGAGGATTCCCCAAACATCTACACAGGTAAGTTGATGTGGATTCCTCTAACATCGACATAAAAAGAAAGCACTTTGAACTGGATTCCTCTATCATCCATAGTCAAAACCTTTCTAGGATTGTTACCACGGCACATACCATAGAGAAAAATGTAAACCCGCTACATAGGAACGAGGAAAAAATGCAAGATTCCGCAATAGTTAAGCAAAAACTTAAATTACGACCCAATAGGTTTTTTGAAAGTAAATAGTAAAAATCAAAACAACCAAAGCTCAATGTGCATTCATCAATCATCTAAACAGGTAAGTTGATGTGGATTCCTCTAACATCCACATAGAATGAAAACACTTTGAACTGGATTCCTCTATCATCCATAGTCAAGCCAAAAACACGCAGTCGTCCACTAATATACTATCTCCGCGAAACTTCCACAAAACTATAACATTACTGTTGACGCAAGAGATTGCACCCTTTATTAGGAAAACGAGCTCCTGCCTTCTCGCAACATGGAAACTCCCTTCTCGCCTATAAGACTGGCGAAGCCAGAGGGAAGAGTCTCTAGATAAGGGCTAGCTCCCTTTGATGTATCATGTTTGTTTCAGCAAGTGCAAACACAAGCATATATATATAAACAGCTATATTATAAAAGTGGGGGGATGAAAAGGGAAAAGAAAATGCAAGAAACAAGCCTACTCTAAGGAGGTGATACACCAAAACAAGATGACCTTCTCACACCCACACTCAAAATCAGACAAACACACTTATACGCTTCACCCTTGGCAAAAGAAATAGTCTGCAAACTTGACAGGGAGGTTTAAATGAAAGATACAAAAAAAAGGGGTTCACCAAAAGCGCTGTAAGAGGCACTCTGTAGATAATCCCTTTTGTTTTGTACTCAAAAATAGAATAATTCTATCAACTGCAGATGGCGCCTTGTAGATAGCTGGTCTGTTGGTGTTGAACCTGTGAGAGCATCAAAATACAATGAGTAAACACAAATCAACACTCAGAACACACAGGAAATCTATCCAAGAAGAGATAAAATCTGTGTTTTTTTATTCAGGTAGAAATTTTAGCAGCGCTGCGCCTTGTAAAATTGTGAAAAGATGATTACAAATGACCAATTCGCAATGTTATATGGAAAAGTTAGGAGGCTCATTTGGTACTCCTTTCTTACAAGTGGCCTATCGCGCCTATTCATGAAAGGAAACAAGTCACTCCAAAGCATTAATGGACTATGAGTTTTGTCCCCTTGAAATTTGCCTTTGTCGAGGTCAATACGTGATTTGCCTTCTCATTTAATGAAAAATAGAGAAAACCGGCTGCTTTGCTAGCTGCTTGCATCCCAAATGATCAATTCGCTGACACTATTTCACCTACTGGAGTCGCTTCTCAAATTGGTGCCTCCTCTTGCCACCTGGACTAAACTCCCTGTTCATTCCATACTTGTCGCTTTGTCTTTTCTCCATTTGTCTTATCTGGCTCATTCGGCCCCTGGGGCGAACATCTTAGCGGGTCACTGCATTTCGAGTTCTTTTTCCATGGTTTGCGCTTTTTCGTTTGAAGGCAAACGACTACTTTGCTTCATTAATTTTGACGTCCCCCGGGACATTTGTTAGGCCTTCGTTGGCTTTTCGAACACTTCTTTGCCCTTTGTATTCTCCTTGGCACCCTCCAGCCTTTGGAGCAATCCCTTGTAGCTTGGTCGAGAGTCCCCCGCAAGGGCACCTGCCCTTCGGGGTCCTTCGGCGGGTCCCTTTGTTTTATGCGAATGCCTCCTGAGTTCCCGTGGGCTTTATATCTGCGGACAATTTCCCCGAGTAAATTTCCCCGGGTCTGTCTTTGCCTTGCTTGAAGTGCTGGACCTTTGGAAGGGTATTGAACCTTGAAGACTGCCCCTCGGCCCAAGGGCATACCCTTAAACCAAGCGTTGAACCAAGATGGTTCAACGGTTCAATGGTTTAACCATTGAACGCTGACGAGCCTTTGAACTGAAGCCGATGAACTCCCTCCGTTGAACCTTTGCCTTTGAACCAAGACTATTGAACCAACATGGTTCAACAGTTCAATGGTTCAACTAAGCGCGCTGATTTTCCTTTGAACTAATTGAACCAAGCCGCTTTGAACCAAGAGATCGAACCAAAGGCCGTTGAACTAATGTGCCAAGCTGATGAACCAAAATGCTGAACTAAGCTAGAAAAAGGCCGTTGGATTTCGAAGGAGATAAAACAAATGTTGATAAACCAACCAGTTGAACCAAATGACTGAAATAATCGTGTTGAACCAAGCAGAGAAACACTGGCATTGAAATTGTGCAACCTGGAAACAACTGTCTTCGAATAGTGAAGAAAGAAGGTGAACGATTTTGGCCTGTGGGCAAAATTGGTCAACAGATTGGCGACTCATAGGGGAAGCATCCCTGTTATGCTTAAAGACCAGCTGCCTTGAAAATCCATTGGGCATGGAGTCGGATAATAACTTTGAAAACTAGCAACAACTCTGTTAAAACTTAGAACCAGCCACGCAGATCTACCTCCAAGGAAACGAAAACAAACACAAGACTAAGGAAACCACTACATGTGCAACAGCACTTAGGGAAAACAAGAAAGAAAACAAGAGAAAATATGTACAAGCGAACCAAAAATTAGTGGCAACGCTTCAGATCTATCCCATTAACTGGGATATGCAGTTCTTCGCCATCCAACCTAGAGAGTTGGAACACGTTATGTTGCTTACACTGAGTAATTATGTAAGGGCCGCTCCATAAAGCGTCAAATTTTGTATGTTTCCCAGGCTTAGCTCGATCTTCGTCCAATTTCAGGGCAACGTCTCCTTCAGAGAAAACTCTTGGCAAAGATTTCTTGTCGAAGTGTCTTTTTACTTGCTGTTGGCGACTGGTTATAGAAGCCATAGCCTGGTCCCTTACCTCTTGGAGCTCCATTAGCTCACACAGCCTGACCTCCATGTTGGTTCCTTCTTCAAATTGCAGCTGGTGGGCGAGATCCAATGATGGCAATTCCAGCGAGATGGGAAGCCTAGCTTCCCTTCCATATATGAGCGTATATGGAGAATTTTCGATTCCTCTCTTCGGAGTAATTCGGTCGGCCCATAGAGCTGTCTTTAGCTTGCCCTGCCAAGTCCTCTAATTTTCTTCCATAGTACTCTTTATGATTCTGATCAGATTTTTGTTGGTGGACTCAGCGAGCCCATTCCCTTGCAAATAATAATTTGATGAAGTGCTAAGGTATATGCCATACCTTAGCGCCCATTCACTTGTTTTAGTCCCCAGAAAAGCTAAGGCGTTATCTGAGATTATGGTGGCTGGGACCCCGAATCTTGTTACCAGGTCCTCATAAAACTCTAAGACTATGCTTTCATTCACTTCTTTCAGAGCGATGGCCTCCACCCACCTGGTGAAATAATCTGTAGCAGTCAGGACCCATTTGTGCCTAGCACTGGAGGGAGGATTGATTATCCCTATGAAATCTAGGCCCCACTGCATAAATGGTTTCTCCAACTGAATAGGCTGTAGAGGCATGGCGGCCAATCGCCGTTTTCCATCAAAAAGTGCACATTTTTGGCACTTTCTTACCCAGACATGGGTGTCCTTGAAAAGAGTAGGCCAAAAATAGCCAGCTCTCATTATCCTTACTGCCGTAGCTCTAGGAGCGAAGTGACCACCTGCTGGCCCATCATGAAACTCAGCCAATACCTTATCAACCTGATTTGCGTCAATGCACCTTAGAAGGACCCCAGAGAAATCCTTCCTAAACAATACTTCATCAACCAAGACATAAGGGAGAGACTGGAGTTTGAAATACCTTCTTCCGGTCTTATCAAGACCCTATGGACACTCACCAGTGATAAGGAAACGCCTCAGGTCCAATGTCCAATCTTTTATGATAGCTGGCTCTTCTACTGTGGCTGCATCATGAATTAACAAGCTTTCTTCCCCTTTTTTCTTGAAGTCTGCAGCAAGCTATTCACATAGACCTCTTCCTCTCACCAACTTGATGATATTAATGTCTACGTCATACTCCATCACTTTGGTAATCCACTCTGCCCTCTTCTCATTCAGGTCTCAATTGGTCAAGAAATCCTTGACGCCAGGATGTGGGACCATTAGGTGAATCCTACTGTTAGACAACATATACCTGAATTTCTTCAGGCCCCGCACTACTGCTAGGACTTGCTTCTCAACATAGGTGTACCTGACTTCAAAATCCTCTAATCCTTGGCTGAAAAAAGCAAGTGGTTGTTCGAGGTCATCACCGTTTGCTCGAGTAAGCATGGCAGATATCACCGCTTCATTGCTGAAAGTGTAGAGGTTGAAGTCTTTGTTGAAGTCAGGGCTAATCAAAGTGGGAGCCCGGGTAATGGCCTGCTTGATGGCTTCAAAGCTGTCTTTCCTTTGAGCTGTCCATTTGAACTCTTCAAACTTCCTTAACGTAGGGGTGAGTGCCTTGACTATCTCAGCAAAATTCGGAATGAATCTCCGAATGAAATTTATCCTGCCGAAGAAGCTCTTCAGGGTTTTCTTGTGCTTTGGTAGGGACATCTCCAGGGTAGAGCGAACTCTTTCAGGGTCAATAGATAAGCCCTCTTTGGACACAATGTGGCCAAAGAGTTTCCCTTCATGAACAACAAACACGCACTTCTTTGCATTAAGAGAGATGCCAAACTCCCTACACCTTTCAAAAATTTACCTGAGGTGCTCTATGTGTTGGCGCGCTTCCTTGGAGAATACCATCACATCATCGAGGTAGACCAGCACGTTATTTATCAAGCCTCCAAAAGCCATATCCATGGCTCGCTGAAAGGTAGCACCAACTTTAGATAGCCCAAAAGGCATCTTCTTGTAGGCAAACATTCCCCATTTAGTAGTGAACGATGTCTTGTGTTGATCACAACCTTGCACTATAATTTGATTATACCGTGAATAACCATCCAGGAGGGAGAAAAGCTCACTACCTGTTACCTTCTGAAGGATCCACTCCATGCTTGGAAGGGGATAATGATCTTTTAAAGAGACTTTATTAAGGTCTCTAAAGTCGACACACAACCTGATCTCCCCATTCTTTTTTCTAACAGGAACAAGGTTGGCTAGCCAGGAGGAATGCTTGATTGAAAAAATAATTCTGGACTCAATCAGTTTGGCCAATTCCCTCTACATGAGGGGCTCAATTGTCAGATTTACAGGGCTTTGATTCTATGTGACTGGCCTGGCGCCTTCTTCTAGTTCAATGGTGTGCTGGGAAAGCCTTGGGTCAAAGCCCTTCAAGTCACTGTAATCCCAACCAAAGACATCGGAGAACTCCTGACACAGCAAAATGAAAGCCCGCCTTTCTTGAAATGTTCAGACTTTTCCAAGTGCAAGCAGCTTGTCCTTGAAGATTTCAACTCTTTCGTAATTCTCTTATTTGGTTGTGATGCATGCCTTGTCATTTCTTGATTGGTCATCCCTATTGAAGATGCTTTCAAGCGTGACCAAACCTTTAGGGAGTTTATTGTTCTTCAACTGAACAATCTGATTGTCGTACTGCTGCTGCAATTTCGCTTGATTTTGTGTTGCAAATTCAGCTTCTTCCTGTAAAAAAAAGCTATTTGCTGGTCGCTTTTGAAAACTTGCCAATTTGCAATGTTGTCAGGGACTGAAGGCCGAACCACCACTTTCAAGTGGCGCGAACCACAGTTTCGACTTATTTCCTTTGAAACATTAAATTGGGCACCAATTGCTGCCAGCCTATCCGCTTGTTTGTTTTGCTCTCTAGGAATGGAGGCGATATTGAAAGCAAGAAAATCCTCCACCAAGTCCCAGACTCTATGCTTGTAAGACTTCAGCAAGGAATTCTTGGTCAGATTCAGGCCTCTCACCTGATTTACAATCAACTTGCTGTCTCCCAATACTTGCAACTCCTTAATCCCTCTTTTCCTTGCCCATTCAAGGCCATGTATAAGAGACTCGTATTCTGCAACATTACTTGTGCAAGAGAATTGGAAGCAGAAAGCTGAAAAGTACCTTTCCTTTGAAGGGTAGCCCAGCATCGCTCCACCTCCAGCGCCTAGCTTACTTCTAGAACCGTCAAAATATAGCTGCCATAGGCCAAGGTCCTCTTGGTCTGCCTTCATTAAATTTGGCATGAAGGCGCCCTCTTCATGCCTGTAAAAGACTCAAAGGTCTGCCTCTTCAATGAACTTATAAGGATCATGTTCGAAGTTATCATTTCCCCACTCATCCAAGAGTAGGTCTGCGACTCCTTCAAGAGCAGAGGACGGAGCTTGGTCTGTTTGGGACTCTTCTGGGTCGATGATTGTGTAACTGACATTCGCTGCCTTGGGCGTGTACGGTTCTAGATGGTCCTTGTAGAGTGGCTCAGACTCAATTTTCACCTTGGTCCCATACTTGGTTCTAAAAACCAGATATGACCAATTCACTGCTAGATAGCTGCCTATCTTTAACGTGAAGTCTCTGGACAAGCAAATTGCAAAATAAGGAGGAACGTCTGCTACCACTATATCATGGAGGATCGAGAAGGTTGGGCAAGCATGCGGCATCAAGCCTAAACCTTTCACAATCCCAACCATTTTTGCAGGTGTTCCATCTAGTTGTAGGACTCCTTTGTTCATCTCTTCATACTTCAGTTCCATCTTGTCAGCAATACACTTGGGCATTACTGAGGTGCTGGCCCCACTGTCAATTATGCAGTTGTGTACCAAAAAATCCCCTGTAACCAAGGATACATAGAAAGGGGGAGTCTTCTCTTCCTTCTTTACCTGTCCTAAAGTAGAAGGTTGTCCATTTGTCATCAAGACATTATCAGTGCTTGCTGGGATAGATGGACGATCCAGCGCATGCTATTCCTTCTTCAACACGTCCTTCTGGCCTGGAAGAGACAAGGAATCCCATAAAGAGATATTCATATGCAGCTTCTTCATCTGGTCTACTATATTGATTTGAGGGCTGCCTCCCTTCAAGTTTTCTTCGGGGTTGATTCCAAGCTGAACTGCAGGTTGAGGGGCTGAAGGTATTGACGGCTACCTAAAATTTGGGGCTTTTGAATTAGAGTGCGCTGGAGGAGGCGTTGCTGCCGTCTTAGTAGTAGTTTGGGCCTCTGTCACTGCTCTTCTTTTAAACCTTATGTTGGCTACAACACAA
Source organism: Torreya grandis (assembly GCA_037957365.1). Taxonomy (NCBI): domain Eukaryota; kingdom Viridiplantae; phylum Streptophyta; class Pinopsida; order Cupressales; family Taxaceae; genus Torreya; species Torreya grandis. The sequence continues at coordinate 5,066,705 of JARHVA010000077.1, forward strand.
TCAACCTGATTGTCTGCAGCGCCCACATAATTTAATGAATAAAATTCCCCTTCTAGGTGACTCATCAGGGTGGAATCAGGCTGGGCCTGATTGTTACTTGTGCTGGGTTGCATTGAAGGCTCAAGGACCTGAGATTGAGCAGTTGTTTGGTTGTCTGCATTCTGAAAATAGTTCATCTCATTTGTGTAAACACCCTGTTCTTGACTGTATCCCATGGTCGAACAACTTCGTTGTTCCTGTACTAGATTATTATGAACCGGCACCATGACTTTAGATGATGAAAGGGGGCCTGAGTTGTAATTTTAAAAAGGCTTGATTTGCGTGCGCTGACCCCGTCCTTGATTATAGCCTTGAAAGGGAGGTCTAGAAGCTTGACGATAGTGTTGATATCCCTGATTCACCCTGTTGCTTTGAGCTTGCTGCCTTTTAATAGCTACAAGTTCATTTGACATGTTTTGCAACAGGGTTTTTAACCTTGTGAAGCTCATTAGACGAAGCGGCAACTGGGTTTTCAACACTAGGCAAAGGGGCTATTGTGGGAGCAACCGTTTGAATTGGAGGCAGCATTTCTAGAAAAAGTGGCATGTGAGGCCTAGGGGCTATTTTCCCAGCATGAACCAAGCAATTTTCTGCTGCTATGGCAACGTCATAAGCATCAGGCAGTATATGCCCTCCCATAGATTGGATCATCACAGCAATATCACTATTTAATGCCTTTAAATAATACAAGAAGGCATAGCTGGGAGTCGGTCTTACCAGGATGGGAATTCTATCCCAAGTCTTTATAGTCGTCAGCTGCTCAGCGAACGAGAGGTTGTCGCTCTTTTCCCCAAAACGGTCAATCAACTGAGTGCCCAATTCATTCCAAGAATGTATTGAATTCACAGGCAAGGTCCCGTACTAGTCAAGAGTTTTCCCTTTCAGAGACAATGCTAGTAGTCTGATGGCAATATTTTATTCTATTACATTGTGAATATTGCAAAGGTTGGCAATATTCCTAATATGCTTGATCGCTGTAATAGGCCCCACCCCATCAAAAGAAGGCACATTCTTGACAGCAGTTTCCGAAATTGGATCGTAGTGTGGGAGATTCAAGGGGCTCTCACCATGAAAAGCTGTAAAAGACAAAGCCATCTCTAGGATTCACTGTAACTGGGGTTTTGCTGTGACTGTATCTCTTATAACAGGCCTAGGAGGATTGATTGTTGGATAAGGACGGGTTCTCTCAAATCGTAGTCTTTTAGCAGAATTAAAAGGTAATTCAACGAATTCGAAAGGGACCCCTCTTGAAGTAGACCTTGTGGTGACTTTAGGCATAAAAAGTTAAGCAACTGGTCTTAATTAGAGAACTGAAGCTCTCCCTAGTGGAGTTCCCAGATGCTGAAAAACTTGAAATTGCTGTGACAGGACCAGCATCAATCCTGAAACCTTTCAGCGTTATCAAACTGTGTCCCACCGGGCCTGCCAAAACTCTTGACGCAAGAGATTACACCCTCTGGCAGGAAAATGAGCTCATGCCTTCTCCTCGCAACATGGAAACTCCCCTCTCCCCTGTGGGACTGGCGAAGCTAGAGGGGAGAGTCTCTAGATAAGGGCTAGCACCCTTTGATGTATCATGTTTGTTTCAGCAAGTGCAAACACAGGTATATATATACAAAAACCTATATAATAAAAGTGGGGGGATGAAAATGGAAAAGAGAATGCAAGAAACAAGCCTACTCTAAGGAGGTGATACACCAAAACAAGATGACCTCACACCCACTCTCAAAATCAAACAAACACACTTATACGCTTCACCCTTGGCAGAAGAAACGGTCCGCAAACTTGACAGGGAGGTTTAAATGAAAGATACAAAAAAAAAGGGGTTCACCAAAGGCACTGTAAGAGGCACTCTGTACATAATCCCTTTTGTTCTGTACTCCAAAATAGAACTCTTCTCCTATCAACTACAGATGGCGCCTTGTAGATAGCTGGTCTATTGGTGTTGACAATGACTAAACACAAATCAATACTCAGAACACACAGGAAATCTATCCAAGAAGAGGTAAAATCTGTGTTTTTTGATTCAGGTAGAAATTTTAGCAGAGCTGCACCTTGTAAAATTGTGAAAAGATGATTACAAATGACCAATTCGCAATGTTATATGGACAAGTCAGGAGGCTCATTTGGCACTCCTTTCTTACAAGTGGCCTATCACGCCTATTCATGAAAGGAAACAAGTTGCTCCAAAGCATTAATGGACTGTGCGCTTTGCCTTCTCATTTAATGAAAAATAAGGAAAATCAGCTGCTTTGCTAGCTGCTTGCATCCCAAATGATCAATTCGCTGACACTATTTCACCTACTGGAGTCGCTTCTCAGATTGGTGCCTCCTCTTGCCACCTGGACTAAACTGCCTATTCATTCCATACTTGTCACTTTGTTTTTCTCCATTTGTCTTATTTGGCTCATTCGGCCCCTGGGGCAAACATCTTGGTGGGTCGTTGCATTTCAAGCTATTTTTTAATGGTTTGCGCTTTTTCGTTTGAAGGCAAATGGCTACTTTGCTTCATTAATTTTGACGTCCCCCGAGACGTTAGTCGGGCCTTCGTTGGCTTTTTGGACACTTCTTTGCCCTCTGTATTCTCCTTGGCACCCTCTGGCCTTTGGAACAATCCCTTGTAGCTTGGCCGAGAGTCCCCCGCAAGGGCACCTGCCCTTCGGGGTCCTTCAGCGGGTCCCTTTGTTTTATGTGAACGCCTCCAAGGTTCCAGCGGGTTTTATGTCCGTGGACAGTTTCCCTGGTTAAATTTTCTTGGGTCTGTCTTTGCCTTGCTTGAAGTGCCGGGCCTTTGGAAGGGTATTGAACCTTGAAGACTACCCCTCGGCCCAAGGGCATACCCTTGAACCAAGCGTTGAACCAAGATGGTTCAACGGTTCAATGGTTCAACAATTGAACGCCAACGAGCCTTTGAACTGAAGCCGATGAACTCCCTCCGTTGAACCTTTGCCTTTGAACCAAGACCGTTGAACCAACGTGGTTCAACGGTTCAATGGTTCAACTAAGCGCGCCGATTTTCCTTTGAACTAATTGAACCAAGCCGATTTGAACCAAGAGATTGAACCAAAGGCCGTTGAACTAATGTGCCAGGCCGATGAACCAAAACGCTGAACTAAGCTGGAAAAAGGCCATTGGATTTCGAAGGAGATAAAACAAATGTTGATAAACCAACCAGTTGAACCAAATGACTGAAACAATCGTGTTGAACCAAGTAGAGAAACATTGGCATTGAACTTGTGCAACCTGGAAACAACTGTCTTCGAATAGTGAAGAAGGTGAACGATTTCGGCCTGTAGGCAAAATTGGTCAACAATTACTAGTGGGATGCACAACCACTTAGCGAAATAGCGAATGAATCACAAAATTGAGGTAGCTAAATGATCTGAAACATCGATCCAAGGAGGCACACAACAAAGAGAAATCTATCAAAACCCAATCTCAAATCCCAATGTAATTTTTTAAAGATTACCAAGATCCCCATGCAATGTAAACCGGCTTCATAGGAACGACGAAGAAATGCAAGACTCCACACTAGGTAACCAAAAAGTTAGTTTACAACCTAGTAGGTTTTCTGAAACTAAACAGTAAAAATCAAAACAACCAAACATCAATGCGCAATCATCAATCATCTAAACAGGGAAGTTGATGTGGATTCCTCTAACGTCCACATAGAAAGAAAGCACTTTGAGGTGGAATCCTCTATCCTCCACAGTCAAAACCTCTCTTAGGTTGTAAACAATGCAACACACCATAGAGAAAAATGTAAACCCACTGAATAGGAAAGACGAAGAAATCCAAGATTCCACACTAGGTAAACAAAATCTTAGATTAAGACATTCCCACCCAGTAGGTCTTTTAAAACTAAACAGTGAAAATCAAAACAACCAACGTTCTTCCCTTTCTTGACACGAGAGGGAGATAACAACTATCAAACTATATGAAACAAGCTCCTATATGATAATATCTGTGTAAAACAAGAATATAAAGGATAAATAATAACAACCAATCTTGTAAGTGGAGTATCTCCACTTAAAAAGAAATAGCACAACGCAGATTCCTCATACATCCACACAAGTTGATGTGGATTCCTCTAACATCCACAGAGAAAGAAAACACTTTGAAATGGATTCCTTTATCATGCAAAGTCAAGCCAAAAACACGCAGTCATCCACTAATATTCTATCTCCGTGGAACTTCAGAAAAACTGAACATTACTAGTGGGCATGCACAACCACTCAGCGAAATAGCGATTGAATCACAAAATTGAGGTAGCTAAATCATCTGAAATATGGATCCAAGGAGGCACACAACAAAGAGAAATCTATCAAAAGACAATATGAAATCCCCATGCGATTTTCCAAAGATTACCAAGATCCCGAGTCAGCGTCCACAAAAAAGCTCAATGTGCATTCCTCAAACATCTACACAGGTAAGTTGATGTGGATTCGTCTAGCACCCACATAAAAAGAAAGCACTTTGAAGTGGATTCCTCTAGCATCCATAGTCAAAACCTTTCCTGGGTTGTTACCAACGGAACACACCATAGAGAAAAATGTAAACCCGTTACATAGGAACGATGAAGAAACCCAAGATTCTGCACTAGGTAAGAAAAAAGATAGAGTACGACCCAGTAGGATTTTCTAAAATAAACAATAAAAATCAAAACAACCAAGCTCAATGCGCATTCATCAATCATCTAAACAGGTAAGTTGATGTGGGTTCCTCTAACATCCACATAGAAACAAAGCGCTTTGAAGTGGGATCCTCTATCATCCACAGTCAAATCCTTTCTTGGGTTGTTACTTATGCAAAACAACATAGAGAAAAATGTAAACCCACTGAATAGGAAAGACGAAGAAATCCAAGCTTCCACACTAGGTAAGCAAAATGTTAAATTACGACTTTCCCACCCAGTAGGTTTTTTAAAAATAAATAGTAAAAATCAAAACAACCAAGATTCTTCCCTTTTTCGACACGAGGGAAATAACAACTATCAAACTATATGAAACAAGCACCTGTACGATAATATCTGCGTAAAACAAGAGTATAAGGGGTAAATAATAACCAGTCTTGTAAGTGGAGTATCTCCACTTCAGAAGAAATAGTTCAATGAAAATTCTTCATACATCCACACAAATTGATGCGGATTCCTCTAACATCCACATAGAAAGAAAACACTTTGAAATGGATTCCTCTATCATCCATGGTCAAGCCAAAAACACGCAATCGTCCACTAATATTCTCTCCGTGGAACTTCCACAAAACTGTAACATTACTAGTGGGCATGCACAACCACTCAGTGAAATAGCGATTGATTCACAAAATTGAGGCAGCTAAATGATCTAAAAAATGGATCCAAGGACGCAAACTACAAAGAGAAATCTATCAAAAGCCAATATGAAATCACCATGCGAGTTTCCAAACATTACCAAGATCCCGAGACAGGGTCCACAACAAGCTCAATGTGGATTCCTCAAACATGTACACAGGTAAGTTGATGTGGATTCCTCTAACATCCACATAAAAAGAAAGCACTTTGAATTGGATTCCTCTATCATCCATAGTCAAAACCTTTCTTGGGTTGTTACCAACGGCACACACCATAGAGAAAAATGTAAACTCGCTACATAGGAGCGACGAAGAAATGCAAGATTCCGCACTAAGTAAGCAAAAAGTTAGATTAGGACCCAGTAGGTTTTTTGAACTTAAACAGTGAAAATTAAAACAACCAAGCTCAATGCGCATTCATCAATCATCTAAATAGGTAAGTTAATGTGGATTCCTCTAACATCCACATAGAAAGAAAGCACTTTGAAGTGGAATCCTCTATCATCCACAGTCAAAACCTTTCTTGGGTTCTTACCAATGCAACACACCATAGAGAAAAATGTAAACCCACTAAATAGGAAAGACGAAGAAATCCAAGATTCCAAACTAGGTAAGCAAAATGTTAGATTAGGACTTTCTCACCCAGTAGGTTTTTTAAAACTAAACAGTGAAAATCAAAACAACCAAGATTCTTCCCTTTTTCGACATCAGAGGGAGATAATAACTATTAAACTATATGAAACAAGCTCCTATACGATAATATATGTTTAAAACAAGAGTATAAAGGGTAATTAATACCAACCAATCTTGTAAGTGGAGTATCTCCCCTTAAGAAGAAATAGTTCAATGCAGATTCCTCATAAATCCACACAAGTTGATGTGGATTCCTCTAACATCCAAATAGAAAGAAAACACTTTGAAATGGATTCCTCTATCATCCATAGTCAAGACAAAAACAAGCAATCGTCCACTAATATTCTGTCTCCGTGGAACTTTTGCAAAACTGTAACATTACTAGTGGGAATGCACAACCACTCAGCGAAATAGCGATTGAATCATAAAATTGAGGTAGCTAAATGATCTGAAACATGGATCCAAGGACGCAAACTACAAAGAGAAATCTATCAAAAGCCAATCTGAAATCCCCATGCGATTTTCAAAAGATTACCAAGATCCAGAGACAGGTTCCACAACAAGCTCAATGTGGATTACTCAAACACGTACAAAGGTAAGTTGATGTCGATTCCTCTAACATCCACATAAAAAGAAAGCACTTTCAATTGGATTCCTCTATCATCAATAGTCAAAACCTTTCTTGGGTTGTTACCAACGACACACCATAGAGAAAAATGTAAACCCGTTACATAGGAACGATGAAGAAATGCGAGATTCCGCACTAGGTAAGCAAAACATTAGATTAGGACCCAGTAGGTTTTTTGAAACTAAACAATAAAAATCAAAACAACAAAGCTCAATGCGCATTCATCAATCATCTAAACAGGTAAGTCGATGTGGATTCCTCTAACATCCACATAGAAAGAAAGCGCTTTGATGTGGAATCCTCTATCATCCACAGTCAAAACCTTTCTTGGGTTGTTACTAATGCAAAACACCATAGAGAAAAATGTAAACCCACTAAATAGGAAAGACGAAGAAATCAAAGATTCCACACTAGCTAAGCAAAATGTTAAATTAGGACTTTCCCACCCAGTAGGTTTTTTATAACTAAACAGTGAAAATCAAAATAACCAAGATTCTTCCCTTTTTCGACACGAGAGGGAGATAACTATCAAACTATATGAAACAAGCTCCTGTACGATAATATTTGCATAAAACAAGAGTATAAAGGGTAAATAATAACAACCAATCTTGTAAGTGCAGTATCTCCACTTAAGAAGAAATAGTTCAAAGCAGATTCCTCATACATCCACACAAGTAGATGTGGATTCCTCTAACATCCACATAAAAAGAAAACACTTTGAAATGGATTCCTCTATAATCCATGGTCAAGCCAAAAACACGCAATCGTCCACTAATATTCTCTCCGTGGAAATTTCGCAAAACTGTAACATTACTAGTCGGCATGCACAACAACTAAGTGAAATAGCGATTGATTCACAAAATTGAGGTAGCTAAATGATCTAAAAAATGGATCCAAGGACGCAAACTACAAAGAGAAATCTATCAAAAGGCAATCTGAAATCCCCATGCGATTTTACAAACATTACCAAGATCCCGAGACAGGGTCCACAACGATCTCAACGTGGATTCCTAAAACATGTACACAGGTGAGTTGATGTGGATTCCTCTAACATCCACATAAAAAGAAAGCACTTTGAATTGGATTCCTCTATCATCCATAGTCAAAACCTTTCTTGGGTTGTTACCAACGGCACACACCATAGAGAAAAATGTAAACACGCTACATAGGAATGACAAAGAAATGCAAGATTCCGCACTAGGTAATCAAAACGTTAGACTATGAACCAATAGGTTTTTTAAAACTAAACAGTAAAAATCAAAACAACAAAGCTCAATGTGCATTCATCAATTATCTAAACAGGTAAGTTGATGTGGATTCCTCTAACATCCACATAGAAAGGAAGCGCTTTTAAGTGGAATCCTCTATCATCCACAGTCAAAACCTTTCTTGGATTGTTACCAGTGCAACACACCATAGAGAAAAATGTAAACCCACTGAATAGGAAAGACGAAGAAATCCAAGATTCCACACTAGATAAGCAAAATGTTAAATTAGGATTTTCCAACACAGTAGGTTTTTTAAAACTAAACAGTGAAAATCAAAACAACCAAGATTCTTCCCTTTTTCGACACGAGAGGGAGATATCAACTATCAAACTATATCAAACAAGCTCCTATCCAATAATATCTGTGTAAAACAAGAGTATAAAGGGTAAATTATAACAACCAATCTTGTAAGTGGAGTATCTCCCCTTAAGAAAAAATAGTACACTAATATTTTGTCTCCGTGGAACTTCTGAAAAACTGTCACATTACTAGTGGGCATGCACAACCACTCAGCGAAATAGCGATTGAATCCCAAAATTGAGGTAGCTAAATGATTTGAAACAAGGATCCAAGGAGGTACACAATAAAGAGAAATCTATCAAAAGCCAATCTCAAATCCCAATGCGATTTTTCAAAGATTACCAAGATCTCGAGACAGGGTCCACAACAAGCTCAATGTGGATTCCTCAAACATCAATAAAAGTAACTTGATGTGGATTCCTTTAACATCCACATAAAAAGAAAGCACTTTGAGGTGGATTCCTCTATCATCCATAGTCAAAACCCTTCCTGGGTTGTTAACAACAGCACATAACCATTGAGAAAAATGTAAACCTGCTACACAGGAACGACGAAGAAATGCAAGATTCTGCTCTAGGTAAGCAAAAAAGTTAGATTAGGACCCAGTAGGTTTTTTGAAACTAAACAGTAAAAATCAAAACAACCAAGCTCATTGCGCATTCATCAATCATCTAAACAGGTAAGTTGATCTGGATTCCTCTAACATCTACATAGAAAGAAAGCGCTTTGAAGTGGAATCCTCTATCATCCACAGTCAAAACTTTTCTTGGGTTGTTACCAATGCAAAACACCATAGAGACAAATGTAAACCCGCTGAATAGGAAAGACGAAGAAATCGATGCTTCCACACTAGGTAAGCAAAATGTTAAATTAGGACTTTCCCACCCAGTAGGATTTTTAAAGCTAATCAGTGGATATCAAAACAACAAAGATTCTTCCCTTTTTCAACATGAGAGGGAGATAACAACAATCAAACTATATGAAACAAGGTCCTATACGATAATATATGTTTAAAACAAGAGTATAAAGGGTAATTAATAACAACCAATCTTGTAGGTGGAGTATCTCCACTTAAGAAGAAATAGTTCAATGCAGATTCTTCATACATCCACATAAGTTGATGTGGATTCCTCTAACATCCACATAGAAAGAAAACACTTTGAAATGGATTCCTCTATCATCCATAGTCCAGCCAAAAACACGCAGTCGTCCACTAATATTCAGTTTCCGTGGAACTTCCGCAAAACACTAACATTACTAGTGGGCATGCATAACCACTCAACAAAATAGCGATTGAATAACAAAATTGAGGTAGCTAAATGATCTTAAACATGGATCCACGGAGGCACACAACAAAGAAAAATCTATCAAAACCCAATCTCAAATCGACATGTGTTTTTCCAAAGATTACCAAGATCCCGAGTCAGTGTACACAACAAGCTCAATGTGGCTTCCTCAAACATCTACACAGGTAAGTTGATGTGGATTCCCCTAGCACCCACATAAAAAGAAAGCACTTTGAAGTGGATTCCTCTATCATCCATAGTCAAAACCTTTCTTGGGTTGTTACCAACGGCACACACCATAGTGAAAAATGTAGACCCACTATATAGGAACGACAAAGAAATGCAAGATTCCGCACTAGGTAAGCAAAAAGTTAGTACAACCCAGTAGGTTTCTTGAAACTAAACAGTAAAAATCAATGTGGATTCCTAAAACATGTACACAGGGAAGTTCATGTGGATTCCACTAACATCCACATAAAAATAAAGCATTTTGAATTAGATTCCTCTATCATCCAAAGTCAAAACCTTTCTTGGTTTGTTACCGACGGCACACAACATAGAGAAAAATGTAAACCCACTACATAGGAACGACGAAGAAATGCAAGATTCTGCACTAGGTAAGCAAAAAGTTAGACCAGGACCAAGTAGGTTTTTGAAACTAAACATTAAAAATCAATATAACCAAGCTTAATGCACATTCATCAATCATCTAAACAGGTAAGTTGATGTGGATTCCTCTAACATCCACATAGAAAGAAAGCATTTTGAAGAGGAATCCTCTATCATCCACAGTGAAAACCTTTCATGGGTTGTTACCAGTGCAACACACCATAGAGAAAAATGTTAACCCACTGATTAGGAAAGACGAAGAAATCCAAGATTCCACACTAGATAAGCAAAATGTTAGATTAGGACTTTCCCAACAAGAAGGTTTTTTAAAACTAAAGAGTGAAAATCAAAACAACCAAGATTCTTCCATTTTTTGACACGAGAGGGAGATAACAACTATCAAACTATATGAAACAAGCTCCTATAGGATAATATCTGTGTAAAACAAGAGTATAAAGGATAAATAATAACAACCAATATGGTAATTTGAGTATCTCCGCTTAAGAAGAAATAGTTCAGTGCAGATTCCTTATACATCCACACAAGTTGATGTGGATTCCTCTAACATCCACATAGAAAGAAAACACATTGAAATGGATTCCTCTACCATCCATAGTCAAGCCAAAAACACGCAGTCGTCCACTAATATTCTGTCACTATGGAATTCCACAAAACTGTAGCATTACTAGTGGGCATGCACAACCACTCAGCAAAAGAGCGATTGAATCAAAAAATTGAGGTAGCTAAATGATTTGAAAAATCGATCCAAGGACGGAAACAACAATGAGAAATCTATTAAAAGCCAATCTGAAGTCCCCATGCGATTTTCCAAAGAGTGCTTTCTTTTTATGTGGATTCCTGAAACATCTACATAGGTAAGTTGATGTGGATTCCTCTAACATCCACATAAAAAGAAAGCACTTTGAAATGGATTCCTCTATCATCCATAGGAACGACGAAGAAATGCAAGATTCAGCACTAGGTAAGCAAAAAGGTAGACTGGGACCCAGTAGGTTTTTTTAAACTAAACAGTAAAAATAAAAAAAACCAGCTCAATGCCCATTCATCAATCATCTAAACAGGGAAGTTGATGTGGATTCCTCTAACATCCACATCGAAAGAAAGAGCTTTGAAGTGGAATCCTCTATCATCCACAGTCAAAACCTTTTTTGGGTTCTTAGCAATGCAACACACCATAGAGAAAAATGTAAACCCACTGAATAGGAAAGACGAAGAAATCCAAGATTCCACACTAGGTAAGCAAAATGTTAGATTAGGACTTTCCCACACAATAGGTTTTTTAAGACTAAATAGTGAAAATCAAAACAACCAAGATTCTTCCCTTTTTCGACACGAGAGGTTGAAAACAACTATCAAACTATATGAAACAAGCTCTTATACGATAATATCTGTGTAAACCAAGAGTTCTAAAGGGTAAATAATAACAACCATTCTTTTATGTGGAGTATCTCCCCTTAAGAAGAAATAGTTCAATGCAGATTCCTCATACATCCACACAAGTTGATGTGGACTCCTCTAACATCCACATAAAAAGTAAACCCTTTGAAATGGATTCCTCTATCATCTATAGTCAAGCCAAAAACACACGGTCCACTAATATTCTGTCTCCGTCGAACTTCCGCAAAACTGTAACATTACTAGTAGGCATGCACAACCACTCAGCGAAATAGCGATTGAATCACAAAGTTTAGGTAGCTAAATGATTTGAAACATGGATCCAATGAGGCACACAACAAAGAGAAATCTATCAAAAGCCAATCTCAAATCCCCATGCGATTTTTCAAAGATTACCAAGTTACCGAGACAGCGTCCACAACAAGCTCAATGTGGATTCCTCAAACATCTACACATGTAAGTTGATGTATTCCTCTAACATCCACATAAAAAGAAACCACTTTGAAATGGATTCCTCTATCATACATAGTCAAAACCCTTCTTGGGTTGTTACCAACGGCACACACCATAGAGAAAACTGTAAACCCGCTATATAGGAACGATGAAAGAATGAGAGATTTCGCACTAGGTAAGCAAAAACTGAGATTACGACCCAGTATCTTTTTTGAAACTAAACCATAAAAATAAAAAAAACCAAAGCTCAATGCGCTTTCATCAATCATCTCAATAGGTAAGTTGCTGTAGATTCCTCTAACATCCACATAGAAAGAAAGCGCTTTGAAGTGGAATCCTCTATCATCCACACTCAAAACCTTTCTTGGGTAATTACCAATGCAACACACCACAGAGAAAAATGTCAACCCACTGAATAGGAAAGACGAAGAAATCCAAGATTCCACACTAGGTAAGCAAAATGTTAAATTAGGACTTTCCCACCCATTGGGTTTTTTAAAACTAAACAGTGAAAATCAAAACAGCCAAGCTCAATGCACATTCATCAATCATCTAAACAAGTAAGTTGATGTGGATTCCTCTAACATCCACATAGAAAGAAAGCGCTTTGAAGTGGAATCCTCTATCATCCACAGTCAAAACCTTTCTTGGGTTGTTACCAATGCAATACACCATAGAGAAAAATGTAAACCCACGGAATAGGAAAGTCGAACAAATCAAAGATTCCACACTAAGTAAGCAAAATGTTAGATTAGGACTTTCCCACCCAGTAGGTTTTTTAAAACTAAACAGTGAAAATCAAAACAACCATGATTCTTCCCTTTTTCGACACAAGAGGGAGATAACAACTATCAAACTATATGAAACAAGCTCCTATACGATAATATCTATGTAAAACAAGAGTATAAAGGATAAATAATAACAACCAATCTTTTAAGTGGAGTATCTCCCCTTAAGAAGAAATAGTTCAATGCAAATTCCTCATACATCCAAACAAGTTGATGTGGATTCCTCTAACATCAGCATAGAAAGAAAACACTTCGAAATGGATTCCTGTATCATCCATTGTCAAGCCAAAAACATGGAGTCGTCCACTAATATTCTGTCTCCATGGAACTCCCGTAAAACTGTAACATTACTAGTGGGCATGCATAATCACTCAATAAAATAGTGATGGAATCACAAAATTGAGGTAGCTAAATGATCTGAAACATGGATCCAAGGAGGCACACAAAAAAGAGAAATCTATCAAAAGCCAATCTCAAATCCTCATGCGATTTTCTAAACATTTCCAAGATCCCGAGACAGGGTCCACAACAAGCTCAATGTGGATTCCTCTAACATCCACATAAAAAGAAAGCACTTTGAAGTGGATTCCTCTATCATCATAGTCAAAACCTTTCTTGGGTTGTCACCAAGGGCACACACCTTAGAGAAAAATGTAACCCTGTTACATAGGATTGACGAAGAAATGCAAGATTCCACACAAGGTAAGCAAAAAGTTAGATTAAGACCCGGTAGGTTTTTTGAAACTAAAAAGTAAAAATCCAAACAACCAAGCTGAATACACATTCATCAATCATCTAAACAGGTATGTTGATGTGGATTCCTCTAAAATCCACATAGAAAGAAAGCGCTTTGATGTGGAAACCTCTATCTTCCACAGTCAAAACCTTTCTTGGGTTCTTACCAATGCAACACACCATAGAGAAAAATGTAAAACCACTAAATATGAAAAATGAAGAAATCCAAGATTCCACACTAGGTAAGCAAAATGTTAGATTAGGACTTTCCCACCCAGTAGGTTTTTTAAATCTAAATAGTGAAAATCAAAACAACCCAGATTCTTCCCTTTTTTGACACTAGAGGGAGATAACAACTATCAAACTATATGAAACAAGCTCCTATACGACAATATCTGTGTAAAACAAGAGTATAAATAATAACAACCAATCTTGTAAGTGGAGTATCTCCACTTAAGAAGAAATAGTTCAGTTCAGATTCCTCATACATCCACACAAGTTGATGTGGATTCCTCTAACATCCACATAGAAAAAAAACACTTTGAAATGGATTCCTCTATCATCCATGGTCAAGCCAAAAACACACAGTCGTCCACTAAAATTATGTCTCTGTGGAACTTTCGCAAAACTGTAACATTACTAGTGGGCATGCACAACCACTTAGCGAAATAGCGATTGAATAACAAAATTGAGGTAGCTAAATCATCTGAAACATGGATCCAAGGAGGCACACAACAAAGAGAAATCTATCAAAAGCCAATCTTAAATCCCCATGCGATTTTTGAAAGATTACAAAGATCTCGAGACAGGGTAAACAACAAGCTCAATGTGGATTCCTAAAACATCTACACAGGTAATTGATATGGATTCCTCTAACATCCACATAAAAAGAAAGCACTTTGAAGTGGATTCCTCTATCATCCATAGTCAAAACCTGTCTTGGGTTGTTGTGTAGGAATGATGAAGAAATGCAAGATTCTGCACTAGGTAAGCAAAAAGTTAGATTAGGACCCCGTAGGTTTCTTGGAACTAAAAAGTAAAAATAAAAACTACCAAGCTCAATTCGCATTAATCAATCATCTAAACAGGTAAGTTGATGTGTATTCCTCTAACATCGACAAAGAAAGAAAGCGCTTTAAAGTGGAATCCTCAATCATCCACAGTCAAAACCTTTCTTGGGTTGTTACCAATGCAACACACCATAGAGAAAAATGTGAACCCACCGAATAGGAAATACAAAGAAATCCAAGATTCCACAAAACGTATGCAAAATGTTAGATTAGGACTTTCCCACCCAGTAGGTTTTTTAAAACTAAACAGTGAAAATCAAAACAATCAAGATTCTTCCCTTTTTTGACACAAGATGGAGATAACAACTATCAAACTATATGAAACAAGCTCCTATACGATAATACCTGTGTAAAATAAGAGTATAAAGGGTAAATAATAACAACCAATCTTGTAAGTGGAGTATCTCCCCTAAAGAAGAAATAGTTCAATGCAGATTCCTCATACATCCACACAAGTTGATGTGGATTCCTCTAACATCCACATAGAAAGAAAACACTTTGAAATCGATTCCTATATCATCCATGGTCAAGCCCAAAAACGCAGTCATCCACTAATATTCAGTCTCCGTGGAACTTCCGCAAAACTGTAACATTGCTAGTGGACGACTGAGGTAGAGATGCAATCACAAGTATCAGGTAGGCACACAACAAAGAGAAATCTATCAAAAGCCAATCTCAAATCCTCATGCAATTTTCTAGACATTACCAAGATCCCGAGACAGGGTCCACAACAAGCTCAATGTGGATTCCTAAAACATCTACACAAGTAAGTTGATGTGCATTCCTCTAACATCCACATAAAAAGAAAGCACTTTGAAGTGGATTCGTCTATCATTCATAGTCAAAACCTTTCTTGGGTTGTTACCAACGGCACACACCATAGAGAAAAATGTAAACCTGTTACATAGGAACGATGAAGAAATGCAAGATTCCACACTACGTAAGCAAAAAGATAGATTAAGACCCGGTAGGTTTTTTGAAACTAAACAGTAAAAATCTAAACAACCAAGCTAAATGCGCATTCATCAATCATCTAAATAGGTAAGTTGATGTGGATTCCTCTAAAATCCACATAGAAAGAAAGCGCTTTGAAGTGGAATACTCTATCATCCACAGTCAAAACCTTTCTTGGGTTCTTAACAATTCAACACACCATAGAGAAAAATGTAAACCCACTGAATAGGAAAGACGAAGAAATCCAAGATTCCACCCTAGGTAAGCAAAATGTTAGATTAGGACTTTCCCACCCAATAGGTTTTTTGAAACTAAACAGTGAAAATCAAAACAACCAAGATTCTTCCCTTTTTTGACTCTAGAGGGAGATAACTATCAAACTATATGAAACAAGCTCTTATACGATAATATCTGTGTAAAACAAGAGTATAAATGGTAAATAATAACAACCAATCTTGTAAGTGGAGTATCTACCCTTAAGAAGAAATAGTTCAGTGCAGATTTCTCATACATCCGCACAAGTTGATGTGGATTCCTCTAACATCCACAGAGAAAGAAAACACTTTGAAATAGATTCGTGTATCATCCATGGTCAAGCCAAAAACACGCAAGCGTCCAATAATATTCTGTCTCCGTGGAACTTCCGCAAAACTGTAACATTGCTAGTGGGCATGCACAACCACTCAGCAAAATAGCGATTGAATCAATAAATTGAGGTAGTTAAATGACCTGAAACATGGATCCAAGGACGCAAACTACAAAGAGAAATCTGTCAAAAGCCAATCTAAAATCCCCATGTGATTCTCCAAACATTACCAAGATCTGGAGACAAGGTCCACAACAAGCTCAATATGGATTCCTCAAACACATACACAGGTAAGTTTATGTGGATTCCTCTAACATCCACATAAAAAGAACGTACTTTGAAGTGGATTCCTCTATCATCGATAGTCAAAACCTTTCTTGGGTTGTTACCAACGGCACACACCATAGAGAAGAATGTAAACCCGCTATGTAGGAACGATGAAGAAACGCAAGATTCTGCACTAGGTAAGCAAAAAGTTAGACTAGGACCCAGTAGGTCTTTTGAAACTAAACAGTAAAAATCAAAACAACCAAGCTCAATTCGCATTCATCAATCATCTAAATAGGTAAGTTGATGTGGATTCCTCTAACATCCACATAGAAGGAAAGCACTTAGAAGTGGAATACTCTATCATCCACAGTCAAAACCTTTCTTGGGTTGTTACCAATGCAACACACCATAGAGAAAAAGTAAACCCACTGAATAACAAAGACGAAGAAATCCAAGATTCCACACTAGGTAAGCAAAATGTTAGATTAGGACTTTCCCACCCAGTAGGTTTTTTAAAACTAAAAAATAAAAATCAAAACAACCAAGATTCTTCTCTTTTTCAACACAAGAGGGAGATAACAACTATCAAACTATATTAAACAAGCTCCTATACGATAATCTCTGTGTAAAACAAGAGTATAAAGGGTAAATAATAACAAACAATCTTTTAATTGGAGTATCTCCCCTTAAGAAGAAATAGTTCAATGCTGATTCATCATACATCCACACAAGTTGATGTCGATTCCTCTAACATCCACATACAAAGAAAACACTTTGAAATGGATTCCTCTATCATCCATAGTCAAGCCAAAAACACGCAGTAGTCCACTAATATTCTGTCTCCATGGAACTTCCGCAAAACTGTTACATTACTAATGGGCATGCACAACCACTCAGCAAAACAACGATTGAATCACAAAATTGACGTAGGTAAACGATTTCAAACATGCATCTAAGGAGGCACACAACAAAGAGAAATCTATCAAAAGCCAATCTCAAATCCCCATGCAATTTTCCAAAGATTACCAAGATCTAGAGATAGGGTCCACAACAAGCTCAATGTGGATTCCTCAAGCATCTGAACATGTAAGTTGATGTGGATTCCTCTAACATCCACATAAAAAGAAAGCACTTTGAATTGGATTCCTCTATCATCCATAGTCAAGACCTTTCTTGGGTTGTTACCAACAGCACACACCATAGAGAAGAATGTAAACTTGCTACATAAAAACGATGAAGAAATGCAAGATTCCGCACTAGGTAAGCAAAAAGTTAGACTAGGACCCAGTAAGTTTTTTGAAACTAAACAGTAAAAATCAAAACAATCAAGCTAAATTCACATTTATCAATCATCTAAACAGGTAAGTTGATGTGGATTCCTCGAACATCCACATAGAAAGAAAGCACTTTGAAGTGGAATCCTCTAACATCCATAGTCAAAACCTTTCTTGCGTTGTTACCAATGCGACACACCATAGAGAAAAATGTAAACCCACTGAACAGGAAAGACGAAAAAATCCAATATTCCACACTAAGTAAAATGTTAAATTAGGACTCTCCCACCCAGTAGGTTTTTTAAAACTAATAGTGAAAATCAAAGCAACCAAGATTCTTCCCTTTTTCGACATGAGAGGGAGATAAAAACTATCAAACTATATGAAACAAGCTCCTATACGATAATATCTATGTAAAACAAGAGTAGAAAGGGTAAATATTAACAAGCAATCTTGTAAGTGGAGTATCTCCCCTTAAGAATAAATAGTTTAGTGCAGATTCCTCATACATCCACACAAATTGATGTGGATTCCTCTAACATCCAGATAGAAAGAAAATACTTTGAAATGGATTCCTCTATCATCCATATTCAAGCCAAAAACAGGCAGTCGTCCACTAATATTTTGTCTCTGTGGAAATTCCACAACACTGTAACATTACTAGTGGGCATGCACAACCACTCAGTGAAATAGCGATTGAATCACAAAATTGAGGTAGCTAAATGATCTGAAAAATGGATCCAAGGACGTAAACAACAAAGAGAAATCTATCAAAATCCAATCTGAAGTCCCCATGCAATTTTCCAAAGATTACCAAGATCCCGAGACAGGGTCCACAAAAAAGCTCAATGTGGATTCCTCATACATCTACACACGTAAGTTGATGTGGATTCCTCTAACATCCACATAGAAAGAAAACACTTTTAAATGGATTCCTCTATCATCCATAGTCAAGCCAAAAACACGCAGTAGTCTACTAATATTCTTTCTCCATGGAACTTCCGCAAAACTATAACATTACTAGTGGGCATGCACAACCACTCAGCGAAATAGCGATTGAATCACAAAATTGAGTTAGCTAAATTATCTGAATCATGGATCCAACAAGGCACACAACAAAGAGAAATCTATCAAAAGCAAATATGAAATCCCCATGCGATTTTCCAAAGATTACCAAGATCCTGAGACAGGGTCCACAACAAGCTCAACGTGGATTCCTTAAAAATCTACATAGGTAAGTTAATGTGGATTCCTCTAACATCCACGTAAAAAGAAAGCACTTTGAAGTGGATTCCTCTATCATCCATAGTCAAAACCTTTCTTGGGTTGTTACCAACGGCACACACCATAGAGAAAAATGTAAACCCCCTACATAGGAACGACGAAGAAATGCAAGATTTCGCATTAGGTAAGCAAAAAGTTAGATTAGGACCCAGTAGGATTTTTGAAACTAAATAGTACAAATCAAAACAACCAAAGCTCAATGCGCATTCATCAATAATCTAAACAGGTAAGTTGATGTGGATTCCTCTAACATCCACATAGAAAGAAAGAGCTTTGAAGTGGAATCCTTTATCATCCACAGACAAAACCTTTCTTGGGTTGTTACCAATGCAACACACCATAGAGAAAAATGTAAACCCACTGAATAGGAAAGACGAATAAATCCAAGATTCCACACTAGGTAAGAAAAATGTTAGATTAGGACTTTCCTACCCAGTAGGTTTTTTAAAACTAAATAGTGAAAATCAAAACAACCAAGATTCTTCCCTTTTTCGACACGATAGGTTGATAACAACTATCAAACTATATGAAACAAGCTCCTATACGATAATATCTATATAAAACAAGAGTATAAAGGGTAAATAATGACAACCAATCTTGTAAGTGGAGTTTCTCCCCTTAAGAAGAAATAGTTCAATGCAGATTCCTCATACATCTACACAAGTTGAAGTGGATTCCTCTAACCTGCACATAGAAAGTAAACCCTTTGGAATGGATTCCTCTATCATCCATAGTCAAGCCAAAAACGCGTGGTCGTCCACTAATATTCTGTCTCTGTGGAACTTCCGCAAAACTGTAACATTACTAGTGGGTATGCACAACCACTCAGCAAAATAGCTATTGAATCACAAAATTGAGGTAGCTAAATGATTTGAAACATGAACCCAAGGAGGCACACAACAAGGAGAAATATATCAAAAGCCAATCTGAAATCCCCATGCAATTTTTCAAAGATTACCAAGATCTCGAGACAGGGTCCACAACAAGCTCAATGTGGATTCCTCAAACATGTACACAGGTAAGTTGATTTGGATTCGTCTAACATCCACAAAAAAAGAAAGCACTTTGAAGTGGATTCCTCTATCATCCATAGTCAAAACCTTTCTTGGGTTGTTACCAACGGCACACACCATAGAGAAAAATGTACACCCACTACATAGGAATGATGAAGAAATGAAAGATTCCGCACTAGGTAAGCAAAAAGTTGGAGTACGACCCAGTAGGTTTTTTGAAACTAAACAGTAAAAATCAAAACAACCAAAGCTCAATGCGCATTCATGAATCATCTAAACAGGAAAGTTCATGTGGATTCTTCTAACATCCACATAGAAAGAAAGCGCTTTGATGTGGAATCCTCTATAATCCACAGTCAAAACCTTTCTTGGGTTGTTACCAATGCAACACACCATAGAGAAAAATGTAATCCCACTGAATAGGAAACACGAAGAAACCCAAGATTCCACAATAGGTAAGCAAAATGTTAGATTTGGACTTTCCCACCCAGTAGGTTTTTTAAAACTTAACAGTTAAAATCAAAACAACCAAGATTCTTCCCTTTTTTTGACACGAGAGGGAGATAACAACTATCAAACTATATGATACAAGCTCCTATACGATAATATCTGTGTAAAACAAGAGTATAAAGGGTAAATAACAATACCCGATCTTGTAAGTGGAGTACTTCCCCTTAAGAAGAAATAGTTCAATGCAGATTCCTCATACATCCACACAAGTTGATGTGGATTCCTCTAACATCCACATAGAAAGAAAACACTTTTAAATGGATTCCTCTATCATCCATAGTCAAGCCAAAACACGCAATCGTCCACTAATATTCTGTCTCCGTGGAACTTCTGCAAAATTGTAACATTACTAGTGGGCATGCACAACCACTCAGCGAAATAGCGATTAAATCAATAAATTGAGGTAGCTAAATGATCTGAAACATGGATCCAAGGACGCAAACTACAAAGACAAATCTGTCAAAAGCCAATCTGAAATCCCCATGCGATTTTCCAAACATTACCAAGATCCGGAGACAAGGTCCACAACAAGCTCAATGTTGATTCCTCAAACACATACACAGGTAAGTTGATGTGGATTCCTCTAACATCCACATAAAAAGATAGCACTTTGAAGTGGATTCCTCTATCATCCATAGTCAAAACCTTTCTTGGGTTGTTACTAGTAGGTTTTTTAAAACTAAACAGTGAAAATCAAAACAACCAAGATTCTTCCCTTTTTTGACACGACGGGGAGATAACAACTATCAAACTATATGAAATAAGCTCCTATATGATAATATCTATGTAAAACAAGAGTATAAAGGGTAAATAACAATAACCGATCTTGTAAGTGGAGTATCTCCCCTTAAGAAGAAATAGTTCAATGCAGATTCCTCATACATCCACACAAGTTGATGTGGATTCCTCTTGTTGTCCCCCAAAGATATCACTCTTTTTTGGGACAACATCTGAATTATTTTGGTCCTACAGATCAAAATTATCTCTTCCCTTTCCAAAATTTGTCCTGGACATTCAAATTTCTCATTTTTCAAGCTTCTCGGAAATCCACGGACTCAGCAGGTCAAGTTCAATGGGCTTCTACAGGTTGAAATCTACGGACTCTTTCATGGTTAGAGAATTTACGGACTTGGTATCTACGGACTCTGCAAACAGGCTCATTTCTACAAGTTCAACGAGCTTCACGACTTCTGTAGGAATTTCCATCGGCAAGCATCAGCAACAGGTTCAACGTTTGGTTCATCCTTTGGTTCAACGTCAAATGGTTCAAAGGCGGGTTCAATCAAGCGGTGTTTGAACTATTGAACCAAAACTTGGTTCAATGGTTGGTTCAACATCTTGGTTCAAACACGTGGTTCAAAGGCAAGTTCAATAGTCGGTTCAATGCTTAGTTCATCGGCTCGGTTCATTCAAATTGAACCATCGGCTTGAACCATTTTTGGTTCAACTGATTGGTTCAATGTCTTGGTTCAATGGAATGGTTCATCGCAAAAGTTCAAAGGGTTGTTTTCAAAGAAGTCTTAAGGTAATTTTTTTAGATTTGTTTAAGGCATTTAAAATTGATTCCCCGAACTTTGTGTCCGCGAGAATTTTCCCCCGAAAAATGTCAGCGGGAGGAAGCATAAGAAAAGCCCGGGGGATATCCGGAAGGGTCACCCGAAGAAGCCCGAAAGGCCATTTAAAGACTGCCCGATGGATAGATATCCTTGCGAGAGGCTATTCTGACTCAAAATGGGTCATTTCTCAAGGCCCGAAAGGGAAAGTCCAATATGGAAAAATACCAAGCAGAAAGCCGAAAGAAGACAAAGTAATGACGCGTCCGAAAATGTCAAATTCAACACAGTGAATTAGCAATTGATCCTTTAAACATACAGATCAGAATACATTCACAGATTTCAAAGCCAAGACCAGCAGAAAGCAGAGAAGGAACAAGAACAATAAATCAAATCCAAGACCCGATTCAATTAACCGGACCATGAGGAACGATGAAGATAAGATCAGATCGCCAGGTGGACATTAAAAGGTTCAAACTTTCAATAAGCGCGACTTATTTCCTTGCATTGATAAAATCAAATGGGTAAAGTGCCCCCAGGTTCCAGCGTGTCTTCTCAACAGATTCCAATGCAAAATGATGTATTGATTGTTCCCAAGTCCTTCTTGAAGAGGCTATATAAGGGACTTTCTTCTATTATAATAAGGATCTCTTTTTTTGGACATTTAGAACGAAACTTTGCCCAAATTGTAAGGCATTGTTGAGACTTTGAGCTCAGATTGCTAACCATATTTTGTTATTGGAATAAGAAAGCAAGTGGTTTTTCAGACATTGTGCTGTAATATCTTTGTTATCGAGGAAATCATTCTTATGTCTTTTTCTTCAATATATCTTCAGTTCCTTTAATTCAACAAGCAGAATTAGTGACAGCAGTTAAAAAAGGTGTCCTCAAGAGTCGACTTTGGAGAGACTTTGTGCACCCATAATTGCCTTTACTTTGTTTTATTTCACATCTGTGTAAAGGACCTTGAGGCGACTTTGTGCCCTCATTATCCTTCGTATCTTACTCTTGAGCAATCTAGGTGAAGACTTTGAGCTGCATTTCAATTTGTCGGTTATTGCATCTTTTGCTACATTTTGTTGTTACTGCCAGGAGTATTCTTGTGGTTTGTTGAACAGTATTTCAGAAAGAAGAGGAGTATTGTCTGTCATTTCCCCTGAGTTTTTCCTTTGATCCTAGTGCATCATTTCTGAAACAAGAGAGATGGATGGTTTGTCCCACCCATGAGTATTATTTTTTGTTTATATATATATATATATATATATATATATAGCATACCTACAGGGAACCTCCCCTTGATGAGAGGAGAGATCAGTGTCTTTCTGATGTGGTAAAACTACACATTTAGACGACTAATCTTCCTACTTTGGCTGATCAGACCTATTTTGTTTATCAGTACGCTGATCAACAAAGTATTCAACGAACACCTCTAACATCCACATAGAAAGAAAACACTTTGAAATGGATTCCTCTATCATCCATAGTCAAGCCAAAAACAAGCAGTCGTCCACTAATATTTTATCTCCGTGGAACTTCCGCGTAACTGTAACATTACTAGTGGGCATGGACAACCACTCAGTGAAATAGAGATTGAATCAAAAAATTGAGGTAGCTAAATGATCTGAAACATGGATCCAAGGAGGCACACAACAAAGAGAAATTTATCAAAAGCCAATTTCAAATCCCCATGCGATTTTTCAAAGATTACCTAGATCTCGAGACAGGGTCCACAACAAGCTCAATGTGGATTCCTAAAACATCCATACAAGTAACTTGATATGGATTCCTCTAACATCCACATAAAAACAAAGCACTTTGAAGTGGATTCCTCTATGATCCATAGTCAAAACCTTTCTTGGATTGTTACCAACAGCACACACCATAGAGAAAAATGTAAACCCGCTACATAGGAACGACGAAGAAATGCAAGATTCCGCACTAGGTAAGCAAAAAGTTAGATTAGGACCCAGTAGGTTTTTTGAAACTAAACAGTAACAATCAAAACAACCAAAGCCCAATGCGCATTCATCAATCATCTAAACAGGTAAGTTGATGTGGATTCCTCTAACATCCACATAGAAAGAAAACACTTTGAAATGGATTCCTCTATCATCCATAGTCAAGCCAAAAACACGCAATCGTCCACTAAAATTTTGTCTCCGTGGAACTTCCGCAAAACTGTAACATTACTACTGGGCATGCACAACCACTCAGCAAAATAGCAATTGAATCACAAAATTGAGGTAGCTAAATCATCTAAAACATGGATCCAAGGAGGCACACAACAAAGAGAAATCTATCAAAAGCCAATCTCAAATCCCCATGCAATTTTTTAAAGATTACCAAGTTCTCGAGACAGGGTACACAACAAGCTCAATGTGGATTCCTCAAACATCTACACAGCTAAGTTGATGTAGATTCCTCTAACATCCACATAAAAAGAAAGCACTTTGAAGTTGATTCCTCTATCATCCATAGTCAAAACCTTTCTTGGGTTGTTACCAACGGCACACACCATAGAGAAAAATGTAAACCCGCTACATAGGAACGACGAAGAAATGCAAGATTCCGCACTAGGTAAGCAAAAAGTTAGATTAGGACCCAGTAGGTTTTTCGAAACTAAACAGTGAAAATCAAAACAACCAAGATTCTTCCCTTTTTCGACACGAGAGCTAGATAACAACTATCAAACTATATGAAACAACATCCTATACGATAATATCTGTGTAAAACAGGAGCATAAAGGGTATTTAATAACAACCAATCTTGTAAGTGGAGTATCTCCCCTTAAGAAGAAATAGTTCAATGCATATTCCTCATACATCCACACAAGTTGATGTGGATTCCTCTAACATCCACATAGAAAGAAAACACTTTGAAATGGATTCCTCTATCATCCATAGTCAAGCCAAAAACACGCAATCATCCACTAATATTTTGTCTCCGTAGAACTTCCGCAAAACTGTAACATTACTAGTGGGCATGCGCAACCACTCAACGAAATAGCGATTGAATCAATAAATTGAGGTAGCTAAATGATCTAAAGCATGGATCTAAGGACGCAAATTACAAAGAGAAATCTATCAAATGCCAATCTGAAATCCCCATGCGATTCTCGAAACATTGCCAAGAACCCGAGACAAGGTCCACAACAAGCTCAATGTGGATTCCTCAAACACATACACAGGTAAGTTGATGTGGATTCCTCTAACATCCACAAAAAAAGAAAGCACTTTGAATTGGATTCCTCTATCATCCATAGTCAAAACCTTTCTTGGGTTGTTACCAACGACACACACCATAGAGAAAAATGTAAACCTGCTACATAGGAACGACGAAGAAATGCAAGATTCTGCACTAGGTAAGCAAAACATTAGACTAGGACCCAGTAAGTTTTTTGAAACTAAACAGTAAAAATCAAATCAACAAAGCTCAATGCGCATTCATCAATCATCTAAATAGGTAAGTTGATGTGGATTCCTCTAACATCCACATAGAAAGAAAGTGCTTTGAAGTGGAATCCTCTATCATCCACAGTCAAAACCTTTCTTGGGTTGTTACCAATGCAACACACCATAGAGAAAAATGTAAACCCACTGGATAGGAAAGACGACGAAATCCAAGATTCGACACTAGATAAGCAAAATGTTAAATTAGGACTTTCCCACCCAGTAGGTTTTTTAAACTAAACAGTGAAAAAACAACCAAGATTCTTCCCTTTTTCGACACGAGAGGGAGATAACAACTATCAAACTATATGAAACAAGCTCCTATACGATAATATCTATGTAAAACAAGAGTATAAAGGGTAAATAATAACAACCAATCTTGTAAGTGGAGTATCTCCCCTTAAGAAGAAATAGTTCAATGCAGATTCCTCATACATCCACACAAGTTGATGTGGATTCCTCTAACATCCACATAGAAAGAAAACACTTTGAAATTGATTCCTTTATCATGTAAACAAAAAAAACCAAAACAACAAAGCTCAATGCGCATTCATCTATAAATCCATAGTCAAGCCAAAAACACGCAGTCGTCCACTAATATTCTATATCCATGGAACTTCCGCAAAACTCTAACATTACTAGTGGGCATGCATAACCACTCAGCGAAATAGCGACTGAATTACAAAATTGAGGTAGCTAAATGATCTGAAACATGGATCCATGTAGGCACAGAACAAAGAAAAATCTATCAAAAGCCAATCTCAAATCCCCATGCGATTTTTGAAAGATTACCAAGATCCCGAGTCAGCGTCCACAACAAGCTCAATGTGGATTCCTCAAACATCTACACAGGTAAGTTGATGTGGATTCCTCTAGCACCCACATAAAAAGAAAACACTTTGAAATGGATTCCTCTATCATCCATAGTCAAAGCCTTTCTTGGGTTGTTACCTATTGTCCCCCAAAAAATATCAGCTATTTTTAGGACAACACTTGAATTATTTTGGTCTTACAAACCAAAATTATCTCTTTCCTTTCCGAATTTTGTCTTGGGCATTCAAACTCCTCATTTTTCAAGCTTTTCAGAAATCTACGGACTGTAAACAGGCTCATTTATACAAGTTCAACGGGTTTCATGACTTCTACAGGTGTGTTCAATCAAAAGGAATCATTTTCTAACAATTGGTCATTTTCAGAATTGGTTCATCGCCTTGGTTCAAACAGAAATTTCCATTGGCAAGCATCAGCAGCAAGTTCAACGTTTGGTTCATCTTTTGGTTCAACGTCAAATGGTTTAAAGGCAGGTTCAATCAAGCGGTTTGTCAATCGGTTCAAAGCTTTGTTTGAACCGTTGAACCAAAATTTGGTTCAACGACCAAGTTCAATGAAAAGGTTCAAAGCTTTGGTTCGACTGTTGGTTCAAAGACATGGTTCAAAAGCAAGTTCAATGTTCGGTTCAATGCTTAGTTCATCAGCTCAGTTCATTCAAATTGAACCATCGGCTTGAACCATTTTTTGGTTCAACCGATTGGTTCAACGGATTGATTCATCACCAAAGTTCAAAGAAGCCCGAAGGCCATTCAAAGACTGCCCGTAGGGTACATACCCTTGCGGGAGACTCTTCCCGACTCATTCCTTAAGGCCTGAAAAGGCAAGTATAATTCGAAAAAGGGCCAAACAGAAAAGCCGAAAGAAGACAAAGGAATGACGTGCTCAGAAACATCAAATTCAACACAGTGAATTAGCCGTTGATCCTTTAAAGTATACAGACCAGAATACATTCACAGATCTTAAAGCCAAGACCACCAGAACGCAGACAGGAACAGAACAGTAAATCAAATCCAGGTCCCGATTCAATTAACCGTACAAGGAGGAACGATGAAGATAAGATCAGATCGCCAAGGAAGTTGCAATTTTCAATAAGCGCGACTTATTTCCTTGCATTGATAAAATCAAATCGGTAAAGCGCCCCTAAGTTCCGGCGCGTCTCCTTAACATTTTCCAATGCAAATTGATGTATTGATTGTTCCCAAATCCTTCTTAAGAGGCTATATAAGGGACTTTCTTCGATTGTAATACAGGATCTCTTTTTTGACAATTAGAACGAAACTCTGCCCAAATTGTAAGGCATTGCTGAGACTTTGAGCTCAGATTGCTGACCATATTCTGTTACTGGAATAAGAAAGCAATTGGTTTTTCAGACTTTGCGCTGTAATATCTTTGTTATTAAGGAAATCCTTTTTATGTCTTTTTCTTCAATATATCTTTTGTTCCTTTAATTCAACAAGCAGAATTATTGACAACAGTTAAAAAAGGTGTCCTAAAGAGTCGACTGTGGAGAGACTTTGTGCCCCCATAATCGCCTTTAGTTTGTTTTCTTTTCATTTCTGTTTAAAAGACCTTGAGGCAACTTTGTGCCCTCATTGTCTTTCGTATCTTACTCTTGAGCAATCCAGGTGAAGACTTTGGGCTGCATCTCGATTTGCCCGTTATTGTATCCTTTGCTACATTTTGTTGTTACTGCCAAGAGTATTCTTGTGGTTTGCTGAATAGTATTTCTGAAAGAAGAGGAGTACTGTCTGTCATTTCCCTTGAGTTTTTCCTCTGAGCCGAGTACATCATCTCTAAATGAAGAGAGATAGATGGTTTGTCCCACCCATGAGTATTATTTTTTGTTTATATATATATAAATATAGCATACCTACAGGGAACCTCCCCTTGATGAGAGGAGAGATCAGTGTCTTTCTGATGTGGTAAAACTACACATTCAGACGACTAATCTTCCTACTTTGGCTGATCAGACCTATTTTGTTTATCAGTACGCTGATCGACAAATTATTCAACCAACAGTTTTTGGCGACTCTGCTGGGGAAAGAGCGCACATTTTTTAAGTCTCAAACTTCAAGCTGAAGCAGATCCTGCTCTTTTCCAATTTTTGTTCTGCAATCTAGCATCTTCACGATATACCAGAGGCCAGGAATCCCAAGGTGTTGTAGACCCTACTTTTGAGTTGGCGCGATAGAGTAATTTTGGGTTGTTTCCTCCACAATCTCAACTTGGACGAACTGCTGGTCGAGCCTTGCCTGCCCACACTCCACCTGGATTAGTGATCCCACTTTTGCATAATCAAATCATGGCTCAAGGACCCTGGGGCAATTTTTTTGGTCCCTTGAATTTGACTCCACCTCTGCATGAGCTTCCACACAATTCAAGGAAGAATTTCCCTAAATTCTTCGGTGATGGGAAGGTTCATCCCGATGAACACATTGCAACTTTCAACATACCCTGCGGGGTAATAGGGGTGGAATTTGAAGATATAGCGATCAGGGTATTCGTGGAGACACTACAAGGTTCTGCTACTGACTGGTTCTACCACTTGCAGGTTGGGTCAGTGACTGATTGGGACACTTTGAAAGACAAATTCAAAGCAAGATTCAAGCCTGCAGAAGATGCACATGCCTTGCTGGCCCAGCTCACTCAGATGAAGGAGCCCCATGAGCCTATGAGAGAGTTTATTCCCAGGTTCG
Source organism: Torreya grandis (assembly GCA_037957365.1). Lineage (NCBI taxonomy): Eukaryota > Viridiplantae > Streptophyta > Pinopsida > Cupressales > Taxaceae > Torreya > Torreya grandis. Next base: position 5,095,678 of record JARHVA010000077.1, read on the forward strand.
ACAAGCTGAGACACAAAATTCCCTTTGCTGCCCAGCGAGCAGCTCAAAACCTCAATTGCTTCTTCATCAACTCACAATTGCCTGAAGTGAGTTTCCTGCTAAGACGGGCCAGACACGTAGACCTTGTTGCTGCTCAGGGCTTGGCTACTGAGGTAGAAGATGATCTTATCTTGGCTGGAAAGACAAAGAGAGACCCTAATAAAAGAAAATCCTCTTCATCTTCTGAGTACTCCCCTGCATTCACTACTGACCCAATGGTACAAAAACTAGCAAATGAAATGCTAGCTCTGAGAAAGCAAGTGGCGCAAGGGATGTCATCTGCTCCTGCATACAGAGATATGCCCAAGAGGACTTTTCAAAATCAGGCGTACCAAGGCAATGCTGCCAGGAATCAAGGACAACAAAATCACCTTCCTCCTCCACAGAGGAATCTTTCCCTTGAAGCGCCTCCAAATAACTCGACAGTGTGATATCTTGAAGCTGAAACGAATTTTTCATTCAAGTCCGAGTTAAATCCCAAAGATCATGCTAATCTCTTTCTTGAGGAAGAAGAAGAATTAGCTGGCGACTCCCATATTGGTTACCTGAATTATCAGGATGAACCCAGAAGTGAAGGCCATACAGCTGAGGGGTCATATGCTATATTCACTCGGTCTAAAAATCAGTCAGCTCAACAAGCTGATAAAAAAAAGCAGAGGAGCGACCTCAATCAATAGTTTCAATTGCCAAATGGGGATCTACTCTTCCTTTCCAGCCAAAGGATCCAGTGGTTTCAAGAAAGGTAAATACCCCTACGCCTTCTACTTCAATTTCGCAGTCCAATCCTCCCCCTTTAAAAAATCAAAAGGATGAACTCCCATCCTCTGCTCCTAGCTCATTTCAGGCATTTGATATCATTGGCCATATAAAGAGAACCAAAATTCAAATGTCTGAATTTGAATTTCTGCAGTCCCGTCCTGAGCAATTAGACAGATTAGATCAATGTGTTAAAAATCAAAACATCCATGTTGAACAAATGATCCCCAAGGTGACACATGATGCAGCCAGAAATGCACCCAACAGGGACAACCTTGTCACCACTCCCCCTGCTGCTCCTGGTAGGATTGAACCGTTTTATGTCACATTGCTGATAAATGCATATAAGTTGAATAATTGCATTATTGATTCCAGAGCTTCAGACAATGTCATGCCTGCTAAAGTCGCTGAATCCCTTGGTCTCACACTGACCAAGACATTTGGGATATGTTTCTCCATGGAGAATAAGCAAGTGCCATTGCTGGGACAAATCAAAGATGCCCAATTTGCATTTGCAGCCTTTCCAGCCAAGAGAATTAAGATGACTGTTTTGGTGGCTAACATCCCAGCATCTTATGGCATTTTGCTTGGACAAAATTTTTGCAAGGACGTGGGTGGAAAATTAAGCATGGATCTATCTGAAGCAAGGTTCTCTGTCCAAGACGTGATGAAAACACTGCTCCCTGAAAAGGAAGCAAAATTTGTGGTCACTCAGACATCAGCCCCTAAAGCTCAAATTCTTTTTGAATCCGCAGGTATGGGTAATTATTTTCTGTCTACAGATGAAGTGCATGAAACACCTAAAAGTATCAACTCAGAAATCAGTTCAACAAGAACAGCAAAAAAATTGGTAGGCTGCAGTACAGAGCAAGAAGGTTTCTCCAATTCTGATGAAAAAAAGTCAGTATCAGATGAAATGTGGACTTTGGAATTTGATGGCGGTTGTTCTTCTACCGGTTCAAGAGCTGGGATTGTTTTGATATCTCCTCACGGAGATATGTTCCCTTCATCTTACAAATTACAGTTCAGCAACACTAACAATACAGTTGAATACGAATCTTTGTTGCTGGGCATGAAAGCTGCTCAAGAAAAAGGCATTAAATTTCTTCATGCCAAAGGAGATGCTGAATTAATAGTTTGCCAAGTGAGAAATTTATACCAAACTAAAAATGAAAGATTACGCCACTATCGTAACTTGGTTTGGGACCAAATTGAAAGTTTTAATGCTTTCAACATTTCTGCCATACCTAGAGAGTCTAATGACAGCGCTGATGCACTTGCTGTTTTAGGAACTCTCTTAGTTCCTCATTCAAATTTCAAAGAAGACAGGTATACCATTGAGCTAGTTTATAGGCTAAGTGCTCCTGACAATGCTGATCGTTGGCAAGTGTTCAATGATGATCATCAAATCATTGCATTCTTGGAACGAAAAGATAATTTTGAACCGCTGTGTTTTGAAGGTAGCGAACCTCAAAAGAAAGAATATGTGTTTGAATTCAACGCAGATATAAATGAAGAATTATTGCAGCTAAAAGGAAACAAAATTTCCAAAGCCCTGGTTTCTCTTGAAAAGTTGTTTGACAAACATGATAGATTCATTAAACAACAACAAACAGACTCAAATTTCTCTCAAGGATTCGATCAAGTGAATCTGTCTAATGAAGAAAATCCCAAGATGATCAATATTGGTTAGTGCTGCACCCCTGAAGAAAGATTCAAGTTCACTTCTTTACTTTTTCAATACATGGATGTCTTAGCATATTCATATGAAGACTTGAAGTCTCTCAGACCAGATGAAATCTGCCATAACATCCTCTCAAGGCCGACTCAATGCCATACAAGCAAAAATCGAGACAGTATAATCCAAAAATGTCAGGTACTATTCTGTCTGAGATACAAAAAATGTTAAATGCTAGAATCATCTTCCCAATCAATCATTCTACATGGATTGCAAATATAGTGTCGGTAAGGAAGAAGAATGGTGAAATTTGCATTTGTGTAGATTTTAGAAATTTGAATCAAGCATCTTTGAAGGATAATTATCCTTCACCAATTATGGATCAAGTGCTTCAAACAGTGACAGGGGCAGAGATGTTATCAATGCTGGATGGTTTCTCAGGGTATAATCAGGTTGAAGTTGGTGAAACTGACCAATACAAGACTGCATTCACTACGCCTTGGGGTATATTTGCATATAAGAGAATGCCTTTTGGTCTAATAAATGTTGGTGCTACTTTTCAGAGAGCTATGAATCTAGCTTTTAAAGATAAGATTGGTAAATTCATATTGGTATACCTTGACGATTTGACAGTCTTTTCAAAGCGTCGATCTAATCAAGTACGCCACCTACAGCAAGTGCTAGAGCGTTGCCACCAAAATAGTATTTCCTTAAATCCTAAAAAGTCTATTTTTAGAGTAACAGAGGGGAAACTCCTTGGACACATTGTGTCCAAAGAAGGCATAAAAATTGACTCAGACAGAGTCAAGTCTATTCAAGAGCTTAATCTGCCTACAAATAAGAATGTTGTTCATTCTTTCTTCGAAAAGGTGAATTTGTTACGGAGATTCATCCCTAAATTTTCTGAGAAGACTAGACATATTGTGAACATGATGAAAGGAAAGACTGTCTTCAGCTGGACTAAAGAAAGTAAATTAGCGTTTCAAGATATCAAGACTGCCATTGCTCACGCCCCTACCTTGGTTTGTCCAGATTACCACAAAGATTTCATCATATACAGCTATGCGTCTGAGCATACTCTTTCAATGATTCTTGTTCAACAGGACAAAGAAGGTATGGAATCCCCCATCTCTTTCATGCGTTGCCCTCTAAAAATCCATGAAATGAAATATTCAAATATAGAGAAGCACGCCTATGCCTTGGTAAAAGCAGTCAAACATTTCCGCTTCTATATTCTGAATTCACATACTATTGCCTTAGTTCCAGACACTACAGTCAAGTCTATATTAACTCAGCAAGAGTTTGGCACAAAGAGAGGTAATTGGATTGCAAAAATCCAAGAATTTGATCTGGATATTAAGCTGACAAAGCCGATCAGAGGTAAAGGTCTTTGCCATTTAATGGCTGACAATAAACCAGAAGATACACAACATGAAGAAGCTGAAGTGAAAAATACTCCAACAGTGCTTTTTGTCTCCACTACCAATGAATGGTACTCAGATATTGCCTATTTTCTGATTTATGGTGAATGTCCTGCTCATTTGTCTTACAAAGAAAGGAGGACTATCAGGTTGAAAGCTACCAATTTTATCCTTTGGGGTAACGGCCTATACAAGAAAAGCATAGATGGAGTATTCATTCGCTGTGTAGACAAGGAGCAGCAAACCCAGCTTTTGAAATCTTACCACAATCTGGCCTGTGGAAGACATTTTTCAGTCTGTGACTGCTCACAAGATTCTGCGAGCCAGGTATTACTAGCCAACTCTTTTTTAAGATGCACATAAGTGGGTGAGAAAATGTGAACTCTGTCAACAATTTGTTGGAAGACCCAAGTTGGCTGCCCTGCCTCTTAAGCCAGTAATCATAGAGGAACCTTTCCAGCAATGGGGACTTGATTTTATTGGGACAATAAACCCATCTTCAAGTGCTGGACAGGATTATGCCCTTACAGCAACTGATTATTTCACCAAGTGGGTAGAAGCAATCCCAACTAAGCATGCTACTTCAGAAGTTGTATGCAATTTTCTCAAAGAAAATATCATTCCCAGGTTTGGAGTTCCACTCAAAATTGTTGCTGATAATGCAACTTGTTTCCCCTCTCAAGAGATTACGCAATTCTGTTTTCATTATGAAATTGCACTCTCTCATTCTTCTGATTATTTTCCACAAGGGAATGGACAAGTTGAGTTCAGCATTAAAAATTTGGTAACTATTATCAAAAAGCTAGCATATGATAATCAAAGGACATGGCATAAAACATTGGTTGATGCTCTGTGGGCAGATAGGATCACACCAAACAGGGCAATTGGTATGTCTCATTTTCAACTTTTTTACGGTATTAATGCTGAGATACCAATCACATTGGAGCTACCAACCTTGAAATTGGTGAAGGCCATTGAAGATCAAACATTTGAGAGTTCTCTTGACAAAAGAATCATGTGCCTGACTCAGCTAGAAGAACAGAGAACCATGGTGGTGGACAAAATTGTTGCTCATCAAACTCTGGTAAAGAAACTCTTTGATCAAAAGGCCAAAAATCATGATTTTCAAATTGGGGATCAAGCCCTGTTATAGGACAAAAGAAGAAAACCAAAGGGGATGCATGAAAAGTTTGACTCCCTTTGCAAAGGCCCGTTTATAATTCATCAACACATTGGTCAAAACAACTTTCTATTGAAATACCAAGATGGCACACTCTTTTCTCTGCCCCACAATGGGCAGCATCTGAAACACTTCAATTCTTGAAGTATCAGATCATTGCCTCTGTATATTTGTACAGTTTTAATTCTGGGTAGCATGACTCCATAACCCAATAGTACACATGAAGACACTGGAGATTCTAGATTCTACTCCTTTCAATTCTTTTTGCAATTGACAGAAGTTTCCCAACTGGAGCCAGCGGTTGTCCCCCAAAAAATATCAGCTATTTTTTGAACAACATTTGAATTATTTTGGTCTTACAGACCAAAATTATCTCTTCCCTTTCCGAATTTTATCTTGGGCATTCAAACTCCTCATTTTTCAAGCTTTTCAGAAATCTACGGACTGTAAACAGGCCATTTCTACAAGTTCAACGGGTTTCACGACTTCTACAGGGGTGTTCAATCAAAAGGAATCAGTTTCTAGCAATTGGTCATTTTCAGAATTGGTTCATCGCCTTGGTTCAAATAGAAATTTCCATCGGCAAGGATCATCAACAGGTTCAACATTTGGTTCATCTTTTGGTTCAACATCAAATGGTTCAAACGCAGGTTCAATCAAGCGGTTCGTCAGTGGGTTCAAAGCTTTGTTTGAACTGTTGAACCAAAATTTGGTTCAACGACCAAGTTCAATGAAAAGGTTCAAAGCTGTGGTTCGACGATTGGTTCAAAGACATGGTTCAAAAGCAAGTTCAATGTTCGGTTCAATGCTTAGTTCATCAGCTCAGTTCATTCAAATTGAACCATCGACTTGAACCATTTTTTGGTTCAACCGATTGGTTCAATGTCTTGGTTCAATGGATTGATTCATCGCCAAAGTTCAAAGAAGCCCGAAGGCCATTCAAAGATTGCCCGTAGTGTAGATACCCTTGCAGGAGACTCTTCCCGACTCAAAATAGGTCATTCCTTAAGGCCCGAAAAGGCAAGTATAATTCGAAAAAGAGCCAAATAGAAAAGACGAAAGAAGACAAAGGAATGACGCGCTTGGAAATGTCAAATTCAACACAGTGAATTAGCCGTTGATCCTTTAAAGCATACAGAGCAGAATACATTCACAGATCTCAAAGCCAAGACCAACAAAATGCGGAGAGGAACAGAACAGTAAATCAAATCCAGGGCCCGATTCAATTAACCAGACAAGGAGGAACGATGAAGATAAGATCAGATCGCCAAGGAAGTTGCAATTTTCAATAAGTGCGACTTATTTCCTTGCATTGATAAAATCAAATGAGTAAATCGCCCCTAAGTTTCGGCGCGTCTCCTTAATAGTTTCCAACGCAAATTGATGTATTGATTGTTCCAAAATCCTTCTTAAGAGGCTATATAAGGGACTTTCTTCGATTGTAATACAGGATCTCTTTTTTGACACTTAGAACGAAACTCTGCCCAAATTTTAAGGCATTGCTGAGACTTTGAGCTCAGATTGCTGACCATATTTTGTTACTGGAATAAGAAAGCAACTGGTTTTTCAAACTTTGCGCTGTAATATCTTTGTTATTGAAGAAATAGTTCTTATGTTTTTTTCTTTAATATATCTTATGTTCCTTTAATTCAACAAGCAAAATTAGTGACAGCAGTTAAAAAAGGTGTCCTAAAGAGTCGACTGTGGAGAGACTTTGTGCCCCCATAATTGCCTTTAGTTTGTTTTCTTTTCATTTCTGTTTAAAGGACCTTGAGGCGACTTTGTGCCCTCATTGTCCTTCGTATCTTACTCTTGAGCAATCCAAGTAAAGACTTTGACCTGCATCTCGATTTGCTGGTTATCACATCCTTTGCTACATTTTGTTGTTACTGCCAGGAGTATTCTTGTGGTTTGCTGAATAGTGTTTCTGAAAGAAGAGGAGTACTGTCTATCATTTCCCCTGAGTTCTTTTTTTGATCCGAGTCCATCATCTCTGAAAGAAGAGAAATGGATGGTTTGTCCCACCCATGAGTATTATTTTCTGTTTATATATATATATATATATATATATATATATATATATATAGCATACCTACAGGGAACCTCCCCTTGATGAGAGGAGAGATCAGTGTCTTTCTGATGTGGTAAAACTACACATTTGGATGACTAATCTTCCTACTTTGGCTGATCTGACCTATTTTGTTTATCAATACGCTAATCGACAAAATATTCAACCAACATTATGAATGGCACACACCATATAGAAAAATGTAGACCCGCAACTTAGGAATGACGAAGAAATGCAAGATTCTGCACTAGGTAAGCAAAAAGTTAGAGAACGACCCAGTATTTTTTTTAAACTAAACAGTAAAAATCAAAATAACCAAGCTCAATGTGCATTCATCAATCATCTAACCAGGTAAGTTGATGTGGATTTCTCTAACATCCACATAGAAAGAAAGCCCTTTGAAGTGGAACACTCTATCATCCACAGTCAAAACCTTTCTTGGGTTGTTACCAATGCAAAACACCATAGAGAAAAATGTAAACCCACTGAATAGGAAAGATGAAGAAATCCAAGCTTCCACACTTGGTAAGAAAAATGTTAAATTAGGAGTTTCCCACCCAGTAGGTTTTTTAAAACTAAACAGAGAAAATCAAAACAACCAAGATTCTTCCCTTTTTCAACACAAGAGGGAGATAACTATCAAACTATATGAAACAAGCTCCTGTACGATAATATATGTGTAAAACAAGAGTATAAAGGGTAAATAATAACAACCAATCTTGTATGTGGAGTATCTCCCCTTAAGAACAAATAGTTCAATCATCCACATAGAAAGAAAACACTTTGAAATGGATACCTCTATCATCCATAGTCAAGCCAGAAACACGCAATCGTCCGCTGATATTTTGTCTCCGTGGAACTTCCGCAAAACTGTAACATTACTAGTGGGCATGCACAACCACTCAGCGAAATAGCGATTGAATCACAAAATTTAGGTAGCTAAATGATCTAAAAAATGGATCCAAGGACGAAAACAACAAAGAGAAATCTATCAAAAGCCAATTTGAAATCTCCATGCGATTTTCCAGAGATTACCAAGATCCCGAGACAGGGTCCACAACAAGCTCAATGGGATTCCACATACATGTACACAGGTAAGTTGATGTGGATTCCTCTAATATCCACATAAAAATAAATCACTTTGAAGTGGATTCCTCTATCATCCATAGTCAAAACCTTTCTTGGGTTGTTACCAACGGCACACACCATAGAGAAAAATGCAAACCCGCTACATAGGAACGACGAATAAATGCAAGATTCCGCACTAGGTAATCAAAATGTTAGACTAGGACCCAGTAGGTTTTTCAAAACTAAACAGTAAAAATCAAAACAACAAAGCTCAATGCGCATTCATCAATCATCAAAACAGGTAAGTTGATGTGGATTCCTCTAACATCCACATAGAAAGAAAGTGCTTTGAAGTGGAATCCTCTATCATCCACAGTCAAAACCTTTCTTGGGTTGATACCAATGCAACACACCATAGATAAAAATCTAAACGCACTGAATAGGAAAGACGAGGAAATCCAAGATTCCACACTAGATAAGCAAAATGTTAAATTAGGACTTTCCAACACAGTAGGTTTTTTAAAACTAAACATTGAAAATCAAAACAACCAAGATTCTTCCCATTTTCGACACGAGAGGGAGATAACAACTATCAAACTATATTAAACAAGCTCCTATACGATAATATCTGTGTAAAACAAGAGTATAAAGGGTAAATAATATTAACCAATGTTGTAAGTGGAGTATCTCCCCTTAAGAAGAAATAGTTCAATGCAGATTCCTCATACATACACACAAGTTAATGTGGATTCCTCTAACATCCACATAGAAAGAAAACACTTTGAAATGGATTCCTTTATCATCCAAAGTCAAGCCAAAAACACGCAGTCGTCCACTAATATTCTGTCTCCATGGAACTTCCGAAAAACTGTAACATTACTAGTGGGCATGCACAACCACTTAGCGAAATAACGATTGAATCACAAAATTGAGGTAGTTAAATGATCTGAAAAATGGATCCAAGGAGGCACACAACAAAGAGAAATCTATCAAAAGCCAATGCGATTTTCCAAAGATTACCAAGATCCCGAGATAGGGTCCACAACAAGCTCAATGTGGATTCCTCAAACATCTACACAGGTAAGTTGATTTGGATTCCTCTAACATCCATATAAAAATAAAGCACTTTGAAGTGGATTTCTCTATCATCCATAGTCAAAACCTTTCTTGGGTTGTTACCAACATCTGATCCAAAACTCAGAAGTTCTGGTTGACGAAGATTGCAATAGCACAGAAACAACACAATAACAATGAATTCTCTGAGAAGAGATGTATTACTTACGGCTCGCAATACAAATATAGGCTTATCTCTGAGAAGAGATGTCTTGCCAAAACATACGCTTATCTCTGAGAAGAGATGTCTATCCTCCCCTTTGAGGTTACAATATATTTATACATATTTTTGAAGGCCACCTCGGGAGATTGTGTGGCTCAAGGAATTAACAGTGACGACTGAACAATACAACGCTCGAGGATATAATCGCTCACAGCATTAAAACAATACAACGCTCGAGTATATAACCGCTCGCAGCATTGAAAATACAACGCTCGAGGATATGATCGCTCAAGGACCAAAACAAAATGAAAACATTACAACAGTCGAGGAGTTGACTACCACCTAACTGCCATCGAGAAAAAATGAAATGAAAACAATACAAAAGTCGAGGAGTTGACTGCCACCTAACTACCACCGAATGGTCACCTTGAATGGTTGCCTGGATCATTCCTCCTTCCTTGAAAAGCAATGGTCTCCATTGCATCAAGATTCCCTGTAAGGTGGGGTAGTTGTGTCTTGATGTGATTCGCTGTGAGCCACTCACCTTGGTGGCTAAGCTGGCCTCTCCTGACCACTCAATACAGCGGAATAGAGCGTCCTCTTATTGTCTTCATCCAAGTATCCACAATTTGATCCTCTTCTACTGGAGCAAGACTCTGTGGATCAAGCTCATTAATGTCTAGTTGTTCTGCCACAACTGAAGTGTCCAATAGAGGTGGGTGATATGGTTTGGTTATGGATTGTAGGTCCACACAGAAAGATTTGGCCTCTGCGATGGATACCTGTGGCTTGACCACCATGAAAACAAATTTCTTGGTGCTAAGCAGAGAGACAGATGTGGAGGCTGGTACTTTTGGTACCCTGTAGCGCCGTGTTCCAAGAGTGAAAGTGATCCGTCTAGTTCTTGATTCGTATATACCATGTCGAGCATACATGAATGACTGACCAAAGAGTACATCACAAATATATAGATTGACCACATTACATAAGACCTCATCTTGGAAAGGTTGTATTGCATATGAGACAAGACATTGGTAGGTGACACGGAGGTCTCTCCCTGGGCTCAACCATCCAATACTGTATGGTTTTGGGTGAGGCTTCATGGACAGATTTAGGCTTTTCACAACAAGCTCAGTGTGGATTCCTCAAACATCTACATAGGTAAGTTCATGTGGATTCATCTAACATCCACATAAAAATAAAGTACTTTCAAGTGGATTCCTCTATCATCCATAGTCAAAACCTTTCTTGGGTTGTTACCAACGACACACACAATAGAGAAAAAACTAAACTCGCTACATAGGAATGACGAAGAAATGCAAGATTCCACACTAGGTAAGCAAAAAGTTAGATTAGGACCCAGTAGGTTTTTTAAAACTAAACAGTAAAAATCAAAACAACCAATCTTGTAAGTGGAGTATCTCCCCTTAAGAAGAGATAGTTCAGCACATATTCCTCATACATCCACACAAGATGATGTGGATTCCTCCAACATCCAGATAGAAAGAAAACACTTTGAAATGGATTCCTCTATCATCCATTCTCAAGCCAGAAATAGTTAGTTGTCCACTAATATTCTATCTCCGTGGAACTTCCACAAAACTGTAACATTACTAGTGGGCATGCACAACCACTCAGCGAAATAGCGATTGAATCACAAAATTGAGGTAGCTAAATGATCTAAAAAATGGATCCAAGGACGAAAACAACAAAGAGAAATCTATCAAAATCCAATCTAAAATCCCCATGCGATTTTCCAGAGATTACGAAGATCCTAAGACAGGGTCCACAACAAGCTCACTGTGGATTCCTCAAATATGTACACAAGTAAGTTGATGTGGATTCCTCTAATATCCACATAAAAAGAAAGCACTTTGAAGTGGATTCCTCTATCATCCATAGTAAAAACCTTTCATGGGTTGTTACCAACGGCACACACCATAGAGAAAAATGTAAACCCGCTACATAGGAACGACGAAGAAATGCAAGATTCCGCACTATGTAAGCAAAAAAGTTAGATTAGGACCCGATGGGTTTTTTGAAACTAAATAGTAAAAATCAAAACAACCAAACTCAATGCGCATTCATCAATCATCTAAACAGGTAAGTTGATGTGGATTCCTTTAACATCCACATCGAAAGAAAGCGCTTTGAAGTGGAATCCTCTATCATCCACAGTCAAAACCTTTCTTGGGTTGTTACCAATGCAACACACCATAGAGAAAAATGTAAACCCACTGAATAGGAAAGATGAAGAAATCCAAGATTCTACACTAGGTAAGCAAAATGTTACATTAGGACTTTCCCACCCAGTAGGTTTTTTAAAACTAAACAGTGAAAATCAAAACAACCAAGATTCTTCCCTTTTTTGACACGAGAGGGAGATAACAACTATCAAACTATATTTCAAGCGTGGCATAGTGTATATTTCTTTAGCAATTTGCATAAGTGGTAGAGTTTTCTCCATTCCCAAATTTTGTTTCGTACCTAGTTGCTATATTGTCCTTGTGCAGGTCATGTTAAAGTGTTCTTTATTGTCTTTTGCTGAAATTGTAAGTGGATGTTAGGTTGCTGCAAAGTGTCTTGTATCGGACCTCTCTCCATCATTTTCCCTCAGGTTTTAGTTATTAGATTGAACCTCAGCATGAAATACTTATGCACAAGTGATTATATGAAGTCTTCCTTCTCTCTTGTTCGTTCAGTGTTCAAGGTTCCAAACTGAGTATGATCATAATTCTGGTGTATTAGCCCCTTTTAGGTAGGATTTCCCCTTTAAGATTTCATTCCCCCTTTTCCACGACAGTCAGAAGCGTAGAGTAGGAATCTTCATTGATACATCATACAAGAACCAGCCTTCTCTGGAGGTTCTTCTCACTATTGAGGCACCCACCCTCGTGAGTAGATCCCATTGTTTCAGCTGGATAGAGGACTGGCCGTTTCGCGCACGTTCTCGAATCAGGGCGCAGCCAGAGGTTGACAACAGGGCCACAACAAGCTCAATGTGCATTCCTCAAACATCTACACAGGGAAGTTGATGTGGATTCCTCTAACATCGACATAAAAAGAAAGCACTTTCAAGTGGATTCCTCTATCATCCATAGTCAAAACCTTTCTTGGGTTATTACCAACGGCACACAACATAGAGAAAAATAGTTCAATGCAGATTCCTCATACATCCACACAAGTTGATGTGGATTCATCTAACATCCACATAGAAAGAATACACTTTGAAATGGATTCCTCTATCATCCATAGTGAAGCCAAAAACACGCAGTCGTCCACTAATATTCTTTCTCCATGGAACTATCACAAAACTGTAATCCAAGGAGGCACACAACAAAGAGAAATCTATCAAAAGCCAATATCAAATCCCCATGCAATTTTTCAAAGATTACCAAGATCGTGAGACAGCGTCCACAACAAGCTCAATGTGGATTCCTCAAACATCTTAACAGGTAAGTTGATGTGGATTACTCTAACATCCACATAAAAAGAAAGCACTTTGAAGTCGATTCCTGTATCATCCATAGTCAAAACCTTTCTTGGGTTTTTACCAATGGCACACACCATAGAGAAAAATGTAAACCCTCTACATAGGAACGACGAAGAAATGCAAGATTCCGCACTAGGTAATCAAAAAGTCATATTAGGACACAGTTATTTTTTTGAAAATAAATCATAAAAATCAAAACAACCAAGCTCAATACGCATTCATCAATCATCTAAACAGGTAAGTTGATGTGGATTCCTCTAACATCCATATAGAAAGAAGGCGCTTTGAAGTGGAATCCTCTATCATCCACAGTAAAAACCTTTCTTGGGTTGTTACCAATGCAACACACCATAGAGAAAAATGTAAACACATTGAATAGGAAAGAAGAGGAAATCCAAGATTCCACAATAGATAAGCAAAATGTTAAATTAGGACTTTCCCACCTAGTAAATTTTTTAAAACCAAACAGTGAAAATCAAAACAACCAAGATTCTTCCCATTTTCGACACGAGACGGAGATAACAATTATCAAACTATATGAAACAAGCTCCTATACAATAATATCTATGTAAAACAAGAGTATAAATGGTAAATAATAACAACCAATCTTGTCAGTGAAGTATCTCCCCTTAAGAAGAAATAGTTCAATGCAGATTCCTCATACATCCACACAAGTTGATGTGGATTCCTCTAACATCAACATAGAAAGAAAACACTTTGAAATGGATTCCTTTATCATCCAAAGTCAAGCCAAAAACACACAGTCGTCCACTAATATTTTGTCTCCGTGGAACTTTCAAAAAACTGTAACATTACTAGTGAGCATGCACAACCACTCAGCGAAATAGCGATTGAATCACAAAATTGAGTTAGCTAAATGATCTAAAGCATGGATGCAAGGAGGCATACAACAAAGAGAAATCTATCAAAAGCCAATATGAAATCCCCATGTGATTTTCCAAAGATTACAAAGATCCCAAGACAGCATCTACAACAAGCTCAATGTGGATTCCTCAAACATCTACAAAGGTAAGTTGATGTGGATTCCTCTAACATCCACATAAAAAGAAAGCGCTTTGAATTCCTCTATCCTCCATAGTCAAAACCTTCCTTGGGTTGTTACCAACGGCACACACCATAGAGAAAAATGTAAACCCGCTACATAGAACAACGAAGAAATGCAAGCTTCCGCACCAGGTAAGCAACAAGTTATATTCGGACCCAGTAAGTTTTTTGAAACTAAACAGTAAAAATCAAAACAACCAAGCTCAATGCGCATTCATCAATCATCAAAACAGGTAAGTTGATGTGGATTCCTCTAACATCCACATAAAAAGAAAGCGCTTTGAAGTGGAATCCTCTATCATCCACAGTCAAAACCTTTCTTGGGTTGTTACCAATGCAACACACCATAGAGAAAAATGTAAACCCACTGAATAGGAAATACGAAAAAATCCAAGATTCCACACTAGATAAGCAAAATGTAAGATTAAGACTTTCCCACCCTGTAGGTTTTTTAAAACTAAACAGTGAAAATAGAAACAACCAAGATTTTTCCCTTTTTCGACACGAGAGGTTGATAACAACTATCAAACAATATGAAACAAGCTCCTATACGATAATATCTGTGTAAAACAAGAATTTAAAGGGTAAATAATAACCAATCTTTTAAATGGAGTATCTCCCCTTAAGAAGAAATAGTTCAATGCAGATTCCTCATTCATCCACACAAGTTGATGTGGATTCCTCTAAAATCCACAGAGAAAGAAAACACTTTGAAATGGATTTCCCTATCATCCATAGTCAAGCCAGAAACAGGCAGTCATCCACTAATATTTTGTTTCCATGAAATTTCCGCAAAACTGTAACGTTACTAATGGGCATGCACAACCACTCAGCAAAATAGCGATTGAGTCACAAAATTGAGATAGCTAAATGATCCGAAACACGCATCCAAGGAGGCACACAACAAAGAGAAATCTATCAAAAGCCAATCTGAAATCCCCATGCGATTTTCCAAAGATTACCAAGATACTGAGACAGGGTCCAAAACAAGCTCAATGTGGATTCCTCAAACATCTACACAGATAAGTTGATCTGGATTCCTCTAAAATCCACATAAAAAGAAAGCCCTTTGAAGTGGACTCCTCTATCATCCAGAGTCAAAACCTTTCTTGGGTTATTACCAACGACACACACAATAGAGAAAAAAGTAAACCCGCTACATAGGAATGACGTAGAAATGCAAGATTACGCACTAGGTACGCAAAAAGTTAGATTAGGACCCAGTAGGTTTTTAAAAACTAAAAAGTAAAAATAAAAACAACCAAGCTCAATGTGCATTAATCAATCATCTAAACAGGTAAGTTGATGTGGATTCCTCTAACATCCACATAGAAAGAAAGCGCTTTGAAGTGGAATCCTCTATCATCCACACTCAAAACCTTTGTTGGGTTGTTAACAATCCAACACACCATAGAGAAAAATGTAAACCCGCTGAATAGGAAAGACAAGGAAATCCAAGATTCCACTCTAGGTAAGCAAAATGTTAGATTAGGACTTTCCCACCCAGTAGGTTATTTAAAAATAAACAGTGAAAATCAAAACAACAAAGATTCTTCCCTTTTTCGACACCAGAGGGAGATAACAACTATCAAACTATATGAAACAAGCTCCTATACGATAATATATGTGTAATACAAGAGTATAAAGGGCAAATAATAACAACCAATCTTGTAAGTGGAGTATCTCCCCTGAAGAAGAAATAGTTCATTGCAGATTCCTCATACATCCACACAAGTTGATGTGGATTCCTCTAACATCCACATAGAAAGAAAACACTTTGAAATGGATTCCTCTATCATCCATCGTCAAGCCAAAACAGGCATTCGTCCACTAATATTCTGTCTCTGTGGAACTTCCGCACAACTATAACATTACTAGTGGGCATGCACAACCACTCAGCAAAATAGCGATTCAATCACAAAAATTGAGGTAACTACATGATCTGAAACATGGATCCAAGGAGGCACGCAACAAAGAGAAATCTATCAAAAGCCAATCTGAAATCCCCATGCGATTCTTCAAAGATTACCAAGATCCCGAGACAGGGTCCACAACAAGCTCAATGTGGATTCCTCAAACATCTACACAGGTATGTTGATGTGGATTCCTCTAACATCCATTAAAAAATAAAGCACTTTGAGGTGGATTCCTCTATCATCCATAGTCAAAACCTTTCTTGGGTTCTTACCAACGATACACACAATCGAGAAAAAAGTAATCCCGCTACATAGGAATGACAAAGAAATACAAGATTCCGCACTAGGTAAGCAACAAGTTAGATTGGAACCCAGGAGGTTTTTTGAAACTAAACAGTAAAAGTCAAAACAACCAAGCTCAATGAGCATTCATCAATCATCTAAACAGCTAAGTTGATGTGGATTCCTCTAACATCCACATAGAAAGAAAGAGCTTTGAAGTGGAATCCTCTATCATCCACAGTCAAAACCTTTCTTGGGTTGTTACCAATGCAACACACCATAGAGAAATGTGTAAATCCACTGAATAGGAAATACGAAGAGATCCAAGATTCCAGACTAGATAAGGAAAATATAAGATTAAGACTTTCCCACCCTGTAGGTTTTTTAAAACAAAACAATGAAAATAAAAACAACCAAGATTCTTCCCTTTTTTGACACGAGAGAGAGATAACAACTATCAAACTAAATGAAACAAGCTCCTATACGATAATATCTGTGTAAAACAAGAGTATAAAAGGTAAATAATAACCAATCTTGTAAGTGGAGTATCTCCCCTTAAGAAGAAATAGTTCAGTGTAGATTCCGCATACATCCACACAAGTTGATGTGGCTTCCTCTAACATCCACATAGAAAGAAAACACTTTGAAATGGATTCCTCTATCATCCATAGTCAAGACAAAAACAGGGAGTCGTCCACTAATATTGTCTCTGTGGAACTTCCGCAAAACTGTAATATTACTAGTGGGCATGCACAACCACTCAGCGAAATAGCGATTGAATCACAAAATTGAGGTAGCTAAATGATCTGAAAAATGGATCCAAGGACGAAAACAACAAAGAGAAATCTATCAAAAGCCAATCTGATATCCCCGTGCGATTTTCCAAAGATTAACAAGATCCCAAGACAGGGTCCACAACAAACTAAATGTGGATCCCTCAAACATGTACATAGGTAAGTTCATGTTCCTCAAACATCCACATAAAAAGAAAGCACTTTGAATTGAATTCCTCTATCATCCATAGTCAAAACCTTTCTTGGGTTGTTACCAACGACACACACCATAGAGAAGAATGTAAACCCGTTACATAGGAACGATAAAGAAATGCAAGCTTCCGCACTAGATAAGCAAAAAGTTAGACTAGGACACAATAGGTTTTTTGAAACTAAATAGTAAAAATCAAAACAACCAAGCTCAATGCGCATTCATCAATCATCTAAACAGGGATGTTGATGTGGATTCCTCTAACATCCACATAGAAAGAAAGTGCTTTGAAGTTGGAATCCTCTATCATCCACAGTCAAAACCTTTCTTGGGTTGTTACCGATGCAACACACCATAGAGAAAAATGTAAACCCACTGAATAGGAAAGACAAAGAAATCCAAGATTCCACGCTAAGTAAGCAAAATGTTAAATTAGGAATTTCCCACCCAGTAGGTTTTTTAAAACTAAACGGTGAAAATCAAAGCATCCAAGATTCTTCCATTTTTTGACACAAGAGGGAGATGACTATCAAACTATATGAAACAAGCTCCTATACGATAATATCTATGTAAAACAAGAGTATAAAGGGTAAATAATAACAACTAATCTTGTAAGTGGAGTATCTCCCCTTAAGAGGAAATAGTTCAATGCAGATTCCTCATACATCCACACAAGTTGATGTGGATTCCTCTAACATCCAAATAGAAAGAAAACACTTCAAAGTGGATTCCTCTATGATCCATAGTCAAGCCAAAAACACGCAGTCGTCCACTAATATTCTGCCTCCGTGGAACCTCAGCAAAACTGTAACATTATTAGTGGGCATGCACAACCACTCAGCGAAATAGCGATTGAATCACAAAATTGAGGTAGCTAAATGATCTGAAACATGGATCGAAGGCGGCACACAACAAAGAGAACTCTATCAAAAGCCAATCTCAAATCCCCATGAGATTTTCCAAAGATTACCAAGATACCGAGACAGGGTCCATAACAAGTTCAATGTGGATTCCTCAAACATCTACACAGGTAAGTTGATGTGGATTCCTCTAACATCCACATAAAAAGAAAGCACTTTGAAGTGGATTCCTCTATCATCCATAGTCAAAACCTTTCTTGGGTTGTTACCAACGGCACACACCATAGAGAAAAATATAAACCCGCTACCTAAGAACGACGAAGAAATGCAAGATTCCACACTAGGTAAGAAAAAAGCTAGATTAGGACCCAGTAGGTTTTTTGAAACTAAATAGTGAAAAGCAAAACAACCAAGCTCAATGCGCATTCATCAATCATCTAAACAGGTTAGTTGATGTGGATTCCTCTAACATAAACATAGAAAGAAAGCGCTTTGAAGTGGAATCCTCTATCATCCATAGTCAAAACCTTTCTTGGGTTGTTACCAATGCAACACACCATAGAGAAACATGTAAACCCACCGAATAGGAAAGACGAAGAAATCCAAGATTCCACACTAGGTAAGCAAAATGTTAGATTAGGGCTTTCCCACCTAGTAGGTTTTTTAAAACTAAACAGTGAAAATCAAAACAACCAAGATTCATCCCTTTTTTGACACGAGAGGGAGATAACAACTATCAAACTATATGAAACAAGCCCCTATACGATAATATCTATGTAAAACAAGAGTATAAAGGGTAAATAATAACCAATCTTGTAAGTGGAGTATCTCCCCTTAAGAAGAAATAGTTCAGTGTAGATTCCTCATACACCCACACAAGTTGATGTGGATTCCCCTAAAATCCACATAGAAAGAAAACACTTTGAAATGGATTCCTCTATCATCCAAAGTCAAGCCAAAAACACACAGTCATCCACTAAAATTCTGTCTCCGTGGAACTTTTGCAAAATTGTAACATTACAAGTGAACATGCACAACTCAGCAAAATAGCAATTGAATAAAAAAATTGAGGTAGCTAAATTATCTGAAACATGGATCCAAGGACGTACACAAAAAAGAGAAATCCATCAAAAGCGAATCTCAAATCCCCATGTGATTTTTCAAAGATTACCAAGTTCCCAGAGACAGGGTCAACAACAAGCTCAATGTGGATTCCTCAAACATCTACACAGGTAAGTTGATGTAGATTCCTCTAACATTCACATAAAAAGAAAGCACTTTGAAGTGGATTCCTCTATCATCCATAGTCAAAACCTTTCTTGGGTTGTTACCAACGACACACACCGTAGGGGAAAATGTAAACCCGCAACATAGGAACGACGAAGGAATGCAAAATTTCGCACTAGGTGAGAAAAAAGTTAGATTAGGACCGAGCAGGTTTTTTCAAACTAAACAATAAAAATCAAAATAACCAAGATCAATGCGCATTCATCAATCATCTACACAGGTAAGTTGATGTGGATTCCTCTATCATCCACATAGAAAGAAAGTGCTTTGAAGTGGAATCCTCTATCATCCACAGTCAAAACCTTCCATGGGTTGTTACCAATGCAACACACTATAGAGAAAAATGTAAACCCACTGAATAGGAAAGACGAAGACATCCAAGATTCCACACTAGGTAAGCAAAATGTCAGATTAGGACTTTCCCATCCAGTAGGTTTTTTAAAACTAAACAGTGAAAATCAAAACAACCAAGATTCTTCCCTTTTTCGACACGAGAGGGAGATAACAAATATCAAACTATATGAAACAAGCTCCCATACGATAATATCTGTGTAAAACAAGAGTATAAAGGGTAAATAATAACCAATCTTGTAAGTGGAGTATCTCCCCTTAAGAACAAATAGTTCAATGCAGATTCCTCATACATCCATACAAGTTGATGTGGATTCCTATAACATCCACATAGAAAGAAAACACATTGAAATGGATTCCTCTACCATCCATAGTCAAGCCAATAACAGGCAGTCGTCCACCAATATTATCTCCTTCGCACTTTCGCAAAACTGTAACATTACTAGTGGGCATGCACTACCACTCAGCGAAATAGCGATTGAATCTCAAAATTGAGGTAGTTAAATGATCTAAAACATGGATCCAAGGAGGCACGCAACAAAGAGAAATCTATCAAAATCCAAACTCAAATCCGCATCCAATTTTTCAAAGATTACCAAGATCCCGAGATAGGGTCCATAACAAGCTCAATGTGGAATCCTGAAACATCTACACAGGTAAGTTGTGGTGTCCAATAGTCAAGCTAAACACACGCAATCGTCCACTAATATTTTGTCTTCGTGGAACTTTCGCAAAACTGAACATTACTAGTGGGCATGCATAACCACTCAGCGAAATAGCGATTGAATCAAAAAATTGAGGTAACTAAATGATCTAAAACATGGATCCAAGGAGGCACACAACAAAGAGAAATCTATCAAAAGCCAATCTCAAATCCCCATGCAATTTTTCAAAGATTACGAAGATCCCGAGACAGCGTCCACAATAAGCTCAATGTGGATTCCTCAAACATCTACACAAGTAAGTTGATGTGGATTCCTCTAACATCCACATAAAAAGAAAGCACTTTGAATTGGATTCCTCAAACATCCACATAAAAAGAAAGCACTTTGAATTGGATTCCTCTATCATCCATAGTTAAAACCTTTCTTGGGTTGTTACCAACGGCACACACCATAGAGAAAAATGTAAACCCGCTACATAGGAACAACGAAGAAATGCAAGATTCCGCACTAGGTAAGCAAAAAGCTAGATTAGGACCCAGTAGGTTTTTTGAAATTAAACAGTAAAAATCAAAACAACAAAGCTCAATGCGCATTCATCAATCATCTAAACAGGTAAGTTGATGTGGATTCCTCTAACATCCACATAGAAAGAAAGTGCTTTGAAGTGGAATCCTCTATCATCCACAGTCAAAAATTTTCTTGGGTTCTCACCAATGCAACACACCATAGAGAAAAATGTAAACCCACAGAATAGGAAAGACAAAGAAATCGAATATTCCACACTAGGTAAGCAAAATAATTGATTAGGACTTCCCCACTCAGTAGGACTTCCCCACGGAGATAACAACTATAAAACTATATGAAACAAGCTCCGATACGATAATATCTGTGTAAAACAAGAGTATAAAGGGTAAATAATAACAACCAATCTTGTAAGTGGAGTATCTCCCCTTAAGAAGAAATAGTTCAATGCAGATTCCTCATACATCCATACAAGTTGATGTGTATTCCTCTAACATCCACAAAGAAAGAAAACACTTCGAAGTGGATTCCTCTATCATCCATAGTCAAGCCAAAAACAGGCAGTCATCCACTAATATTCTGTCTCCGGGGAAATTCCACAAAATTGTAACACTACTAGTGAGCATCCACAACCACTCAGCGAAATACCGATTGAATCACAGAATTGAGGTAGCTAAATCGTCAGAAACATGGATCCAAGGAGGCACACAACAAAGAGAAATCTATCAAAAGCCAATCTAAAATCCCAATGCAATTTTCAAATGATTACCAAGATCCCCAGACAGGGTCCACAACAAGCTCAATGTGGATTCCTCAAACATCTACACAATTAAGTTGATGTGGATTCCTCTAACATCCACATAAAAAGAAATCACTTTGAATTGGATTCCTCTATCATCCATAGTCAAAACCTTTCTTGGGTTGTTACCAAGAGCACACACCATAGAGAAAATTGTAAGCCCGCTACATAGGAACAATGAAGAGATGCAACATTCCGCACTAGGTAAGCAAAAATTTAGATTAGGACCCAGTAGGTGTTTTGAAACTAAACGGTAAAAATCAAAACAACCAAGCTAGCGCTTTCAAAACAACATAGCACTTTCAAAACAACATAGCGCTTTCAAGTGGAATCATCTATCATCAACAGTCAAAACCTTTCTTGGGTTGTTACCAATGCAACACACCATAGAGAAAAATGTAAACCCACTGAATAGGAAATACGAAGAAATCCAAGATTCCACACTAGGTAAGCAAAATGTAAGATTAGAGCTTTCCCACCCAGTAGGTTTTTTAAAACTAAACAGTGAAAATCAAAATAACAAACACTCTTCCCTTTTTCGACACGAGAGGGAGATAAAAACTATCAAACTATATGAAACAAGCTCCTATACGATAATATCTGTGTAAAACAAGAGTATAAAGGGTAAATAATAACAACCAATCTTGTAAGTGGAGTATCTCCCCTTAAGAAGAAATAGTTCAATGCAGATTCCACAATCTTGTCTTTTTCTTCAATATATCTTGTCTTTTTCTTAAATATATCTTTAGTTCACTCATAAAGACAAAGAAGTAAGCAAAATGTTAAATTAGGACTTTCCCACCCAGTAGGTGTTTTAAAACTAAACAGTGAAAATCAAAGCAACCAAGATTCTTCCCTTTTTCGACACGAGAGGGAGATAACTATCAAACTATATGAAACAAGTTCCTGTACGATAATATCTGTGTAAAACAAGAGTATAAATGGTAAATAATAACAACCAATCTTGTAAGTGGAGTATCTCCCCTTAAGAAGAAATAGTTCAATGCAGATTCCTCATACATCCACACAAGTTGATGTGGATTCCTCTAACATCCACATAGAAAGAAAACACTTTGAAATGGATTCCTCTATCATCCATAGTCAAGCCAGAAACATGCAGTGGTCCACTAATATTCTATCTCCATGGAAATTCCGCAAAACTGTAACATTACTAATGGGCATGCACAATCACTCAGGGAAATAGCAATTGAATCACATAATTGAGGTAGCTAAATGATCTGAAACATGCATACAAAGAGGCACACAACAAAGAGAAATCTATCAAAAGCCAGTCTCAAATCCCAATGCGATTTTCAAAAGATTACCAAGATCCCGAGACAGGGAACACAAGAAGCTCAATGTGGATTACTCAAACATCTACACAAGTAAGTTGATGTGGATTCCTCTAACATCCCCAAAAAAAGACAGCACTTTGAAGTGGACTCATCTATCATCCATAGTCAAAACCTTTCTTGGGTTGTTACCAACAACAAACACAATAGAGAAAAAAGTAAACCCGCTACATAGCAATGAGGAAGAAATGCAAGATTCCACACTAGGTAAGCAGAAAGTTAGATTAGGACCCAGTAGGTTTTTTGAAAACAAACAGTAAAAATCAAAACAACCAAGCTCAATGCACATTCATCAATCATCAAAATAGGTAAGTTGATGTGGATTCCTCTAACATCCACATAGAAAGAAAGCTCTTTGAAGTGGAATCCTCTATCATCCACAATCAAAACCTTTCTTGGGTTGTTACCAATGCAACACACCATAGAGAAAAATGTAAACCCACTGAATAGGAAAGACGAAGAAATCCAAGATTCCACACTAGGCAAGCAAAATGTTAAATTAGGACGTTCCCACCCAGTAGGTTTTTTAAAACTAAACAATGAAAATGAAAACAACCAAGATTCTTCCCTTTTTCGACACGAGAGAGAGATAACAACTATCAAACTATATGCAACAAGCTCCTATACGATAATATCTGTGTAAAACAAGAGTATAAATGGTAAATAATAACAAGCAATCTTGTAAGTAGAGTATTTCCCCTTAAGAAGAAATAATTCAGTGCATATTCCTCATACATCCACACATGTTAATGTGGATTCCTCTAACATCCACATAAAAATAAAACACACTGAAATGGATTCCTCTATTATCCATAGTCAAGCCAAGAACATGCAATCGTCCACTTATATTATGTCTCCGTGGAAATTCCACAAAACTGTAACATTACTAGTGGGCATGCACAACCACTCAGCGAAATAGCGATTGAATCACAAACTTGAGGTAGCTAAATGATCTGAAAAATGGATCCAAGGACCTAAAAAATAAAGATAAGTCTATCAAAAGCCAATCTGAAATCCCCATGCGATTTCCCAAAGATTACCAAGATCCCGAGACAGGTTCCACAACAAGCACAATGTGGATTCCTAAAACATGTACAGAGGTAAGTTGATGTTGATTCCTCTAACATCCACATAAAAAGAAAGCACTTTGAATTGGATTCCTCTATCATCCATAGTCAAAACCTTTCTTGGGTTTTTACCAACGGCACACAACATAGAGAAAAATGTAAACCCGCTACATAGGCACAACGAAGAAATGCAAGATTTCGCACTAGGTAAGCAGAAAGTTAGACTAGGACCCAGTAGATTTTTTGAAACTAAACAGTAAAAATCAAAACACCCAAGCTCAATGCGCATTCATCAATCATCTAAACAGGTAAGTTGATGTGGATTCCTCTATCATCCACATAGAAAGAAAGTGCTTTGAAGTGGAATCCTCTATCATCCATAGTCAAAACCTTCCATGGGTTGTTACCAATGCAACACACTATAGAGAACAATGTAAACCCACTAAATAGGAAAGACGAAGACATCCAAGATTCCACACTAGGTAAGCAAAATGTTAGATTAGGACTTTCCCATCCAGTAGGTTTTTTAAAACTAAACAGTGAAAATCAAAACAACCAAGATTCTTCCCTTTTTCGACACGAGAGGGAGATAACAAATATCAAACTATATGAAACAAGCTCCTATACGATAATATCTGTGTAAAACAAGAGTATAAAGGGTAAATAATAACCAATCTTGTAAGTGGAGTATCTCCCCTTACGAATAAATAGTTCAATGTGGATTCCTCATACATCGACACAAGTTGATGTGGATTCCTCTAACATGGACATAGAAAGAAAACACATTGAAATGGATTCCTCTACCATCCATAGTCAAGCCAGAAATAGGCAGTCGTCCACTAATATTCTGTCACCGTGGAACTTTCGCAAAATTGTAACATTACTAGTGGGCATGCACAACCACTCAGCAAAATAGCAATTGAATGACAAAATTGAGGTAGCTAAATGATCTGAAATATCAATCCAAGGATGCAAACAACAAAGAGAAATCTATCAAAAGCCAATCTGAAGTCCCCATTCGATTTTCCAAAGATTACCAAGATCCTGAGACAGGGCCCACACCAAGCTCAATGTGGATTATTCAAACATCTACATAGGGAAGTTGATGTGGATTCCGCTAACATCCACATAGAAAGGAAACACTTTGAAATGGATTCCTCTATCATCCATAGTCAAGCCAAAACAGGCATTCGTCCACTAATATTCTGTCTCTGTGGAACTTCCGCACAACTATAACATTACTAGTGGGCATGCACAACCACTCAGCGAAATAGCGATTCAATCACAAAATTGAGGTAACTACATGATCTGAAACATGGATCCAAGGAGGCACACAACAAAAAGAAATCTATCAAAAGCCAATCTAAAATCCCCATGCGATTCTTCAAAGATTACCAAGATCCCGATACAGGTAAGTTGATGTGTATTCCTCTAACATCCACATAGAAAGAAGGCACTCTGAAGTAGATTACTCTATCATCCATAGTCAAAACCTTTCTTGGGTTGTTAACAACGGCACACACCTTAGAGAAAAATGCAAGATTCTGCACTAGGTAAGCAAAAATTTAGATTAGGACCCAGTAGGATTTTTGAAACTAAGCAGTAAAAATCAAAACAACCAAGCTCAATGTGCATTCATCAATCACCTAAACAGCTAAGTTGAAGTGTATTACTCTAACATCCACATAGAAAGAAAGCGCTTTGAAGTGGAATGCTCTATCATCCACAGTTAAAACCTTTCTTGGGTTGTTACCAATGCAACACACCATAGAGAAAAATGTAAACCCACCGAATAGGAAAGACGAAGAAATCCAAGATTCCACACTAGGTAAGCAAAATGTTAGATTATGATTTTGATCCAAAACTCAGAAGTTCTGGTTGACGAATATTGCAATAGCGCAGGAATAACACAATAACAAGAGATTCTTTGAGAAGAGACGTCGTATTACTTAACAACTGCAATACAAAACATACTTGGAAGGGAATGTGCTTGGTCGAGCTATGCAGTGCCTGATTGTATCCGTGTTGGATGAACGGAAGTCCCTCATCCCATGTGCATGGGTGTTTGGAGTGATACATCCAAATCATGTGAACAATCAAGCGGTTGACCACCTCGGTCTGACCATTAGTCTGTGGATGGAAGGCTGTGGACTTCATTAGCTTAGTATCCATCCTTTTCCATAGAGCGGACCAGAAGATGCTTAGGAACCTGCTATCTCAATTTGAGACAATGGACTTGGGGAGACCAAAATGGAGCCATACATGACTGAAATATAGTTGAGCAGTTTCCTCAGCAGATATATTTTTCTTACAAGCAACCATAATAGCCATTTTTGAAAAATGATCAACTACCACAAATATACAGTCCTTGCCATGTTTGGAAGTGAGCAACCCTGAAAGGAAATCCATTGAGACAGATTCCCAAGGCCTGGTTGGTTTTGCCAATGGCGTGTACAATCCTTGCTTCCCATTTGTTGGCTTGGCGATTGCACACGGGGTGAAAGATTTGAGATATCTTTCCACATCATTGCGCATATGGGGCCAATAGAAGTGTTTTTGAAGAACTGCCAATGCTTTTTGATACCAAAGTGGCCAGCTGTCCTACTGAAGTGTGCTTCCCATATCATCTTTTGCTGCTCTGCAACAGGAACACAGATGTGCCCCATATGGCAGAGGACATTATTTTGCAAATAAAAGTCAAAAACATGTTCACCTTTTTGGAGAGCTTGATATGTGTCAGCAAAGATAGGATCTGCTTCATACAAAGCACCCCAAGTGGCAGTCTCATGTCCGCACAGGTCAAGCACTATTGAGAGTGCAATAATTGGTGGGCGGCTTAGGCAATTTGCAGCTGTATTTGAGCTCCCCTTTTTGTGTTTGAATATCAAGTGGAATTGCTGAAGACACGAGGCCCACTTTTGGTGCCTCTCATTTTGTAGTTTGCTTTGCATCAGGATGAATTCCAATGGTCTGTGGTCAGTGTGGATGACCATCTCTTTCCCCAGGTTGTAGTGTTCCCAGTGTTTGCAGGCTTGTACAATGGCGTAGAGCTCCTTATCATATGTTGGATATTTCCTGTCTATATCAGTGAAAGTTTCACTGTGGTATGCAACAAGATGGCCATGTTGCATGATGACAGCATATTCAAATGCATCTATCATCAACTCAAACGGTTGATGTAAATCTGGCAAGGCAAGAACAGGGGCTGAGCAGAGTCTGTTCTTCAAATTCTCAAATGCCCTTTGCTATACTTCACACCACTGAAATGTAGCTTTAGCTCCTCCTTTAGTCACTTGGGTTACTGACCAAGCAACTTGTGAAAATCCAAGAACAAACCTCCGGTAGAAATTTGCAAGGCCCAAAAAGCTGCGAAGCTTTGTGACAGTACTTGGTGTGGGCCATTCTCGAATAACTCAAATCTTTTTTGGATTGACATGGACCCCTTCCTCATTCACAACGTACCCGAGATACTGAATTATTGCCATTCCTAATGTGCATTTGTCAAGATTTGCGTACAACTTGTGCTCCCGAAGAGTTTGAAGCACCTTACGGAAATGTTGCAAATGGTCTTCCCATGTTTTGCTATAGATGAGAATGTCATCTAAGTAGACCACCATGAATGAGTTGGTGAAGGGTCGTAGGATGTCATCCATCATCCTCATGAAGGTTGCAGGTGCGTTAGGCCAAAAGGCATAACCAACCATTCAAAGAGCCCCTCCTTAGCTTTGAATGCAATTTTCCAGACATCAATGGGATCGATGGGAATTTGGTGATAACCAAATTTGAGATCAATTTTGGTGAAGAACTTCACACCACGGAGCTGGTCCAGTAGGTCATCGATTATGGGGAGAGGGTAGTGATTCCTCATGGAGATTTTATTCAGGGCTCGGTAGTCAATGCAAAGCCTCCATGTTCCATCTTTCTTTGGTGCCAAGACAATCGGGCTACCACAAGGTGAAGAGCTTGCCCTGATGTGACCCCTTTTGATCAATTCTTGAATCTGTCTTTTTATCTCATCATTCTCCAAAACTGATCTGGGATACACAGGACTGTTAGGCAAAGGTGATCCTGGGATTAAATCGATAGAATGTTTTACCTGGCAATGCAGTGGAACTCCTGTGAGTGACTTGAATAAGTCAACATATTCCCCTGTGACTCGTCCTATCTGCTCTTGTTGTTGTGTTGATTGTGTAGTTAGGACCGCAACATTAGCCTCCTTGGATCTCTGTGGTTTGACCATCATGAGAACAAATTGCTTTGTCTTCTCCACCAATCTCTTGCATTGCTTAGCACTGATCAGGGAAACAGATGTGGAAGGTGGTACCTCTGGTACCCTATAGCGTTGTGTTCCAAGAGTGAGGGTGATCCTTCGGGTTCAGGATTCATAAATGCCATGCCACTCATACATGAACGGTTGACCAACGAGGACATCACAAATGTCTAGGTTGACCACATCACACAAGACTTCATCCTGAAATGGTTTTATAGCATATGAAAGAAGACATTGATGGGTGACACGAAGGTCTCTCCCTGGGATTAACCACCCAATACTATATGGCTTTGGATGAGTCTTCATGGATAGACCTAGACTTTTCACGACTTTAGCCGAGATTAAGTTCTTTTGACTCCCGCTATCAAGAATGAAATGCAAAGGCTTACCTTTTACCCATAATTTGGAGTGAAACAATCTTTCTTTGTCATCTGGTCTATCCTCACGGGTTTGTGATGAAGTGACGATGGTGTCAAGCTCAGCATCTATAATTTCTTCTTTGTCCTCTTCGACTCTAGGTTGCGTATGATGCAGAGTAGTAGACGTCGAGCATTGTGACTCAGAGAGCAGCGACTTGATGGCTCGACATTCTTCTTTGGAGTGAGTTCCAGTTTTGTGGTAATCACCCATTTCCCAGCGTTCCCATTCTGGGATTTCTTATACTGAAACTCTTTCTGCTTCCAGTTTTGGCCTCGTGTTTGACCTTCCTTGTCGCTTTTCCCTTTTGAGGGTTGATTCTTCGTATTCTTCCTGCCATGCTTCTGTTCAATCTTCACTATAAATTTATATGCCTCACCGAGGGTTTCCAAATTGAAGATTTCCATTTCCCCCCGGATGTACCATTGTAGTCCACAACGATATTTGAGAGTTTTTTGTTTCTCACTATCTTCAATGCCCAGTCTTCCAGACAAAGAATGAAAAGCGTCTATGTAATCTTAAACAGATTGGTCCTTGCCTTGGCGGAGTTGTTGCCACTGTATGTAAAGATCATCATACGCGCCGAGGGGATAGTATTCTTTTACTGCTTCCGTAAAATCATCCCAGGTGGGTTCCACCCTAAGGCCAATGATATCCGAATTGAACCTCTTTTTGTACACTTCCCACCAGTTTTTCACGGGCAATGATGATTTCAAAAGAGCAAAAGTGATCTTTTCTCCATCGGTGAACTTATTTATTGAGAAATAGGATGACAGCTGGTCCAACCAATTTTCCACCACATCAGCATTGATTTTGCATTCAAATGTGGGAATATCAAAATTTACCTGAACTTTGAAGGGTGTTGGGGCATTGAAGGGAAGCTCCCTCGATGTGGCGCCCGACTGTGTAGCCGCAGAGCCAGAATTTCCCATCGGAAGTGTTTGAAGAATTTGAGCAAATTGTTGGAGCATCTGCGCTTGTTGTCGCTGGAGGGCTTCATTCACCATTTCCTTGAAGGGATCAGATGTCCAAGTTTCCTGTATCTTGACCTCGTCCTCGGGAACATACACTCTCCAGACAAACCGCTCTGATACCACTGATCCAAAACTCAAAAGTTCTGGTTGACAAATATTGCAATAGCACAGGAATAACACAATAACAAGAGATTCTCTGAGAAGAGACGTCGTATTACTTAACAACCGCAATACAAAACATGCGCTTACCTCTGCGAAGAGTATAACGG
Organism: Torreya grandis; assembly: GCA_037957365.1. Classification (NCBI taxonomy): domain Eukaryota; kingdom Viridiplantae; phylum Streptophyta; class Pinopsida; order Cupressales; family Taxaceae; genus Torreya; species Torreya grandis. The sequence goes on from JARHVA010000077.1 coordinate 5,125,737, forward strand.
GTAAATAATAATAACCAATCTTGTAAGTGGAGTATCTCCCCTTAAGAAGAAATAGTTCAGTGTAGATTCCTCATACATCCACACAAGTTGATGTGGATTCCTCTAACATCCACATAGAAATAAAGCACTTTGAAATGGATTCCTCTATCATCTTTAGTCAAGCCAACAACATGCAGTCGTCCACTAATATTCTTTCTCCGTGGAACTATCACAAAACTGTAATCCAAGGAGGCACACAACAAAGAGAAATCTATCAAAAGCCAATCTCAAATCCCCATGCGATTTTCCAAAGATTATCTAGATCCCGAGACAGGGTCCACAACAAGCTCAATGTGGATTCCTCAAACATATCCACGGGGAAGTTGATGTGGATTCCTCTAACATCCACATAAAAATAAAGCACTTAAAAGTGGATTCCTCTATCATCCATAGTCAAAACCTTTCTTGGGTTGTTACCAACGACACACACAATAGAGAAAAAAGTAAACCCACTACATAGGAACGACGAAAAAATCCAAGATTCCGCACTAGGTAAGCAGAAAGTTAGATTAGGATCCAGTAGATTTTTCGAAACTAAATAGTTAAAATTAAAAAAACCAAGCTCAATGCGCATTCATCAATCATCTAAACAAGTAAGTTGATGTGGATTCCTCTAACATCCACATAGAAAGAAACCACTTTGAGGTGGAATCCACTATCATCCACAATCAAAACCTTTCCTGGGTTTTTACCAATGCAACACACCATAGCGAAAAATGAAAACCCACTGAATAGGAAATAGGAAGAAATCCAAGATTCCACACTAGGTAAGCAAAATGTTAGATTAGGACTTTCCCACCCAATAGGTTTTTTTAAACTAAATAGTGAAAATCAAAACAACCAAGATTCTTCACTTTTTTGACACGAGAGGTTGTAACAACTATCAAACTATATGAAATACGCTCCTATACGATAATATTCGTGTAAAACAAAGGTATGAAGGATAAATAATAACAACCAATCTTTTAAGTGCAGTATCCTATACGAGAGGTTGTAACATTACTAATGGGCATGCACAACCACTCGGCAAAATAGCGATTGAAACACATAATTGAGGTAGCTAAATGATCTGAAACAGGCATCTAAGGAGGCACACAACAAAGAGACATCTATCAAAAGCCAATCTCAAATCCCCATGCAATTTTCCAAAGATTAACAAGATCCAGAGACATGGTCCACAACAAGCTCAATGTGGATTCCTCTAACATCCACATAAAAAGAAAGCACTTTGAAGTGGATTCCTCTATCATCCATAGTCAAAACCTTTCTTGGGTTGTTAACAAGGACACACACAATAAAGAAAAAAGTAAACCACCTACATAGGAATGACGAAGAAATCCAAGATTCTGCACTAGGTAAGCAGAAAGTTAGATTAGGATCTAGTAGGTTTTTTGAAACCAAACAGTAAAAATCAAAACAACCAAGCTCAATGCGCATTCATCAATCATCTAAACAGGTAAGTTGATGTGGATTCCTCTAACATCCACATAGAAAGAAAGTGCTTTGAAGTCGAATCCTCTATCATCCACAGTCAAAACCTTTCTTGGGTTGTTACCAATGCAACACACCACAGAAAAAAATGTAAACCCACTGAATAGGAAAGACGAAGAAATCCAAGATTCCACACTAGGTAAAGAAAATGTTAAATTAAGACTTTCCCACCCAGTAGATTTTTAAAAACTAAACAGTGAAAATCAAAACAACCAAGATTCTTCTCTATTTCGACACGAGAGGGAGATATTAAATATCAATCTATATGAAACAAGCTCCTATATGTTAATATATGTGTAAAACAAGAGTATATAGGGTAAATAATAACCAATCTTGTAAGTGGAGTATCTCCCCTTAAGAAGAAATAGTTCAATGCAGATTCCTCTTACATCCACACAAGTTGATGTAGATTCCTCTAACATCCACATAGAAAGAAAACACATTGAAATGGATTCATCTACCATCCATACTCAAGCCAGAAACAAGCTGTCGTCCACTAATATTCTGTCTCCATGGAACTTCCGCAAAACAGTAAAATTACTAGTGGGCATGCACAACCACTCAGCAAAATAGCGATTGAATCACAAAATTGAGGTAGCTAAATGATCTGAAAAATCGATCCAAGGACGCAAACAACAAAGAGAAATCTATCCAAAGCCAATCTGAAATCCCCATGCAATTTTCCAAAGACTACCAACATCCCGAGACAGGGTCCACAATAAGCTCAATGTGGATTCCTCAAACATGTACACAGGTAAGTTGATGTGGATTCCTCTAACATGTACATAAAAACAAAGCACTTTGAATTGGATTCCTCTATCATTCATAGTCAAAACCTTTCTTAGGTTGTTACCAACGGCACAAAACATAGAGAAAAATGTAAACCCGCTACATAGGAACAATGAAGAAATGCAAGATTTCACACTAGGTAAGCAGAAAGTTAGACTAGGACCCAGTAGGTTTTGTGAAACTAAACAGTAAAAATCAAAACAACCAAGCTCAATGTGCATTCATCAATCATCTAAACAGGTAAGTTGATGTGGATTCCTCTAACATCCACATAGAAAGAAAGCGCTTTGAAGTGGAATCCTCTATCATCCAAAGTCAAAACCTTTCTTGGGTTCTTACCAATGCAACACACTATAGAGAAAAATGTAAACGCATTGAATAGGAAAGACGACGAAATCAAAGATTCCACTCTAGGTAAGAAAACTGTTAGATTAGGACTTTCCCACCCAATAGGTTTTTTAAAACTAAACAGTGAAAATGAAAACAACCAAGATTATTCCCTTTTTCGACACGAGAGGGAGATAACTATAAAACTATATGAAACAAGGTCCTATACGATAATATATGTGTAAAACAACAGTATAAAGGGTAAATAATAATAACCAATCTTGTAAGTGGAGTATCTCCCCTTAGGAAGAAATAGTTCAGTGAAGATTCCTCATACATCAATACAAGTTGATGTGGATTCCTCTAACATCCACATAGACAGAAAAACTTTAAAAAGGATTCCTCTATCATCCATAGTCAAGCCAAAAACAGGCAGTCGTCCACTAATACTCTATCTCCGTGGAACTTCCGAAAACTGTAACATTACTAATGGGCATGCACAACCACTTAGCGAAATAGCGATTGAATCACAAAATTGAGGTAGCTAAATGATCTGAAACATGGATCCAAGGAGGCACGCAACAAAGAGAAATCTATCAAAATCCAATCTCAAATCCCCATCCAATTTTTCAAAGCTTACCAAGATCCCGAGACAAGGTCCATAACAAGCTCAATGTGGATTCCTCAAACATCTACACAGGTAAGTTGATGTGGATTCCTCTAACATCCACATAAAAATAAAGCACTTTGAAGTGGATTCCTCTATCATCCATAGTCAAAACCTTTCTTGGGTTGTTACCAACGACACACACCATAGATAAAAATGTAAACCCGCTACATAGGAACGACGAGGAAATGCAAGATTCCGCACCATGTAAGCAAAAACTTAGATTACGACCCAGTACGTTTTTTGAAACTAAACAGTAAAAATCAAAACAACCAAAGCTCAATGCCCATTCATCAATCATCTAAATAGGTAAGTTGATGTGGATTCCTCTATCATCCACATAGAAAGAAAGCGCTTTGAAGTGGAATCCTCTATCATCCGCATTCAAAACCTTTCTTGGGTTTTTACCAATGCAACACACCATAGAGAAAAATGTAAACCCACTGAACAGGAAAGACGAACAAATCAAAGATTCCAAACTAGGAAAGCAAAATGTTAGATAAGGACTTTCCCACCCAGTAGGTTTTTTAAAACTAAAAGGTTAAAATCAAAACAACCAAGATTCTTCCTTTTTTCGACATGAGAGGGAGATAACAACTATCAAACTATATGCAACAAGCTCCTATACGATAATATCTGTGTAAAACAAGAGTATAAAGGGTAAATAATAACAACCAATCTTGTAAGTGGAGTAAAAACGAGCAGTCGTACACTAATTTTCTGTCTCTGTGGAACTTTTGTAAAACTGTAACATAACTAGTGGGCATGCACAATCACTCAGCGAAATAGCGATGGAATCACAAAATTGAGGTAGCTAAATGATCTGAAACATGGATCCAAGGAGGCACACAACAAAGAGAAATGTATCAAAAGCCAATCTCAAATCCCCATGCGATTTTCCAAACATTACCAGGATCCCGAGACAAGGTCCACAACAAGGTCAATGTGGATTCCTCAAAGATCTACACACGTAAGTTGATGTGGATTCCTCTAACATCCAGATAAAAAGAAAGCACTTTGAAGTGGATTCCTCTATCATCCATAGTCAAAACCTTTCTTGGGTTGTTACCAACAGCACACACCATAGAGAAGAATGTAAACCCGCTACATAGAAACAATGGAGAAATGCAAGATTCCGCACTATGTAAGCAAAAATTAGATTAGGACGCGTTAGGATTTTTTAAACTAAACAGTAAAAATCAAAACTACCAAGCTCAATGCGCATTCATCAATCATCTAAACAGGTAAGTTGATGTGGATTCCTCTAACATCCACATAGAAAGAAAGCGCTTTGAAGTGGAATCCTCTATCATCCACAGTCAAAACCTTTCTTGGGTTGTTACCAATGCAACACACCATAGAGAAAAATGTAAATCCATTGAATAGGAAAGATGAAGAAATACAAGATTCCACACTAAGTAAGAAAAATGTTAAATTAAGACTTTCCCACCCAGTAGGTTTTTTAAAACTAAACAATGAAAATCAAAACAACCAAGATTCTTCCCTTTTTCGACACGAGAAGTTGATAACAACTATCAAACTATATGGAACAAGCTCCTATACGATAAAATCTGTCTAAAACAAGAGTATAAAGGGTAAATAATAACAACCAATCTTTTATGTGGAGTATCTCCATTTAAGAAGAAATAGTTCAATGCAGATTCCTCATACATCCATACAAGTTGATGTGGATTCATCTAACATCCACATAGAAAGAAAACACTTTGAAATGGATTCCTCTATCATCCATAGTAAAGGCAATAACACGCAGTCGTCCATTAATATTCTGTCTCCGTGGAACATTCGCAAAACTATAACATTACTAATGGGCATGCACAATCACTCTGCAAAATAGCGATTGAATCACAAAAATGACGTAGCTAAATGACCTAAACCATGCATCCAAGGAGGCACACAACAAAGAGAAATCTATCAAAAGCCAATCTGAAATCCCCATGCAATTTTCCAAAGATTACCAAGATCTCGAGACAGGGTCCAAAACAAACTCAATGTGGATTCCTCAAACATGTACACAAGTAAGTTGATGTGGATTCCTCAAACATCTACACAAGTTGATGTGGATTCCTCCAACTTCCACATAAAAAGAAAGCACTTTGAAGTGGATTCCTCTATCATCCATAGTCAAAACCTTTCTTGGGTTGTTACCAACGACACACACCATAGAGAAAAATGTAAACCTGTTACATAGGAACAACAAAGAAATGCAAGATTCCCCGCTAGGTAAGCAAAAAGTTAGATTACGACTCGGTAGGTTTTTCGAAACTAAACAGTAAAAATCCAAACAACCAAACTCAATGCGCATTCATCAATCATCTAAACAGGTAAGTTGATGTGGATTCCTCTAAAATCCACGTAGAAAGAAAGCGCTTTGAAGTGGAATCCTCTATCATCCATAGTCAAAACCTTTCTTTCGTTCTTACCAATGCAACACACCATAGAAAAAAATGTAAACCCACTGAATAGGAAAGACGAAGAAATGCAAGATTCCACACTAGGTAAGTAAAATATTGGATTAGGACTTTCCCACCCAGTAGGTTTTTTAAAACTAAACAGTGAAAATCAAAACAACCAAGATTCTTCCCTTTTTCGAAACGAGAGAGAGATAACTATCAAACTATATGAAACAAGTTCCTATACGATAATATCTGTGTAAAACGAGAGTATAAATGGTAAATAATAACAACCAATCTTGTAAGTGGAGTATCTCCCCTCAAGAAATAGTTCAGTGCATATTCCTCATACATCCACACAAGTTGATGTGGATTCCTCTAACATCCACATAGAAAGAAAACCCTTTGAAATGGATTCCTATATCATCCATGGTCAAGCCAAAAACACGCAGTCGTCCATTAGTATTCCGTCTCATTGGAACTTCTGCAAAACTGTAAAATTATTAATGGGCATGCACAACCACTCAACGAAATAGCGATTGAATCACAAAATTGAGGTAAGCTAAATGATCTGAAAAATGCATCCTAGGTGGCACACAACAAACAAAAATCTATCAAAAGCCAATCTCAAATCCCTATGCGATTTTCCAAAGATTACCAAGATCCCGAGACAGGGTCCACAACAAGCTCAATGTGGATTCCTCAAACATCTACACAGGTAAGTTGATGTGGATTCCTCTAACATGCACATAAAAAGAAAGCACTTTGAACTGGATTAATGTATCATCCATAGTATAAACCTTTCTTGGGTTGTTACCAACAACACACACCATAGAGAAAATTGTAAACCCGCTACATAGGAACGACGAAGAAATGCAAGATTCCGCCCCAGGTTAGCAAAACGTTAGATTAGGACCCAGTAGGTTTTTTGAAACTAAGTAGTAAAAATAAAAACAACCAAGCTCAATGCGCATTCATCAATCATCTAAACAGGTAAGTTGATGTGGATTCCTCTAACATCCACATAGAAAGAAAGCGCTTTGAAGTGGAATAAAGGCGCAGCCCGAGGTTGACGACAGGTCCACAACAAGCTCAATGTGGATTCCTCAAACATCTACACAGGTAAGTTGATATGGATTCCTCTTACATCCACATAAAAAGAAAGCACTTTGAGGTGGATTCCTCTATCATCCATAGTCAAAACCTTTCTTGGGTTGTTACGAAAAGCACACACCATAGAGAAAAATGTAAACCCGTTACATAGGAACGACGAAGAAAAGCAAGATTACGCACTAGGTAAGCAAAAAAGTTAGATTATGACCCGGTAGGTTTTTTGAAACTAACCAGTAAAAATCAAAACAACCAAACTCAATGCGCATTCATCAATCATCTAAACAGGAAAGTTCATGTGGATTCCTCTAAAATCCACATAGAAAGAAAGTGCTTTGAAATGGAATCCTCTACAATCCACAGTCAAAACCTTTCTTGGGTTGTTACCACTGCAACACACCATACAGAAAGATGTAAACACATTGAATAGGAAAGACGAAGAAATCCAAGATTCCACACTAGGTAAGCAAAATGTTAGATTAGGACTTTCCCACCCAATAGGTTTTTTAAAACTATACAGTGAAAATCAAAACAACCAAGATTCTTCCCTTTTTCGAAACGAGAGGGAGATACTAATTATAAAACTATATGAAACAAGCTCTTATATGATAATATTTGTGAAAAACAAGAGTATAAAGGGTAAATAATAACAACAAATCTTGTAAGTGGAGTATCTCCCCTTAAGAAGAAATAGTTCAATGCAGATTCCTCATACATCCACACAAGTTGATGTGGATTCCTCTAACATCAACATAGAAAGAAAACACTTTGGAATGGATTCCTCTATCATCCATAGTCAAGCCAAAAACACGCAGTCGTCCACAAATATTCTATCTCCGTGGAAATTCTGCAAAACTATAACATTACTAGTGGGCATGCACAACCACTCAACGAAATAGCGATTAAATCACAAAATTGAGGTAGCTAAATAATCTAAACATGGATGAAAGAAGACACAAAACAAAGAGAAATATATCAAAATCCAATATCAAATCCACATGTGATTCTTCAAAGATTACCAAGATCTCGAGAGAGCATCCACAACACGCTCAATGTGGATTCCTCAAACATCTACACAGGTAAGTTGATGTGGATTACTCTAACATCCACATGAAAAGAAAGCACTTTGAAGTGGATTTCTCTATCATCCATAGTCAAAACCTTTCTTGGGTTGTTACCAACGGCACATACCATAGAGAAAAATGTAAACCCGCTACATAGGAACGACGAAGAAATGCAAGATTCTGCACTAGGTAACGAAAAAGTTAAATTACGACCCAATAAGTTTTTTGAAACTCAATAGTAAAAATCAAAACAACCAAAGCTCAATGCGCATTCATCAATCATCTAAACAGATAAGTTGATGTGGATTCCTCTAACATCCACATAGAAAGAAAGCGCTTTGAAGTGGAATCCTCTATCATCCACACTCAAAACCTTTCTTGGGTTGTTACCTATGCAACACACCATAGAGAAAAATGTAAACCCACGGAATACGAAAGATGAAGAAATCCAAGATTCCACACTAGGAAAGCAAAATCTTAGATTAGGACTTTCCCACCCAGTAGGTTTTTTAAAACTAAACAATGAAAATCAAAACAACCAAGATTCTTCCCTTTTTTGACACGAGAGGGAGATAAAAACTATCAAACTATATGAAACAAGCCCTATAGGATAATATCTGCGTAAAACAAGAGTATAAAGGGTAAATAATAACAACCAATCTTGTAAGTGGAGTATCTCACCTGAAGAAGAAATAGTTCAATGCAAATTCCTCATACATCCACACAAGTTGATGTGGATTCATCTAACATCCACATAGAAAGAATACACTTTGAAATGGATTCCTCTATCATCCATAGTCAAGCCAAAAACACGCAGTTGTCCACTAATATTTTGTCTTCGTGGAACTTCTGCAAAACTGTAACATTACTGATCTGAAACAACGATTGAATAAAAAAATTGAGGTAGCTAATTGATCTGAAACATGGATCCAAGGGGGCACACAACAAAGAAAAATCTATCAAAAGCCAATCTCAAATCCCCATGCGATTTTTCAAAGATTACCAAGATCCCGAGACAGCATCCACAACAAGCTCAATGTGGATTCCTCAAACATCTACACAGGTAAGTTGATGTGGATTCCTCTAATATCCACATAAAAAGAAAGCACTTTGAAGTCGATTTCTCTATCATCCATAGTCAAAAACTTTCTTGGGTTGTTACCAACGGCATACACCAAAGAGAAAAATGTAAACCCTCTACATAGGAATGACGAAGAAATGCAAGATTTCGCACTAGGTAAGCAGAAAGTAAAAATCAAAACAACCAAGCTCAATGCGCATTCATCAACAATCTAAACAGGTAAGTTGATGTGGATTCCTACAAAATCCACATAGAAAGAAAGCGCTTTGAAGTGGAATCCTCTATCATCCATAGTCAAAACCTTTCTTGGGTTGTTACCAAGGCAACACACCATAGAGAAAAAGGTAAACCAATTGAATAGGAAAGATGAAGAAATCCAAGATTCCAAACTAGGTAAGCAAAATGTTAGATTAAGACTTTCCCACCCACTAGGTTTTTTAAAACTAAACAGTGAAAATCTAAACAACCAAGATTCTTCCCATTTTCGACACGAGAGGGAGATAACAACTATGAAACTATATGAAACAAGTTCCTATACGATAATATCTGTGTAAAATGAGTATAAAGGGTAAATGATAACAACCAATCTTGTAAGTGGAGTATCTCCCCTTACGAAGAAATTGTTTAGTGCAGATTCCTCATACATCCACACAAGTTGATGTGGATTCCTCTAACATCCACATGGAAAGAAAACACTTTCAAATGGATTCCTCTATCACCCATAGTCAAGCCAAAAACACGCAATTGTCCACTAATATTATGTCTCCACGTAACTCCTGCAAAACTGTAACATTACTAGTGGGCAGTAACAACCACTCAGCAAAATAGCGACTGAATAACAGAATTGAGGTAGCTAAATGATCTGAAACATGTATCCAAGGAGGAACACAACAAAGAGAAATCTGTCAAAAGCCAAACTCATATCCCCATGCTATTTTTCAAAGATTACCAAGATCTCGAGACAGGGTCCACAACAAGCTCAATGTGAATTCCTCAATCATAGACTAGGACCCAGTAGGTTTTTTCAAACTAAACAGTAAAAATCAAAACAACCAAGCTCAATGCGCATTCATCAATCATCTAAACCGGTAAGTTGATGTGGATTCTTTTAACATCCACATAGAAAAAAAGCGCTTTGAAGTGGAATCCTCTATCATCCATAGTCAAAACCTTTCTTGGGTTGTTACCAATGCAAGACACCATAGATAAAAATGTAAACCCGCTGAATAAGAAAGACGAGGAAATCCAAGATTCCACACTAGGTAAGCAAAATATTAGATTAGGACTTTCCCACCCAGTAGGTTTTTTAAAACTAAACAGTGAAAATAAAAACAACCAAGATTCTTACCTTTTTCGACACTAGAGGGAGAGAACAACTATCAAACTATATGAAACAAGCTCCTATACGATAATATCTGTGTAAAACAAGAGTCTAAAGGGTAAATAATAACCAATCTTGTAAGTGGAGTACATCCCGTTAAGAAGAAATAGTTCAGTGCAGATTCCTCATACATCCACACAAGTTGATGTGGATTCCTCTAACATCCACATAGAAAGATAACACCTTGAAATGGATTCCTCTAGCATCCATAGTCATGCCAAAAACACGCAGTCGTCCACTAATATTCTGTATCCGTAGAACTTCCGAAAAACTGTAACATTACTAGTGGGAATGCACAACCACTCAGCAAAATAGCGATTGAATCACAAAATTGAGGTAGCTAAATCATCTGAAACATGGATCTAAGGAGGCATGCAACACAGAGAAATCTATCAAAAGCCAATCTCAAATCCCCATGCCATTCTTCAAAGATTACCAAGATCCCGAGAAAGGGTCCACAACAAGCTCAATGTGGTTTCCTCAAACATCTACACAGGTAAGTTGATGTGGATTCCTCTAACATCCACATAAAAACAAAGCACTTTGAACTGGATTCCTCTATCATCCATAGTCAAAACCTTTCTTGGGTTGTTACCAATGGCACACACCATAGAGAAAAATGTAAACCCGCTTCATAGGAACGACGAAGAAATGCAAGATTTCGCACTAGGTAAGCAAAAAGTTAGAGTACGACCCAGTAGGTTTTTTGAAACTAAACAGTCAAACTCAAAACAACCAAAGCTCAATGTCCATTCATCAATCATATAAATAGGTAAGTTGATGTGGATTCCTCTAACATCCACCTAGAAAGAAAGAGCTTTGAAGTGGAATCCTCCATCATCCACAGTCAAAACCTTTCTTGGATTGTTACCAATTCAACACACCATAGACAAAAATGTAAACCCACTGAATAGGAAAGATGAAGAAATCCAAGATTCCGCACTAGGTAAGAAAAATTTTAGATTTGGACTTTCCCAACAAGTGGGTTTTTTAAAACTAAACAGTGAAAATCAAAACAATCAAGATTCTTCCCTTTTTCGACACGAGAGGGAGATAACAACTATCAATCTTTATGAAACAAGCTCCTATAGAATAATATCTGCATAAAAGAAGAGTATAAAGGGTAAATAACAATAAACAATCTTGTAAGTGGAGTATCTCCCCTTAAGAAGAAATAGTTCAATGCAGATTCCTCATTCATGCACACAAGTTGATGTGGATTCCTCTAACATCCACATAGAAAGAAAACACTTTGAAATTGATTCCTCTATCATCCATGGTCAAGCCAAAAGCACGCAGTCGTCCACTACTATTCTGTCTCCGTGGAACTTCCGCAAAACTGTAACATTACTAGTGGGCATGCACAAGAACTCAGCGAAATAGCGATTGAATCAGAAAATTGAGGTAGCTAAATCATCTGAAACATGGATCCAAGGAGGCACACAACAAAGAGAAATCTATCAAAAGCCAATCTGAAATCCCCATGCGATTTTCTAAAGATTATTAAGATCCCGAGACAAAGTCCACAACAAGCTCAATGAGGATTCCTCAAACATCTACACAGGTAAGTTGATGTGAATTCCTCTAACATCCACATAAAAAGAAAGCACTTTGAAGTGGATTCCTCTATCATCCATAGTCAAAACCTTTCTAGGGTTGTTACCAATGGCACATACCATAGAGAAAAACGTAAACCCGCTACATAGGAATGACGAAAAAATGCAAGATTCCGCACTAGGTAAGCAAAAACTTAGATTACGACCCCATCGGTTTTTTGAAACTAAATAGTAAAAATCAAAACAACCTAAGCTCAATGTGCATTCATCAATCATCTAAATAGGTAAGTTGATGTGGATTCCTCTAACATCCACATAGAATGAAAACACTTTGAAATGGATTCCTCTATCATCCATAGTCAAGCCAAAAGCACGCAGTCGTCCACTAATATACTGTCTCCGTGAAACTTCCGTAAAACTGTAACATTACTAGTGGGCATGTACAACCACTTAGCGAAATAGCGAATGAATCACATAATTGAGATAGCTAAATGATCTGAAACATGGATCCAAGGAGTGATCCAAAACTCAGAAGTTCTGGTTGACGAATATTGCAATAGCGCAGAAATAACACAATAATAAGAGATTCTCTGAGAAGAGACGTCGTATTACTTAACAACCGCAATACAAAACATGTGCTTATCTCTACGAAGAGATGTCTGCCATCCCCTTTCGGGCTACAATGCATTTATACATATGTTTGAAAACCACTGCGGGAGATTACGTGGCTCGAGGAAAATAACGAGTGACGACTTAACGTCCCAGCATTAAGACAATACAACGCTCGAGGACATACATCCCGGCATTAAAACAATGCAACGCTCGAGGATATAACATTAAGACAATGCAACGCTCGAGGATATAATCGCTCGAGGACAAAACAAAATGAGAACAATACAAAAGTTGAGGAATTGACTGCCACCAAATGGTCACTTCGAGTTGTTGCCCGGATCATTCCTCCCTCCTTGAAAAGCAATGGTCCCCATTGCGTCAATATTCCCCGTCAGGTAGAGTCGCTGTGTCTTGATTTGATTCGATGTGAGCCACTGACCATGGTGACTAAGCTGGCCTCTTCTGACGACTCGATACAGCGGAATCGAGCGTCCTCTTGTTGTCTTCATCCAAGTATCCACAATCTGATCCTCTTCTACTGGAGCAAGACTCTGTGGATGTAGCTCATCAATGTCTAGTTGTTCTGCCACAACTGATGTGTCCAATAGAGGTGGGTGATATGGTTTGAGGAGCTCCACATTAACTATTGGATGCAGACAAAGGTAGGCAGGTAGGTTCAACTCAAAAGCATTTTCTACAACTTTTCTGGTGATGGTATATGGACCATATCGCAGAGGCCAAGTCTTTCTTTGTAGGCCTGCAAGTCATTCCTTCTGAAGCCGTAACCAAACCTTGTTACCCATAGAAAAATGGTGTGCAATCATATGTTTGCCATGGCATAGCTTATACTTCTGATTCATCTTCTCCAGGATGTCGTGAACTTGTTCCTGGATATGCTGCATGTGTTCAATAAACTTGGTCGCTTTTGCTGCCTCAAAGCTTCCACAAGCTGTGTAGTCCATGATGGAGAATGGAACAGCTATATCAATTGGTGCCATGGGTTGGAACCCGAAACATAATTGGAAGGGACTGTGCTTGGTCGAGTTGTGCAATGCTCGATTGTATCCGTGTTAGATGAACGGAATTCCCTCGTCCCATGTGCGTGGGTGTTTGGAGTGATACATCTGAATCATGTGAACAATCAAGCGGTTGACCACCTCAGTCTGACCATCAGTCTGTGGATGGAAGGCTGTGGACTTCATCAGCTTGGTATCCATCCTTTTCCATAGAGCGGACCAGAAGATGCTCAGCAACCTGCTATCTCGATCTGAGACAATGGACTTGGGGAGACCAAAATGGAGCCATACATGACGAAAATATAGTTGAGCAGTTTCCTCAGCAGACATTTTTTTCTTACAAGCAAGCATAATAGCCATTTTTGAAAAATGATCAACTACCACAAAAATATAGTCCTTGCCATGTTTGGAAGTGGGCAAACCTGAGAGGAAATCCATTGAGACGGATTCCCAAGACCTGGTGGGCGGCTTAGGTAATATGCAGCTGTATTTGAGATACCCTTTTTGTGTTTGATTATCAAGTGGAATTGTAGAAGACACATGGCCAACTTTTGGTGCCTCTCATTTCGTAGTTTGCTTTGCGTCTGGATGAATTCCAATGGTCTGTGGTCAGTGTGGATGACCGTCTCTTTCCCCAAGATGTAGTGTTTCCAGTGTTTGCAGGCTTGTACAATGGCGTAGAGCTCCTTATCATATGTTGGATATTTCCTGACTACATCAGTGAAAGTTTCACTGTGGTATGCAACAGGATGGCCACGTTGCATGATGACAGCGCCCATGGCATACTCAGATGCATCTGTCATCAACTCAAACGGTTGATGCAAATCTGGCAAGGCAAGGACAGGGGCTAAGCAAAGTCTATTCTTCAAATTCTCAAATGCCCTTTGCTGTACTTCACACCACTGAAATGTAGCTTTAGCTCCTCCTTTTGTCACTCGGGTTAGTGACCAAGCAACGTGTGAACATCCAAGAACAAACCTGCGGTAGAAATTTGCAAGGCCCAAAAAGCTGCAAAGCTGTGTGAGGGTCCTTGGTGTGGGCCATTCTCGAATAACTCGAATCTTTTCTGGATCGACGTGGACCCCTTCCTCATTCACAACGTACCCGAGGTACTGAATTGTTGCCATTCCGAATGTGCATTTGTCAAGATTTGCGTACAACTTGTGCTCCTGAAGAGTTTGAAGCACCTTACGGATAGGTAAGTTGATGTGCATTCCTCTAAAATCCACATAGAAAGAAAGCACTTTGAAATGGAATCCTCTATCATCCACAGTCAATAGTAGATTTCTTGAAACTAAACAGTAAAAATCAAAACAACCAAGCTCAATGCGCATTCATCAATCATCTAAACAGGTAAGTTGATGTGGATTCCTCTAACATCCACATAGAAAGAAAGCGCTTTGAAGTGGAATCCTCTATCATCCACAGTCAAAACCTTTCTTGGGTTGTTACCAATGCAACACACCATAGAGAAAAATGTAAACCCACTGAATAGGAAAGACGAAGAAATCCAAGATTCCACACTAGGTAAGCAAAATGCTAGATTAGGACTTTCCCACCCAGTAGGTTTTTTAAAACTAGACAATGAAAATCAAAATAACCAAGATTCTTCCATTTTTTGACCTGAGAGGGAGATAAAAACTATCAAACTATATTAAACAAGCTCCTATACGATAATAACCGTGTAAAACAAGAGTATAAAGGGTAAATAATTACAACCAATCTTGTAATTGGAGTATCTCCCCTTAAGAAGAAATAGTTCAGTGCAGTTGATGTGGATTCCTCTAACATCCACATAGAAATGAAACACTTTGAAATGGATTCCTGTATCATCTATAGTCAAGCCAAAAACACGTAGTCGTCCACTAATATTCTGTCTTCGTGGAACTTCTGCAAAAATGTAACATTAGTAGTGGGCATGCACAACCACTCGGCGAAAGAGCAATTGAATCACAAAATTAAGGTAGCTAAATCATCTGAAACATGGATCCAAGGAGACACACAACAAAGAGAAATCTATCAAAATCCAATCTCAAATCCCCATGCGATTCTTCAAAGATTACCAAGATCCCGATACAGCATCCACAACAAGCTCAATGTGGATTCCTCAAACATCAACACAAGTAAGTTGATGTGGATTCCTCCAACGTCCACATGAAAAGTAAGCACTTTGAAGTGGATTTCTCTATCATCCATAGTCAAAACCTTTCTTGGGTTGTTACAAAGGGCACACACCATAGAGAAAAATGTAAACCCGCTACATAGGAACGACGAAGAAATGCAAGATTCCGCACTATATGAAAAAACTATCAAACTATATGAGAGGTTGATAACAACTATCAAACTATTTGAAACAAGCTCCTATACGATAACATCTGTGTAAAACAAGATTATAAAGGGTAAATAATAACAACCAATCTTTTAA
The DNA here is from genome assembly GCA_037957365.1 of Torreya grandis. Lineage (NCBI taxonomy): Eukaryota > Viridiplantae > Streptophyta > Pinopsida > Cupressales > Taxaceae > Torreya > Torreya grandis. Next base: position 5,141,706 of record JARHVA010000077.1, read on the forward strand.
GTGGAGTATCTCCCCTTAAGAAGAAATAGTTCAATGCAGATTCCTCATAGATCCACACAAGTTGTTGTGGATTCCTCTAACATCCACATAGAAAGAAAACACTTTGAAATGGATTTCCCTATCATCCATAGTCAAGCCAAAAACAGGGAATTGTCCACTAATATTCTGTCTCCGTGGAACTTCTGCAAAACTGTAACGTTACTAATGGGCATGCACAACCACTCAGCAAAATAGTGATTGAGTTACAAAATTGAGGTAGCTAAATGATCTGAAACATGCATCCAAGGAGGCACACAACAAAGAGAAATCTATCAAAATCCAATTTGAAATCCCCATGCGATTTTCCAAAGATTACAAAGATCCTGAGACAGGGTCCACAACAAGCTCAATGTGGATTCCTCAAACATCTACACAGGTAAGTTGATGTGGATTCCTCTAACATCCACATAAAAAGAAAGCCCTTTGAAGTGGATTCCTCTATCATCCATGGTCAAAACCTTTCTTGGGTTGTTACCAATGACACACACAATAGAGAAAAAAGTAAACCCGCTACATAGCAACGACGTAGAAATGCAAGGTTACGCACTAGGTATGAAGAAAGATTAGGACCCAGTAGGTTTTTTGAAACTAAACAGTAAAAATAAAACAACCAAGCTCAATGTGCATTAATCAATCATCTAAATAGGTAAGTTGATGTGGATTCCTCTAACATCCACATAGAAAGAAAGTGCTTTGAAGTGGAATCTTCTATCATCCACAGTCAAAACCTTTCTTTGGTTGTTAACAATGCAACACACCATAGAGAAAAATGTAAACCCACTTAATAGGAAAGCCAAAGAAATACAAGATTCCACACTAGGTAAGCAAAATGTTAGATTAGGACTTTCCCACCCGATAGGTTTTTTAAAACTAAATAGTGAAAATCAAAACAACAAAGATTCTTCCCTTTTTCGACACCAGAGGGAGATAACAACTATCAAACTATATGAAACAATCTCCTACACGATAATATCTGTGCAAAACAAGAGTTTAAAGGGTAAATAATAACAACCAATCTTGTAAGTGGAGTATCTCCCCTGAAGAAGAAATAGTTCATTGCATATTCCTCATACATCCACACAAGTTGATGTGGATTCCTCTAACATCCACATAGAAAGAAACACTTTGAAATATTCCTCTATCATACATAGTCAAGACAAAATCAGGCAGTCGTCGACTAATATTCTGTCTCCGTGGAACTTCCGCAAAATTGTAACATTACTAGTGGGCATGCACAACCACTCGGCGAAATAGCGATTGAATCACAAAATTGAGGTAGCTAAATGATCTGAAACATGGATCGAAGGTGGAACACAACAAAGAGAAATCTATCAAAAGCCAATCTAAAATCCCCATGCGATTTTCCAAAGATTACCAAGATACCAAGACAGGGTCCACAACAAGCTCAATGTGGATTCCTCAAACATCTACAGAGGTAATTTGATGTGGATTCCTCTAACATCCACATAAAAAGAAAGCACTTTGAAGTGGATTCCCCTATGATCCATAGTCAAAACCTTTCTTGGGTTCTTACCAACGCCACACACCATAGAGAAAAATGTAAACCCGCTACCTAAGAACGACGAAGAAATGCAAGATTCCACACTAGGTAAGCAAAAAGCTAGATTAGGACCCAGTAGGTTTTTTGAAACTAAACAGAGAAAACCAAAACAACCAAGCTCAATGCATATTCATCAAACATCTAAATAGGTTAGTTGATGTGGATTCCTCTAACATACACATAGAAAGAAAGCGCTTTCAAGTGGAATCCTCTATCATCCACAGTCAAACCCTTTCTTGGGTTGTTACCAATGCAACACACCATAGAGAAACATGTAAACCCACCGAATAGGAAAGACGAAGAAATCCAAGATTCCACACTAGGTAAGCAAAATGTTAGATTAGGGCTTTCCCACCTAGTAGGTTTTTTAAAACTAAATAGTGAAAATCAAAACAACCAACATTCATCCCTTTTTCGACACTAGAGGGAGATAACAACTATCAAACTATATGCAACAAGCTCCTATACGATAATATCTGTGTAAAACAAGAGTATAAAGGGCAAATAATAACCAATCTTCTAAGTGGAGTATCTCCCCTTAAGAAGAAATAGTTCTGTGTAGATTCCTCATACACCCACACAAGTTGATGTGGATTCCCCTAACATCCACATAGAAAGAAAACAGTTTGAAATGGATTCCTCTACCATCCATAGTCAAGCCAAAAACACACAGTCATCCACTAAAATTCTGTCTCTGTGGAACTTCCGCAAAAATGTAACATTACAAGTGAACATGCACAACTCAGCGAAATAGTGATTGAATCACAAAATTGAGGAAGCTAAATGATCTGAAACATGGATCCAAGGACGCACACAACAAAGAGAAATCTATCAAAAGCCAATCTCAAATCCCCATGCGATTTTTCAAAGATTACCAAGTTCCCGAGATAGGGTCCACAACAAGCTCAATGTGGATTCCTCAAACATCTACACAGGTAAGTTGATGTAGATTCCTCTAACATCCACATAAAAAGAAAGCACTTTGAAGTGGATTCCTCTATCATCCATAGTCAAAACCTTTCTTGGGTTGTTACCAACGACACACACCGTAGGGGAAAATGTAAACCCGCTACATAGGAACGACGAAGAAATGCAAGATTTCGCACTAGGTAAGGAAAAAGTTAGATTAGGACCCAGTAGGTTTTTTGAAACTAAACAGTAAAAATCAAAATAACCAAGCTCAATGCACATTCATCAATCATCTAAACAGGTAAGTTGATGTGGATTCCTCTAACATCCTAATCGAAAGAAAGCGCTTTGAAGTGGAATCCTATATCATCCATAGTCAAAACCTTTCTTGGGTTGTTACCTATGCAACACACCATAGAGAAAAATGTAAATGCACCAAATAGGAAAGACGAAGAAATCCAAGATTCCACACTAGGTAAGCAAAATGTTAGATTAGGACTTTCCCACACAGTAGGTTTTCTAAAACTAAACAGTAAAAATCAAAACAACCAAGATTCTTCCCTTTTTCAACACGAGAGGGAGATAACAACTATCAAACTATATGAAACAAGCTCCGATATAATAATATCTTTGTAAAACAAGAGTATAAAGGGTAAATAATAACAACCAATCTTGTAAGTGGAGTATCTCCCCTTAAGAAAAAATAGTTCAGTGCAGATTCCTCATACATCCACACAAGTTGATGTGGATTCCTCTAACATCCACATAGAAAGAAAACACTTTGAAACGGATTCCTCTATCATCCATAGTCAAGCCAATAACAGGTAGTCATCCACCAATATTATCTCCGTCGAACTTCCGCAAAACTGTAACATTACTAGTGGGCATGCACTACCACTCAGCGAAATAGCGATTGAATCACAAAATTGAGGTAGCTAAATGATCTGAAACATGGATCCAAGGAGGCACGCAACAAAGAGAAATCTATCAAAAGCCAATCTCAAATCTGCATCCAATTTTTCAAAGATTACCAAGATCCCGAGATAGGGTCCATAACAAGTTCAATGTGGAATCCTGAAACATCTACACAGGTAAGTTGTGTTGTCCCCCAAAAATATCAGCTATTTTTGGGACAACATTTGAATTATTTTGGTCTTACAGACCAAAATTATCTCTTCCCTTTCCAAATTTTGTTTGGGGAATTCAAATTCCTCATTTTTCAAGCTTTTCAGAAATCTACGGACTGTAATTATTTCAACCGATTGGTTCAATGTCTTGTTTTAATGGAATGGTTCATAGCCTAAGTTCAAAGGAGCATGAAGGCCATTCAAAGACTGCCCGAAGGGTAGATACCCTTGCGGGAGGCTCTTCCCGACTCAAAATGGGTCATTCTTTTAGGCCTGAAAAGGCAAGTATAATTTGGAAAAGAGCCAAACATAAAAGCCGAAAGAAGACAAAGGAATGATGCGGTCGAAAACGTCAAATTCAACATAGTGAATTAGCCATTGATTGTTTAAACATACAGACCAGAATACATTCACAGATCTCAAAGCCAAGACCATCAGAAAGTAGAGAAGGAATAGAACAGTAAATTAAGTCCAAGACCCAATTCAATTAACCAGACAAGGAGGAACGATGAAGATAAGATCAGATCGCCAGGCGAACATTGAAAGTTGCAACTTTCAATAAGCAAGACTTATTTTCCTTGCATTGATAAAATCAAATGGGTAAAGCGCCCCTAAGTTTTGGCGTGTCTCCTTAACAGATTCCAATGCAAAATGATGTATTGATTGTTCCCAAGTCCTTCTTGAAGAGGCTATATAAGGGACTTTCTTCTATTGTAATAAGGATCTCTTTTTTGACAATTAGAACGAAACTCTGCCCAAATTGTAAGGCATTGCTGAGACTTTGAGCTCAGATTGTTGACCATATTTTGTTATTGGAATAAGAAAGCAAGTGGTTTTTCAGACTTTGTGCTGTAATATCTTTGTTATTGAGGAAATCATTCTTATGTCTTTTTCTTCAATATATCTTTTGTTCCTTTAATTCAACAAGCAGAATTAGAGACAGTAGTTAAAAAATGTGTCCTACAGAGTCGACTGTGGAGAGACCTTGTGCCCCCATAATCGCCTTTAGTTTGTTGTCTTTTCATTTATGTGTAAAGGACCTTGAGGCGACTTTGTGCCCTCATTGTCCTTCGTATCTTACTCTAGAGCAATCCAGGTGAAGACTTTGAGCTGCATCTCGATTTGCCCGTTATTGTATCCTTTGCTACATTTTCTTGTTACCGCCAAGAGTATTCTTGTGGTTTGTTGAATAGTATTTCTGAAAGAAGAGGAGTACTGTCTGTCATTTCCGTTGAGTTTTTCCTCTGAGCCGAGTACATCATCTCTGAATGAAGAGAGAGAGATGGTTTGTCCCACCCATGAGTATTATTTTCTGTTTATATATATATAAATATAGCATACCTATAGGGAACCTCCCCTTGATGAGAGGAGAGATCAGTGTCTTTTTGATGTGGTAAAACTACACATTCGGATGACTAATCTTCCTACTTTGGCTGATCAGACCTATTTTGTTTATCAGTACGCTGATCAACAAAATATTCAACCAACAAGTTGATGTCGATTCCTCTAACATCCACATAAAAAGAAAGCACTTTGAAGTGGATTCCTCTATCATCCATAGTCAAAACCTTTCTTGGGTTGTTACCAATGGCACACACCATAGATAAAAATGTAAACCTGCTACATAGGAACCACGAAGAAATGCAAGATTTCGCAATAGGTAAGCAAAAACGTAGATTACGACCCTCTAAGTTTTTGTAAACTAAACAGTACAAATCAAAACAACCAAAGCTTAATGCGCATTCATCAATCATCTAAACAAGTAAGTTTATGTGGATTCCTCTAACATCCACATAGAAAGAAAGGGCTTTGAAGTGGAATCCTCTATCATCCACAGTCAAAACCTTTTTTGGGTTGTTACCAATGCAACACACCATAGAGAAAAATATAAACCCACTGAATAGGAAACACGAAGAAATCCAAGATTCCACACTAGGTAAGAAAAATGTTAAATTAGGACTTTCCCACACAGTAAGTTTTTTAAAACTAGACAGTGAAAATCAAAACAACCAAGATTCTTCCCTTTTTCCACACGAGAGGGAGATAACTATCAAACTAAATGAAACAAGCTCCTATATGATAATATCTGTGTAAAACAAGAGTATAAAGGGTAAATAATAACAACCAATCTTGTAAGTGGAGTATCTCCCCTTAAGAAGAAATAGTTCAATGCAGATTCCTCATACATCCACACAAGTTGATGTGGATTCCTCTAACATCCACAGAAAGAAAACACTTTGAAGTGGATTCATCTATCATCCATAGTCAAGCCAGAAACACGCAATCGTCCACTAATATTCTGTCTCCATGGAAATTCCACAAAATTGTAACATTAATAGTGAGCATGGACAACCACTCAGCGAAATAGCGATTGAATCACAAAATTGAGGTAGCTAAATCATCTGAAACATGGATCCAAAGAGGCACACAACAAAGATTAATCTATCAAAAGCCAATCTGAAATCCCCATGCGATTTTCCAAATATTACCAAGATCCCAAGACAGGGTCCACAACAACCTCAATGTGGATTCCTCAAACATCTACACAATTAAGTTGATGTGGATTCCTATAACATCCACATAAAAAGAAATAACTTTGAATTGGATTCCTCTATCATCCATAGTCAAAACCTTTCTTGGGTTGTTACAAAGGGCACACACTATAGAGAAAAATGTAAACCCGCTACATAAGAACGACGAAGAAATGCAAGATTCAGCACTAGGTAAGCAAAAAGTGAGATTAGGACCCAATAGGTTTTTTGAAACTAAACAGTCAAAATCAAAACAACCAAGCTCAATGCACATTCATCAATCATATAAACAAGCAAGTTGATGTGGATTCCTCTAACATCGAAATAGAAAGAAAGCGCTTTAAAGTGGAATCCTCTATCATCCACAGTCAAAACCTTTCTTGGGTTGATACCAATGCAACACACCATAGAGAAAAATGTAAACCCACCGAATAGGAAATACAAAAAAATCCAAGATTCCAAAAAAGGTAAGCAAAATGTTAGATTAAGACTTTCCCACCCAGTAGGTTTTTTAAAACTAAACAGTGAAAATCAAAACAACCAAGATTCTTCCCTTTTTCGACACGACAGGGAGATAACAACTATCAAACTATATGAAACAAGCTCCTATACGATAATATCTGTGTAAAATAAGAGTATAAAGGGTAAATAATAACAACCAATCTTGTAAGTGGAGTATCTCCCCTTAAGAAGAAATAGTTCAATGCAGAGTCCTCATACATCCACACAAGTTGATGTGGATTCCTCTAACATCCACATAGGAAGAAAACACTTTGAAATGGATTCCTGTATCATCCATAGTCAAGCCAAAAATGGTCAGTCGTCCACTAATATTTTGTCTCCGTGGAAATTCCGCAAAACTGTAACATTACTAATCGGCATGCACAACCACTGAGCAAAACAGTGATTGAATCACAAAATTGACGTAGCTAAAAAAATCTAAAACATGCATCCAAGGAGGCACACAACAAAGAGAAATCTATCAAAAGCTAATCTCAAATCCCCATGCAATTTTCAGAAGATTACCAAGATCCCGAGACAAGGTCCACAACAAGCTCAATGTGGATTCCTCAAACAACTACACAAGTGTATGTGGATTGCTCTAACATCCCCATAAAAAGACATCACTTTATAGTGGATTCGTCTATCATCCATAGTCAAAACCTCTCTTGGGATGTTACGACGACACACACCATAGAGAAGAATGTAAACCCGCTACATAGGAACGATGAAGAAATGCAAGATTCCGCCCTAGGTAAGCAAAAAGTTAGACTAGGACCCAGTAGGTTTTTTGAAACCAAACAGTACAAATCAAAACAACCAAGCTCAATTCGCATTCATCAATCATCTAAACAGGTAAGTTGATGTGGATTCCTCTAACATCTACATAGTGATTCCTCATGGAGATTTTATTCAGGGCTCGGTAGTCAATGCAAAGCCTCCATGTTCCATCTTTCTTTGGTGCCAAGACAATCGGGCTACCACAAGGTGAAGAGCTTGCCCTGATGTGACCCCTTTTGATCAATTCTTGAATCTATCTTTTTATCTCATCATTCTCCAAAACTGATCTGCGATACACAGGACTGTTAGGCAAAGGTGATCCTGGGATTAAATCGATAGAATGTTTTACTTGGCAATGCAGTCGAACTCCTGTGGGTGACTTGAATAAGTCAGCATATTCGCCTGTGATTCGTCCTATTTGCTCTTGTTGTGTTGATTGTGTAGTTAGGACCGCAACATCGGCCTCCTTGGATCTCTGTGGTTTGACCATCATGAGAACAAATTGCTTTGTCTTCTCCACCAATCTCTTACATTGCTTAGCACTGATCAGGGAAACAGATGTAGAAGGTGGTACCTCTGGTACCCTATAGCGCCATGTTCCAAGAGTGAGGGTGATCCTTCGGGTTTTGGATTCATAAATGCCATGCCGCTCATACATGAATGGTTGACCAAGGAGGACATCACAAACGTCTAGGTTGACCACATCACACAAGACTTCATCTTGGAATGGTTTTATAGCATATGAAAGAAGACACTGATGGGTGACACGAAGGTCTCTCCCTGGGCTTAACCACCCAATACTATATGGCTTTAGATGAGTCTTCATGGATAGACCTAGACTTTTCACGACTTTAGCCGAGATTAAGTTCTTTTGACTCCCGCTATCAAGAATGAAATGCAGAGGCTTACCTTTTACCCATAATTTGGAGTGAAACAATCTTTCTTTGTCATCTGGGCTTTCCTCACGGGTTTGTGACGAATCAACGATGGTTTCAGGCTCAACATCTATAATTTCTTCTTTGTCCTCTTCGACTGTAGGTTGCATCATTCACCACCGCTTGGAGCTTGTTGTCGCTGGAGGGTTTCATTCACCATTTCCTTTAAGGGATCGGATGTCTCGGTGTTGTCCGCCATTTAAGGTCATTTGGGGCACACAGGGGAAGCGTCTGGAAGCTCTGTCACTTCCCACCCAAGTTTCCTGTATCCTGACCTCATCCTCGAGAACATACACTCTCAAGACAAACCGCTCAAATACCACTGATCCAAAACTCAGAAGTTCTAGTTGACGAATATTGCAATAGCGCAGGAATAACACAATAAAAAGAGATTCTCTGAGATGAGACGTCGTATTACTTAACAACCGCAATACAAAACATGCGCTTATCTTTGTGAAGAGATGTCTGCCTTCCCTTTTCGGGTTACAATGCATTTATACATATGTTTGAAAACCACCGGGGGAAATTACGTGGCTCAAGGAAAATAACGGGTGACGACCATACATCCCGACATTAAAACAATGCAACGCTCGAGGATATAACATTAAGACAATGCAACGCTCGAGGATATAATCTCTCAAGGATAAAACAAAATGAGAACAATACAAAAAAATCGAGGAATTGATTGCCGCCAAATGGTCACTTCAAGTTGTTGCCCAGATCAAACTTTCCTACCCAGTAGGTTTTTTAAAACTAAACAGTGAAAATCAAAATAACCAAGATTCTTCCCTTTTTCGAAACAAAAGGGACATATCAACTATCAAACTATATGAAACAAGCTCCTATACTGTAATATTTGTGTAAAAACAAGAGTATAAAGGGTAAATAATAACAACCAATCTTGTAAGTGGAGTATCTCCCCTTAAGAAGAAATAGTTCAATGCAGATTCCTCATACATCCACACAAGTTCATGTGGATTCCTCTAACATCCACATAGAAAGAAAACACTTTGAAATGGATTCCTCTACCATCCATAGTCAAGCCAAAAATAGGCAGTCATCCACTAATATTCTGTCACCGTGGAACTTCCGCAAAACTGTAACATTACTAGTGGGCATGCACAACCACTCAGTGAAATAGCGATTGAATCACAAAATTGAGGTAGCTAAATGATCTGAAAAATTGATCCAAGGACGCAAACAACAAAGATAAATCTATCAAAAGCCAATCTGAAGTTCCCATGCGATTTTCCAAAGATTACCAAGATCCTGAGACAGGGTCCACAACAAGCTCAATGTGGATTATTCAAACATCTACACAGGTAAGTTGATATGGATTCCTCTAACATCCAAATAGAAAGGAAACACTTTGAAATGGATTACTCTATCATCCATAGTCAAGCCAAAAACACGCAGTCGTCCACTAATATTCTGTCTCTGTGGAACTTTCGCAAAACTGTAACATTACTAGTGGGCATGCACAATCACTTAGTGAAATAGCGATTGAATCACATAATTGAGGTAGCTAAATGTTCTGAAGGAATTTATTTTTGCCTTGTCTTCGTCTTTGCAGTGCGCCTTTCGACAGCCAGTCCAGGTGTCTTCCTGCAGCAGTCCGCATTAGCATCCATGTGGCCTCCAACAGTGCAATCGTCCTCCAGCAGTGCCTTAGCTAGTCTACGTGTCATCCAGCCGCCTAGGTTAGCTTCCATGTGGCAGTCCACGTTGTCTATGTGTCAGTCTGTGTGGCCTCCAGTAGGCAATCCAAGTCAGAAGAATTGGAAGCGCAAGGATTTTTTGCAAAAGCTTGAGTTTTTCTTACACCTGCCCGCCCTTCGAAATTATTGGAAGCGTCCCTTCCGATGGGTACCCTGCCCTTCGAAAGTCTTGAAACTGCCTTCACCTTGCACTTTTGAATTCTTTCAGAATTCCTTCTAAGTGCTTTACACATTTGACTGAGTCCGTGGATTCATTTTCGTTGTGCTCTTGGTTCTGTGGACATTGCCAAATTCCTTCCGAAGAAATTCTAATTGCCTAGCCCTTTTTTTATTAATGTGCCTTTCGGCAGCCAACGCGTCCTCCGCCAGCCTGCAGTCCAGTCAGCAGTCCACGACAAGGTGTCAGTCCAGTCAGAAGTCCACGGCAAGGTGTCAGTCCAGTCAACAGTCCACGGCAAGGTGTCAGTCCAGTCAACAGTCCACGGCAAGGTGTCAGTCCAGCCAACAGTGCATGTGGCCTCCGACTGTCTTTGCTGGCCATTTGATTGAACAGCTCATTGAACCAATGCTTTGAACTAGGACGTTGAACCAAATTTTGGTTCAACGGTTCAAAGCCGATGTATTAACACGTTGAACTGATTAATTGAACTCTTTTGAACTATGTTGAATCATTTGGCGTTGAACCAATGTTTGAACTAAACGTTGAACCTCTCGTTGAACCAATGTTTGGTTCAACAGTTCAAACAAAGCCTTGAACCGACTGACAAACCATTTGATTGAACCGAAGAAGTGAACTTGTGAATTCTAGACAAGAATCTGAAGAAGCTTTACCAGACCCTGCACTCTCTGAACTGGTTTTGAACCTTTGAACCCCTTGAACCCGTTGAACCAAAATGGTTCAAGGTTCAATGGTTTAATGGTTAGCTTCTTGCCTAGAAACTTGCCGATTGACGCTTTGGTTCAACCTTGGCATCGAACCAATCCTGAAAATGACTGAGTGCTGGAAACTTGTTCTTTTGAGAGCTTGCCAAAGGAAAACAGTGCATTCTTCCTTCCTTGGCTAGAGAAGATAACTTTCCAAGAGGCAAAAAATCTGACTCGTGGAAGATTTGTCAACACAACACACCATAGAGAAAAATGTAAACCCATTGAATAGGAAAGACGAATAAATCCAAGATTCCACACTAGGTAAGCAAAATGTTAGATTAGGACTTTCCCACCCAGTAGGTTTTTTAAAACTAAATAGTGAAAATCAAAACAACCAAGATTCTTCCCTTTTTCGACACGAGAGGGAGATAACAACTATCAAACTCTATCAAACAAGCTCCTATACGATAATATCTGTGTAAAATAAGAGTATAAAAGGTAAATAATAACAACCAATCTTGTAAGTGGAGTATCTCCCCTTAAGAGGAAATTGTTCAATGCAAATTCCTCATACATCCACAAAAGTTGATGTGGAATCCTCTAACATTCGCATAGAAAGAAAACACTTTGAAATGGATTCCTCCATCATCCATCGTCAAGCCAAAAACATGCAGTCATCCACTAATATTCCGTCTCCGTGGAACTTCCGTAAAACTATAACATTACTAGTGGGCATGCACAATCACTCAGCGAAATAGCGATGGAATCACAAAATTGAGGTAGTTAAATGATCTGAAACATAGATTGAAGGAGACAAACAACAAAGAGAAATCTATCAAAAGCCAATCTCAAATCCCCATGCGATTTTCTAAACATTACCAAGATCCCGAGACAGGGTCGACAACAAGCTCAATGTGGATTCCTCAAACATCTACACAGGTAAGTTGATGTGGATTCCTCTAACATCCACATAAAAAGAAAGCACTTTGAAGTGGATTCCTCTATCATCCATAGTCAAAACCTTTCTTGCGTTGTTACCAATGGCACACACCATAGAGAAAAATCTAAACCCACTACATAGGAATGACGAAGAAATGCAAGATTCCGCACTATGTAAGCAAAAAGTTAGATTAGGACCCGGTAGGTTTTTTAAAACTAAACAATAAAAATCAAAACAATCAAGCTCAATGCGCATTCATCAATCATCTAAATAGGTAAGTTGATGCGGATTCCTTTAACATCCACATCGAAAGAAAGCGCTTTGAAGTGGAATCCTCTATCATCCACAGTCAAAACCTTTCTTGGGTTGTTACCAATGCAACACACCATAGAGAAAAATGTAAACCCACTAAATAGGAAATACAAAGAAATCCAAGATTCCACACTAGGTAAGCAAAATGTTAGATTAGGACTTTCCCACCCAGTAGGTTTTTTAAAACTAAACAGTGAAAATCAAAACAACCAAGATTCTTCCCTTTTTCGACACGAGAGGGAGATAACAACTATCAAACTATATTTCAAGCATGGCATAGTGTATATTTCTTCAGCAATTTACATAAGTGGTAGAGTTTTCAACCTTCCCAAATTCTGTTTCGTACCTAATTGCTATATTGTCCTTGTGCAGGTCATGTTAAAGTGATCATTATTGTCTTTTGCTGAAATTGTAAGTTGATGTTAGGTGGCTGCAAAGTTTCTTATATCGGACCTCTCTCCATCGTTTTCCCTCAGGTTTTAGTTATTAGATCGAACCTCTGCATGAAATACTTATGCACCTGTGATTAATTGAAGTCTAAGGTCTTCTTTCTCTCTTGTTCGTTCAGTGTTCAAGGTTCCAAGCTGAGCAGGATCATAATTCTAGGGTATCACCCCCTTTTAGGTAGGATTTCCCCTTTAAGTTTTCTTTCTCCCTTTTCCACGACAGTCAGCAGTGTAGAGTAGGAATCTTCATTGATAAATCATACAGGAACCAGCCTTCCCTGGAGGTTCTTCTCACTATTGAGGCACCCACCCTCATGAGGAGATCCCATTGTTTCAGCCGGATAGAGGACTGGCCGTTTCGCGCACGTCTTCGAATCAGGGCGCAGCTCCAGGTTGACAACAGGTCCACAACCAGCGCAATGTGGATTCCTCAAACATCTACACAGATAAGTTGATGTGGATTCCTCTAACATCCACATAAAAAGAAATCACTTTGAAGTGGATTCCTCTATCATACATAGTCAAAACCTTTCTTGGGTTGTTACCAACGGCACACACAATAGAGAAAAATGTAAATCCATTACATAGGAACGACGAATAAATGCAAGATTCCACACTAGGTAAGCAAAAAGTTAGATTAGGACCTGGTAGGTTTTTTAAAAATAAATAGTAAAAATCAAAACAACCAAGCTCAATGCGCATTCATCAATCATCTAAACAGGTAAGTTGATGTGGATTCTTTTAAAATCCATATAGAAAGAAAGCGCTTTGAAATGGAATCCTCTATCATCCACAGTCAAAACCTTTCTTGGGTTGTTACCAATGCAACACACCATAGAGAAAGATGTAAACCCTTTGAATAAGAAAGACGAAGAAATCCAAGATTGCACAATAGGTAAGCAAAATGTTAGATTAGGAATTTCCCACCCAGTAGGTTTTTTAAAACTAAACAGTGAAAATCAAAACAACCAAAATTTTTCCCTTTTTCGACATGACAGGGAGATAACAACTATCAAACTGTATGAAACAAGCTCCTATACTATAAGATTTGTGTAAAACAAGAGTATAAAGGGTAAATAATAACAACCAATCTTGTAAGTGGAGTATCTCCCCTTAAGAAGAAATAGTTCAGTGGAGATTCCTCATACATCCACACAAGTTGATGTGGATTCCTCTAACATCCACATAGAAAGAAAACACTTTGAAATGGATTCCTCTATCATCCATAGTCAAGACAAAAACGGGGAGTCGTCCACTAATATTTTGTCTCCGTGGAACTTCCACAAAATTCTAACATTACTAGTGGGCATACACAACCACTCATCAAAATAGCAATTGAATCACAAAATTGAGGTAGCTAAATGATCGGAAACATGGATCGAGGGCAGCACACAACAAAGAGAAATCTATCAAAAGCCAATCTGAAATCCCCATTCGATTTTCCAAAGATCACCAAGATCCCGAGACAGGGTCCACAACAAGCTCAGTGTGGATTGCTCAAACATCTAAACAGGTAAGTTAATGTGGATTCCTCTAACATCCACATGAAAAGAAAGCACTTTGAAGTGGATTTCTCTATCATCCATAGTCTAAACCTTTCTTGGGTTGTTACCAACGGCACACACCATAGAAAAAAATGTAAACCCGATACATAGGAACGACGAAGAAATGCAAGATTCCGCACTAGGTAAGCAAAAAAGTTAGATTGGGACCCAATAGGTTTTTTTGAACCTAAACAGTAAAAATCAAAACAACCAAGCTCAATGGGCATTCATCAATCATCTAAACAGGTAAGTTCATGTGGATTCCTCTAACATCCACATAGAAAGAAAGCGCTTTGAAGTGGAATCCTCTATCATCCACAGTCAAAACCTTTCTTGGGTTGTTACCAACGCAACACACCATAGAGAAAACTGCAAACCCACTGAAAAGGAAAAACGAAGAAATCCAAGATTCCACACTAGGTAAGCAAAATGTTAAATTAGGACTTTAGAACCCAGTAGGTATTTTAAAACTAAACAGTGAAAATCAAAACAACCAAGATTCTTCCCTTTTTCGACACGAGAGGGTGATAACAACTATCAAACTATATGAAACAGGCTCCTATACAATAATATCTGTGTAAAATGAGTATAAAGGGTAAATAATAACAACGAATCTTGTAAGTGGAGTATCTCCCATTAAGAAGAAGAAGTTCAGTGCATATTCCTCATACATCCACACAAGTTGATGTGGATTCCTCTAACATCCACATAGAAAGAAAACACCTTGAAATAGATTACTCTATCATCCATAGTCAACCCAGAAATAGGCAGTCGTCCACAAATATTCTATCTACGTGGAACTTCCGAAAAATTATAACATTACTAGTGGGCATGCACAACCACTCAGAGAAATAGCGATTGAATCAAAAAATTGAGGTAGCTAAATGATCTGAAAAATGCATCAAAGGATGCAAACAACAAAGAGAAATCAATCAAAAGCCATTCTGAAATCCCCATGCAATTTTACAAAGATTACCAAGATCTCGAGACAGGTTCCACAACAAGCTCAATGTGTATTCCTGAAACATGTACACAGGTAAGTTGATGTGGATTCCTCTAACATCCACATAAAAACAAATCACTTTGAAGTGGATTCGTCTATCATCCATTGTCAAAACCTTTCTTGGGTTGTTACCAACGGCACACACCATAGATAAGAATGTAAACCCGCTACATACGAACAACAAAGAAATGCAAGATTCCATAGTAGGTAAGCAAAAAGTTAGACTAGGACCCAGTAGGTTTATTAAAACTAAACAATAAAAATCAAAACAACCAAGCTCAATGTGCATTCATCAATCATCTAAACAGGTAAGTTGATGTGGACTCATCTAACATCCACATAAAAAGAAAGCACTTTGAAATGGAATCCTCTATCATCCACAGTCAAAACCTTCCTTAGGTTGTTGCCAATGCAACACACCATAGACAAAAATGTAAACCCACTGGATAGAAAAGAAGAAGAAATCCAAGATTCCACACTAGGTAAGCAAAATGTTAGATTAGGACTTTCCCACCCAGTAGGTATTTTAAAACTAAACAGTGAAAATCAAAACAAGCAAGATTCTTCCCTTTTTCGACACGAGAGGGAGACAACAACTATCAAAATATATGAAACAAGCTCCTATACGATAATATCTGTCTAAAACAAGAGTATAAAGGGTAAATCATAACAACCAATCTTGTAAGTGGAGTATCTACCCTTAAGAAGAAATAGTTCAATGCAGATTCCTCATACATCCACACAAGTTGATATGGATTCCTCTAACATCCACAGAGAAAGAAAACACTTTCAAATGCATTCCTCTATCATCCATAGTCAAGCCAAAAACACAAAGTCGTCCACTACTATTCTGTCTCCATGGAGTTTCCACAAAATTGTAACATTACTAGTGGGCATGCACAACCGCTCAGCGAAATAGTGATTGAATCACAAAAATGAGGTAGCTAAATGATCTGAAACATGGATCCAAGGAGGCACACAACAAAGAGAAATCTATCAAAAGCCAATCTCAAATCCCCATGCGATTTTTCAAAGATTACCAAGATCCCGAGACAACATCCACAACAAGCTCAATGTGGATTCCTCAAACATCTATACAGGTAAGCTGATGTAGATTCCTCTAACATCCACATAAAAAGAAAGCACTTTGAAGTGGATTCCTCTATCATCCATAGTCAAAACCTTTCTTGGGTTATTACCAACGACACACACCGTAGAGAAAAATGTAATCCCCCTACATAGGAATGACGAAGAAATGCAAGATTCCGCACTAGGTAAGCAAAAAGTTAGATTAGGACACATTAGGTTTTTTGAAACTAAACAGTAGAAATAAAAACAACCAAGCTCAATGCGCATTCATCAATCATCTAAACAAGTACGTTGATGGGGATTCCTCTAACATCCACATAGAAAGAAAGCGCTTTGAAGTGGAATCCTCTATCATCCACACTCAAAACCTTTCTTGGTTTGTTACCAATGGAACACACCATAGAGAAAAATGTAAACCCACTAAATAGGAAAGACGAAGAAATCCAATATTCCACACTAGGTAAGCAAAATGTTTGATTAGGACTTTCCCATCCAGTAGGTTTTTAAAACTAAACAGTGAAAATTAAAACAACCAAGATTCGTCCCTTTTTCAACACGAGAGGGAGATAAGATCTATCTAACTGTATGAAACAAGCTCATATACGATAATATCTGTGTAAAACAAGAGTATAAAGGGTAAATAATAACAACCAATCTTGTAAGTGGAGTATCTCCCCTTAAGAAGAAATAGTTCAATGCAGATTCCTCATACATCTACACAAGTTGATGTGGATTCCTCTAACATCCACATAGAAAGAAAACCCATTGAAATGGATTCCTCTATCATCCATAGTCAAGCCAAAAACGGGCAGACGTCCACTAACATTCTGTCTCCGTGGAACTTCTGCAAAACTGTAACATTACTAGTGGGCATGCACAACCACTCAACGAAATAGCGATTGAATCCCAAAATTGAGGTACCTAAATGATCAGAAACATGGATCCAAGGAGGCACACAACAAAGAGAAATCTATCAAAAGCCAATCTCAAATACCCATGCAATTTTTGAAAGATTACCAAGACCCGAGACAGGGTCCACAACAAGCTCAATGTGGAATCCTCAAACATCTACACAGGTAAGTTGATGTGGATTCGTCTAACATCCATAAAAAAAGAAAGCACTTTGAAGTGGATTCCTCTATCATCCATATTCAAAACCTTTATTGGGTTGTTACCAATGATACACACCATAGAGAAAAATGTAAACCCGCTACATAGGAACGACGAAGAAATGCAAGATTTCGCACTATGTAAGCAAAAAGATAGACTAGGACCCGGTAGGTTTTTTTGAAACTAAACAGTAAAAATCAAAATAACCAAGCTCAATGTACATTCATCAATCATCTAAAAAGGTAAGTTGATGTGGATTCCTCTAACATCCACATCAAAAGAAAGCGCTCTGAAGTGGAATCTTCTATCATCCACAGTCAAAACCTTTCTTGGGTTGTTACCAATGCAACACACCATAGACAAAAAAGTAAACCCACTGAATAGGAAAGACGAAGAAATCCAAGATTCCACACTAGGTAAGTAAAATGTTAGATTAGGATTTTCCCACCCAATAGGTTTTTTAAAACTAAACAGTGAATATCAAACTATCAAACTATCAAACTATATGAAACAAGCTCCTATACGATAATATCTGTGTAAAACAAGAGTATAAAGGATAAATAATAACAACCAATCTTGTAAGTGGAGTATCTCCCCTTAAGAAATAGTTCAGTGCAGATTCCTCATACATCCACACAAGTTGATGTGGATTCCTCTAACATCCACATAGAAAGAAAACACTTTGAAGTGGATTCCTCTATCATCCATAGTCAAGCCAAAAACACGCAGTCGTCTCCTAATATTTTGCGTCCGTGGAACTTTCGCAACACTGTAACATTACTAGTGGGCATGCACAACCACTCAGCGAAATTGTGATTGAGTCACAAAATTGAGGTAGCTAAATGATATGAAAAATGGATCCAAGGAGACACACAACAAAGAGAAATCTATCAAAATCCAATCTCAAATCCCTATGCGATTTTTCAAAGATTACCAAGATCCCGAGGTAGGGTCCACAACAAGCTCAATGTGGATTCCTCAAACATCTACACAAAAAAGTTGATGTGTATTCCTCTAACATCCACATAGGAAAGCACTTTGAAGTGGATTCCTCTATCATCCATAGTCAAAACCTTTCTTGAGTTGTTAACAACGGCACACACCATAGAGAAAATTGTAAACCCGCTACATAGGAAGGACGAAGAAAGGCTAGATTCCGCACTAGGTAAGCAAAAAATTAGAGTACGACCCAGTAGGATTATTGAAACTAAACAGTAAAAATAAAAATAACCAAAGCTCAATGCACATTCATCAAACATCTAAACAGGTAAGTTGATGTGGATTCCTCTAACATCCACATAGAAAAAAAGTGCTTTGAAGTGGAATCCTCTATCATCCACAGTCAAAAGCTTTCTTGGATTGTTACCAATGCAACACACCATAGAGAAAAATGTAAACCCACTTAATAGGAAAGACGCAGAAATCCAAAATTCCACACTAGGTAAGCAAAATTTTATATTAGGACTTTCCCACCTAGTAGGTTTTTTAAAACTAAATAGTGAAAATCAAAACAACCAAAATTCTTCCCTTTTTCGACACGAGAGGGAGATAACAACTATCAAACTATATGAAACAAGCTTCTATAAGATAATATATATGTAAAACAAGAGTATAAAGGGTAAATAATAACAACCAATCTTGTAAGTGGAGTATCTCCCCTTCAGAATAAATAGTTCAATGCAGATTCCTCATGCATCCACACAAGTTGATGTGGATTCCTCTAACATCGACATCGAATGAAAACACTTTGAAATGGATTCCTCTATCATCCATAGTCAAGCCAAAAACACGCAGTCGTCCACTAATACGCTGTCTCCGTGGAACTTCCGCAAAACTGTAACATTACTAGTGGGCATGCACAACCACTCAGTGAAATAGCGATTGAATCACAAAATTGAGGTAGCTAAATGATCTGAAACATGGATCCAAGGAGGCACACAACAAAGAGAAATCTATCAAAAGCCAATCTCAAATCCCCATGTAATTTTCCAAAGATTACCAAGATCCCAAGACAGGGTCCACAACAAGCTCAATGTGGATTCCTCAAACATCTACACAGGGAAGTTTATGTGGATTCCTCTAACATCCACATAAAAAGAAAGCACTTTGAAGTGGATTCCTCTATCATCCATAGTCAAAACCTTTCTTGGGTTGTTACCAACGGCACACACCATAGAGAAAAATGTAAATCCGCTACAAAGGAGCGACGAAGAAATGCAAGATTCCGCACTAGGTAACCAAGAAGTTAGATTAGGACCCAGTAGGTTTTTTGAAACTAAACAGTAAAAATTAAAACAAGCAAGCTCAATGCGCATTCATCAATCATCTAAAAAGGTAAGTTGATGTGGATTCCTCTAACATCCACATAGAAAGAAAGCACTTTGAAGTGGAATCCTCTATCATCCACAGTCAAAACCTTTCTTGGGTTGTTACCAATGCAACACACCATAGAGAAAAATGTAAACCCACTGAATAGGAAAGACGAATAAATCAAAGATTCCACACTAGGTAAGCAAAATGTTAAATTAGGATTTTCCCACCCAGTAGGTTTTTTAAAACTAAACAGTGAAAATCAAAACGACCAAGATTCTTCCCTTTTTCGACGCGAGAGGGAGATAACATCTATCAAACTATATGAAACAAGCTCCTATCCAATAATATCTGTGTAAAACAAGAGTATAAAGCGTAAATAATAACAACCAATCTTGTAAGTGGAGTATCTCCCCTTAAGAAGAAATAGTTCAATGCAGATTTCTCATACATCCACACAAGTTGATGTGGATTCCTCTAATATCCACATAGAAATAAAACACTTCGAAATGGATTCCTCTATCATTCATAGTCAAGTCAAAAACACGCAGTCGTCCACTAATATTCTGTCTCCGTGGAACTTTCGCAACACTGTAACATTACTTGTGGGCATGCACAACCACTCAGCGAAATAGCGATTGAATC
The DNA here is from genome assembly GCA_037957365.1 of Torreya grandis. Classification (NCBI taxonomy): domain Eukaryota; kingdom Viridiplantae; phylum Streptophyta; class Pinopsida; order Cupressales; family Taxaceae; genus Torreya; species Torreya grandis. The sequence continues at coordinate 5,162,073 of JARHVA010000077.1, forward strand.
ACAAAATTGAGGTAGCTAAATGATCTGAAACATGGATCCAAGGAGGCACGCAACAAAGAGAAATCTATCAAAAGCAAATCTCAAATCCCCATGCAATTTTTAAAAAATTACCAAGATCCCAAGACAGGGTCAACAACAAGCTCAATGTGGACTCCTCAAACATCTACAAAAGTAAGATGATGTGCATTACTCTAACATCCACATAAAAAGAAAGCACTTTGAAGTGGATTCGTCTATCATCCATAGTCAAGCAAAAAACGGGCCGTCGTCCACTATTATTTTGTGTCCGTGGAACTTCCACAAAATTGTAACATTACTAGTGGGAATGCACAACCACTAAGTGAAATAGCGAATGAATCACAAAATTGAGCTAGCTAAATGATCGGAAACATGGATCGAAGGCAACAAACAACAAAGAGAAATCTATCAAAAGCCAATCTCAAATCCCCATGCTATTTTCCAAAGATTTCCAAGATCCCGAGACAGGGTCCACAACAAGCTCAATGTGGATTCCTCAAACATCTACACAGGTAAGTTGATGTGGATTCCTCTAACATCCAGATAAAAAGAAAGCACTTTGAATTGGATTCCTCTATCATCCATAGTCAAAACATTTCTTGGGTTGTTACCAACGACACACACCATAGAAAAAAATGTAAGCCCGCTACATAAGAACGACGAAGAAATGCAAGATTCCGCACTAATTAAGCAAAAAGTTAGATTAGGACCATGAAGGTTTTTTGAAACTAAACATTAAAAATCAAAACAACCAAGCTCAATGCGTAATTTTCAAATATTACCAAGATCCCGAGACAGGGTCCATAACAAGCTCAATGTGGATTCCTCAAACATCTACACAAGTAAGTTGATGTGGATTCCTCTAACATCCACATAAAAATAAATCACTTTGAAGTGGATTCCTCTATCATCCATAGTCAAAACCTTTCTTGGGATGTTACCAACGGCACACACCATAGAGAAAAATGTAAACCCGCTACATAGGAACGACGAAGAAATGCAAGATTCCGCACTAGGTAAGCAAAAACATAGATTACAACCCAATAGGTTTTTTGAAACTAAACAGTAAAAATCAAAACAACCAAAGCTCAATGCGCATTCATCAATCATCTAAACAGGTAAGTTGATGTGGATTCCTCTAACATCCACATAGAAAGAAAGCGCTTTGAAGTGGAATCCTCTATCATCCACAGCCAAAACCTTTCTTGGGTTGTTACCAATGCAACACACCATAGAGAAAAATGTAAACCCATTGAATAGGAAACACGAAGAAATCTAAGATTCCACACTAGGTACGCAAAATGTTAAATTAGGACTTTCCCAACCAGTAGGTTTTTTAAAACTAAACAGTGAAAATCAAAACAACCAAGATTCTTCCCATTTTCGACACGAGAGGGAGATAACAACTATCAAATTATAAGAAACAAGCTCCTATACGATAATATCTGTGTAAAACAAGAGAATAAACGGTAAATAAAAATAACCAACCTTATAAGTGGAGTATCTCCCCTTAAGAAGAAATAGTTCAATGCAGATTCCTCATACATCCACACAAGTTGATGTGGATTCCTCTAACATCCACATATAATGAAAACACTTTGAAATGGATTCCTCTATCATCCATAGTCAAGCCAAAAACACGCAGTCGTCCACTAATATTTTGTCTCCGTGGAACTTTCACAAAACTGTAACATTACTAGAGGGTATGCACAACCACTCAGCGAAATAGCGATTGAATCACAAAATAGAGGTAGCTAAATGATCTTAAACATGGATCCATCGAGGCACACAACAAAGAGAAATCTATCAAAAGCCAATCTCAAATCCCCATGCGATTTTCCAAAGATTACCAAGATCCCGAGAAAGGTTCCTCAACAAGCTCAATGTGGATTCCTCAAACATCTACATAGGTAAGTTGATGTGGATTCATCTAACATCCACATAAAAAGAAAGCACTTTGAAGTGGAATCCTCTATCATCCATGGTAAAAACCTTTCTTTCGTTATTACCAATGGCACACACCATAGAGAAAAATGTAAACCCGCTACATAGGAACGACGAAGAAATGCAAGATTCTGCACTAGGTAAGCAAAAAGTTAGATTAGGACCCAGTAGGTTTTTTGAAACTAAACATTAAAAATCAAAACAACCAAGCTCAATGCGCATTCATCAATCATCTAAACAGATAAGTTGATGTGGATTCCTCTAACATCGACATAGAAAGAAAGCGCTTTGAAGTAGAATCCTCTATCATCTAGAGTCAAAACCTTTCTTGTGTTGTTACCAATGCAACACACAATAGATAAAAATGTAAACCCACTGAATAGGAAACACGAAGAAATCCAAGATTCCACACTAGGTAAGAAGAATGTTAGATTAGGACTTTCCCACCCAGTAGGTTTTTTAAAACTAAACAGTGAAAATCAAAACAACCAAGATACTTCCCTTTTTCGACACAAGAGGCAGATAACTATCAAACTATATGAAACAAGCTCCGATACGATAATATCTGTGTAAAAAAAGAGTATAAAGGATAAATAATAACAACCAATCTTGTAAGTGGAGTATCTCCCCTTAAGAAGAAATAGTTCAATGCAGATTCCTCATACATCCACACAAGTAGATGTGGATTCCTCTAACATCCACATAGAAAGAAAACACTCTGAAATGGATTCCTCTATCATCCATAGTCAAGCCAAAAACTCGCAGTAGTCCACTAATATTCTGTCTTCATGGAACTTCAGCAAAACGATAACATTACTAGTCGGCATGCACAACCACTCAGCGAAATACGGACTGAATCACAAAATTGAGGTACCTAAATGATCTTAAACATGGATCCAACGAGGCACACAACAAAGAGAAATCTATCAAAATCCAATCTCAAATCCCCATGCAATTTTTCAAAGATTACCAAGATCCCGAGACAGGGTCCACAACAAGCTCAATGTGGATTCCTCAAACATCTACACAAGTAAGTTGATGTGGATTCCTCTAACATCCACATAAAAAGAAAGCACTTTGAAGTGGATTCTTCTATCATCCATGGTCAAAAACTTTCTTGGGTTGTTGCCAATGGCACACACCATAGAGAAAAATGTAAACCCACTACATAGGAACGACGAAGAATGGCAAGATTCCCCACTAGGTAATCAGAAAGTTAGATTAGGACCCAATAGGTTTTTTGAAAGTAAATAGTAAAAATCAAAACAAACAAGCTCTATGCACATTCATCAATCATCTAAACAGGTAAGTGGATGTGCATTTCCCTAACATCCACATAGAAAGTATGCACTTTGAAGTGGAATCCTCTATCATCCACCGTCAAAACCTTTCTTGGGTTGTTACCAATGCACCACACAATAGAGAAAAATATAAACCCATTGAATAGGAAAGACGAAGACATCCAAGATTCCACACTAGGTAAGCAAACTGTTAGATTAGGACTTTCCCACCCAGTAGGTTTTTTAAAACTAAACAGTTAAAATCAAAACAAGCAAGATTGTTCCCTTTTTCGACATGAGTGGGAGATAACAACTATCAAACTATATGAAAAAAGCTCCTATACATTAGTATATGTGTAAAACAAGAGTATAAAGGGTAAATAATAACAACCAATCTTGTAAGTGGAGTATCTCCCCTTAAGAAGAAATAGTTCAATGCAGATTCCTCATACATCCATACAAGTTGATGTGGATTCCTCTATCATCCACATAGAAAACAAACACTTGGAAATGGATTCCTCTATCATCCATAGTCAAGCCAAAAACACGCAGTCGTCCACTAATATTCTGTCTTTGGGGAATTTATGCAAAACTGTAACTTTACTAGAGGGCATGCACAACCACTAAGCGAAATAGCGATTGAATCACAAAATTGAGATAGCTAAATGATCTGAAACATGGATCTAAGGAGGCCTGCAACAAAGAGAAATCTATCAAAAGCCAATTTCAAATCCCCATCCAAATTTTCAAAGATTACCAAGATCCCAAGACAGGTTCCATAACAAGCTCAATGTGGATTCCTCAAACATCTACACAGGTAAGTTGATGTGGATTCCTCTAACATCCACATAAAAAGAAATCACATTGAAGTGGAATCCTCTATCATCCATAGTCAAAACCTTTCTTGGGTTGTTACCAACAGCACACACCATAGAGAAAAATGTACACCTGCTACATAAGAATGACGAAGAAATGCAAGATTTCGCACTAGGTAAGCAAAAACTTAGATTACGACCCAATATGTTTTTTGAAACTATATAGTAAAAATCAAAAAAGCCAAAGCTCAATGCGCATTCATCAATCATCTAAACAAGAAAGTTGATGTGGATTTCTCTAACATCCACATAGAAAGAAAGCGCTTTGAAGTGGAATCCTCTATCATCCATAGTCAAAACCTTTCTTGGGTTGTTACCAATGCAACACACCATAGAGAAAAATGTAAACCCACTGAATAGCAAACATGAAGAAATCCAAGATTCCACATTAGGTAAGCAAAATGTTAAATTAGGACTTTCCCACCCAGTAGGTTTTTTAAAACTAAACATTGAAAATCACAACAACCAAGATTCTTCCCTTTTTCGACACGAGAGGGAGATAACATCTATCAAACTATATGAAACAAGCTCCTATACGATAATATCTATGTTAAACATGAGTATAAAGGGTAAATAATAACAACCAATCTTGTAAGTGGACTATCCCCGCTTAAGAAGAAATAGTTTTGTGCAGATTCCTCAGACACCCACACAAATTGATGTGGATTCCTCTAACATCCAGATAGAAAGAAAACACTTTGAAATGGATTCCTCTATCATCCATAGTCAAGCAAAAAACACGCAGTCGTCCACTAAAATTTTGTCTCCTTGGAGCTTCAGCAAAACAAAATTGAGGTAGCTAAAAGATCTGAAACATGGATATAAGGAGGCACACAACAAAGAGAAATCTATCAAAAGCCAATCTGAAATCCCCATGCGATTTTTCAAAGATTACCAAGATCTCAAGACAGGGTCCACAACAAGCTCAATGTGGATTCCTCAAACATCTAAAGAAGTAAGCTGATGTGGATTCCTCTAACATCCACATAAAAAGAAAGCACCTTAAATTGGATTACTCTATCATCCATAGTTAAAACCTTTCTTGGGTTCTTACCAACGGCACACACCATAGAGAAAAATGTAAAGCCGCTACATAGGAACGACGAAGAAATGCAAGATTCCGCACTAGGTAAGCAAAAAGATAGACTAGGACCCAGTAGGGTTTTTGAAACTAAATAGTAAAAATCAAAATAACCAAAGTTCAATGCGCATTCATCAATCATCTAAACAGGGAAGTTGATGTGGATTCCTCTAACATCCACATAGAAAAAAAGCGCTTTGAAGTGGAATCCTCTATCATTCATAGTCAAAACCTTTCTTGGGTTGTTACCAATGCAACACACCATAGAGGAAAATGTAAACCCACTGAATACAAAAGACGAAGAAATCAAAGATTCCACACTAGGTAAGCAAAATGTTAGAATAGGACTTTCCAACCCAGTAGGATTTTTAAGACTAAACAGTGAAAATCAAAACAACCAATATTCTTCCATTTTTCGACAGGAGAGGTTGATAACAACTATCAAACTATATGAAACAAGCTCCTATACGATAATATCTGTGTAAAACAAGAGTATAAATGGAAAATAATAACCAATCTTGTAAGTGGAGCATCTCCCCTTAAGAAGAAATAGTTCACTGCAGATTCCTCATACATCCAAAGAAGTTGTTGATTCCTCTAACATTCACATAGAAAGAAAACACTTTGAAATGGATTTCTCTATCATCTATAGTCAAGCCAAAAACACGCACTCGTCCACTAATATTCTATCTCCGTGGAACTTCCGCAAAATTGTAACATTACTCGTGGGCATGCACAGCGACTCAGCGAAATAGCGATTGAATCACAAAATTGAGGTAGCTAAAGCAACTGAAACATGGATCCAAGGAGGCACACAACAAAGAGAAATATATCAAAAGCAAATCTCAAATCCCCATGTGATTTTTCAAAGATTACCAAGATCCCGAGACAGGGTCCACAACAAGCTCAATGTGGATTCCTCAAACATCTACACAGATAAGTTGATGTGGATTCCTCTAACATCCACATAAAAAGAAAGCACTTTGAAGTGCATTCCTTTATCATCCATAGTCAAAACCTTTCTTGGGTTGTTACCAACGGCACTCACCATAGAGAAAAATGCAAACCCGCTGTATAGGAATGACAAAGAAATGCTAGATTCCACACTAGGTAAGCAACAAGTTAGATTGGGACCTAGTACATTTTTTGAAACTAAAAAGTAAAACTCAAAACAACCAAGCTCAATGCGCATTAATCAATCATCTAAACAGGTAAGTTGATGTGGATTCCTCTAACATCCACATAGAAAGAAAGCGCTTTGAAGTGGAATCCTCTATCATCCACAATCAAATCCTTTCTTGGGTTATTACCAATGCAACACACCATAGAGAAAAATGTAAACCCACTGAATAGGAAATACAAAGAAATCCAAGATTCCATGCTAGGTAAGCAAAATGTTAGATTAGGACTTTCCCACCCAGTAGGTGTTTAAAACTAAACAGTGAAAAGAAAAACAACCAAGATTCTTCCCTTTTTCGACACGAGAGGTTGATAACAACTATCAAACTATATTAAACAAGCTCCTATACGATAATATCTGTGTAAAACAAGAGTATAAAGGGTAAATAATAACAACCAATCTCTTAAGTGGAGTATCTCCCATTAAGAAGAAATAGTTCAATGCAGATTCACCATACATCCACACAAGTTGATGTGGATTCCTCTAACGTCCACATAGAAAGAAAACACTTTGAAATGGATTCCTCTATCATCCATGGTCAAGCCAGAAACAAGCAGTCGTCCACTAATATTTTATCTCCGTGCAACTTTTGGAAAACTGTAACATTACTAATGGTCATGCACAACCACTCAACAAAATAGCGATTGAATCACAAAATTGAGGTAGCTAAATCATCGGAGACATGGATTGAAGGCAGAACACAACAAACAGAAATCTATCAAAAACCAATCTCAAATAACCATGCGATTTTCCAAAGATTACCAAGATCCTGAGACAGGGTCCACAACAAGCTCAATGTGGATTCCTTAAACATCTACACAGGTAAGTTGATGTGGATTCCTCTAACATCCACATAACAAGAAAAACACTTTGAAGTGGATTCCTCTATTATTCATAGTCAAAACATTTCTTGGGTTGTTACCAATGACACACACAATAGAGAAAAAAATAAACCCACTACATAGGAACGACGTAGAAATACAATATTTAGCACTAGGTAAGCAGAAAGTTAGATTATGACCAAGTAGGTTTTTTGAAACCAAATAGTCAAAATCAAAACAACCAAGCTCAATGTGCATTCATCAATCATCTAAACAGGTAAGTTGATGTGGATTCCTCTAACATTCACATAGAAAGAAACAGCTTTGAAGTGGAATCCTCTATCAACCACAGTCAAAACCTTTCTTGGCTTGTTACCTATGCAACACACCATAGAGAAAAATGTAAACCCACTAAATACAAAGGATGAAGAAATCCAAGATTCAACACTAGGTAAGAAAAATGTTAGATTACGACTTTCCCAACATGAAGGCTTTTTAAAACTAAACAGTGAAAATCAAAACAACCAAGATTCTTCCCTTTTTCGACACGAGAGGGAGATAACAACTATCAAACTATATGAAACAAGCTCCTATAAGATAATATCTATGTAAAACAAGAGTATAAAGGGTAAATAATAACAACCAATCTTGTAATTGGAGTATCTCCGCTTAAGAAGAAATAGTTCAGTGCAGATTCCTCATACATCCACACAAGTTGATGTGGATTCCTCTAACATCCTCATAGAAAGAAAACACTTTCAAATGGATTCCTCTATCATCCATAGTTAACCCTAAAACACGCAGTCCTACACTAAAATTCCGTCTCTGCGGAACTTCCGCAAAACTGTAACATTACTCGTGGGCATGCACAACCACTCAGCGAAATAGCGATTCAATCACAAAATTGAGGTAGCTAAATGATCTGAAACATGGATCCAAGGAGGCACACAACAAATAGAAATCTATCAAAAGCAAATCTCAAATCCCCATGCGATTTTTCAAAGATTACCAAGAACCCGAGACAGGTTCCACAATAAGCAAAATGTGGATTCCTCAAACATCTAGAGAGGTAAGTTGCTGTGGATTCCTCTAACATCCACATAAAAAGAAAGCACTTTGAATTGGATTCCTCTATCATCCATAGTCAAAACCTTTCTTGGGTTGTTACCAACGGCACACACCATAGAGAAAAATGTAAACCCACTACATAGGAACGATGAAGAAATGCAAGATTCAGCACTAGGTAAGCAAAAAGTTAGTATAGGACACGGTAGGTTTTTTGAAACTAAACAGTAAAAATCAAAACAACAAAGCTCAATGTGCATACATCAATCATCTAAACAAGTAAGTTGATGTGGATTCCTCTAACATCCACATAGAAAGAAAACGCTTTGAAGTGGAATCCTCTATCATCCACAGTCAAAACCTTTCTTCGGTTATTACCAATGCAACACGCCATAGAGAAAAATGTAAACCCACTGAACAGGAAAGACGAAGAAATCCAGGATTCCACACTAGGTAATCAACATGTTATATTACGACTTTCTCACCCAGTAGGTTTTTTAAAACTAACTAATGAAAATCAAAACAACCAAGATTCTTCCCTTTTTCAACACGAGAGGGAGATAACAACTATCAAACTATATGACACAAGCTCTAATACGATAATATCTATGTAAAACAAAAGTATAAAGGGTAAATAATAACAACCAATCTTGTAAGTGGAGTATCTCCCCTTAAGAAGAAATAGTTCAATGCATATTCCTCATACAATCACACAAGTTGATGTGGATTCCTCTAACATCCACATAGAAAACACTTTGAAATGGATTCCTCTATCATCCAAAGTCAAGCCAAAAACACGCAGTCATCCACTAATATTGTGTCTCCGTGGAACTTCAGCAAAACTGTAACATTACTAGTGGGCATGCACAACCACTCAGCAAAATAACGATTGAATCAAAAAATTGAGGTAGCTAAATGATCTGAAACATGGATCCAAGGAGGCACGCAACAAAGAGAAATCTATCAAAAGCCAATCTCAAATCCCCATGCGACTTTCCAAAGATTACCAAGATCCCGAGACAGGGTCCACAATAAGATCAATGTGGATTCCTCAAACATCTACACAGGGAAGTTGATGTGGATTCCTCTAACATTCACATAAAATGGAAGCACTTTGAAGTGGATTCCTCTATCATCCATACTCAAAACGTTTCTTGGGTTGTTACAAGCGGCACACACCATAGAGAAAAATGTAAACCTGCTACATAGGAACGACGAAGAAATGCAAGATTCCGCATTAGGTAAGCAAAAAGTTAGATTAGGACCCAGTAGGTGTTTTGAAACTAAATAGTAAAAATCAAAACAACCAAGCTCAATGCACATTCATCAATCATCTAAAAAGGTAAGTTGATGTGGATTCCTCTAACATCCACATAGAAAGAAAGCACTTTGAAGTGGAATCCTCTATCATCCACAATCAAAACCTTTATTGGGTTGTTACCAATGCAACACACCTAAGAGAAAAATGTAAACCAACTGAATAGGAAAGACAAATAAATCCAAATTTCCACACTAGGTAAGCAAAATGTTAGATTAGGACTTTCCCACCCAGTAGGTTTTTTAAAACTAAACAGTGAAAATCAAAACAACCAAGATTCTTCCCTTTTTCGACACGAGAGGGAGATAACAACTATAAAACTATATTAAACAAGCTCCTATACGATAATATATGTGTAAAACAAGAGTATAAAGGGTAAATACTAACAACTAATCTTGTAAGTGGAGTATCTCCGCTTAAGAAGAAATAGTTCAATGCAGATTCCTCATATATCCACACAATTTGATGTGGATTCCTCTAACATCCACATAGAAAGAAAACACCTCGAGATGGATTCCTCTATCATCCATAGTCAAGCCAAAAATACGTTGTTGTCCACTAATATTCTGTCTCCGTCGAACTTCCGTAGAACTGTAACATTACTAGTGGGCATATGCACAACCACTCAACGAAATAGCAATTGAATCACAAAATTGAGGTAGTTATATGATCTGAGACATGGATCCAAGGAGGCACACAACAAAGAGAAATCTATCAAAAGCCAATCTCAAATCCCCATGCGATTTTTCAAAGATTACCAAGATCCCGAGACAAGGTCCACAACAAGCTCATTGTGCATTCCTCAAACATCTATACAAGTAACTTGATGTGGATTCCTCTAACATCCACATAAAAAGAAAGCACTTAAAAGTGGATTCCTCTATCATCCATAGTCAAAACCTTTCTTGGGTTGTTACCAACAACACACACCATAGAGAAAAATGTAATCCCGCTACATAGGAACGACGAAGAAATGCAAGATTCCGCACTAGATAAGCAAAAACCTAGAGTACGACCTAGTAGGTTTTTTGAAACTAAACAGCAAAAATCAAAACAACCAAAGCTCAATGCGCATTCATCAATCATCTAAACAGGTAGGTTCATGTGGATTCCTCTAACATCCACATAGAAAGAAAGCGCTTTGAAGTGGAATCCTCTATCATCCACAGTCAAAAACTTTCTTGGGTTGTTACCAATGCAACACACCATAGAGAAAAATATAAACCCACTGAATAGGAAAGGCGAATAAATCCAATATTCCACACTAGGTAAGCAAAATTTTAGATTTGGACTTTCCCACCCAGTAGGTTTTTCAAAACTAAACAGTGAAAATCAATACAACCAAGATTCTTCCCTTTTTCGACACGAGAGGGAGATAACAACTATAAAACTATATGATACAAGCTCCTATACGATAATATTTGTGTAAAACAAGAGTATAAAGGGTAAATAATAAGAACCAATCTTGTAATTTGAGTATCTCAACTTAAGAAGAAATAGTTCAATGCAGATTCCTCATACATCCACACAAGTTCATGCGGATTCCTCTAACATGCACATAGAAAGAAAACACTTAGAAATGAATTCCTCTATCATCCATAGTCAAGCCAAAAACACGCAGTCGTCCACTAATATTCTGTAATTGTGGAACTTCCGCAAAACTGTAACATTACTAGTGGGCATGCACAACCACTCAGCGACATAGCGATTGAACCACAAAATTAAGGTAGCCAAATGATTTGAAACATGGATCCAAGGAGACACACAACAAAGAGAAATCTATCAAAAGCCAATCTCAAATCCCCATGCCATTTTCCAAAGATTACAAAGATCCCAAGATAGCGTCCACAACAAGCTCAATGTGGATTCCTCAAACATCTACACACGTAAGTTGATATAGATTCCTCTAACATCCACATAAAAAGAAAGCACGTTGAAGTGGAATCCTCTATAATCCATAGTCAAAACCTTTCTTGGGTTGTTACCAACAGCACACACCATAGAGAAAAATGTAAACCCGCTCAATAGGAACGACAAAAAAATGCAAGATTCCACACTAGGTAAGCAGAAAGTTAGACTAGGACCCAATGGATTTTTTGAAACTAAATAGTAGAAATCAAAACAACCAAAGCTCAATGCGCATTCATCAATCATCTAAACAGGTAAGTTGATGTGGATTCCTCTAACATCCACATAGAAAGAAAGCGCTTTGAAGTGGAATCCCCTATCATCCACAATCAAAACCTTTCTTGGGTTGTTACCAATGCAACACACCACAGAGAAAAATGTAAACCCACTGAATAGCAAAGACGAATAAATCCAAGATTCCACACTAGATAAGCAAAATGTTAGATTAGGACTTTCCCACCCAGTAGGTTTTTTAAAACTAACCAGTGAAAATCAAAATAGCCAAGATTCTTCCCTTTTTCAACACAAGAGGGAGATAACTATAAAACTATATGAAACAAGCTCCTATAGGATAATATCTCTGTAAAACAAGAGTATAAAGGGTAAATAATAACAACCAATCTTGTAAGTAGAGTATCTCCCCTTAAGAATAAATAGTTCAATGTAGATTCCTCTTACATCCACACAAGTTGATGTGGATTCCTCTAACATCCACATAGAAATAAAACACTTTGAAATGGATTCCTCTATCATTCATAGTCAAGCCAAAAAACACGCAGTCGTCCACTAATATTCTATCTCCATGGAACTTCCGCAGAACTGTAACATTACTTGTGGGCATGCACAACCACTCAACGAAATAGCGATTGAATCACAAAATTGCGGTAGTTAAATGATCTGAAACATGGATCCAAGGAGGCACGCAACAAAGAGAAATCTATCAAAATCCAATCTCAAATCCCCATACGATTTTTTAAAGATTACCAAGATCTCGAGACAGGGTCAACAACAAGCTCAATATGGATTCCTCAAACATCTACACAAGTAAGTTCATGTGGATTGCTCTAACATCCACATAAAAAGAAAACACTTTGAAGTGGATTCGTCTATCATCCATTGTCAAAACCTTTCTTAGGTTGTTACCAACGACACACACCATAGAGAAAAATGTAAACCCGCTACATAGGAATGACGAAGAAATGCAAGATTCTGCACTAGATTAGCAAAAACTTAGAGTACGACCCAATAGGTTTTTTGAAACTAAATAGTTAAAATCAAAACAACCAGAGCTCAATGCGCATTCATCAATCATCTAAACAGGTAAGTTGATGTGGATTCCTCTAACATCCACATAGAAAGAAAGCGCTTTGAAGTGGAATCATCTATCATCCACAGTCAAAACCTTTCTTGGGTTGTTACCAATGAAACACACCATAGAGAAAAATGTAAACCCGCTGAATAGGAAAGACGAATAAATCCAAGATTCCACACTAGGTAAGCAAAATTTTAAATTAGGACTTTCCCACCCAGTAGGTTTTTAAAATTAAACAATGAAAATCAAAACAACCAAGATTCTTCCCTTTCATGACACGAGAGGGAGATAACATCTATCAAACTATATGAAACAAGCTCCTATCCGATAATATCTCTGTAAAACAAGAGTATAAAGGGTAAATAATAACAACCAATCTTGTAAGTGGAGTATCTCCCCTTAAAAAGAAATAGTTCAATGCAGATTCCTCATACATCCACACAAGTTGATGTGGATTCCCCTAACATCCATAGAAAAAGAAAACACTTTGAAATGGATTCCTGTATCATCCATAGTCAAGCCAAAACGGGCAGTCATCCAGTAATATTTTGTCTCCGTGGAACTTCCACAAAATTGTAACATTACTAGTGGGCATGCACAACCACTAAGCGAAATAGCGATTGAATCACAAAATTGATGTAGCTAAATGATCAAAAACATGGATCGAAGGCGGCACACAACAAAGAGAAATCTATCAAAAGCCAATCTCAAATCCCCATGCAATTTTCCAAAGATTACCAAGATCCCGAGACAAGGTCCAGAACAAGCTCAATGTGGATTCCCCAAACATGTACATAAGTAAGTTGATGTGGATTCCTCTAACATCCACATAAAAATATAGCACTTGAATTGGATTCCTCTATCATCCATAGTCAAGCCTAAAACATGCAGTCATCCACTAATATTTTGTCTCCGTGGAACTTCCACAAAACTGTAACACTACTAGTGGGCATGCATAGCCACTCAGTGAAATAGCAATTGAATCACAAAATTGAGGTAGCTAAATGATCTGAAACATGGATCCAAGGAGGCCAAAAAAGAAGAGAAATATATCAAAAGGTAATCTCAAATCCCCATGCAATTTTCCAAAGATTACCAGGATCCCGAGACAACGTCCACAACAAGCTCAATGTGGATTATTCAAACATCTACACAGGTAAGTTGATGTGGATTCCTTTAACATCCATATAAAAAGAAAGCACTTTGAATTGGATTCCTCTATCATCCATGGTCAAAACCTTTCTTGGGTTATTACCAACGGTATTATTTCAACTTCTACCATTAATCCCATAGGAAGGCTCCCCCTTCTCCCATGCTTCCACCTCTTACGGTTTCATCCCCACCCACTACATAAGAATGACAAAGAAATGCAAGATTCTGCACTAGGTAAGCAAAAAGTTAGATTAGGACCCAGTGGGTTTTTTCAAACTAAACAGTAAGAATCATAATAACCAAGCTCAATGCACATTCATCAATCATCTAAACAAGTAAGTTGATGTGGATTCCTATAACATCCACATGGAAAGAAAGCACTTTGAAGTGGAATTCTCTATCATACACAGTCAAAACCTTTCTTGGGTTGTTGCCAATGCAACACACCATAGAGAAAAATGTAAACCCACTGAATAGGAAAGATGAGGAAATCAAAGATTCCACACTAGGTAAGCAAAATTTAGATTAGGACATTCCCAAGCAATAGGTTTTTTAAAACTAAACAATGAAAATCAAAACAACCAAGATTATTCCCTTTTTCGACACAAGAGGTTGATAACAACTATCAAACTATATGAAACAAGCTCCTATAAGATGATATCTCTGTAAAACAAGAGTATAAAGGGTAAATAATAACAACCAATCTTTTATGTGGAGTATCTCCCCTAGAGAAGAAATAGTTCGATGCAGATTCCTCATACATCCACACAAGTTGATGTGGATTCCTCTAACATCCACATAGAAAGAAAACACTTTGAAATGGATTCCTCTATCATCCATAGTCAAGGCAAAAATATGAAGTTGTCCACTAATATTCTGTCTCCGTGGAACTTCTGCAAAACTGTAACATTACTAATGGGCATGCACAACCACTCAGCCAAATAGCGATTGAATCAAAAAATTGATGTATCTAAATGATCTAAAACATTAATCCAAGGAGGCACACAACAAAGATAAATCTATCAAAAGCCAATCTAAAATCCCCATGCGATTTTCCAAATATTACCAAGATCCCGAGATAGGGTCCACAACAAGCTCAATGTGGATTCCTCAAACATCTACACAAGTAAGTTGATGTGGATTCCTGAAACATCTACACATGCAAGTTGATGTGGATTCCTCTAACATCCACATAAAAATAAAGTACTTTGAAGTGGATTACTCTATCATCCATAGTCAAAAGCTTTCTTGGGTTGTTACCAATGACACACACAATAGAGAAAAAAGTAAACCTGCTACATAGGTACAACGAAGAAATGCAAGATTCTACACTAAGTAAGCAGAAAGTTAGATTAGGACCCAGTAGGTTTTTTAAAACCAAACAGTAAAAATCAAAACAACCAAGCTCAATGCGCATTCATCAATCATCTAAACAAGGAAGTTGATGTGGATTCCTCTAACATCCACATAGAAGGAAAGCCCTTTGAAGTGGAATCCTCTATCATCCACAGTCAAAACCTTTTTTGGGTTGTTACCAATGCAACACACCATATAGAAAAATGTAAACCCACTAAATAGGAAAGACGAATAAATCCAAGATTCCACACTAGAAAAGCAAAATTTTAGATTAGGACTTTCCCACCCAGTAGGTTTTTTAAAACTAAACAGTGAAAATCAAAACAACGAAGATTCTTCCCTTTTTCGACACTAGAGGGAGATAACAACTATCAAATTATATGAAACAAGCTTTTATACGATAATATCTGTGTAAAACAAGAGTATAAAGGGTAATTAATAACAACCAATCTTGTAAGTGGAGTGTCTCCCCTTAAGAAGAAATAGTTCAATGCAGATTCCTCATACATCCACACAAGTTGATGTGGATTCCTCTAACATCCACAAAGAAAGAAAAAACTTTGAAATGGATTCCTCTATCATCCATAGTCAAGCCAAAAAACAGGCAGTCGTCCACTAATATTCTGTGTCCGTGGAACTTCCGCAAAATTGTAACATTACTACTGGGCATGCACAATCACTCAGCGACATAGCGATGGAATCGCAAAATTGAGATAGCTAAATGATCTGAAACATGGATCCAAGGAGGCAAACAACAGAGAGAAATCTATCAAAAGCCAATCTGAAATCCCCATTCGATTTTCCAAAGATTACCAAGATCTCGAGACAGGGTCCACAACAAGCTCAATGTGGATTCCTCAAACATCTACACAAGTAAGTTGATGTGGATTCCTCTAACATCCACATAAAAAGAAAGCACTTTGAATTGGATTCTTCTATCATCCATAGTCAAAACCTTTCTTGGGTTGTTACCAACGGCACACACAATAGAGAAGAATGTAAACCCGCTACATAAGAACGACTAAGAAATGCAAGATTCCGCACTAGGTAAGCAAAAAGTTAGACTAGGACCCAGTAGGTTTTTTGAAACTAAACAATAAAAATCAAAACAACCAAGCTCAGTGTGCATTCATCAAGCATCTAAATAGGTAAGTTGATGTGGATTCCTCTAAAATCCACATCAAAAGAAAGTGCTTTAAATTGGAATCCTCTATCATCCACAGTCAAAACCTTTCTTGGGTTGTTACCAATGCAACACACCATAGAGAAAAATGTAAACCCATTGAATAGGAGAGACGAAGAAATACAAGATTCCACACGAGCTAAGCAAAATGTTAAATTAGGATTTTCCCACCCAGTAGGTCTTTTAAAACTAAACAATGAAAATCAAAACAATCAAGATTCTTCCCTTTTTCGACACGAGAGGGAGATAATAACTATCAAACTATATGAAACAAGCTCCTATACGATAATATCTATGTAAAACAAGAGTATAAAGGGTAAATAATAACAACCAATCGTTTAAGTGGAGTATCTCCCCTTAAGAAGAAATAGTTCAATGCAGATTCCTCATACATCCACACAAGTTGATGTGGATTCCTTTAACATCCACATAGAAAGAAAACACTTTGAAATGGATTCCTCTATCATCCATAGTCAAGCCAAAAACACGCAGTCGTCCACTAATGTTCTGTCTCCTTGGAACTTCCGCAAAACAGTAACATTACTAGTGGGCATGCACCAACACTAAGCGAAATAGCGATTGAATCACAAAATTGAGGTAGCTAAATGATCTGAAACATGGATCCAAGGAGGCACGCAACAAAGAGAAATCTATCAAAAGCCAATCTCAAATCCCCATGCCATTTTTCAAAGATTACCAAGATCCCGAGATAGGGTCCACAACAAACTCAATGTGGATTCCTCAAACATCTACACAGGTAAGTTGATGTGGATTCCTCTAACATCCTCATAAAAAGAAAGCACTTTGAAGTGGATTCCTATATCATCCATAGTCAAAACCTTTCTTGGGTTGTTACCAATGGCACACACCATAGAGAAAAATGTAAACCTGCTACATAGGAACGACGAAGAAATGCAAGATTCCGCACTAGGTAAGCAAAAAGTTAGATTAAGACCCAGTAGGTTTTTTGAAACTAAACAGTAAAAATCAAAACAACCAAAGCTCAATGCGCATTCATCAATCATCTAAACAGGTAAGTTGATTTGGATTCCTCTAACATCCACATAGAAAGAAAGCGCTTTGAAGTGGAATCCTCTATCATCTAGAGTCAAAACCTTTCTTGGGTTGTTACCAATGCAACAGACCATAGAGAAATATGTAAACCCACATAATAGGAAAGACGAAGAAATCCAAGATTCCACACTAGGTAAGCAAAATTTTAGACTTGGACTTTCCCACCCAGTAGGTTTTTTAAAACTAAAGAGTGAAAATAAAAACAACCAAGATTCTTCCCTTTTTCGACACGAGTGGGGGATAACAACTATCAAACTATATGAAACAAGCTCCTATACGATAATATCTGTGTAAAACAAGAGTATAAAGGGTAAATAACAATAACCGATCTTGTAAAATGGAGTATCTCCCCTTAAGAAGAAATAGTTCAATGCAGATTCCTCATACATCCACACAAGTTGATGTGGATTCCTATAACATCCACATAGAAAGAAAACACTTTGAAATGGATTCCTCTATCATCCATAGTCAAGCCAAAAACACGCAGTCGTCCACTAATATTCTATCTCCATGGAACTTCCGCAAAACTGTAACATTACTAGTGGGCTTGCACAACCACTCAGCAAAATAGCGATTGAATCACAAAATCGAGGTAGCTAAATGATCTGAAACATGGATCCAAGGAGGCACACAACAAAGAGAAATCTATCAAAATCCAATCTCAAATCCCCATGCGATTTTCCAAAGATTACCAAGATCCCGAGA
This sequence comes from Torreya grandis, assembly GCA_037957365.1. NCBI lineage: Eukaryota > Viridiplantae > Streptophyta > Pinopsida > Cupressales > Taxaceae > Torreya > Torreya grandis. The sequence continues at coordinate 5,180,345 of JARHVA010000077.1, forward strand.
CAGGGTCCCAAACAATCTCAATGTGGATTCCTCAAACATCTACACAGGTAAGTTGATGTGGATTCCTCTAGCGTCCACATAAAAACAACCACTTTGAAGTGGATTCCTCTATCATCCATAGTTAAAACCTTTCTAGGGTTGTTACCAGCGGCACAAACCATAGAGAAAAATGTAAACCCGCTACATAAGAACGACGAAGAAATGCAAGATTCCGCCCTAGGTAAGCAAAAAGTTAGATTAGGACCTAGAAGGTTTTTTGAGACTAAACAGTAAAAATCAAAACAACCAAAGCTCAATGTGCATTCATCAATCATCTAAACAGGTAAGTTGATGTGGATTCCTCTAACATCCACATAGAATGAAAACACTTTAAAATGGATTCCTCTATCATCCATAGTCAAGCCAAAAACACGCAGTCGTCCACTAATATTCTGTCTCCGTGAAACTTTCACAAAACTGTTACATTATTAGTGGGCATGAACAACCACTAGCGAAATAGCGATTGAATCACAAAATTGAGGTAGCTAAATGATCTGAAACATGGATCCAAGGCGGCACACAACAAAGAGAAATCTATCAAAAGCCAATCTCAAATCCCCATGCTATTTTCCAAAGATTACCAAGATTCTGAGAAGGGGTCCACAACAAGCTCAATGTGGATTCCTCAAACATCTGCACAGGTAAGTTGATGTGGATTCCTCTATCATCCATAGTCAAAACCTTTCTTGGGTTGTTACCAACAGCACACACCATAGAGAAAAATGTAAACCCGCTACATAGGAACGACGAAGAAATGCAAGATTCCGCACTAAGTAAACAAAAAGTAAACCCACTAAATAGGAAAGACGAAGAAATCCAAGATTCCATACTAGGTAAGAAATATGTTAGATTACGACTTTCCCACCCAGTAGATTTTTTAAAACTAAACAGTGAAAATCAAAACAACCAAGATTCTTCCCTTTTTCGACACGAGAGGTTCATAACAACTATCAAACTATATGAAACAAACTCCTATACGATAATATCTGTGTACAACAAGAGTATAAAGGTTAAATAATAACCAATCTTGTAAGTGGAGTATCTCCCGTTAAGAAGAAATAGTTCAATGCAGATTCCTCATACATCCACACAAGTTGAATTGGATTCCTCTAACATCCACATAGAAAGAAAACACTTTGAAATGGATTCCTGTATCATCCATCATCAAGCCAAAAACACGCAGTCGTCCACTAATATTCTATCTCCGTGGAACTTCCACAAAACTATAAAATTACTAATGGGCATGCACAACCACTCAGCAAAATAGCGATTGAATCACAAAATTGAGGTAAGCTAAATGATCTGAAACATGCATCCAAGGAGGCACACAACAAAGAAAAATCTATCAAAAGCCAATCTCAAATCCCCATGTGATTTTCCAAAGATTACCAAGATCCCGAGACAGGGTCCACAACAAGCTCAATGTGGATTCCTCAAACATCTACACAAGTAAGTTGATGTGGATTCCTCTAACATCCACATAAAAAGAAAGCACTTTGAAGTGGATTCCTCTATAATCCATAGTCAAAACCTTTCTTGGATTGTTACCAACGACACACACCATAGAGAAAATTGTAAACCCACTACATAGGAACGACGAAGAAATGCAAGATTCCGCCCCAGGTTAGCAAAACGTTAGATTAGGACCCAGTAGGTTTTTTGAAACTAAGTAGTAAAAATAAAAACAACCAAGCTCAATGCGCATTCATCAATCATCTAAACAGGTAAGTTGATGTGGATTCCTCTAACATCCACATAGAAAGAAAGCGCTTTGAAGTGGAATCCTCTATCATCCATAGTCAAAACCTTTTTTGGGTTGTTACCAATGCAACATACCATAGAGAAAAATGTAAACCCACTGAATAGGAAAGACGAAGAAATCCAAGATTCCACACTACGTAAGCAAAATTTTAGATTTGGACTTTCCCACCCAGTAGGTTTTTTAAAACTAAAGAGTGAAAATCAAAACAACCAAGATTCTTCCCTTTTTAGACATGAGAGGGAGATAACTATCAACCTATATGAAATAAGCTCCTATACGATAATATCTGTGTAAAACAAGAGTATAAAGGGTAAATAACAATAACCGATCTTGTAAGTGGAGTATCTCCCCTTAAGAAGAAATAGTTCAATGTAGATTCCTCATACATCCACACAAGTTGATGTGGATTCCTCTAACATCCACATAGAAATAAAACACTTTGAAATAGATTCCTATATCATCCATAGTCAAGCCAAAAACACGCAGTCGTCCACTAATATTCTGTATCCGTGGAACTTCTGCAAAACTGTAACATTACTAGTGGGCATGCACAACCACTCAGCGAAATAGCGATTGAATCACAAAATTGAGGTAGCTAAATGATCTGAAACATGGATCCAAGGAGGCACACAACATAGAGAAATATATCAAGATCCAATCTCAAATCCCCATGTGATTTTCAAAAGATTACCAAGATCCCGAGACAAGCTCCACAACAAGCTCAATGTGGATTCCTCAAACATCTACACAGGTATGTTAATGTGGATTCCTCTAACATCCACATAAAAAGAAAGCACTTTGAAGTGGATTCCTCTATCACCCATAGTCAAAGCCTTTCTAGGGTTGTTACCAACGGCACACACCATATAGAAAAATGTAAACTTGCTACATAGGAACGACGAAGAAATGCAAGATTCCGCACCAGGTAAGCAAAAAGTTAGATTAGGACCCAATAGGTTTTTTGAAACTAAACAGTAAAAATCAAAACAACCAAAGCTCAATGCGCATTCATCAATCATCTAAACAGGGAAGTTGATGTGGATTCCTCTAACATCCACATCAAATGAAAACACTTTGAAATGGATTCCTCTATCATCCATAGTCAAGCCAAAAACACGCAGTCGTCCACTAATAATCTGTCTCCGTGAAACTTTCGCAAAACTGTAACATTACTAGTGGGCATGCACAACCACTTAGCGAAATAGTGATTGAATCACAAAATTGAGGTAGCTAAATGATCTGAAACATGGATCCAAGGTGGCACACAACAAAGAGAAATCTATCAAAAGCCAATCTCAAATCCCCATGCAATTTTCCAAAGATTACCAAGATCCTGAGACAAGGTGCACAACAAGCTCAATGTGGATTCCTCAAACATCTACACAGTACTCAATATACTCTAAATATATAAAAAACAATAATAAGTCTATCACCATTCATATCTTAAGAACAAAAGTTTAGCCCATATAATGGTTTCATAAAGATTCAAGATTGTCAATAACATTTCATGAGTGAAGTTAAACATCATTCAACTCCATTTTAACCACATCATTATTACAAAACATTAAGCTATTTTATTATTAATAGTACATATAAGTTAGGCAAGTATTGGTAAGCAATGAGGTTATTAGTTTTGGTTGTTAAACATTAAATAATTATGTTATTGTGGTTTTTATGCGAAGTTAATATTTTTATTAATCCATAGTGGATTTCACCTCCATTTTTATTTCAATGGGTTGGAAAATTGTTTCCACTACATATTCTTAGTTATAACTTCCATATTTGGCCTTCAAACTATTGCTAGTTTTCTTGAACTTAAAGATTTTGTTATGACCAATTCTGATTTTTTTGGTACCATTTGGTTGCAAAGACTTATTCCATACTAATTATTAGGAGGAAAATATGCAAATCTGAATATAAAAATCAAAAGTTTGGGGGCATACATCTTTTTGGTCTTTGTGGCTATGGTTTTTATTATGCCACATAAAAAGCCTAGTATTTATCTCCTCCAATTGTATAGATATATATTTTTTATTTTATATATTTAATTTTTTTTACATATATCATCAAATTATGTTTTATATATTTTGAAGTACATGGTGCTTGAATTATATTTAGACAATAATATTATATTTGGTTATCATGTTATATACTTATAATATAAAAGTATAAAAGTGATGAATGCCTTAAATTATTTGGTTCATTTTGATATACAATATTTTACTAAAATGATGTGTTGAAATTCATTTATGTGGTACATTTCTCTATTTTATAATCATAATAATAAATGGTATTGTTAGTTAGAATACATGATATAATTTTATAGCATGTTACTTTTATTATTTTAATTATTATGTTCAAGATATATATTTTATAGTTTAACATGCTAACATATTTATTTTCAATATTTATAGGTATATATATATATATAGATATAATGAAAATAAATAATGTATTTGATGTTTTGTATTGAATGTATAGGTTATAGTTAGTAAACTTTGAGAAAATAAAATGCACATATAAAATATTTAGACAAAAATATTCTATAAATTTAAGTTGAATCTACATCAAAATAGTTGTGATGAAAAAACTTACTTTACTAGGTTTTGCTTGTCTATTTTGCACTTTTGTCTTGTCTTTCCTTGTATCAATTTTCCTTTACGGGATCTTCTAGTCTAACTCTTCATTTTAGGTCGATTAAGTCTCTATAAATTGCCCTCAACCAATCTATCACAACCATTATTGCTGACCTTGAGCATTCTAATAATCCTCCTCACCCTAATGTTTTTTTGCAAATACATGTCAAAAATGTATTAAGATGGTATGAAAATAATTTTATTATTACTTACTATGTTCTCTACAAACTCTCTTTGGTTTATCTCAATGCCTAAATTAGACATCACTAAGAACCCTTGGAGTTTTCTAGGTTACTATTGTTTGTAACCTCACAAAGGGTTTTTTTCCTAATCTCCTTTAAGGAACCATCATGGGTACAATTTCTTCTTTTTAGGTTCAGCTACTAGTTCCTTAAAAATACCCTAAAGATTGTGTTCCTATGGTCCTATAATTTTGAGGTCTCTAAGCAGACATACCTTAAAGTGCTTATCTAGTTTGAGTTACCATGTCTTTCACTTCTGTAATGGGCCTTCCTATTAAGAAGAAACAGTTCAATGTAAAACAAGAGTATAAAGGGTAAACAATAACAACCAGCCTTGTAAGTGGAGTATCTCCCCTTAAGAAGAAACAGTTCAATGTGGATTCCTCATACGTCCACACAAGTAAGTTGATGTGTATTCCTCTAACATCCACATAGAAAGAAAACACTTTGAAATGGATTCCTCTATCATCCATAGTCAAGCCAAAAACAAGTAGTCTTCCACTGATCCTCTATCTCCATCAAACTTCCGCACAAATGTAACATTAATAGTGGGCATGCACAACCACTCAGCCATATAGCGATTGAATCACAACAATGAGGTAGCCAAATGAATTGAAACATGGATCCAACAAGAAACCCAACAAAGAGAAATCCATCCCAAGCTAGACTAAGATCCCCAAGCGATTTGCCACCGATTAGCCAAATCCCAAGACCAGGTCCACAACAAGCTCAATGTGGATTCCTCAAACATCTACACAAGTAAGTTGATATGGATTCCTCTAATATCCACATAGAAAGAAAGCACTTTGAAGTGGATTCCTCTATCATCCATAGTCAAAACCTTTCTTGGGTTGTTACCAACGGCACACACCATAGAGAAAAATGTAAACACACTACATAGGAAAGGCAAAATGCAAGATTCCACACTATGTAAGCAAAAAATTAGATCTAGACTTTCCCACCCAATAGGTTTTTTGAAACTAAACAGTAAAAATCTAAACAACCAAACTTCCTCCCTTTTCAAACATGAGAGGGAGATAACTTAACAAGTATCAGACTATACGAAACAATCTCCTATATGATAATATCAATGTAATACAAGAGTATAAAGGGTAAACAATAACAACCAGCCTTGTAAGTGGAGTATCTCCCCTTGAGAAGAAACAATTCAATGTGGATTCCTCATACATCCACACAAATAAGTCGATGTCGATTCCTCTAACATCCACATAGAAAGAAAACACTTTGAAATGGATTCCTCTATCATCCATAGTCAAGCCAAAAGCATACAACCTTCCACTGATCTTTTGTTTCCATGAAACTTCCACACAATTGTAACATTACTAGTGGGCATGCACAACCACTTAGCCAAATAGCGATTGAATCACGACAATGAGGTAGCCAAATGAATTGAAACATGGATCCAACGAGGCACCCAGCAAAGAGAAATCCATCCCAAGCCAGTCTAAAATCCCCAAGCAATTTTCCAAAGATTAGCCAGATCCCAAGACCTAGTCCACAACAAGCTCAATGTGGGTTCCTCCAACATTTACACAGGTAAGTTAATGTGGATTCCTCTAACATCCACATAGACATAAAGCACTTTGAAGTGGATTCTTCTATCATCAATAGTCAAAACCTTTCTTGGGTTGTTACCAACGATGCACACCATATAGAAAAATGTAAACCCCCTTCATAAGAAAGACGAAGAAATGCAAGATTCCGCCCTAAGTAAGCAAAAAGTTAGATTAGGACTTTCCCACCCAGTAGGTTTTTAGAAACTAAACAGTAAAAATCAAAACAACCAAGCTTCCTCCCTTTTCCAACATTTATAATGTATGAAACAAGCTCCTATACGATAATATCAACGTAAAACAAGAGTATCAAGGGTAAACAATAACAACCAGCCTTATAAGTGGAGTATCTCCCCTTAAGAAGAAATAGGTGCTCCACTATTCTATCACTGAGATTTCCCCAAGTCATCGTCTTACCAAGCACAATTTAAATCTTACAGATATATCATTTGGAGGCAGCAAAACTTCTGCTTTGGGATTCCCTACCAGAAGCTACCCCCAACACCTACAAATCTGATGCTTGGAGTACGTGAATCTTTTGCTCTAGTTCTTTCCCATCCAAAGGACCTTTCAGGATTCATTAGGCTAGTCCATGTAGCCACACTTCTAGAAAAGGACCACCATTTTGTCGTAGAGATTCCACCAGTCTATAGTCTTACCTATCCTAGTCTAAAACCCATGGATTTGTCACTTAGAGTCAAAGAATCTTCCACTCTAGTTTTTTCTGCGAAACCCATCCAAAATATTCAACTCCAGTACTTAGGGTATGCTAGACTTCTCCTTTGGTCGTTTCCCACATAATAGCCATTCAAATTTCTGAGATTCAACAAAAGACACTGTGAAACCACCTTGATACACACATCTATCCTCCAGTCATAGGTATGCAAAAAGGTTACGCAAATCCAAGCATTCGGATCTGGGTCGAAGTCATCACCCTTGTACTCATGCTACCCAATCGTCCCCCCCACGAATTTTTTTGAAATCTCCTCTACTCCACTCCACCATCCCTAATCCCAATTTGAATTACTTTATTATTTTAAATAAAAAATAAAGGTGTGAATTTGAATAAATGTAGTTTCATGTAAAAAGAATTGCTATATTTGGCATTTTTTATTTTTCATGTCATAACCCTTCTTTTAAATAAAGTAATAATAATAAAAAGTGTTAATATTATTTTATTATTATAGATAAAAAAATAAAGGTGACTTTCCAAATAAAACAAGTCAACATCAAATTTGAAGATGGAAAGTTACTTTTGGGGATTTTCCTTGGAAAAAGTGTCAAGTGAACACGCGTTGTGGGGTCATTTGGAAATCATCTTTTGCATATTATCAATTACACTTTTGCAAGTTTGAGCATCTACTTCAACTTTCAACGTCTGAGGACATAAACCTGTGGATAAGGAGATTTAAGAACGAAAACCCTTCAGTTTTGTGAGGTGGTTCCATTCAATAACTACAAGTTTGCTTTCAAAACAAGGTACCATCAGAATTTAGCATTGGAATAATCATCACACAAATTTATCATATTCCTAATTCCTTCCAAGGTTCATGCTAGGGTTTTTGACCAATTGTATTAGATGACAATAGCCATACATCCCTCCATTGTTGATGTCATTATTTTCAGCCCTAAATCAATTTTCTATAGTGATATCAACCCGACATAAGATTGATACAAAAAATGCTATATCTGTAATAATGTTTCAGACCTATCATTTCAGACATATGGGCATTGCTAACAGTTAGGGCATCATTCTTCGACCATCCATACATCATCTCCATCCAGCCATACCTCCCATTGTAATTTTCAGCTTGTGGCATCATCTTCAACTTTCAACGTCTGAGGACATAAACCTGTGGATAAGGAGATTTAAGAACGAAAACCCTTCAGTTTTGTGAGGTGGTTCCATTCAATAACTACAAGTTTGCTTTCAAAACAAGGTACCATCAGAATTTAGCATTGGAATAATCATCACACAAATTTATCATATTCCTAATTCCTTCCAAGGTTCATGCTAGGGTTTTTGACCAATTGTATTAGATGACAATAGCCATACATCCCTCCATTGTTGATGTCATTATTTTTAGCCCTAAATCAATTTTCTATAGTGATATCAACCCGACATAAGATTGATACAAAAAATGCTATATCTGTAATAATGTTTCAGACCTATCATTTCAGACATATGGGCATTGCTAACAGTTAGGGCATCATTCTTCGACCATCCATACATCATCTCCATCCAGCCATACCTCCCATTGTCATTTTCAGCTTGTGGCATCATCATTAGCCAGCTTGGACACCATTTCCAACCACTGAATTCATCTGTATGGTTAGTTGTAAAAGCATTGGTTATGCCCTTAGATATTATTGTTTGTTAATGCCAAGTGGGCATAGAAATCTAGGGTGTTACAATTTTGAATTTTGCACACATAATTTTGTCTAGGGTTTTAACCAATATATTCTCATTTGCACTTTGCATTGCAATCCAATTTCAATAAAAATCCTACTCTCCATGAGCTTTTAACAACTTTAGTTATTTCTATAAAATTCCAAGTTGAAAGCAATTTATCCTTAATTTTCAGATTTTAAGATTTATTTAGAATCTCATATTTAATTTTAAAAATAGTTTGTTGACAAATCCCATAATTCCGTATTTCAATCAGAAGAGGACATTACAATGGTATAAGAGCATTAATCTTGTCAACTTGTAGGGTTATATTGAAATTTTAGTGTAGCATAATGGAAAATAAAATAGAAAGATCTACAAATCCAATTGAGGATATCCTGCAGCGAATGAAGAGCCAAAATTTTAAGAACCAATTATTGGAGCAATTTATTATTAGTTATGAAGATCTAACTTCATTTAGAAGATCACGAAAGAAAAATCCTATCCATGAGACATGGTTAGAAGAGCAATGTGATAAAAATGAGGTCCAACTTCTTGCCTTCAACGCATCTGATAAAAACTCTGACATTTACAAATCTTATAATAACTTTGAAAAATTCTTAAGAGATTTATGAAGAAATTAGAAGAAGAAAATAGAAGAAAAAGGGAAAGTCAAAACCTTAAAAGATTGCTAAGGAAGAAATCAATAAGTAAAAAGAACAATCAAATTCAAAGCCACAAGACATCATTGAGCAAAAACAAGAGGGATTCAACATGCAAGGTGGGGATAAAGATCCTTTGATAGTAGAAGATGTTTTATTTACTTCTAATGATTGCATGTATATAAATAAAGTCGACGCATCACTAGCTGAATGCAAATAGCCAAAGATGAAAATAGATGTGCCAATCCATGAGCTACCCAACAATCTTCCAAAAGGTGAGTCATTGCCATATATGATTGAATATTAGGATATCATGTTGATTAGCATGCAACTAGGGAGAGTGTTGATCCTAACTCAAAAAAATTGAGTCACAAGGATGAAGGTGTAGAGGATATCTCAACAGTTTCTAATTTGGCAAAAGAAGGTGAACATTTTGATTACAGCCCAAGGTATGTAAAGGATGGTCATATTTTAGATTTGTTCCTTCATACTATGCCATTACAAGATTCTTGTCATCATGGAAAGCATTTGAAAATGCTAACAACGTCAAGTATACAACTTGCAACATAGAACATATCGAGTTTTTTATTCAAATTCAAAATTGTTTTTACATATGGGATCTAGGTGATATTTTAAGATACAAGAAGGATAAAGGCTTTGATGAGATCAATATTACTATTAATAGTGAATTCTTCATCCCATGCATTTATATAGAAAGGAAGTTCATAAGGAATCATATAGAGTGTGTTTTGCATTCTAACGAAGTTAAGGAGGATCAATGCTCATGATTTGTATATCACTCATTGGAGCCAAGTTCTACACTTGGAAACAAGGTTATAGATGATGGCCTAATGGGGATAATCAAAATGGGATGTTTGATGTTGGATAATGGTAAGCAGAATGGGTATCATTTTGATATTCAATAATTTATGACTGAACATGGTGTGGTATTTTTTGAATCATGCTACACGCATGTTTGTCACCCTTGGATGTATGAAGGGAATTTTTGAAAGATGAGATACTACAAGATGAGTTCACCATTCCTTGCGGCACAAAGGCACAAAAACTTGTCAGCACTTGGGATAGACACAAGGTGTGCAATGAATCTTATGACATGGGTTTAGACAAGCTATGATATTCGGTCTACTTTGGATCAAATTTTCATGGTGTCTGATATTGCACTTCTGAGATTGACTACCATCAAGAGTTGAGGAATTGTGTTGGATATATCCTTCCTATAGAAGAAATTATAAGCACCACAAAATATCTCAAGGGGAAGTTCACATGAATACTAGAGTACTGTAGCATAAGCATGGTGAAATGGTGAAGTAACTCCAAACTTGGATATTTATGCGAAGGATCACCAAAAAGACATGACATAAATGTGTGGTGATGGGATATTACAGTCAATTGATAGAGGAAACACACCCAGGGCAACTATGAATCATATTACCACCATTAATGTCATTGTCATCACCATTATTAGCCACCACATTATTTGAATTACACTCAAAATAAACATGCAATTTTGCAGTTGTTGTGTCAATGTCATGTTGCCGATTTTAATAATTTCACATCATGAGTTGTTATTAGTCATCAGTCATGAACAACTACAAGTTTACACATTTTAAAAAGATCTTATCACTGGATGATGCAGGTAGGTGGTCTCAGTTGAAAAGACTGTCATGCCACCATAGGTTTGATTCAAGTGAAATTCCAAGTGGTTTGTGACTATTGTAACTTGTTTCCAAAATAATCGTTGTTTATTGATACATCCCCACAATTCTTGAACTCTTTGTTAGATGACTATTACTAATTACATTACATATGATCCATGATACTTTTCATAGTTATGATCTCAATTTTAATGAGAGTAATCCGCCTAATGCATAACCAAAATCATTGTTGTTTATTGATACATCCCCTCAAATTTGGCCCATGTTGATTAGAAATCTGAAGAAACTTTTGTTCTTATCCTACCGAGAATAAATTTGCAGAAACTTTTGTTCTTATCCTACCGAGGATGATGTTGCATCAAGAAAATATGAACACATTTCATGGGATTGTAAAAATTGTTAGCTTGCTTACAAAGAATATAACTGACAATAAAAGAAACTTATGTGCCACCACATACAATGATATGTCATTTTTACAGACAATTTCGAATGAACAAATAAAGCTAATAAGTGTAAGAAGAATCCAACTATTAGTAGGGATTATGGTTAGGTCTATATCTTTGGCCAAGCTACAAATTTTTATCTCAATAATAGAAATAACAAATCTATGTATGTAGGTTCTTATCATATCAAGGATGTTGTTACTAAATGAAAATATGAACACATTTCATGGGATTGTAAGGGTTGTTAGCCTACTTACAAATAATATAACTAACAATAAAAGAAACTTCTATAAAGAGTGATATATAATTTCAAGAAACAATTTTGAGTGAACAAATAAAACTAATAAGCGTAAGAAGACTCCAACTATTACTAAGAGTTATGATTAGGTCTATAGCCTTAACCAAGCAACAAATTTTTATCTCAATAATAGCAGTAATAACAAATCTATGTATGGAGGACATAGAAGGACATTGTCACGTATGAAGGACATAAAGGGACATTTAGTTTCAACTAAAATGTAACAACTTGTTATAGGAAGAAGTCGCATTTAGTTCCAACTAATGTAATTACATGTGATCCAATAATACTTTTCATTGTTAATATACTTTTCATAATTAATATCTTAATTAACTACCATGATACTTTTCATAGTTAATATATTTTTCCATATTTAATATCCTAATTAATTAGACCCATGATACTTTCCATAGCTGATATCTTTTCCATTTATGAATCTCAATTTTAAAAGGAATAATTCACCTAATACATAACCAAAATAACAATTTTAACGAAGTAATCCATCTAGTGGAAAACCATTACTAATATATAATTACATAATCCATGATACCTTTCATACTTTTCATACATAATCCACGATACTTTTCATTGTTAATATACTTTTCATAGTTAATATCTTAAGATCCATGATACTTTTCATTGTTAATATACTTTTCATAGTTAATATCTTAAAATCCATGATATTTTTCATAGCTAATATCCTTTTCACTTATAAATCTCAATTTTAATGGAAGTGATCCATCAAATAAATAACCATATTAATATGTAATATATCATTAATATAATATATAATTACATAATCCATGATACTTTTCATTGCTAATATACATTTCGTATAATATGCATGATATGTAAATTATCATTAATATAATATATAATTACATAATCCATGATACGTTTCATTGTCAATATACTTTTCATAGTTAATATCTTAAGATCCATGATATTTTTCATAGCCAATATCCTTTTCACTTATGAATCTCAATTTTAATGGGATTGATCCATCAAACTTTTCATTGCTAATATACTTTTCATAGTTCATATCTTAAGATCCATGATATTTTTCATAGCCAATATCCTTTTCACTTATGAATCTCAATTTTAATAGGAGTGATCCATCAAATATATATAACCATTATTAATATGTTGTCTATCATTAATATGTAGTTACATATGATCCATAATACTTTTTATTGTAAATACACCTTTCATAGTTAATATTATAATTAATAATTCATCTTATAAATAACCATTATTAATTTGTAATCCAATTAATAATGATCCATGATACTTTTTATTGTAAATATACCTTTCATAGTTAATATCTTGATTAGTAATCAATCTTATGGATAACCTTTATTAATATGTAATCCATTATTAATATTTAATTACATATGATCCATGATACTTTTTAATATTAATATACTTTTCATAAAAATCGTTAATATACTTTTCATAGTTAATATTAATATGTGATTACATATGATTCATATAATCCATAATTAATATGTAAATACATATGATCCTTGATACTTTTTATAGTTAATATACTTTTCATCATAATACTTTAACATCCTAAATAGTAATCCATGTAAATACATATGATCCATATACTATATGATCCATGATAGTTTTTATTGTTAATAGACTTTTCATCATGATTCGTAATCCATCTTATGGATATTTAGTAATCTATCTTATGGATAACCATTATTAATATATAATCCATAATTAATATGTAATTACATATGATCCATGATTCATACTATTTTTTATTGTTAAAATACTTTTCATCATAATATTACTTATTGTTAATATACTTTTCATAATTAATATCCTAATTAACTAGATCCATAAATTGAATTTATGGTAATCCATTTTATGAATAACCATCATTAATATATAATCCATAATTAATATGTAATACTTTTTATTGTTAAAATACTTTTCATCATGATACTATTTATTGTTAATATACTTTTCATAATTAATATCCTAACTAACTAGATCCATAATACTTTTTATAACTAACTAGATCCATAATACTTTTCATAAGTAATATCCTCTTCACTTATGAATCTCAATTTTAATGAGAGTAATCCACCTCATACATAACCAAAATAATAAAATAATAGGAATAATCCATCTAATTAATAAAAAAGCATTATTAATATCTTAATATTCTAAGATCCATGATATTTTTCATAGTTAATATCCTTTTCACTTATAAATCTCGATTTTAATGGGAATAATCCGCCTAAAGTCGTATGTTAATGGAATGGAAATTGCGTAAAGGGATAGGTACCTTATTGCGGCTGTCAAATAGGCAAGGTAGCTTTTCATTTGGTTGACTCTTCCACTATCATTTATAGTATCTGCCATTGGCCCTATCTCTTGAGCATAACCTGTGTGCATTTTCAATTATTAGAATAAGCAAGGATGATATAGTAGGAGCTCATGGATCAAGTAAATTCATGTTCATGCACTCACCATTTTCTGTGATGATAATAACAGGGTTGTTGCCTCTGTCTTTCACGTACATCACTATTTTTTTCCATGCCATATGGCACAACAAAGGACCCAGCATCGCTGTCGAACACTGAATTTACTAACTATTCTTGTCAGATGATTTGCGACGAATTTGAAAAAAGAAAAGGACTTACCGGTTCGCCTGTAGGAATTCCGTCTGTCTCCCCTGCGAAGCATACCATATTTATTAACAATCGTCCACAACAAAATAGATTCTAAGGCGTTTATTTTATGGGGTTGGCTTACCAGTTGTATAGACGGTCAACTACTTCCGCCAGCATCATGTGCTCATCTCTTCCGTCGAAGATTATTCCAAAAGCATGCCAGTCTGACAGCGACGATCTGCTAATGCGGCCAAGAATCCCCGCTTTAATTCCGCCCGGGAAAATGATCAAACTTGCGTGATCGGACTATGCCGAGACTTGGACTGGAACTTTTCTGACCGTCAGCCATGGAAGGACTATGAAGAGGGTGAGGAGTAGAGTGAACCATAATTCTTTCTTCTTTGCAAGAATTGGTACGCTTACGTGATAAGAATTGTGAGCAGGATTGTCAGTTGCTGTGAGTATGACAAAAACCCAAAGCAAAGCGAGGGCAGTCCAGCCGGCGAAATCGTGGAATCTTTCAAAGACGTTGTGGAGCAGATGGCGGACAAGAGGGAATGCTGCCACTGAAGTTATCACCGGCAGGCTTAGTATGGTCGCTGCAGCGCCTATAATCTCGTCTGGAGTAGTCTTGCCATGGTGGAGGGTTTCTACTAGCGAGTAAACGAGCCACATGATGGAGGAAATCCCGCAGCCGTTGTGAATTCCTCCCAGGCAGTGGACCCATGACCTTCCTAACAGCTTCACGGCCACCTCGAATAGGGCATCTGGGGCATAGCTTATTTTCCAACACGGTGAGAAGAGGCAGTCCTGGGCATACAATGCGGTGTAATGGTTAATGCAATAAAATCAAATGAACCTTTCATTTTCGCAGTCGGCGTGATAAAATCAAATGAACTTTGTCCTCCAAACCCTGGATTCATAATTCGTTAATTTATTAGAAATATGCAGCTGAAAAGTGATAAGTGAAATGAGTGCAACTTACCAATCCATTTGTTGCCCGGTAGTATTCAGCTCCACCAACAAGGATCACTTCTGCTATAACAGCAACCACTTAATTGATGGGAATATTGGCCCCAAAGTAACTTAGAGTACCTCCATCAAGAAGAAGAGCCCCCGTCTGCATTTTGCATTTGCAAACATCGCTATCTATGATCTCTGTTTATTGATTATGGAAAAGGGTAAAAACTCATCCAACCAATCCAATCTACAATATACTTCACAGATTATCAGATTGAATGTAGCATTAAGGGAATTTGAAGCAATGCGTAAGAATTTAAAAAATACCTTTAAAAAAATTTAGGGTTTGCGCGTAGAAAATTCAATATAGCTTTTTGCTTTCCCCTTCAAACTTGAGAAAACCTATTAATATATGGATCTGGGGTGGGAAAAAAAAAAACAGTGAAAAAAAAGGTGATGGGTAAATTTTGGGAGGCAATCTATTCCAATAGGATAGATATGCAGTTATCGCATGCTCAAATCGCACAAAAGTTTAACCCCGGATTTCACCCTTCTGACAGCAGAAGCGATGGAATTCATCTCCAAAGAACAAATCCTAAACTCTATCAGAAAATTAAAAAACCCTGTCGTTGGCGCACGTGTTTAAGGCGTTAAAGATCGGGCGCGTACAAAAGATAAAAGCCGGGAAAATGATAAATTTCGTGGGGCAGTAACAAGTATCATTACGCTTTTTCGTTTCTTTTCGCGCCAAACTTGTTGAACGCCTCAGGGATACTGAACCCTGCACCTCCCAGCATTGCCCATCTTGCATGAATCAACTCGTATGCTTGGTACCTGCTTTTACAAATATTTTTTATTAAATACATTTACAAATACTGAGGCCCTCAGGGTGTTCATCTCATAACTTACTTGTGAAAGATCTCCGGTTTCTTGTTCAATCCGAAGGGATCATATCCTTAACTGCAAAGTGCAAAAATTATATATAAGTTTCGAAGCCCTAGAAATGAATGTTGGAGAATGAAAATGAGAATGCGCTTACTCGCCAGGGACCTCCCCGTTGAGATAGTTAGGTATATCGGCCCTGTCAAGCAGACCTTCTGGGAGAAAGATTCTTCTATCCGGCCCTGTGAATGACAAATGATTCATGATTCTTCTATACATTTGTTGCATAATTCAGAAGGATAATCCCCGAAAACATTGTCTGTGATCTGACTCTCGCATAGCAAAGGTTACCTGTTGCAATAACAAGAATTGACAAAAAAAATCAACGAAAAATCAGATCTCTATATTCAAATTCTTCGCACCAAAAATTACAATGGTTTACCGTTTCCGACACATTCTTCACATTCTCAGAAGAGCTTCAAAGTTGCGGGAGACCTCCATGAAAATTGCAGAGATCAAAGGTTGCAATGTAATGATGTCTTAAATGCACAGCCATACGATACATATCGCCCGCCATACCCACCGCCATACGAACACACATATACCCGCAAAAAGTGACAAGTGTTTAACTTGCTCCGTACGAAAAGGTAATGTACGCAGATCGCAGATGTACGGTTTTCAAAATCAAGAAGATACGCACAAGAATGTTACTGACATAACTTGAGCCCGAAGTCTATAAAGTTATGGTGTCCCTAATTTTCATGGTTGAATGATTTTCAACGTTTCATAAAACTAAAATCAAGTTTCAAATTTATTTATTTTTCAGATTATAATTATTTGGGTATTCTAAGGTGCTAATATGATTAATGACATGAAAATTGTTAAAAAAATGATAATCAATATTTTTTTCTGAAAAAATAATTATGTGTTCATTTTTTTTTTAAATCATAGATAATAATTTAAAATATATCGATAAAAAACTAAATATAATTATTTTCCAAAATCATTTACTCAATCTAATAGATTGTGAAAATATAGACTCTAAAAACATCAAAAAAAAATTGTTTCTCCTTTTTCTATTTATCTTGTATTGCTAAACTGAGGGATCTTTAAGTAATTAAGCGGAAAAATGACAAGTTTCAGAGATGGATGAAGGAGAGAAAGTAATGGAGCAAGGAAGAGTATGGATATTTTGAGAGTTGGGAGGAAGAAGCCCTGTAACCAGTGTTTCATAGCAGATTTGTTTTGGATGTCATCATGGGTTTGTGTTTTATAGTGCAAAGGGTGATTCCAGATCTCTAATTTCATATTTATTTGCACAAGGGATATATCCTCTAACCTACTATTGAAACCTCAAGTTTATGGGTGTCTTAGTTCAAATCTCATCCGCTAGTGATTTCCCATCTCATTTTCTTTCAAGTTTGTAGGATGTAATTTTTTGTTTTGGTAAAATTAGGTTTTGTAAGGCACAAAAGTGTAAAATGGAGTCGGGTTCGCTTAAAAATCAACCCTAATTTAGTGTATAAAATTTAATATTTTTGGTGGTGGAGGGGATGATGAAAATGAAGGTTAGTGTTTCTTTATATGACATGGTAAGGAGATTTTTCTTTATTTAATAGGATCATTCATTGGGTCTTATTTCATTGCCAAATTTGGATAGTAAGGTTAAAGATCTAATTGCTAAAGATTGCTCTCATTTCACATTTAATGATGCCCCTTATGACTAAGAATGGTAATCAAGATCATTTTTTTTTTTAACAATTTGGTACTGAGATTTGCATTAGGATGGACCAATTATAAAAACTTCTAAAACCCATTGTTGTTGTCAATATCTCAAAACGTCGAACGCTGAATACTATTTGTGGTAGTTTGGGCATCCTCGTCTCGAACAATGATGACTCCAAACTTGTTAAATTCTTAACAGTGTTGATAATTGAAGATTAAACTCACAAAAATAATAGTGTTTTTGTGTTAATTTCCACCAACTGATTATGAACATCGTATGTATACTCTTAATTCTATCAAAAAAATTAATTATTATATAAATAGATGGGCTTAACCCCTTTTTAATCTATTAAAAATATTACTATTAATTATTTTATATAATATATATATATATATATATATATATATATATATATATATATATATATATATATATATATAATTATTAAAATATAATATGTATAATATACAATACATTAATAATATAGTATATTATAAATATATATAATAATATTAATAATTAATATCGTATGATTAATATAATAATATTAAATATTAAATTTACATTTATTAAATTATTATATATTATTAATATATATAATAATTTTATAATTTTATTTTAAATATTACAATTATAAATATATACTATTATTATTAATATTAAAAAAATTAGATAATTAATATATATTAATTTAATTTATATTATTAATATATATAATTATTTTATAATTTTATTTTATACACAATAAAAATATATACTATTATTATTATAGTTATAAATATATACTATTAGCATAAATGTTTAACATAATTATATATTAAATTAATGTAATAATATATTATATAAATCTATAATTATTTTAATAATTAAAAATAATATCATATTGTTATAATTTGAAAAACACAAATTTGGATTTTAATATTAAAAATGCAGAGATCTAATTCCATTACTAAATTTTGTACATAATTTATCATCAATACATAATAATATTCTGAAAACTAAATTTCAGAAAGAAATATAAACATTAAAAAATAAATAATTGTATGTAATCTCTCTAGTAAGCATTATTTTCTTCCCTTTACTTTATTAGAATATTGACTATCTTTATATTTTGAACAACAAGCTTTGTGCATTCTAGTCTTCACATTTATTGATTTGTTAAGGTGTAATAATAAGCTCAGAAGTGACTACCACATGTGGCATCGAACCCCCTTGTGGCAGTGACTCCATACACGTAGTCTCCTATGCTCAGGCCAAAAATGACCTCTATCTCCATTTCAAAGTAATCCTGAATGTCTCTAGTAACAAGTTGAGCAACATGTTTCCCATCTTCTGCTTTAACCCCTGTGGATATGGAAAATCCTTTTTTTAGCTTTAAAAAATCCATATACAACCACCATAACAAAACTCATTACTTAAAACCACAATATGCCCCTAACAAACCAAAAAAGAACAAATAAAAACCTAATCCTAGCATGATTGAAAAAGTATATCAAAACCCTAGCCAAATAAAGCTTGAAAAAAAATTGTTGTTGAAGTCCTTGCAAAAGCAAATCAATGGAAATTTGGTGAGAAATCTAGACCAAAATTTTGCTGTTGCCAGCAATTCACGATACCACAAAAATTTCAGCTATGAGGTTAAATGGGTAGACATAATATAGACGATAAAAAAAATGAGTAAAGAAGTGCCAAAAATGGTTAATGTTTTTTAATAACACAAGGGTGCATCATCTCATCTCACGTTGACATTTTGAGATCTATTGAGATTTTCTCAATGTTGTTATGAATCGTTATCATCCAAAGTTAATATTTTAAGATCTATTAAGTTTTTCCTGATTTACACGTTTAAAATTCACAATGAGGGAACCAAATATGGAATATTAATTTATGTGTTTAGGAGAGTGTTTAGGACAAAATAATGTTTAGATAAAAATATGTAAACTTTTCATCATAAAAGATGCCTCTAGTGTAAAAATGAAAAATTGAAAATTAAAAGCTGAAAATTGAAAATTGAAAAATAAAAAGAGAGGAAGAGGAAGATTGTCATAAAAGATAATATATGTGTAGTTGGATCGTAATTTGAAATATGTGTTATTGTTTTATATTTGAATTTTATTTTTTTGTGTTGTGGATTTTAATCAATAATTTCATGCTTTTTTCAAATATAATAGATATAGACATCTCCTCTAAGTTGTCCAAGTAGCTAGCTTAAATGTTATTGTATGCAAAGAAAACACATCATTTTTTTCATAAATACCATTAATTTAGTTTCAGATTCTTTAAAATGACCCCAAAGATAATATTAGTAAGCATTATTTTGTATGTTTTCAAGGTACTTATTTATTTTCTAATTATTTATCTAAATTAGGTATTATTGATACATTTATTGATTTTAGAAGGTCCTTCTTATTTATGGTCTATTCTCTTATCTTAAGAAAATTTGGTGATTTATACACACCAATACATTTTACAGCTTGCATACTTCAATGAGATCTTGTGAATCCCACACACCTTTGAATTTTTGGGTGATTGTGTTATACCTTTGAAATGCCACATAGTACTCCATTTACATAACACCTTCAATATATTGTAGATATATTAAAACTATGCGCTACTTAATGCCATGTCAAGTGGCACTTCTAAAGTTTGTGACATAGCAAAATAAACCTAAACTTTCTTACCAAAAAATCTCAAAATGACCTAATTTTTTTTTTGGATCGAATAATACATGTTAATAAATAACTAGAATTTACATGTTAATAAATAATTAGAATTTTTCAATTAATAAAAAATTGATTTTCTTAAATTTCATAAACTCGTATAAAATAAAGGCTTTGGTATATTTTTCTCTGAATCATCTAAGTTAAAAAAAAAGGTAAAAATTAAATCCAACTACTTACATTAATTTAAATACAAGAACATTATTTCAATAAACATCATATACTCTAAAAATATAAAAGGCATAATAATAAATCTATCACCATTCATAAATTAGGAATCAAATTTTAGCCCATACAATAGTTTCATAGAGATTCAAGATTGTCAATAACATTTCATAAGTGAAGTTAAACATCATTCAATTCCATTGTAACCACACCATTATTATATTAAAATTAATCTATTTTATTATTAATATTACATTTAAGCTAGACAAATAATTTTGATGGATAATGAGGTTATTAGTTTTGGTTGTTAAGCATTAAATAATTTTGTCATTGTGGTTTTTATGTGAAGCCAAATTTTTTATTAATCCATGGTGGACTTTCCCTCCATTTTTATTTCCATAAATTGGAAAATTGTTTCCACTACATATTTTTGGTTATAACTACCATGTTTGGTCTTAAAATTAATGCTAGTTTTCTTGAGCTTGAGGATTTTGTTATGACTAGTTTTAATTTTTTTTTGGGTACTATTTGTTTGCAAAGACTTATTTCATACCAATTTTTAGGAGGAAAAATGCAAATTTGAATATAAAAATCAAAGGTTTGGGGGATACAATTTTTTGGTCTTTGTGACTATGGTTTTTATTATGCCACATAAAAGATTTAGTATAGATATTTTTTATACTTTATATATTTAAATTTATTTTTAAATATAACATCAAATTATGTTCTATCTATTTTGTAGTACATGGTGCCTTGAATTATATTTAGACAATAATATTATATTTGGTTATCATGTTGTATATTTATAATATAAAATATGAATGTGATGAATACCTTAAATTATTTGGTTTATTTTAATATACAATATTTTACTAAAATGATGTATTGAAATTCATTTATATGGTATATTTCTCTATTTTCTAATCACAATGATACATGGTATTGTTAGTCAAAATACATGATATAATTTTATAGCACGTTATTTTTATTATTTTAATAATTATGTTCAAGACATATATTTTATAGATTAATATGTTAACACATTTATTTTCATTATTTATTAATAGATATCTTTTTTTGGGGGGGTGTATTTGATGTTTTATATTGAATGTATAGGTTACAGTTAGCAAACTTTGTGAAAATAAAATGCACACATAAAATATTTAGACAAAAATATTTTATAGGTTTAAGTTGAATCCTCATCAAAAAATTTGTGGTGAAAAACATACTTTACTAGGTTTTTCTAGTCTATCTTGCACTTTTGTCTTGTTTTGCCCTGTATCAATTTTCCTTTGTGGGATCTTCAAGTCTAACTCTTCATTTTAGGAGGATTAAGTCTCTATAAATTGCCCTGAACCAATCTATCACAACCATTATTGTTAACCTTGGGAAGGATGATAATGAAACAAACTCAAAAATTTGTATTGAAGGTCTACTACAAGGTGCACATTCTAATAATCCTCCTCACCTTGATGTTTTATTGCAAATACATGTCAAAAATGTGTTTAGATGGTATAAAAATACTTTTATTATTGCTTACCTTGTTCTCCATAAATTCTTTGTGGCTTATTTCAATACCTAAATTAGACATCACTAAGAACCCTTGCAGTTTTCTAGGTTACTATTGTTTGTAACCTTACAAGGAGTTTTTTTCCTAATCTGCTTTAAGGAACCATCATGGGTACAATTTTTGATTTCTAGGTTGAGTTATTAGTTCCTTAAAAATACCCTAAATATTGTATCCCTATGGTCCTATAATTTTAAGGTCTCTAATTAGACATCCCTTAAGGTGCTTATCGAGTTTGAGTTACCATGTCTTTCGATTCCATAATGAGCCTTCCTATTTTAGATTGTCAAACCTATAAGGTGTGTGTTTTTCCATGAAATGGATATATTTTATTATATGTCCCCTAACAAATATATGTGTTAATGTTGATTTGACTAAAGACTTGAAAGAGTCTATTGATATTCAAGTATGGACTAGATGTTTTTCATAGAAAGTCACATACTTTGACCTTAAAACATATGTTTTCACTTTTAAATTCCAACCAGGATTCAAAATTTCCCTCTCATGATCATCTCGAGGCCTTTTATTGAACAAGTGTTTCTTGAAAATAAAAAGGTAGTTAAAACAAATGATGTGTGGACCATTATGTCTAACCAAAATCCACCATTAAGAATAAAATCCCTAAGGTAGATCCCTCTCTTTCCATTATAAAATCCAAACAAGGTGTGAAAAATGTGGATAATATTATTACTCCTCCCTTCATTACTCCCCAATATCTTAGTTTCTCAAGAGAATCACTTTTTTATTGTAACTTCTAGTGTGAAAACATCCTCCATTATCACTCTCACCACGTAGTGGTCATACTAACTATCTCATAGTAGCAAACACTCTCCACAGGAAGATAATGGGGCTAAATGCCACACCATATCACTAAGAACTATTTTATTACCACACCAGTAGCCACTATTGGGTAATCATTTTACACTACTTTTCTCAATGGAGGATGCAAATAATGGATAAGGAGAATTACACATCGAGGATTCTAATGAGTGAATATGATATCATGGAATGTTTGAGATCTCATATAGTCCTTTCACAAATTTTGTGTGTTAATTATCAGTGGTTGGGTGTTTTATATTTTACATGTCTACAAGAAGTTAAGATTTCAGGGTTTATTTTATATAACTATCTGATAAGTATATATTTCGATACATCACACTTTTCCACTTAGCATGAAGATGGATATGGTAGTTCTTGATTTCAACAAAAAATTCATCCATAATTGTTACACTCGAAAAAAACCTGTCACATCAGGTTATTTAGTTCATGCTTGATATTGATGGACATTATTTAGGGGTGCTCAATGTTTATGCTCCTAGTGATGGCCCTAACAAAACAGTGTTATGGAGATGGCACCTAATTCATTCATGGAAAATTTAATATGATTGAGAGTTATGAGGACAATGTTGGCACCTTCTCTATGTGTTGATGCATAGGGGAACGTTAAGATTAGTATTATTTTAAAAATAGTTGGGGCTTGGTGGAGCCCCTCTTTCGATGTTATTCATTAATTAGAAAATTATGGTTCACTTGGTTCAAATTCTGAGCTGACATTGATTCAGTTCTCAAATAGTTAGAACACAATGATTTCTAAGAAATGCATGCTCTCCTTTTTAATTTCATATGGGCATGTTATCATAGTTTACCCATAAGTTGTCTTTTCTTACCATAGTTCCATCACTTGTAGAAAGGAATGTGGATGTGACCTTCATAAATTCCCTCACAATCAAATTTTATAAATACTTCACTTTTAAGACACAAGGGAACTATATGACTCATCACTAGGGTGTGGAACTTGATTCCATATTTGAAATATGGTACAAATTAGGTTTAGTGGTGGAACAATGTGATCAATCAAACCACCACCTTCCTTTGCCACTATGAAAAGGAAATTGTGTGAGTTCAAAATTTTGTTAATGGCAGTCTCTAAGGAATACCAAGGAGTTTCTTCCTTCCTTGAGAAAATCCCCTTTGATTATTGATTAATGCCATGATTTCCACACTCAAGCATAAGATTAAATTTTTTAAAATTCGTTATGCTAGAGGTGCTAAATTAGGGATTGATTACACTAGCTTAAGACTAGGAAAAAATTTAGTGGCCTTTATTGAAAAAAACTTGGAGGTCACTAGGTGAATTGGTTTCATAATGGTGGCATATAATAGTGAAGGTAAATTAAGAGTTAGCACATGATGAATGCAATAACACAAGAATTCAATTGTTCAGTGTATAATGGAATTTTTTTACTGCATGCAACATAATGCAGTCATCCAACTACATTATGTAATCATTCAGCTACACTATGCAGTCATCTAATGACACTCTACAGTCATCTGATTGTATGATGTAGTCATCTGACTATCCTATGTAGTTGTTTGAATACATGATGCAGTCATCTAACTACATGGTGTAGTCATCTGACTGCATCTTGCAGTCGTATGACTACATGGTGCAATCATTTAAATGCATCCTATAGTCATCTAATAGCATGGTACAATCATATGAATATGTTCTGTAGTCATCTGAGTGAGTCTTGCAGTCATCTAGCTATGCCTTTCAGTTGTTTAACTATACCCTATAGTCATTCAGTTGCATACTATAGTCATTCCACTACAGATGTCTGGTATAATAACCTAACATTTGTATTTTAGAAGATGCATTGAATTCTTACTTGTTATATGGATTGTAGTTGATGGTGTTAGATATTATCTTGAAAATTAATTTAGGTACAATGTATGATACATACTGTAGGTAAAGAAATAAATTAAGCTATTCATAAACAACAAAATTGAACATACAAGACTATTTGAATATATAAGTGATTTATAAATTAAAAAGAAAAAACATTATTCAATAAACAACATAAATTTATTACAATTGAATTTAATTCAAGTATATTTGAAATGCATACAAACTAAAACTTAGGTAGCTAGAACAACCCTTTTTCAACATGTGCTTCATCATTGACATTTGTATGTGTTGTTTCACTAAATTTTTCAATATCTTCTTTGCTTGTTGTATTAGTGACTCCTCTTCTTTCAGTAAGAGAACTTTAAATTGAAATTGTTCTTTCATATGGAAATGCATCCACTGCAAAACTTGAAACATATATCAAAAATTTTATTCAATCTATTCTAAAGTTTGGATTTGACAAAAAATAGTGCAGTAAACACCCTTTCATCTTCCACTAATCCCAAAATCATTATTTGGCATAATTCATATAATCAAAAATATTCATTAATTATTTCTTGTTGAACACTACTGGGATACAATTTCTTATATAGCCTTGTAATAGTACCTATTTTTGTTGGTTCATCTAAGGTCAGATATTATTCAACCATTGTAATTCCAAAATTCGTTGACTATTTTTTCAGTAAATCCCTTTGAAAAATACCTTTAACTTCAAATCCATAAATTTTTATAGACTTACTAAAATGATTAATAAGAGTACCAATGTATTTGATAAATAAATTACTTGTTATTTTTTTAACCCTGCGAATTATTCCAAAATATATGATTCACCACTCCCATGGCTTCAAGCAACTCATCCCTTTGAAATCAATCTCGAATTTTAGCAGATAAGCTTTTTTAAATGTTATTCAATTTCATTTGTGCCTCATCTATGACATTATTATATAGACCCTGTGATATAGGTACTTCTTCAATTTTTGCTTCAGTCACATGAGTTAGTCTTTGGAAAGTGTGTAGTGTATCTCCTTTCCATTAACGACAATACAAAGATGATCATTAATATTGAATTTTAAATAGTTTTTAGAGTCCTTAATATCTATTAAAATTTACTAGTTGTCAAATATTGGTCCCTTAAAACTTTCATTCTAGTAGTAGTATAATGTTCCCTTAATTGTATGAAATCAATAATATATATGGATCTCTCTTGCACATGTTTCATCAAATAATGTATTTCTTTCAACATGGGCAGAATACCACACAATGTTAGCAAGGTTTCAAAATTTGTCAAATGGTACAATAAATCTTCAACATCCATCATATAATTAAACATAAAACCTATTAACGATTGATATTCTTCAAATGTTCTACATGCAGGATCGTACATGGAAATCCATCTTGTATCAACATTTTTTAATAGTTTTTTACTATCAGTCATTTTAATCATAAATTTTTGAAATTCTAAAAACCTTTTTAAACTGATTGACATGTCTGCGTGCAAGTCATAGATAAGTTCCTCCACTTTTGTTACATTTTGAAATCTGCTAATAGTTTTTTTAGCAAGATTCATTCTATGTTCCATGCATTGGATTAGAGCTATATATAAGGCAATTGTTGTTTGTAGGAAAACACATAGACCACTTTTGTTCCCCTACATTATTGATGCACCATCTACACCAACACACACTAACTTGGTACCTATATCATAATAATTCATCCTAGCAATATCTACCAAATTAGAAATAACCAATTTGAAAAGGTTCTCAACATTACAATTTTCTTCCATTTTACTTACAGATAATAGGTGAAGTTTTCTTGAATAGTTATCAAATGTATAAACATGCATGCAAACCCATGATGTGTTGTCAATTATTGTTACCTCATCAATGGATAGTGAGATAAACCGGATTATTTTTACTTTTTCCTTCAAATCCTCCTTTTCAATCTTTGCAAGGCATTTTGCCATATCCCAAGCACTACTATCTAACCAATGTGATTAAGGCATGTTATCTAATCCAATATACTGAAATAAAAACTTGTAATTTAAAAAATCAGAGATTGGTCTGCCTCTTTTCAGAATGTGATATAAATTGGAAATTGTATATTTTGTCAAGTAGATTGATTTGAGAAATTTTTGCAAACTGAGTTGTGATTGTTCCTCCTTTCTGAATGAGTTATTGTTGATGTTTTTTTATCATTTTCACACTATTTTGCATAAAATTCATGTATGCATTCTTTTGTATTTTTCTATCTCACTCTTTTTTTTATTTGTCCATTTGTCTTTTACTGACTCATACATTTTGCCAAAATGTTTCTCAATTGTGTCCAACTTGAGTTGGTTTTTGTGTTCTTTTTCCAACTGCATATTATACAATTATATGTTATTGATGTTTCAATATTGTTTTTATGGTGTACAGGTTCAATGAATGGGAATTTAGCTGCTAGTCAAACTCAAATGACCTTCCAGTTGTCCACGTACTTCTCTTTTTACACAAATTTTTTACTCTATTTTTCAACTGAAGATTGTGTTGGCTAAGTAGAAATCTTAGGTGTTGGGTACTCATTATCCATGATGATGTCCTCTGTGTCCTTTTCCTTGAAATCTATGAGGGTATTTCATATTCGAGGACATCTTCTAGTGGAGGCATATCTTCAAAAGGGTTATCAATGGATTATGTTTGCGAAATGGGTACAAATTTTGTAATTATTATTAAAAATTGGTACTTAATATGAAAGTGTAAATAATTAACAATACAAAAAATCTTATAATATGTACTACCTCTATTTGAAATTTGATATCCAGGGACATCTTCTAGTGGAGGTATATCTTCAAACTTTATATCATTGGGTTTTGCATGCAAAATGGTTGTAGACTAATTATTAACAAAGATTATGACAAAGTAAAAATAAATAACATAACAATAAATCAAATAATATTTAGTACCTCTATCTGATATTTCATATCTAGTTACATGTTCTAATGAAGGCATGTCTTCAAAACTATTATCATTGGGTTTTGCATGCAAAATGGTTGTAGACTAATTATTAATAAAGATTGTAAATAAATAATAGAATGGTAAATCAAATAATATTTAATACCTCTATCTGGTATTTCATATCTAGGTACATCTTTCAATGGAGGCATATCTTCAATTGTATTATCATTAGATTCTACATGCAAAATGGTTGTGGACATTAATTATTAATGAACCTTAATAGTAATTAATAAATAGTAACAATTTATAAATTAATATTTATACATGTGTTTGCTCTCTGGCTGAAATAAGATAACATGTTGTTCTATTTTTAAAATTTTTGTGATGCCATCGAATCAACACTGCACATAAATGACAGTCACCTGACTACTACACACAAATGCACGACTATTCCATGCAATTACCTGACTGCTTCATGCATTCACCTAATTGTTCCACAGAGTCACCTAATAGCTACATGTAGTTGTCTAACACCTTCTTGTTGTCGTCTATCACCTTCTAGCTATCATTTGTCACCTGGTTATTATTGTCTAACTATTGGTTGTAGAAGTATGACAACAAAATTTAGAAAAGACCATAAAAGAGTGATTACCACACACACACACACACACACATATGTATAGTGGTGAATGCCCCCTTATTGGCTTTCTTAGACCTGATGATATGCATGTATAAGGGCAAATTTATTTTAAAAAGTAGACCAACAAACCTTTAAATTTAAATTATACCCTAAAATTTAGGCAATCTTGTGTTGTCAGCTACCCCACAAAATCACCAAATGTCGACTTCAAAAAATGAAATATTCATGAATTAACGAATATTTGCCACTAAAAAATCCTTGCTTAAGACTAGTGATTAGGATTCTAAGGATTTTTTCAGATATCTCAGGGATAAACTTGCCAAGGAGAAAATTAAACCCATAAAAAAAACACATAATCATCTCATCAACCTACCATAGATCTCTACAGCCTTCGTGGACCACTACAAACTTGTGCCCCAAGCCCAAGATACTATGGTTGAGAGAGCACATGAATTGTAATAGTGTTTATATGTGGATCCTTGTAAGTGAAGTCCTTCAGCTCAAAAAATATTTGATGCCCCTCTTTCTCATGATGAACTCCTTATTATTGTGCAATGCATGGATAATAATAAAATGTTGAGGGTAGTTGACTTTCCATGTGAATTGTACAAACTTACTTGGTAATTTATGGGATTTGATTTGCTTTAGGTTTATAGAGAATCCCTACACAATAAATATTTAAGGGCCATCATCGATAAAGGATATATTAATTTTCTTCATAAGTTTGGTGATCTTGCGCTCATTACTAGTTGGCACCTGATCACTATGCTATATGTTTCCTATAAAATCATTGTTAAATCCTTAGCACTCCACCTTCACCAACCCATGCCCGCCACTCTCCCCGCCCCCCCACAATCATCATTCCATAGCAAACATGGTTTATTAAAATTAGGTAAATCATTGGTAATATTATTGTAGTTTTTGAAGGAATGGCATTGGCTCATGTCTTTTGAAAAAGGACCATCTTTCTCAAGCTTTATTTTGAATACGCTTATGATTAAATTGAGTGACCCTTTATCCTTGCCATGCTTAAAGCTTTGGGCTTCAATAAATTCTTTACTTTGGCGGCTTAGACTCTAATTTCTAAAGCTTTGACTTGTCTCACCATAAATGGTCACAAGTTTGATAAATTTGGGATTTCTCATTCCATAAGACAAGGTTTCCCTCTTGCCCCAACATTATATGTTGTAGTTATTGAAGTGTCTGGTTATCTACTTGCTCATGGAGTGAACTGTGGGTTTATCAGAGGAATTATTCTTCCATATTACTCCTTTAAGCTGTTCAATGGGAATTTTATGGGTGACTCTTTCCTCACACTTACAGAAAAAGAATCCTTCTTCAAAGAGGTGCTTTGCTACCTTGACATTTTTTGCAAATCCTCTCGATCAAGCTTGCATTGGGCTAAAACCCATTGCTACATAACAAAGCTTGATGCCCTTGCTTAGGTGGCTTCAAAATTATCAATGCAAGTGGATCTAGAAAGAGGAAACATTCAAATTTATTGGCATTCCATTTGCCTTTGATAACTCCCCCTTTCAGCTCTGACAGTATGTAATTGAAAAAGTGGAAAAAAATCACTTACTAGATTACAACTTGTCTCTTTCTCTTAAAACAAAGGTTTAGGTCAACACTAAAATTCTTATAGCTACCCATGTCTATTCTTATTCTTGTTGGGCTCCTTTAAAAGCATCGTATGACAAATTAGTAAAGGTTCTTAAAGATTCTATTTGGTATAATGCTAAGAAAAATCGTGGTTTCCAGAAGGTAACTTGGGACATTTGTTGCCTTCCTCGTGACAAAGGATGAATGGGCATTATTTATCTTTATAAACAAAGCACTACTCTTTATGTTAAGTTGGTTGTAAGTGCAATTAAAGGAAATGAGACTTGTAAAAGTCTCTTAAAGCACTGTATTTTTATAGGTGTCCCTTATGGAAAGAAATTTTGGAGAAACATTGGATTTCACACTCTTTTGATTATTTTCATCCCTGTCAAGATAAAATGGTCCTTTGTGGCAAATAACATCTAGAAAGCTTTTAAATTAGTGAAACCCTTTGTAAAGTGGGTCAGTGATGGGTTTCAAATTAGTCTCTCTTTAATTGACCACAATCTTTGGTAGCCACCTGTCATGACCAATTCCAACCTCCTTCTAGCGGTTATGCTAGGCATAAAAGCTCTTTAGATTTTCAAAAAAGGAATTTACACTATTAAGGATTTGGTTTCATCTCTTCCTTTGACCACGTGGCATTTTCTGAAAACTAAACATAAACTATTAAATACAAGCTTGAATTCTATTTTATGTTTTTGGGAATTTATGCCAGATGCCATGCTTCATAAGATGGGTCTACAATCCCCACTTACCTAGTGGAAGGATTGGAGGTGGAATTGCAATAATGCCTTTTGAAAGAATCATCCAAGACTCCTTTATCCTAGATCATGAGTGCATTTTTTTAGCTTTAGATAAATTCAATAGGCGATTGAATCTGAATTCCTTGCCCACAATGTGACTTGTTAAATTGAACAAGATTTGGAATGCCAAGCTTAAGTCCAAATTATCTCATTTTCTTTAATGTTTGGTTTGTCAAGGTCTTCCTCTTAGGGAGTGTCTCAAGCACATTGGGATTCCTGCCCCAAGTGCTCTGCATGTTTTTGACCTAAAACCTTTAGGTATGTTTTTAGACATGTCTGAAAGCCTAGATTTCCTAGCAATGGATTCATAGCCTGTTTTAGCCTTACCACCCAAAGCCGCTAAATTGACGAATATCTTTTCTGGGGATAATGTTCAGTGATCTTCATACATTGCCTTCTTGTAGATTTTTTTTTAGAGCTATCATTCTGTTTCAACTATGGAAGTCTATAAATTCAACAATTTTTAACAATGAAGAGCTTTCCAAGTAATTATTTGTTAATGATAAATTTCTTGTCATTTTTTTGGCTTTTCTATAGATCTAAGTGTAGGTAAAGAATGTGGATTTGAAATTTCAACATTTGGTGAAGCTCCTCAACCACTAGGGGAGTGTTCTTGCAACATGAGTCATGTTCATCTCGACTAGCCCTTACATGGCTCTATTCCACCATCACCCAGACATCGGCAAATCCAATCCCACAATCACTTATCCTCCCTAGCGTGGCAGGGTGAGAGGAGAAAATGGAGTTTGTTGTCATGCATGAAGTCCTCTACTAGCTCACCTCGATGGACTTTGCATATGCAAGGTGGTGAGCTAGTGGGGTATTATGTGTTACCACCACCTAATCGGGGAATCACAATATATTTGGCTCCTTTTGATACCACTCAAGATGGGTGGGTAGCACTTGCTCCTCCTTCGATTGAACCCTCTTCTCGGGGTGTTCAACAACTTAAGGGTAATGATTTGCCTTTATCACCTTTCAGTGTTATAGCATGTGCTTTAGCTTTCTCACTTGTGATTTGATACTTTGATTTTACTTCTAAGTTGTTATAATTAATCAACAATTTTGTTGTTTTGAATTGTATTTATTTACTTGCATAAAGATTCGGTTGTGAATAGCAACCAACCACCTTTTTATTGTAACTATTTATATATTATATAAGAATTGTAGAATCTCAAAGTGATATGAAGGAATGCTTAAAATGAATTTTTTATGAATATTTTTTTTAAGCCTATGTTTGAAGATGGTAAATCCTATTTTAAGGCCTATATAATAAAAAAATCCATAAACCACTTTTGAGGACAGAGGATGACGGTGTCATTCTCACTGGGGTCAATTGAACGTTTCAATTATAATCGTACAATGCCCTCCACTCGCAATCTCAATCTCACGGCATTATGTAAAGCAGATCGGTTGAAAGAGGCGCTACACATGCTGCTTACCACGCACAATTCCCCTCTTCATTCTTGTACATACTTTCTACTATTGCAGACCTGCATTTCCAAAAAATCTCTCTCAGAGGGTAAGCAAAGCCACTCCCACATCAATCACACTCAATTTCAGTTTGCCCCACACAAACTTTTACAAGCTACCTTTATACCAGTGTGGATTTTAGTGTATGCTCGCCATGTATTTGGCCAAATGATTGAACCAGACCTCTTTTCATGGAATATCATAATGGCCGCTTACAAAACCCACGGATATCGTCACGAGGCATTGACACTGTTTTACCCAATGCAACGAACACGTGTCCAAAATAGGAGCTTTGGAACAGGGTATGGACATCCACCAAAGCATAATGGAAAAGGGACTTCTGTCAGATGTTGTAGTTGTAAGTTCCTTGGTAGATATGTATGCAAAATGTGGAAGCATGCACAAGGCACGTGAACTGTTTGACAAAATGGCTCAAAGAGATGTTGTATCATGGAATGCAATGATTGCAGGATATACACAAAATGGTGTTCTTGACGAGGCTTTAAGGCTTTTCCAAGAAATGCCTCAAAGAGATGCGATCTCATGGATTGCAATGATTGCAGGATATGGACAAAATGGGTTTGTTGAAAAGGCTGTGGAAACTTTTAACCAAATGCAATTGTCAGGTGTAAAGCCAGACTGCACAACCTTCATCAGCATCCTCCCAGCCTGTGCCAAAATGTGATCTTTAGAACAGGATATGGACATCCATCGAAGCATAATCGAAAGTGGATTTTTATCAGATGTTGTAGTTGCAAGTGCCCTGATAGATATGTATGCAAAATGTGGAATAATACACAAGGCACATGAACTGTTTGAAAAAATGCCTCATAAAAATTTGATCTCATGGAATGCTATGATTGCTGGATATGCACAAAATGGATTTTGCAAGGATGCTCTCAAACTTTTTGAAGTAATGAAGCACTCTGAAACGAACCCTGACAGTATAAGCTTTGCTTGTGTTTTATTAGCTTGCAGCCATGCAGGTTTAGTGGATGAGGGGTGTAAATACTTCAATGGCATGAGTGAGTCTAATTGCATCATGCCTACACTTGATCATTATGTGTGCATGATTGATCTTCTTGGCCATGCTGGCTGTCTTGAGGAAACTCTAAATTATATCGTCAAAATGCCAATTAAACCTGTGGTGGTTGTGTGGATGTGTTTGCTTGGTGCCTGCAGAGAACATAAAAATACAAAGTTAGGAGTATTTACAGCAACCCTTCTTTTTGAGCTGGATCCTCAAAATGCTGCAACTTGTGTTCTTCTGTCAAACATCTATGCAGAAGTGGGCAGGTGGGGTGAGGTTCAAATGGTAAGGAGATTGATGAAAGATAGAGGAATTAAAAAGATACCTGGATGTAGTTGGGTTGAAGGGCATAAAATGGTGCATGCTTTTTGTGGAGGAGATAGATCACACCCACAGACAGGAGATCTATGTAAGTTGGAGAAATTGTGTTGAGGAGATGAAGGCAGCAGGGTATTTGACAGTTTCAAAACTCGTACTGAATGATGTGGAGAAGGAAATATAATTATTCCTCTAATATCATAGTGCGAAGTTGGCAATTACATTTGAATTGTTAAACAAGTTTCCTGGGACAAGTATTAGAGTCGTCAAGATTAGTGTATGTGTTGACTGCTACACTGCAACCAACTTTATGTTCAAGATTGTTGTCGGAGAAATTGTTTTGAGAGATGGAAAAGGTTCCATTATTTCAATTAAGGACAATCTTCTTGTGGAGATTATTGGTAATGCAAGTGAAGCAATCTGTAAACATAGGCTTGTACCATAACAAAGTGCACTGTCAGACCTGCAGTGATAAAGAAGGGACCAGGGATTATTTACAGTTTTTAAAAAGTTTTTCCCAAGTGTTTGGAGATCCATGCTGTAGATTTCATAAAATCAGATGTATATTATGAAGTGTGCATCGCTGCCCAA
Organism: Torreya grandis; assembly: GCA_037957365.1. NCBI lineage: Eukaryota > Viridiplantae > Streptophyta > Pinopsida > Cupressales > Taxaceae > Torreya > Torreya grandis. Next base: position 5,214,801 of record JARHVA010000077.1, read on the forward strand.
CAGTATTCGTTAATGTCATGTTTTAAGATACAATGGAGATGTCATGGCATTGGACTGTTTTCAGGAAACCTGCCCATATCTGCAATGATAAGTTGGAGGAGGAGGTGGAGGATAAGGAAAAGAAAGAAGCGAGGACCTTGTGAAGGAAATGGAAAGATGTGTGGCCAAAAGGAAATATGACAGAAGGGCTTACAATCAATCGTATGTTTGGAGATGATGGATATACCGTCTCTTGATAGGTCTTTCCACCAGCATTTGTCATTAAAAATTATATTGTATTTATGTCGGGTTTACCATTTGGGATTGAAATACGCATACCAAATTATTTATGTTTATGTGGTTTTTGTCTAGATTTTTAATGTTGCTTCACATCCCTTTACTTTCTGGGAGAGTTAATATGTGTGTGAGATAAACTTTTATTATATTGTAATTGGCATAAAAAGCTAGTGAAGTCAATTGTAGATTGTCATTCATTGTATGAAATCAATACTCCATTGTTATCTACCCTTATCAAATTCAAGGCCGCTTGAAGTAAAACTGAAAAGAATCGAATTTAAAATAAGACCCTACAATATAATTCTATGGTACTTCATTGTTCTGCACCCATTAAGTAGAATGCAATTGTAGGTTACCACATGCTTTAAAATCATCTCCTCTAGGTCGAGAGAGATCCAACGTACAATCTATCTATGGCTTATATGACCACTTGTTGGAGGAGCTCAATTATCGATGGTCGTCTATGCATCCCCTCCTTCCTTCCATTCCTCAAGCTTAAAGCCGAAAAGAAAAGGGCTGCTACACAAGCAATGATGTTTGGGTTTCGAATCTTGAACCTATTTGATTCCCCTTTGTTATGCAAGGAGCAATCACGTGAATAATGCAAGCAAGACTAGAACAATAAAGTTGACCACATATGGCAGATATTATTAAATAAAGAGAACTCATTCTCATGAATTTACATGTATTTAATATTCCCCATGAAAACAAGAGGAAACAAGATTCAGTTCAATTAAAGATTATAACATTACCTAATTACAATACTTAATAGGTAAGGGATCCATCTTCACCTATGAATTGACTCATTCATTCATTCGAGCGATGAGTTGATCTTGAGAACCGTTTGACTAAAGGTCAAAATCTTATTAGGGCATTGGGCCAAAGAGTCATTACATTCTCAATATTCTTGTGATAAAAAAAATCTTTCACACTACATTTTTTGTTTTCCTCCATCAGAAACAAACTCAAATTCCATTGAGTTTGAGGAAATACTTTGATAATGAAAACTCATTGAAAGTGAAGAGGAGACAAATTTTAAAAGAGTGAACCGTTGGTCTTATTGTGAGCTTTTTAACAATTTAAAAAATAAATAAGTTGAAGATGTTATATAATGAAAAAGCTGAAAGATGTATTCGTAAATATTAAATTATATATATCATTTCTTATTGTGTGCATTTTATAAATTATTAATATACCGCCATAGCACATGGAGAGACTATGCAGAACTTGGTGGGGATTTGAGCCTTTATCCACTAGACAACTTAAATTTGCATCCCCTATACTCCTAGTGGTAGTTTTGCCTCTTCTCCATTCACCAAATAAAGAGAAATGATCACTATTATTATAATGACATTGCTACTTTTAGTGTTACTAAGAAATATAGTGGAAAAAACTTAGAAATTTTTATATCCATATCTATTTGTTTATGACATCATGCATCAATCTATTGGATTATATATGAGGTGGATTTTGCTGAAAAAGCCCTTTTATTTTTTGTCTAATTAATTTTGAAGTCACCTAATTTGGTTTCATAGAGTTAAATCAGACAAATGTGACATGTCCTTAAACTTTGCATATGTATCTGCACAAGTTTCTTCAAGTCTATCACCTAAAATACCTTGTCATTACCCCTCGCCATCATTGCCTAGCTCACCTTGAAATCTTTCATTGCTTTGATGTTCTGCATGGCCTTACCCTTGTCTACCACTTCTTCATTCCTCAAGTTCATCGTGAAAAGTGGTGTCTTGTCCATGCACAACTCATTGTCACATTGTATGAAGTAACACACCACCTCCTTTTCCACCATCACCTCCACTAAAAATATCATATTATTGTTGCTTAACGCTTCGTGCACAAAAAGTAAGACAAGGTCAACAATATTTGGTTTCACATGTGATGCTCCTGGTGATTTACACCCTTTCACCTACAAAACCCTGCTTTCACCCTTTGGGGCAACTACTAGTATTCTAGTTGGCATACATGTATGTCCCTGAAAAGTTTGCATAATGAAGTTTACATTGATGTTAGAGAGACGAAATTAGAGTTTGGATATGTAAAAGTAATATCAAGATTTGTATTACATTGTAATATAGTATTAAACACTTGGCATAAAGAGGTTTACAAATTGATATTAGTGAGTAGAGAGCTAAATAAGTTATGGCTCTCCTTCATAAGCTTAATTGGACTATGGAAAATAAATGGAAGCACATGATTTATAATTAGAGTCAATTGACTAGCAAAATGAAAGTATTTGGGGTCACCATAGGATTGAAACAAGAGGTATTTAAGATGTGAGAATCATTAGAGAATTTGAGGAAAGTATTTGCAGTCACCATAGGATTAAAACAAAATGAATTTAGGATGTGAGAATAAGAGAAATGTGATATGAGACATCTATATCATATTGGATACTTTATTAATATGATACAAACCTAACAAATACTAATAGAGATTACATTCCACATGACAAGATATAAATTGGATCTATTTTTAATCCGTTGCATACCTATAAAATACTAGCGAAGACCAAATTCCACATGACCCAACTGAAGTTTGTTTACAAACCTCAACTATAGCCAAAATAATGAATACACATATGTGTTTCATGCATCTTTTGAGTGTGATACATGAATAGATAGATACATGATCTATGAACTTTAGGAGGTTGGGCCTTCCCTCTACTCATGTCATGTGGACATTGGGGGCATTTGTTTCTTTGATCATGATACATACATGTTATATTATTCTACGATCACTTTACATTATCATCTTTGTGCTTATGTACTTACACATGACTTTATCCATGCTTATATCATTCGCAATGTATTTGATATGTTATGTACTTAACAGTTTTTGCTAACACGTATCATCAATGGGCTAGTATGCTATGTTTATGGTTGTTGTTTATACTTTAACTTGTGCACTTCCTTGAGTATTTTACCTTGCTATTGTCTTGCTTGCTTGATCATTTGAATATGCTTTATTGTTTGTGGACCCCATGCCTCTTTTTTCTTACTTTGACATTTGAATATGTCATTATTTATTGCATGAACATTTGAATATGTCATTTCTTACTATCTGGACATTTTACTAAGTCATGTCCCTTCGATTGTGTGGCATTTGAATATGCCCCTTATTTGAGGTCTCCTCAAACTTTTGCCTTTTGATTTGCTTTTGAGTGCTATTGTGTGTGTGTCCTTGATTTTTTGTTGAGTTTGTATCATTACTATCTAGATGTTGCCATGATCTATATCATGCATTTTAGTACTTGATGTAATCACATGTTATGTACCTCATTAATGTATCTACCTATACATGCTACTCCTATATGTTACATGTTACATTCACAAATTATACAGTTATCTTATCCTTTTGAGTTAACGTAATTACAGGTTTCTACTTCCCCTCACGTCAAAAGGGGGGCATATTAGTTGGTGCATACCATAGAGGCATGACTTCCACATTCTTCACATATTCAGATTGTAGTGGGGGCATGTTTTGGAAACATGTTCTCTGCACTTACACCAATTTTTAGTTTCAGATTATAGTGAGGGCATGTTATGGAAACATGTTCTCTACAATTGCATAGTTTGCAAATTGGCCAAATTACATAATTTATATGATTCAAATACATATTTATGGCAAAATTCTATACATTGGTACCATTTTTATACCTAGGTTTTAGCATGAGACATACATAAGGTGCATATGTTATGCAATGAGCACCTAAATTGAAAAATAAAATCAAATTTCAAATTTCAAACACTTCTACTGACTTTAGCTCACCAGGTTGGACTATTATGGACTATTATTGAGCCAATATACTGCAATAACTGGTTCATTTTTGGTATGGTTGAGATGATTAAATCATTCAATCTTGCTAAATTTATAGGTTGGAATTGATTACATCATCTGAACTCACCAGATTTATAGTGTGAGTTGACTTGGTTCACTCACGCTCCCTAGGTTATAAGTATGATTGGGTTTCACAATTGATCTAATCTCAATTATCGGGTGGCAACTCACCTTTTCTCCAAGGTTGGGGCCAAGTTTTGTTCTTCAATATTTTTATATTTATGTAGTTTACATTCCTAATCTCAAACTTAATGGTTCATAACGATATAGTTTTTCAAATCAAGTTGCTAAAAGGTAAGGTGATTGCATCGATACATAGGTGTAATCCTAAAAACCTTGCTCTTTTAATTTCAATCATTTCAATTTTTTGGATTTAAGATTACATGCACTAATTATAAATTGTAACATGATCTTAGTTGCAGGTTAGTTACCAACAATGCACTCAAGTTGGGTTCACACAAAGGCAAGGTGTGTTATACACACCCAAGTACACATTTATTTTCTTTTAAACTAGTAATTTCATTACTATATTAAAAGGGAGAAAATGTAGACATTGTTTATGAATTATATAGCACCTCAGTCTTGTACACTTCGAAAATACAGACCTTGGCTATTCCTCTCAGTTCTATACATTTTCCCACTATCGAAAGGATTGTATATATTATCTCTTTGTGTTCATTGTTTATCTCTTAGTTCGACCAATGTTATTATGATGACCTAGGTCTTTTATATTGCTCAAAATTCTATAAACCTGATTATCTTATGTCTCTACAAGTTCTATACTTGTACTTGTTTTCTAGCTTCCTGGACACTTGCATCTCAGTAATACAATTACGTCAATGTAAATGTCTTGTGCCAACGCATGTTTCTAGTTCCCTAAAGTAATAAAATTTGTAAATGAAATGTATTCCTATGGTCGACATAAGTGCTTTTATTACAAGATATTTCTTGAAAGTATTGGTATAAATACATGATCAATCATCATTCATTCATCACCTAATACAGACCTCAAAACTTCCTACCTCTCACAAGGTAAAGTACCGAAAGCATTCAATCAAACATTCAAGTGAGAAAAGATTCCCTATTTTTTCATATTTTCATATCAGTCATAGGGACAACACATATATAGGTCTGAAGTACTAAAAGAACATTCCATGAGTCTTATTTGCCAATTTACAAGATATGTCATTGTTGTACTTGCTTTTCACATATTGTACACAAAAGCCAACACATTAGGGGATAACTACATCAGTGTGAGGCCTTCTGTTGATTATTGGTTATGTAGGTAGCACCTACTGATACAAGGGTCTTTGGGGTTAGCGTGACACCATAATCCTACTAATCCATTTTTTCCAGGGGCACTATGAAGATGAAGAGCTAGGAATTTGATGTTTCAACAAGAGTGAGTCCATGAAATAGATTTGAATGCATTCAAATGAAGGTGACACAAAACCCAAAACATTCTAGGCGGTCACATCCAAATCCAACAAGTATTCCTTATTGGACACCTGCATCCAAGTCAAACATAAGTGTTGACACAATCGTCCTAGGTCTACCTAGGTGTCTAAGGTCACAGAGGTCAAATTTACAAAAGTTGATGACTGATACATAATCCAAATATGGTCTATTTCCAACCTGTTCCACAACAAATCTACATGTGCATTGTAATCTAGCTAAGTAGCATTGTTTTCTATTTATTGCAATATCAATCATTGGTTGTACTTACTATTTTTAGCATATCTTAGTATTTAACATTAGAATATTATTTATCTGAGTTTGTAATTAATTGGCCTGCTATAGATATAATTTATCACCCTTGTGCCCTAGGCTATCTCTATCATCTTTAACCCTAGATTCTTTAATCCAAATTTTAGGGTTAAACACAAAGACACATCCATCATATTTGGATGCCTATGGAATTATGAAGGCATCTAAGTTGTGACAAACTCACCTGAAAGGCATAAATACTAATATGATGATATAGAGGCAATTTGAGTATGATTTTAGGCACGTTAGAGACATACTAAAGAATTCATGTAAATGAATGATAGCAAATCGAGAAGGCTAGACCCATATAAGTTAAGAAAATATGAGAGAAGGGCGTGCAAGATTCATATGTGTACATACAAGTCATGTAAGGTGAAAGTAGGTCAATGCTAACATTGAAAAGTGTCTAATATCATATTTTAATGTCTAGACCAAGGAACTCGAAAGAAATTTATTTTCAATAATCAAATATAAAATCCTTGACCCGAATGGGATTCATGTGGAACTCTTCCAATCCTTATGGCCAATCATATACAATGATTTATTTCAATTTTATTTTGAGGTTGAGCATCTAGTTTGTTGGGGAAGGAAATCAATAATAGTCTCATCAAGCAAATACTTAAAGTAAATGATAAGGACTCAATCATTGGTCGGCACCCTATCACTTTGCTTAACACCACTTATAAATATTATAGAAAATGCCATAGCTTCTAGGTTAAAACCAGTGGCTAAATATATTGTTAGACTTGATAAAATAGGTTTTCTAGGAGCAAGTTCCATCCTTGATAATCTTGTCAAGGCTTGGGAAACTACTGATTGGGCCTTTTATTCTAGATAGGACACCATTCTTATCATAATTTATTTTGATAAGTTATGTGATAGGATCAAATGGTCCTTTGTCCTCAAAATTATTTAATGGCTTTGATTTGGAACGAGATTTATCAATCATATCAAAATTCTCTTTGTTGATGCCTCAGTTAGACTTATTATTAATTGATCTCTCACTAAATCAGTGGATCTTCAATAATCCATTCAACATGGTTGACTTCTAACTCAATTTATTTATATTTTAGCACTAGATGCTCTTGGGTACATGTTTCAAAAAGTTCATTCTCTTGGGAAAATTAAAGGAATTGATTTTCCACATCAAAACATTGTGCTCAATTCTCACTTTACTAATGAAATCATGTTATTTATACAAAATGAAAAATCAGAGGTTAACAATGTTTTGGATGTCTTGGATTTGTATTGCATGGATTTAGGGTTTAAGCTTTCAATGCACAAAACTGAATTCATTTTCATTAAAATAAAAAAATCAACCAATTAAATTCCCATATAATGGAAACAATTGAGACATGGAGAAGTCATGTGGTATTCAGGCATTCCCTTTGGCATTGGAATTACTCTTTCTCAGATGTTGGACTGGTTCCTTCACATATTCAATAGAAAGATTGGTAGTTGGGAGGTGAAATTATTGTCATTGGTTAGGCATGTTCAAATGGTTAATAACATATTATAATCCACTCATTTGTATAATTCCTCTTGTTGGATGCCATCTAAATTTGGCTATTTTAAACTGATTCGAAAGGCGAGACACTTCCTTTGGACTAAATGGGATGGTCAAATAAACATCACTACGATCTCTTGGATTATTTATACATAACCCAAACAAAAGGGTGGGTTGGGTATCATTGGTTCTTGGACCCAAGAAAAACATCTTGTCTTTAAGTGGATAGTTAGGGATTTTATTGGTAATGATCCTTGGAAATTCCTCCTAAGGCATAAAATTCAACTAATAAGAACTAAAGGCAAACTGGAGCATACCAATCTCCAATATAGAATCCTAAATGATAAATTATTCAAAATCAAATGTTTTCCACCGTTGATCAACTTGTGTAAAGCTAGACAATAAAAATATTCGCTACTCAATTGGAAGGAATCCTCTCTTAGACATAGGTTACATTTTCCTAACTCTTCAATTTGGTGGAACCACTTGATAATAGTTAATGTATGTCCTTGGATCTATAGAATTTACTACAAGGTTTAAAGTTGTCTAATAAAGGGATTTATACTTTTAAAGACCTTTAGAATTATCTGGTGATAGAATGGTCACCTTGGCCAACTATTAAGAAGTATTTTCATCTTTCCAAAAATGATAAGCCCATTATTGACTTCCTTATATTATTGGTCAGTGAAAATCTTATTATTAAGATATCTGTGAAGATTCCTTGTAACTTTATCAAAGAATGTAGGTGGTCCAATGGTGATGGATATAATCAATTATATTTAAAAATATCTTATCTTAATATGTTTCTTGTTATATTTGTGAAAAAAATACTAAACCTAAAGTGAATTTGTAAGTTAACTGAGTGCAGATGGATTCAACTCTAAACTAACGTTTGGAGATTGAAAGTTGATTCTAGTGCCCAAATCCTTGCTTGCAGAGTGATTCATTATAAGTTTCATGTTGTTGATAGACTTGGGTTTCTTCTAGTTAAGTTATCTTGCCCCTTTTGCAATAATAAATAAAATATTATGCATGTATTTTGGACATCAAATATAGTCAAATGGATGTTAAATCAAGCTCAAAAAGATTTATCATCCCTCTTCACATGTAACATTTAAATAGATTATAATCAAGCATAGTTGAAAAAATATATGTCCTTTTTTCTTTAACAACACTACTTCTCAGGGAGCTCCTCTTCATTTTATTTACTCTAATTTATTTATTTAGTTATCCTCTATGGAACATGTCACACAATCTACTCTTCTTGATAATAAAGACTTGGCAAAACAGATGAAGGAGATCAAAGTGCAGTTGAGGCAACTAGCTGACAATCATGAAGGCCTATGCAAAAAAATTGAAGAATTCAACAGCTATATGGATGTTTTCTCGAAGGATGTTCAAGTTTTCTAATATTGATTACACTTTACTTTATAATCTACAATAATTGATTATGTCTAAGGTTTTGTGTAATTCCTTAGCTGTTACAACAAGTTTTGTTTTGTTTCCTATTTTTTTATTTGTCTTTTGGTGACTTTCACCCTTGTGGGCTCTAAGGTTTGACTAATCTTGTATTCTTCAATTTTCATCCTCTAATAATTAAAAAATTGCTTGATTAATGTCTAATGGGGGTTTTAATAACATTTTTATTTTTTGGGGATTTTTACAAGGTATAAAAGATACGTAGAAAAAAATTAAAAAAAACATGTTTGGCCTTAATTAGGGTTTCCCATGTCACACAACTGCTAATTATCTCAGCTCTAGAGGACTGTTAAAAAGCTTATGCATTTATTGCCTTGTCACATTGGGAATCCACCCTTTGGGTTTTCCTTTCCTTATTCAATGGTCTCTCCTCAGAAGAAAGGCATCATTTGATGCAGCTCAAATGGGAGATCACAACCATGGCACCAAAGCAAGCATGCAAGTTTGTTCCAAAGGTATATCATGAGCTAAGACACCACTAATTCAAGGTTATCCTCCTAATGTTTTATTGGATTTTCCTTTTTTTGATAATGATTACCAGTGGTTTGAAACCCATATTCTTCTAAGGTATTTTGGTGGCCACATCCCGACCAAATATATGATTCAAAACTGGGTACAAACTAAATGACTGCCCCATGGCATCAAACTTTTGGGGGTTTAAAATTTTACCAATGAATTTTTCATGTTCCAGTTTGAAAACCCTACTCACTATGCTACCACTCACAAGCATGGCTATGTTTATGTGATGAGTTCCATGCTTGTCTTTTCCCTCTAGACCTAATATTTTATCATCTTGGATAAAACCAAGATTAAGATTCCAGTCTAGATAGAGTTTCTAGGCTTACCTATGCCTTTTTGGCCTTTCCTAAAATAATTGGTCAAAACCTTAGATCGATGTGTGTGCTTTAAGTTTGATTGTTTCTTCATTGCTCGCACTCAATGATGCATTTGTGTTGAGGAAAACCTCTCCCAAGACCTCCACGAGACCACAAACATTTAAATAAGTGGCCAATGTTTCACCTAGAGGGTTTCATACATCAACCTCTCGAACACCTATTTTTGGTGCCAGGACTCATACCACATGATTAAATATTTCCCTCTAATGGATACCTCAAACACCCCACTCAAAGTGGCTCCAAAACCCTCTTGCCCTACGACAGGGGTGCATGATCGCTAGTAGGTGGTGGGTTAGTGAAATAATCAGTCCTTTAAAGCTTCTATTGGCACTAACAAGCTAGTGACTTCTACTAATACGGTCAACCAACCACCTACAACCCAACTTGCTTGAACACCATCACCCAACCTCAATCCAACTATGAAAAGTGCTCCCCATAAAATTAATGTGATTCTGAAGCCACAAGAATCCATGATACCTAGGTTCTCTCTATTTCTTGACAAGACACATAGATGCAAATGGCCATTGTCTTAGCTACAAACCCATGGGAAAACCCTCCTTCTCCATGTTAGCAAGTGACTCGTCGTTCAAGGAGTCCCTCTCCTAGTAAAGAAGACATTGATTTTGCTTACCCTGAAAGATGACCTATAGTGCTTTTAAAAAATTTAACAACAAGCCATTAACATTATTTCCTAAGTAACCTCTTTGCGATGTTAGAAAGAGGATAAAACCATGAACCTTGATAGTTTCCAATGAATGTTTTCTCTTAGAATTTCCATGATATAAATGAGCTAAAATTCAAGTACTTAGTGTAAGATGGTTTTCAAAAGTTTTCAGACATGCACATCTTGTGCCTGTGAGAAGTTAAATAAGTGGTTTTGCTCTCCCGATGGCAATGACAGCCATCAGGCCCAATGCTACTTATCATATGTCTAGACATGAAGTTGGGTGTGGTGGCATCATCACTGTGATTGTGCCAATTTATGCTTCATTTATGACATATTGGGGTTTGGACCCGATGAACCGTGCTCTTTAGAAGTTTTTTAATTTTCACAGGAGGAACCATGGTATTGTGAATATTTATGCCTCCAACCATGTGGTTGAAAGGACAACTATTTGGAGGTAGTTGATAGATTCTCTTCCCATAGCCCACTAGATTTCTTGTGGGGAATTTAATATGATTGAATCACATGAAGACAAGGAAGGGGTCCTCTTGATGCATTGGTGTGTTAGTGAATTAGAAGCTTGGTTTTACCTTCACAAAAAACTTGGCCTTTTTATCCGAACCACCACCATAGGTAGTCATCTTCTATGACCTAGTTCACTTGGTGAAATTTTCTCAAAAGGAACGAGTCCTTAAAAAGCTTGATCGAGCCCTTCTATCAGATCATAATATATTCTCTTTTGCTCAAAATTTTGATTGGCATGTGAATGTTATTCTTGATGTCCTTATGTTGTATCACCAACTTATTAAATTATCTATGGAATGGTCTACCTTTCCAAACAAAACCTATCATAATAATTTTTTTCTGAATACCTCCCATCTACAACATCCTCAAACTCTTTCCCACACTAAGAGAGTCTGGAACGTCACCCCCATCCTTCAGGGGAACTAGGTGGATTGATTGGTGGGAAGAGGATATCTCTCACAATGCCACATTTATTCATTTTTTTGGCAAATAATTGGATTCCATCATAAAGTTGATGACTTTAGCCACTATGAAGGAATTCAACCATCTTTTTCATGTGCTTGAACAACCCCCCTAGATGAGTCTCTACAAAATCAAGTAACTGGGTTAAGGCATCAAATCAAACATGTTGATCTTCGCCAAGCCTGTGGAACTCAAATTTGATATGGCATCCATTGGATTATGATTAAGGATAGGGTCTCCAAGGAGTTATTCAATATGTTGAGGGCTCTCAACTCTACCACATAAGTAAAAATTGCTAAGGATGTTGAGGAGCAACTAACTAATCTCCCTAAGAACCTTCAAGATTTCATGAAACACTATGAGAAGGTTTTCCAAGCTCAGCCATCCCTAGAGGCTCAAAGATTAGCATTGAAAAATTTCCTTGATGTTGTTCCTTACAAGCTCTCCCCAGTCAACAGGTGGCTTGTGATAAACCCTTATGCATAGGGGATCTTCATCAAGCTATGATGGGTATGGCCCAAGACAAAGCCTAGGGCATTGATGGTTTTCCCTGTGAGTTTTATTAATCTCTTTGGGACTATGTTGGACCTAATTTGCATAAATTCTATTTTAAAGCTCTTGTTCAAGGTTCTTTGGGTTGGCTCATCAATAAAGATAATATCAAAATCATTCCCAAGGCTGGGGATGTTGTGATTATTTCCAACTAGAGGCCTATCACTCTTTTCAATGTTTCTTACAAGATTGTAACTAAGGCTCTCACATTTAGGATAATATGTTTGTTCCCTTCAATTATTCAATATGAATAGATTGGGTTTATCCAGGGATGTTACAGTTTGGATAACATTCTTGCAGTTTGGGAAGGTATGGAATGGGCCCACACATTGAAACACAAGGCTCTATTCATAAAAGATGATTTTGTAAACGCTTATGATTAAATAGAATGGCCCTTCATTTTAGAAATGCTTCAAGCATTAGGGTGTGGTCCCAAGTTCCTTATCTTAGTTCAAACCATCTTTTAGGATGACTCTACTTGCCTTACTATCAATGGACATCAATCTGAAAGATTTGGCATGTTTCACTCTATCATACAAGGTTGCCCTCTTGCCCCCTTCCTTTATGTCCTCACGGTCGAAGGATTTTGATGCCTACTCAAAGATTTCACTTCTAGAGGGCTTATCAAAGGCATCGGTTTCCCTAATGCTCCTCAGAGCTAGCCTGTCAATGGAACTTTCACCGATGACTCCTTTCTTACCCTTTAAGAGAATAAGGAGGTTTTCTAGAATGCCATGCAATGCTTACATATGTTTTACTTGGCTTCTGGTTCAAGCATCCAATGGGCTACGATGTACTATATTTGGCAGAGCTATGCATATTTATAGAGTTGGTTGGGAGATTATCAATGAAAGTGGATTACTCATGGAGAAATGTTCAAATTCTTGGAAATTCCCTTTACTTTTCAAGCCCCTCTTGTGGATTTACATAATTATGTTATCCTCAGAGTAGAGAAGAAGTTATCTTATTGAATTACCAAACCTCTCTCTCTAGTTGGAAAATTTCAATTATGCTCCAAAGTCCTAGCTACCACTCGTGTACTGTTCTTCTTGTTGCCACCCCATCAAAAGTAGCCTATAAGAAGCTGGAAAATTTGCTCAAGGATTTTTTGTGGGCCAACCTAAAAGGTAAAAAAGGATTTCTTAGAGTTGTTTGGGACATTTGTTGTTGGCTTAAAGAAGCAGGGGGTCTTGGTTTGATTGACATTGTTAAACAAGGTCCAACCTTGTGTGCTAAATGGATTATCAAGGCCATAGAAGGTCAGGAGGCCTAGAAAGCTCTTCTCAAGAATTGCATTTCTTCAGGGTGTCCCCATGATAGACAAGCTTAGCAAAATTTGGGCTTTCAAACTTTGTATCACCCCAAGTATTGTCAATATTACTGGGAATTTTGTTGTCAAAAATATCTAGAAAGCTTAGGAAACTATCAAACCCTAGCTAAATTAGAAAGGGGATGGATTTTGGGCTAGCCTTTCTATCAGCTCTCATTCCCTATGGTGGTCTCATGTTATCTCTCTTAGTGAAAAACCCTTAGTCAAAGATCCCAAAATTAAAGCCTCGAGACATTTTCGTTGGGGTCTTAAAGTTCTAAGGAATATTTTTATCAAGTGCACTAGATCTTGGCTCACCTAGGATCACCTCAAGTCAAAATTTAGGCTTATTGCTCATGATTTTGAGTATATTTCTGAAACTAATATGGTTGTGCTTGATTAAGCTTTGCACAAATTTGGGGTTACCGATTCTCCCAGATGGTGGAAAGACTAGCATTGGTCTTCTTTCATTCCTATGCTCTGATATTTACTTTGACTTGGTCATAAATGGATTTCCTTGAACAAAATCCCTTGGGAGATGCTCAATAGGGGATGGAATATCAATAGCCCCTTTTTTTTTGGAATAGGAGATTTCAATTGGTTTGGTATGCTATTGTCAAACCCAAAAAGGCCATTTTTACTTGGTGTCTGTTATACCAAGGCTTCCCATTAGGAGGCAGAGTAATTCACATGGCTATTCTTCTGCCCAAATGCCCTACTTGTGGGCACACTGAGTCCCTCAAATATATTTTTTAATTGTGTTAAAAATCAAGGTGCTTAAAATTGGAATCATTCATTTTGCCAACCCTTCAATCCTGAAGCATTCACTTTGAACATCATCGTTTTTTGGAATACAACCCATCTCCTTGAGAAATACCAGCAAATATGACACATTTTTCACAATAAAATCCTTTTTAATTTTTGGAAATACAAGCAAACATGGCACATCTTTCACAATGAAATCTTTTTTAATTTTTGGAAAGACAAGAACACTACTACTTTTAAAGAACCCTACTACTTTTAATAAAGAAAGCTCAGCTAAATATTTTTCTACTTCTAATAGAGTCTCGCAACTGAGGCCACCAGAAATCTACGAGCGGCTCGACTTTCTTCACCCCTGATCTTGGTCATGGAGGGTTTACCCCATGATCGCTTTTTGCTCCAAACATTGTATTGAATTCATATCACCAACACATTTCAAAAGATTATGCGGGGCAATGATATATTCGAAAGGAGAGAAAAATCAGCACCAGAACCATTATGATCCCTCCAGGTATAGAAGGGCTTTGTTGGCCGCATTTCTCAGTCAACATCCACTTTCACTTCCTTTGTATCATTAACATCGACATTCACAATTATAGAAATATATAATAAAAGTCCATGAACGCACTTTCGAGGACAGAGACGATGACACTCGCGTGTCGAAGTAAAAGAAATAAAAACGCTTCGATTATAATCATACAATGCTCAGACACACTCTCACTCTCACATCATTATGTAGAGAAGGTCGATTGAAAGACGCGCTACACATTCTGCTTACCACACACAACCCCCCTGAACACTCTTCTACATGACAAAATGACTCAAAGAGATGTGGTATCATGGAATGCAATGATTGTAGGATATGCACACAATAGGTTTGTTGAAAAGGCTGTGGAAACTTTTAAGCAAATGCAATTGTCTGGTATAAATCCAAACTCCACAACCTTTGCCAGCATCCTTCCAGCCTGTGCCAAAATGGGAGCTTTAGAAAAGGGAATGGACATCCATCAAAGCATAATTGAATGTGGATTTTCATCAGATGTCATAGTTGTGAATGCCTTGGTAGACATGTATGCAAAATGTGGAAGCACACACAAGGCACGTGAACTGTTTGACAAAATAGATAAAAGAGATGTAGTATCATGGAACACAATGATTGCAGGATATGCACAAAATGGTGTTCTCAATGAGGCTTTAAAGCTTTTCAAAGAAATGCCTCAAAGAGATGTGGTCTCATGGACTGCAATGATCACAGGATATGCACAAAATGGTTTTCTCGACGAGGCTTTAAGGATTTTTAATGAAATGCCTCAAAGAGATGTGGTATCATGGAATGTAATGATTGCAGGATATGCAAACAATGGATTTGTTCAAAGGGCCTTGGAAACTTTTAAACAAATGCAACTGGCAGGTGTCAAGCCAAATTCCACAACCTTTGCCAGCATCCTTGCAGCCTGTGCCAAAATGGGAGGTGTGAAACAAGGTATGAACATCCATCAAAGCATAATTGAATGTGGATTTTTTTCAGATATCACAGTTGCAAATGCTCTGATAGACATGTATGCAAAATGTGGATTCACACACATGGCACGTGAACTGTTTAATAAAATGGCTCAAAGAAGTGTGGTATCATGGAATGCAATGATTGCAGGATATGCACAAAATGGTATTCTTGACGAAGCTTTAAGGCTTTTCAAAGAAATGCCTCAAAGAGATGTGGTATCATGGAATGCAATGATTGCAGGATATGCACAAAATGGGTTTACTGAAATGGCCTTGGAAATTTTTAAGCAAATGCAATTGGCAGGTGTAAAGCCAATCTCCACAACCTTTGTCAGCATCCTCCCAGCCTGCGCGAAAATGCAAGCTTTAGAACAGGGTATGAACATCCATCAAAGCATAATCGAATCTGGGTTTTTGTCAGATGTCATAGCTTTGAATGCCCTGATAGACTTGTATGCAAAATGTGGAAGCACCCACAAGGCACATGAACTGTTTGACAAAATGGCTCAAAGAGATGTGGTGTCATGGAATGCTATGATTGCAGGATATGCACGTAATGGGTTTGTTGAAAAGGCCTTGGAAACTTTTAAGAAAATGCAATTAGCAGGCATAAAGCCTAATTCCACAACCTTTGCCAGCATTCTCCCAGCTTGTGCCAAAATGGGAGCCATAGAACAAGGTATGGACATTCATCAAAGCATAATCGAATTTGGGTTTTTGTCAGATGCCATAGCTATGAATGCCCTGATAGACATGTATGCAAAATGTGGAAGCACACACAAGGCATTTGAACTTTTTGACAAAATGGCTCAAAGAAATGTGGTATCCTGGAATGCAATGATTGCAGGATATGCACAAAATGGTTTTGTTGAAAAGGCTGTGGAAACTTTTAAGCAAATGCAATTGTCAGGGGTAAAGCCAGACTCCACAACCTTTGCCAGCGTCCTCCCAGCCTGTGCCAAAATGGGAGCTTTAGAACAGGGCATGGACATCCATCAAAGTGTAATCGAATGTGGATTTTCAGCAGATGTCATAGTTGTGAATGCCATGATAGACATGTATTCAAAATGTGGAAGCACACACAAGGCGCATGAACTGTTTGACAAGATGGCTCAAAGAGATATAGTATCATGGAACACAATGATTGCAGGATATGCACGGAATGGCTTTTGCATGGATGCTCTCAAACTCTTTGAAGTAATGAAGCACTCTGGACCATACCCTGACCATCTAAGCTTTTCTTGTGTTTTATTAGCATGCAGCCATGCAGGTTTAGTGGATGAGGGCTGTAAATACTTCAATGGCATGAGTGACTTTAATTACATTATACCTACAATTGATCATTATGTGTGCATGATTGACCTTCTTGGCCGTGCTGGCTATCTTGAAGAAACTCTAAACTATATAATCAAAATGCCGATTAAACCTGTGGTAGTTGTGTGCACGTGTTTGCTTGGTGCCTGCAGAGCACATAGGAATACAGGGTTAGGAGTATTTACAGCAAATCTTCTTTTTGAGATGGATCCTCAAAATGTTGCAACTTATGTTCTTCTGTCAAACATCTATGCAGAAGTGGGCAGGTGGGGTGAGGTTCAACTGGTAAGGAGAATGATGAAAGATAGAGGAATTAAAAAGTTTCCTGGATGTAGTTGGATTGAAGGGCATAAAATGGTACATGCTTTTTGTGTAGGAGACAGATCACACCCATAGACATAGGAGATCTATGCAAAGTTGGAGGAATTGTCTTGGGAGATGAAGGCAGCAGTGTATTTTACAGATTCAAAGCTTGTACTGAATGATGTGGAGGAAAAATAATTATTCCTCTGCCAGTATAATGAGAAGTTGGAAATTGCATTTAGATTGTTAAACATGCCCTGTGGGACAACTATCAGAGTTGTCAAGAACCTTAGAGTATGTGTTGACTGCCACACTGGAATCAAGTTTATCTCCAAGATTGTTGCATGACAAATTTATGTGAGAGATACAATCTGGTTCCATCATTTCAATCAAGGACAATGTTCTTGCAGAGTTTTTTGGTAATGCTAAGTGAAGCAATCTGTAACATAGACTTGTACTGTGTCAGACCCGCAGTGATAAAGAAGGGACCAGGTTTTATTTTGAATTTCAAAAACACATTCTTTCTGTTTTTGGAAGTCTAGACCATGCTGTTGATTTTATAAAATCAGATGTATAGTATACAATGTGCATTGCTGCCTAATGAAGCAATCTGTAATCTAGGCTTGCACTGTAACAAAGGGCAGTGTCAGACTTGCCGTGATAAAGACGGGACCAGGTTTTATTTCCAGTCTCTAAAAAGTGTTTTTTCCGTGTTTGGAGATCTAGATCATCCTGTAGATTTTGTAAAATCAGATGTATGGTATACAATGTGCATCGCTGTCTATATATACCGTTGGAGTATTAGTTAATGCCCCATTTTAAGATACAATGGAGGTGTCATGGCATTGGACTGTTTCAGGAAGTCTGCACGTTTCTGAAATGATAAGCTGGAGGAGAAGGTGGAGAATAAGAAAAAGAGAGGACCACAAGAAGGAAATGCAAAGATGCTTGGCCAAAAGGAAATGTGAGAGAAGGGCTTACAATCAATCCAACACTTGGAGATGATAGGGTGACAATCTCTTAATAGTTCTTTACACCATCGTTTGTCTCTTTGTATCATATTGTGCTTATGTCAGGTCTGCCATTTGGGATTGAATTACCATATGAGATTATATATGTTCATGTGGTTTTTGTCTCATTTATGCTTAGAAATTAGTAATGTTGCTTCACATCCCTTCTCTTTGTACGAGAGGTAATATGTTTGTGGATTCAACTTTTTATTATTATTTAATTTATTTTAAATTTTTGTTTTTCTAGTTTAGAAATAAAATGTTAGAATTTATATGTGGAAGTAAAATTGCAATTAGGCTATGGCCTTTCCTCGTAAGTCTAATTGGGCTATGGAAAACAAAATGAAGCATGTGATTTGTAGTTAGGGTTGGTTGAATAGCAAAATGAAAATATTTGGAGTCACCATTGGATTGTGATAAGTGGAATTTAGGATGTAAGAACCACAAGATTTTTTGAGGAATATGATGGGAGACGTTCATAGGAGTGTGAGGAACCCTGCAATTGTACGTATTGGATACTTTCTTCACATATTACAAGCCAAACAAATACTAATAAAGATTATATTCCACATGACAAAATATAAATTGGGGGCTTTTTTAATCAGCCGCATACCTAGTAAATGCTAGCGAGACCAAATTCCTTGTGGCCCAAGTGAAGTTTGTTTACAAAACCTCAACTACAATCATATGAAGCTTCTTTATTTTTTTTTTACACATTTCCAAGGAATAGTTTATAATATAGGATTCAATTCATAATGTTCAAAGACATATGTGGTTAACTTTTTTTTAGCTGATTTCAAAAATGTTTGGATTATATCATAAGCGTGTATCAAGGAAAACAAGTTTTTCTAAAGAATTCAAGAGAAGGAAACCTTAATTTTTTTTATCTTATGAAAATGCATTTAATAACTATATGTTTAGAAGGAAACGTAAATTTTCTAATTCAGTGTGATCCTTTCTATTAAATGTTGATTGAGTTCAGGTTTAACAATTTTAAAAGTAAAATTTCTCTGAATTACCTCCCATTATTTTAGCACGAAAATCATTTTATAACTTGCATTATCAATATCGTTCTTTTTTATAGGCTATGATATTCTACATTTTAAAGGAACCATCTCTATTATCATCAATAATAAAAATAATTACAAGATAATTACAAGTCACTTGCATTAAAATTTGGCCAATATACTAGCTTCTACTAATGAGAAAACTAATTAAATTTTAGGCTACAAAATAGGACAATAATTAGGTCATAAAAAACACCAATATCTCAAAGATCTAGAAAAGTCTATCAAATCCTCACACAACAAATCACATAAAGTATGAGCAATATAAACATTATAAAATTTAATCAGTTATTGTAGATGTTGAAAATGGGGTGTTGTCGCCCTAGTCCTTTCCTCCACACCCAATAGGAAGAGCACTATTTGGGTCACGATCTCACTACTATTTTTGATTCAAATGCCCCAAGCTCATGCCAAGTAACCTGGTATTAAGCTCGAACAATTAAAATGGGAAAGTAGAATTGGTGATTTCCTTAGGCACCAAACCACTTTTCTTATTAGTGCCGAGGGGAACTATTTTTGGGAAAACCATCCTACATGATGATGGTAGAGTCTAACCATGTGGAGTTGTTCTTTGTTATTAAACTCTTGCAAGGAGAAATAAGGGCATCAAATAGTACCTTTGTTGTAGTAAATGGGACTTTACCCTAGTGGTCCAACAGGTTTTGAGGACCTACAAGTGTTTAAACATGGAGAGCACTTTGGATGCATGACTTTGAATTTGTGGATGATTATTTGAAATAACATAAAGTATTTCCTATTGATGGAGATGCCCCTGTCCATCCTTGTCCTAATAAGATATTTGACATCTTGGCACATAAATTTGTGTAGTTTTACCCCATATTTATAGAGAGCCGAAGCCCCAATGCTTAAACGCATTAATCAATTCAAATTCAACATGATACCTAATAAGAGAAAGTACATTATGCAGAGAATTGATCTCCTAAAATTAGGGAGTCAAATCTTATTTTCATATCTCCCACAATCTCTCGTGTTATTCCCTAAATCTCTCACAATCCTATCTCTTACAATCTCTCTCCTACTATCTCTCAACAATCCTACAAACACCTTTTCTAAAGTGATTATTACTCCAAGTTACCACTTATAATAAGCTCCAAAAGATGCAATCGATAAGTTGACTATTAATCCGAGTTGAATGCTGCAAGAATGGTTCCATGGTAAGCAAGATAGAGGATTATCTAGCTTCAAAAGATGTAGGAGATCCTTCATCGACAAGTTGCCAAACAAACTTTTGAATATGTGATTGCACTAATTCATGCAAAACAATGTAGGGTCGTGTTGTGGAGCTTGTGGGTCCTCCAAACCATAGAGATTCGATCCAAGGAGGGCAGACTGAACGAGTCTGAACTCATTGTAGGGAGCTTTGGGAGCTCAGTTGGAAGGAAATCACCTCAACGAGTTGTGTGATGTAGAGCTCGAGCTAGGGTCACCATGCAATGCAACCAAAAACATTCACTGAGGCTATTGTGAACAAATATATCCCAAACCTCCAATGGAGAATAACAGTTTTAGATAGATGTAACATAGATGCAACTTGATGCAATGGTGAATGTAGTCAAAATTCAAACATAGATCTGTTGAAACATAGATATAGCAAATCCACATGGCTAACAAGAACAAACAAACCAGAAACCCTCAAATTGCAATATGTATATCCTCTAAACCTAATCTGAAAACCTCCAAATGAGTTGCGCCCAACAGTGACTGTGGTTGCACTTTGAAGATAATTTTTCGTCGCTTGTTCTTCTACTTCCTGATGAAGATCATATTTGCTACAAAGTGTTGTAAGAAAAAGTTAACTCGAAGAGTGCTCACACGTACACAAAACTAAGCTAAACTCACATAATTTTAAGCATGAACACAATAAACAAAATGGATGAAATTTGTGGATAGATTGTACAAGATGGAAGAGGTAGATGATGCACGTGAATAGCATATGCCATCAGATTCATGGGAGGTCAGTGGTATCTGTATTGCCGTTGACAAAGTGCAAGAAGGGTGAACAAACAAATAAATGGGTTCCATAAGGTTTGTGGTACCCTGCTAGCCTTTGCTTGCACGTTTTGACATAATCAACAAATGGATAGATAACATACAAAGTAATGGGGTCATTGCAAGATCGGTGGTATTTGCCAACCTATTTCAAAGAGTCCTCATAAACAACCTGCTCTAATACCAGAGGTAGGTTTTACTCCATATTTGTAGAACGCTAAAGCCCCAATGCATAAACACATTAATCAATTCAAATTCAACATGATACTCAATAGAGAAAGTAGATAATTGATCTCCTAAAATTAGGGAGTCAAATCTCTTCATATCTCCCAGAATCTCTCATTCTATCCCCTAAATCTCTCACAATCCTATCTTTTACAATTTCTCTCCTAATATCTCTCAAAAATCCTACAAACTCCTATTCTAATGTGATTATTACTCCTTACATTATTTACTCCACTTATTATTTTCGACACACACTGTAATTAACTAATATTATAATGTGAAGCATGTAAGTCTTAAGCACCCATGTGAGAACTAATCTTAACAGAGTGTCCTTAGTAATTCGAGCTCTCTGCTATCAGAAAATGACAATACTAAACTGAGTGTCCTTAAAAAAAAGGTCTGTCAGAAAGTGACAATGTTATGTTTTATAAAAAAAAGTTCTCATTTTTAGCTTAAATTACAATCTATCCATTCAAAAAACATAACATTTGAAATATTAAAAAAATAATAATACCCATGCTCTTCACTAGGTGTTATGAAATTTCTATTTTAATATATATTATGTAATCAGTAGGTGAAAACTATGCAGGTACCCTGATTGACTATTGGGGAAAGTATATTATTTGTCTCCCTCATCTTTCCCATGCTTAGATAAAAGTAGTACTAATTAAAATATTTAACTGCCCTTCACATATTTTCATTGTTTACTAAAATCCTATTAAGTAATTATTTGCACCTTTTAATCTGTTTATGACCAGAGAAGAGCAGAAAATAAAATACTCTAATTAACCTTAAAATTTATACAAAACAATCCAATAATATATTCAACAAAGTGTGTATATATTTCTGTTCACCTGGATGATGCTTCTGCTTTAGTTACTAGTGCATAGTATGATGCAAGAATATAATTTTTTATTTTGTTTTAGTCGTGTCCTCCATTCAAACTGTTTTATAAAATGTCTACATTCTTATTTTGATATATTAAAAAATCAATAATGATATAGCACTATCAAAATGCATTAAACTATGGGTTAGTCTTTTATAAAAAAATCATGATGAATGTTTTTATTATTTGCAATGAACTTATTCATATTTTTAATAGTAAGGCTGGGGAGCTCAAGCTTATGAAGTTTTAAATAAATCTTTTAAATTTTGAAATATTTATAAAATATATTATATAGCTATGCTAATTTAGAGGATTTGGTTTTAAGTTTAATTTTAGATTTATTTTTCATTTTTCAATTTTCAAATTTCAAATTCAAATTCAAATTAAAAATGATATTCAAATTCAAATTCTAAATTTAAATTCACTTTTTTGATTCAAAATTTTAAAAAACTTATTTGTTTCATATTTAATTTAAATTTATTATAATATTATAAATAATTTTTAATAAAAAAACAACCACAGTTTTTATATGATTGTATGTATTGGAGTAGACAAAACAATACATTATAAAGAATAACCATGTTCATATTCTTCATATAATATGTTTAGTTTTCTTCTTATTAATTATAATTATTAAATTGATATTTTATACCCCTCTCAAACAATGTAATATTTAAATATATTTCAATTTAGTTTTGAATATATAAGAATGTATGTATGTATTCATTTTTTATTAGAGTTACGAATCAGTGTAAGATATTACCGGGGATTTAGATTTTCAAGCGATAATTTATTATATATACTAGATTTATTAATAATTATCATAATTGTTTTGAGAATACCAATAACGGTTAAAATTGGTTCGAGAATACCTACAATGATCACAACTGATTTGTAAATACCAACAACAACCACATTCAACGTCAGTTACTATAATGAGATTTGAATTTAGATAGGGCTTGAAACAACCTAATTACTTTACCAACTCACCCACATCTCATTTATAAAACTCTATATATTATCACTATAACCATTTAATTGAGATTTTCTAATAAATTATTTATATTTAATTACAATTATTAATAATCGTGATGATTATAATATATAATATGTAAAACTTTGAAACAAATACCATTAAAAAATATATTATTTGAATGTTTGAAATTTAATCTAATTAATAGTTATATTTTTCTAATAAAAACTTGTAATCATTGAATAATTAGTAGAGTAGTTGAGATATCAACATTAACATTTATTTGCAAAGTTCTTTTATATATTAAATTCTATAGTATAGAAGGAGCCATTTTAAAATGTGTTATTCCAATGTGGAGGGTTAATCTCATCAGTTTAATTATGATTCTCTTATGAAAACTTATGGTCATTTGATAGTAAATTAGAGTAGTTTGCATATCATCATTAGCATTTTTATTAGTGGATATAAAATAAAACATAATTGTTTGAATTCAAATTTAGAGTTAGTATTATATTAGCATGATTGGTAAAATATTATCCTTCTAGATTCTTAGTACCAAAAATTACAATAATTTTAATAATAAGTAAATATGTGTTTTGAATATTGCATTAAAATTATTGATTACATTTAATCTCTTAAGTAATTTGTTTTTAACGAGTGATTTGATATCATCTTTACATCGACCCATATCTCACTCGACATAAAAATCTACTTTACTCTATTACCCTTCATAAACCAAGGGATCTTCATTCCATGTTCACATTTAGATAATGATAAAGTCATAGTGAGGGGGTCCAATGAAGGACAAATTTATATCGTGCAACCTAGGATTCAATACTCACGAAATTTAACAAATACATAGTCTATGTGTAAAAGGAAACAAAAAAAAATTATATTGAGTTTGATAAAGAAATTGAAATTCGTGCACACAACAAAAACACCAACTACGATCTTATTAGGCTAAAAATACATGCATTGCTACAATATTTATCCACTCAAGGATGTGTCTCACTCCAACAATTCACTACTCGAATCTACATGCTATAGCAAATCTTTGCTCACAACTCTCTTATGGTTGAACCTTTTGAATTTTTATCCTCTTCTCTAGGATCGAATTGGGAACAAGCAACTCATTATCCTCTTATGGGCCCAACCTAACTAAACCAACCCCACTTGAATGGAACTCATATTTGTTTGAGAACAATATGGAAGTCCAATTGTTTCATCTTTCATAATAACTCTTAAACTTCCATTAGTTAGGAAACTTCTATGGCAGGTACATGAAGCTCTAAAAAGCATGTTAACATAACATGAGCCTTGGATCTCATATTGAACCTGGTGCAATCTAGCGTAAAGTGTCTATGTGGATGATTATTTGGTTTTATGAGGTTTGTGAATAAGCATTGTTGTGTGTGTGATTTGGTTAGGACTCTAATACCTAAAGGAAGTGATCTTACACTAGACATTGAGCTTGATAAGAATAAACTATATTCTTATCAAAGATGTACAATTCATGTGCAAGACAAGTGTTAATGCATGAATTCATTGATTTCATTTATTCCATCATTCCACATTATAAAAGCACTACTAGAGTGTTCAATATATAGGAAAGAGAGAGTAGGGTAGACAACCCATAGTGGGTATGTCAACACTATGTGCACACACCAAGGTGGGGTTGGTCAACCCATAATGTAAACCATGTATAAGCCACTCATGGTGAAGAATGACCTGATTGTGAACTAAACAAATGTGCATATAATTAAGCCCCTAATTGTGCACTATTAATCCCTAAGTAAACTTAAAGTGAATAAATGTGAAAGGAAACCAAAGGTAAAATCAATTTGGGTGATAACCCTTTTCACACCAACACCTTCCCCCCCTTCCCCCGTCATGAGAGGATGAAGGAAAAAGGTCAAGTGACCCCCTTAAATCAATGTCTCACACCCCTAAGAGATTTTGCAAGTTATGGAACTTACTCTCAATGAAGGGTTTGGTGAATATATCAACAACCTACTCTGTTGTAAGACAATATAATAGATGAATGACTTGTTCTTGAATCAACTCCCTCATGTAGCACATGTGGATATCAATGTGTTTAGTTCACTAATGATGAACTGGGTTCTTTGAGATTTGAATAGTACTCTGGTTGTCACAAATGATGATAGATGGTCATTGAATGGTGATTCCAAACTCAACTAGAATATTCTAAAGCTTAATATCCTTAGTAGTGGCATCAACAACTCATCTATAATTGACCTCAGTCAAAGATAGAACAATAACATTATGATTCTTACTTTTCTAGATAATGGGGCCTGAACTAACATGAAAGTTGTAACTAGATGTGGACTTATGATCCTTAGAATCTCCACCCCAATCAGAATCTATATATATCTGACCAAGTCTAGACTAATCCCTGCTACATAGTGTATCCCATGTTAAAGAGTATGTTGGATGTAATGCAAGATGCGTTTGGACACTTTCCAATGAAGTTCATGTGGTTCATTCATGAAGTGGGAGACCATGACAAATTGAAAGGAAATGTTAGGGTGAATGCCGTCAAATAGATGAGAGTTTGAACAAGTTGAGAATATAAAGTGGCATCCACTAGTGGATTGGAACATTTTTCTCAAGCTTAACCCTAGACAAAAAGGGAATAGGTGTAAGCTTATAATCAACCATGTTAATTTGAGCTAGAAGATCAAGAGCATACTTGGGCTGAGCAAGAGCGATACCAAAAAAATATTGAGTGATCTCAATTACAAAAAAATAATGCAAAAGGCTTAAGTCGGTCATAGCAAATTGATCGTGTAAAGAAGATTTGACTCTACCAATGATGTATGAAGAACTCTTAGTAAGAATTAAGTCATCAATGTAGAGGACCATAAGTAAATGGGAGTTGTCTTGTTGTAGAATATACACATTGGGATTGAAGTGGCATCTCGATAATCCAATAAAGAGAAGAAATGAATCCATCTTGGCATACCAAGCCTAAGGGGCCTATTTGAAGCCATAGAGAGACTTTTGTAATCTGCAGACTAAAGAAGAGGCCTATTTGGTGATGTTTGAGGTTGAGAAGACTAATCCTATAATAATACTTAGAAGGTAGAAATATTCATCTAGAATTATAGGCATCATTTATGTACCAATTCCTTATATTTACATAAACCAGGATGCAATTAATTTAGTCCATTATCACAAAAATATGTAAAATTTTAAACTTAAGTTAAAATTATTTATACCTATTTATTACCATGTCAAACTATTTAAACACATATTTATATTATTAAGGATCTTAAGCTTATCAACACTTTTAAATATATTTTAACATAAGAAACCAAAGTCTTTCTGCATATAGATGTCCTTGTAACATAAGAAACCAAAGTATTTTTGCATATGGATGTCCTTGTAACTGCTTGTTGCATCCATGAGTGATCATTTTTTCCTTGTACTATCATACTCCTCCTATAGAGTGAATGGGTTACAAGGGAATTCTACCTTTGGGCAAATCATTTAGAGAGTTCATATTTCATGTGATAATCTGTATACTTATTTTCTTCTTTATACATAAGCAGGGCTATACATATGCCTAGGACAAGTATTTTGATCAACCTAAAATTTTGATTCTTTTAACATAGAATTTGGTTTTGATTATTTAGTCACCATAGGGTTTGTGGGTAGCATAGTTTTTTCATTTGGAAAAATATTATGCAGTGATAATTTTGCTCCATTTACTATTATTGGAGTACAGACAATGGTTATGCTCCTTTGCAATTATTTTAAGCAACATTACAACATTCAAAGAATTGGAAGTGGCTTGGATTTCCATTTATCATTAAATTTGTATTCAAAATGTTAAATCATATATAATGCATGTTAAATTTTTGAAAAAAAATATGAAAGAAATGAGGTTTTATATATTGTTTTCAATTATAAATTCATTTGTTGCAATAATTTACAAAACAAAATTTGAAAAGGCAAGTTGGAAACACGATGCCCACATATCAAATCTTATGGCAAAGAAAACTATTGTTAAATTAATTAGTTGCAGATTATGATGATGATTATCATCATCATCATCATCATCATCATCATCATCATCATCATCATCATCATCATCATCTTTTCTTTTTTGTTAATTATCGAGTAAAGGACTTGCATAATTTAAATAACAATTTGAATTCATTCTTATGACTAAAACTATTCCTTACAAAATTATTATTGTTAAAAAATTTATATCAATATTTTCCCCTCAATGCATTTTCTACATTATTTATTAGTATTTTATAGCCTCAATTGTCAATACACTACACCTCATTCAAAATTTGTTTGCATTTTTTATTTATCTTTGAAAAAAAAATTCAAACTAGAGTGTTGTCATTAATAAACTTCTTTAGTTTCCCCAATTTATTATATGTTTTCAATCACATCTAGTGCTATTTATGGATGAATGAATGAAGATGGTTTGAATGCATGATATGTTATAATATTTATTGTAACTTTTGTCAAAATTTTGTGTGCATGAATCAAAGGTTTGAACTATGTTGCATATTTTTAAAGGGCGAACACTATTTCAACTATTAAAAATTATATATCCTATTGTGGGGCTTAGTGATGTAGGGGCATCAAATACATTGTACAAATTTAATTATGCATTGTTGGTTTTTATGACTTAACATGCCTTAGAAGGCTTTGGATTCATTAGGTAGCTTTGTAGTGGATGTTTTTGGCCTTGGGAACTTTTCCCATCAAAACTTCCCTTTTTGAATATTTGAATTTGTTTAGAGAGTTAGAGGTCTTTTGGAGTAGTAGTGAAAGAGTGTCATGTTAGTAAGTATGTGTTAGAGGTCTTAATGGGTCTAGGTCATTTAGGGAAAGTGTTTTCCATACATATCATTAATAAGGTGTCATAAACCCAAGAGTGTTGAATGTAAAATCCTTTTGGAGGTAGTTGCCAAAGGTGGTTATTCAGTTGTGAAAGAGATATGAATGTGCTTTTGATATATAATAAGGGAGAGTATCCTAGATATAAGGTTGGTAGGATTTAGGAAGTCAGTTAGTAAGAAGTAAAATGTTAATGGATGCATAGGTATAGAGGGGAGGAGCAAGAAAAGGCAAAGAACTCTGTACCCTATATGCAGTCATTGTATAAACAATGTAACCAGTTGAATCAATGAAACTAATACATTTGAATTACATATATATTTATGTGTTTGTCTTGATCTCATTGCTTGAGTAAATTTATTATGATGTAAATTTAAAGTTTTTAGCATAGGGTTGTATGATTTGGAATGGTAGAGACTTATCTTGCAGGACTATGGCAATTTATTGAACATGCATTAAGGGCTACAAGTTAGTAGAAATGAAAGTGGTCAAGGAAAATAAGGCATGTGTGTCTAAAATATCTATGGTGAAATAAACATGTTTTGGCCTGGAGTCATATGGCTTTGATGTATATGATTGGATGTTAATAAGAATAAGGGTTTAGTTTGGAATGAGTACCCTACTTACTATAATTAGTTTAAGAACCCTATTGCAATGATTGATTAAGAAATAATAAGAGGATTTATGGTGTAAATATAGTGATGAAATATACTATGGTGGAGTTATAATCTTTTTTAAATGTATCTAAACCATTAGGTGAGCTGATATGCCTTAAAAACCTTGTATTCTCTTGTAATAAGCTGACTATGTTTCAAAACTATGTTGAACAATGTATGGAACATGAATTAAAGTCATTCAAATAGAGTTAAGGCATAAACAGAGTTAATACATGAGTTTGGTTTTGTAATTTCATGCAAGGAATGAAAATTATTGATGTAATATATCAGGCAAGGTAAATAAGTCTTCAAACCTTGTTTTAGTTATATATAGGCAAGACTGTGTTAAAGGAATACTGTATAACCTTTGGTAGAACATGAATAGGAGTTGTTTAAGGAATATTAAAGTTTGTAAAAGGTGTAATGATGTTGAAAAAAACCTCTTCTAGTCATTTGTAAATTCAAAATCCAAAAAAAATCATTTAAATTAATTTTGAAGCCCCTCGAGCTGTTACAGTTTGTGAAAAACCCTAGTTTAGGGCAATAGACAAAAAGTAACATATTAAATGAATGCACGAATGAAATGGGTTTAAATTTGGTATTTTGATAGGTATGGGAATAAGCTAAGATATTTTCATGGTTTTGACATGGTACGGTATCTATACAAAGCGTTATAGAAGACTATATTACTGACAAGAGTATAAAAGGCCTAATAAGGCTAATTACAAAGAAGAGAGGCCTAGAAAATGGTGAAGATGAATGAGTTAGCTTATGAGATTTCATATAAACCTCAAAAATGATAAAGGGTGATAGAACCAGGTGTTGTATTTCCAAAGTTAAATAGTGATTATCCACACTAATCAAGCAGGGATAAAAAAGGCTATAAGAGATGAAGGAAGGGTGAAAGCTTGATATGACAAGAAGGGACTTGAGATTGACCAAGGTCCTAAATGGCATTGAAACAAGTTTGTTTAAATTTTGAGAGGTTACCCATTTAGATATAATGTACATATGAGACCCTAATCAAGATTTAGAGGTTTTTACCAAGTCTAGTGAAGGCTAGTGAACAAAATTAGGAGGAAATGGATGGTTGATTAGAAAGGTTCAAAGGCTATAAAGGTAGAGTGAGAAATAAGGCAAGGAGTTGACAGATAAGGCAAGGAGTTGAATATTTAATGAAAGTTATGTGTTTGCAAGTGGTTATAGGCAAAGTATGAAATAGGGATCTGCATCATTTGGTATCAAATCAAGAGTTTCTTTGGGAAATATTAGAGTATAGCCAACATGAAAACAAGCTACATGTGTTAATGAGTTTTCATTTTGATTTATTTAGATTTGTTCATGAATTGTATTGAAGTGTGAGTGCAAATTGTGAGATGGCAGCAACCCTACAACCAGGTGTGGCTTGTTGATTGAGTGAGCTATTGAGAAAGCTCTAGAGAGAGAGCTCATAGGTGAGCTTGAGGAGAGAGTGATTCCTAGTTAAAGGAAAAGAAGAGTGAATGACCTAGGTGAGGTCATAGAGAATGAGATAGACCTAGTGAGAGGTCAAGATGTGGTAAGTGAGATAAGACTTTTCAGAGAGGATAGGTCCAGATGAGACCAAAGAGTTATTAAACATATTCAAGAAGATAGGGAAAGAGAGAGAAAGAAGAAGATACGAAAAAATTGATGAAAGCTACCAAAAAGAGAAGAAGAAGAGAGGTGGAGAAGGAGATGCAAGAGATGGATAAGTTGGTCATACTAGAGTGGATAAGAGAAATGGAGAGCCCATACAACAGATGGATGAGGAGGAGGAAGCCACTCAAGTGGCTAATCAAGCAACAGGTGAAGAGATGAAAGATGGAGGCCATGAGAGATGAAAGGAGGCTAAATAAATTACTTTGTAAGCAACTCAAAAGTGAGATCAAGAGGTATAAAATGAGTAAGTAGCATAATGATGAAGATAAACATTGCCTTGAGGAATTTGAGTGAAGAACAAGATGATAGTGGAAGCCAACCAGATGAAGGGAAGGATAAAGATGAAGTGGATCAGATTGAAAGCCTTGTTGAAGGCTTGGACAAAGAGGTACAAACACATGAAGAAGGTATGTAAACTAATTTTCTATTTATTTATGAGATTGTTGAGTAGTTAGAAAGAAAGACAGAAGTACTAGAACATGATTTTCATGGTGAGATGAGGGTGAATGAAGATGTGCAAATTACAACAGTTGAGTAGTTTGAGGAAGAGGAGAAAGAGCACGAAGAAGAAGCCATGATAGCAACAATGAAACATATTGAAGTAGGTATGCATGAAATTATCATTGTTCTTGTTGAAAACATGGTAATGATAGCATTAGAAGATGTAAGTATAGGTGCAGTAGTATGCTGGGGAATATACAACCCATATGATAGAGGGAAAGATGCAAAATAAGTGCACATGAAGTACAATTTGGTTGTGCAAACAAACGTTCCAATTAAAGAGGCATGGTAGTTTATGACAGAGGCAATCAAGCAAGCAAAGATGAGGAGCAATTGAAGCATGAAGGAGCAAGAGTAACAAGCGATGATTCCAAAAGCACGAATTGGAAGAAAAGGGAGACAACATACCTGTTGTATTTGAGTTTAATTCCTTTCTCCCCTGGGAGTATGATGTAGGGGCATTAAACACATTGTACAAAGTTAATGATGCATAGTTGGTTTT
The DNA here is from genome assembly GCA_037957365.1 of Torreya grandis. NCBI lineage: Eukaryota > Viridiplantae > Streptophyta > Pinopsida > Cupressales > Taxaceae > Torreya > Torreya grandis. Next base: position 5,246,366 of record JARHVA010000077.1, read on the forward strand.
TATGTCTTAGCATTCCTTACAAGGATTTGGAGTAATTATGTAGGTTTGTAGTGGATGTTTTTGGCCTTGGGAACTTTTCTCAACAAAACTTCCCTTTTTGAATATTTGAATTTGCTTAGAGAGTTAGAGGTCTTTTGGGGTAGTAGTGAAAGAGTGTCATGTTAGTAAGTATGTGTAATAGGTATTAAGGGGTCTAGGTAGGTTAGAAAAGTGTTTTCCATATATATCATTAATAAGGTGTCATAAACCCAAGTGTGTTGAATGTAAAAACCTTTGTAGGTAGTTGCCAAAGGTGGTTATTCAGTTGTGAAAGAGATATGAATGAGTTTTTGATATGTATTAGGGGAGAGTCATGTAGATATAAGGTTGGTAGGAGTTAGGAAGTCAGTTAGTAGGAATTTAGAAGTTAATGGAGATAGAGGTATGGAGGGGAGGAGCAAGAAAAGGCAGAGAACTCTATACCCTGTATGCAGTCATTTTATAGATAATGTAACCAATTGAATCAATGAATCTAATAAATTTGAATTACATATATATTTATGTTTTTAGTCTTGATCTCGTTGCCTGAGTGCATTTTTTGTGATGTAAATTTTAAATTTATTAACATAGGGATATATTATTTGGAATGGTAAACACTTATGTTGTAGGACTGTGGGAATTCTGTGAACATGTATTAAGGGCTACAGGTTAGTAGAAATGGAAGTGGTCAAGGAAAATAAGGCATGTGTGTCTAAAATATTTATGGTGAAATAAACATGTTTTGTCTTGGAGTCATATGGATTTGATTTATATGATTAGATGTTAACAAGAATAGGGGTTTAGTTTGGAATGAGTACCCTATTTACTATAAGTAGTTTAAGAACCTTGTTGCAGTGATTGATTGAGAAATAATAAGAGGTTTTTATGGTGTAAATATAGAGAGGAAAGATACTATGGTGGAGTTATAATCTTTGTGAAACATATTTAAACCATCAGGCGAGTTGATATGCCTTGAAAACCTTGTAATCTCTTTTAATAAACTGATTGTGTTTCAAAATTGTGTTGAAATAATGTATGGAAAATGAATGAAAGTCATTCAAATAGAGATAAGGTATTAAAAAAGTTAAAACATGAGTGTGGTGTTTTAATTTCATTTAAGGAATGACAATGATTGATGTAATATCTTAGTCAAGGTAAATAAGTCTTCAAACCTTGTTTCAGTTATATACAAGCAAGACTGTGTTAAAGGAATAATATAAAACCATTGGTGGAACGTGAATAGGAGTTATTTAAGGAATATTAAGGTTTGGAAAAGGTTTAATGATGTTGAAAAAATCCTCTTCTGGTCATTTGGAAATTTGAAAGCCAAAATTAATCATTTAAAAGATTTTTGAAGCCCCTCGGGCTGTTATAGTTTGTAAAAAACCCTAGTTTAGGGTAATAGACAAAAAGTGAAATATTAAATGAATACACTAATGAAATGGGTTTAAATTTGGTATTTTGATAGGTATGGGGTTAAGCTAAGATATTTTCATGGTTTTGACATGGTAAAATATCCATATGAAGCATTATAGAAGACTATGTTATTGATAGGGGTATAACCGGCCTATTAGGGCTAATTACAAAGAAGAGATGCCTATAAAATGGTGGAGATGAATGAGTTAGCTTACGAAATTTCATAGAAACCTTGACAAGGATAAAGGGTGAGAGAACCAGGTGTTGGATTTCTAAATTTAAATAATGATTGTCCATTCTAGACAAACAGGGATAAAAAAGGCTACAAGAGATGAAGGAAGGGTGAAAGCTTGATATGAAAAGAAGGGAATTGAGATTGACCAAGGTCCTAAATGGAATTGAAATAGGTTTGTCTAATTTGTGAGAGGTTACCTAAGTAGATATAATGTACATATGAGACCCTAATCAAGATTTAGAGGTTTTTACCAATTCTAGTGAAGGCTATAAACAAGATTAGAAGGAGGAAATGGATGGTCGATCATAAAGGTTCAAATGTTCTAAAGGAAAATTCCAAAACATAATTGGCCTAGATCATAGGTCTCAAGAGTGAGAAATTCATAATCAACAAAAAAAGAGTTAATAGATAAGGCAAGGAGTTTAAGATTTAATGCAAGTTATGTGTTTACAAGTGGTTATAAGCAGAGTATGAAATAAAGTTTTTCATCATTTAGGTGCATGAAAAAATTATATTATAATATTAACTTCAAAGTTAGAAACATTTGGATTAAGATCCCACAATAATATAGAAGGATTGTTTCAAACCCTAGTTACACATGGATGCAAAATTTGTACAAGTAGGACAAAACCCAATGAGGCTTTGAATAATTTAGAAAGGACAAGGAAGAGTTAATTGAGATAACCATGTTGAAATCAAATCAAGGAATGCTCAATTTAAAACATAAAAAAATTAACATCATGTATAATATATACTAAAAAATTTTATAGACTTCCCTTATTATAACTACTATATGTTCATGGCCAAAAGTTTAAGAAACCAATGAATAAGGTCATATTCAGTGTTAAAATTCAACAATTTTCCTAACATGCAATGTCCAGTGTCCATATTTAAGAATATTTATTGTTATAAACTACAAGAATGTGAAATATTATGGTTATGTCATTTCTAATAATATATAAAATTTTAGATTACATTTGATGATCTAATTCATGTTATGGTCTAAACCTCGCTATGTTATGAATAATAATTTATAAAATTAGACATGAAAATATTTTATCAAAATGATCAACCAAGGTTATATATATATTGGAAAATATATCAAGAGAGATGCCACTTTCGGGTGAGACCCAAGGAGGCTGGGGCATCTCTTCTACCAAAATTGCCCAGGGCTCGCACCTACCCTACCCCCTTTAGTATACTCAAAGAATACCAACAAGACTAAACACATTTAGCCATAAGAAAATCAATTACCAGGTCATGCATGTAATGACCAAGAATACAAAAAAGATTGATAACTTAAGGATCATGAATAAAACCATGGTCAAAAGGAATAAAACAACAAGCTTCCTAACAAGACCAGAAGTGGAAGAAAGCCCCATCACCCTGAAGAGACAAGGAGAGAAGTAACAACTAGCTAAAGAGAACCAAACAATGACAACCTTCTCTAGAAGCCAGAGAAAAAAATACTAATTGAGAATTGAGTGACCAATATTGTGATTATCTAGGGCAAGTAGTCATAAAACCTCATCTCTCAGCCTAGATGACCACCATAAAGGAGGGGGACCATATCCCTTCACATCAGATTGAGCAAGAGTCCAATTAGTAAGCACATTAGTTGCTTTATTGTTCTACCAAAGAGTATGCAAATAGAAAAGCCTATTCAAATTTTATTGAAGACATTGAATTTGATGAAAAATTCTTTGAATTTTCTAATCCTTGGAAATATCAAGTCTAGGTTTCGAAAGCAATTAGACCTAAAGCTTAGAATCAACAACCAACTGAAGGTTTTTCCACACCACTTTCCAAGTTGCTATAAGACCCTCCACAATATCATGTCCCTAAGATTTAAATTATTAGTAGAAACATCAATTATAGTTGAGAAAAAGAAATAAATAGAATTATTATAATTCCAACTAATACCTCCTATGCTAGCACAATTAGGATTCCCCCTTGACGCGCCATCTGTATGGATCTAATTAAAACTAGGAATGGGAGTAAAGGAATGATTCTGATGAGAGAGATCAACCTGGGGGCAAAGAGGAGAGGAAGCAAAGTGTATCCCCTAAATAATAAACACTCATCACTTGGAGGGAACCTCAAGGTGTTTCAACAATTGCATCATCAATTCTCTAATATTTTGAAAGGTTCATTGCCAAATCCAACCACTAAATTAGTAATGTACTGTTTGAAGATCCTAGCATTTCGTTCCTTTCAAGTGTTCCACAATAAGAGACTACTCTAGTTTACAAAATCTAATTGGAAAAAACATCAAACTAAAAAATATAGCATTAGCCTTGAAGTGGTTGAATTAGAGATGAAAAATCTGTCTAGGGAAAACCTAAGAGCTTTACCAAATGTTGCCACAACTCGATGATGAAGGGACACAAGAAGAATTATTAAGTCATAGTTTCCTCATGATTCTAACACAACTCTCATCTGAACAGACCATTAATACCCCTTTTCATAAGTTAATCTCCTGAAAGAACTCTACCATGGAGTAACCATAGAAAAACCTAACTTTAGCCCAAAGATTATGATTCCACAATTGTTTTAAAAGCATCTTGAGAGACTGATCAAAAGGAGGACAAAGTGAGAAATAACCATCAATGAAAATATAATATCCATTATGATTACCTGCTTAAGCCAATATGTCAACATCATTAAGGCAAAAAGATCTCTCTCCTTGAGAATATGAAGCAACTGGTTTTTATGATCTGTCAAACCCTGAATCGACCAAGCTTCAATAGGAATGCATTTCTTGTCAATCACCCACTTTCTGTTAGACCTTCTAAAATAATTCAAAGCCGTAATCCAATCAACATGATGAAGTTGTTCCATAAACCCATGGAAATACAGATATTATTCAACTAGAAGGCCCCCAAAAATAAGTTTTTGTGCCATTTATTTAGAGTAATTTATTTTTTATACATTGTTCAATATAAACAAATATACTACACTTATGAGTATATAAATATACATTATATTTATTTATTTAGTCTTTATCAAAATTATAATATTGAATAAAAATATTTTTTATTAATTTGAATAAATAAATATAAAACTAAAGAGTGCATATAAGTACTTAAATGCCTAAGATACCATAGAGGAGAAAGGATCACACTTTCGAATAGACATTATTTCCCTAAAGTCTTACATTGTGTTTCTTAAATTACTTATGATCATCATTAAATTTTGGATATTGCATCCCAAACCTATCTTCCAATGCCTTGGGGGCTTAAAATCTGTTACAAGCATCCTCAATTTCATTCTCTAGGAATGCACAAATGACTATATACATCAGCAAAAAAAAATTAAGGTGTTTTCAATAAAGTTATATATCCTTTCAATAAAATGTTCCCAACTCTTTTCATAATTAATATTAGTACCACCATGTACAAAAAATGTCTTAGTTATTTCTACATGCATCAGCTCAAAAAATATGTAGTGGAAAATATGTAATATTGTTAGTGGGAAGATCACCAACAATGGTATCACATCATATGATTGATTTTATAGTTTAGAAATTATTTTTTACTTTAATTTATTGGAAAAAAAAGTACTTGTTTTATTAAAAAAGACTTATAATACACTCTAAAATTTATATATATATATTTTTAGAAAAAAAATGTTTAAATTAACCCTGTAAGAAATAATATAAATTAAAAATATGTTGTTAAACAATGTATAATATTTAAAATATATTTATAAAATAAAAGAATTATATATCTTTATTAATAATTATATGTCATGTTTAACAAAAATGATTTGTTGGAGAGAGATTTTTTTTTAAAGATTTTTATATAAGTAAAGACTGGGTAGTGGCTAGTCCCTATATTTATTGTATCATTTGCAACAAAAATTGTAATGTCAATTGTATTAGGTTTGACGTAATATATTTTAAAAGTTAAATTTTAAATTAGTAGAACAAAGATTGCATATTAACAAAGCATAGTCTTTATTGTTAAATATGAAGAGAGAGTGTTACAAGTGAATACAACTATATAATAATTAAGCAAATGTATAAAAATATCAAATGTAAATCAAATTCATATAATAAATTGAGTTACTTCCTGAAAATATCAGGTTTTATGTACTTTTTTAATCAATACTAGCTTGAAATTTGATTGCAACATTTTATAGCTTTTCAACTTAGGGGACAAAGATAATCTCTTTCTTGTGTAGTGGGAGGAATAGTGATAATACTATTGCTATTATTCAAAGAAACATCTTATCTAGGAGTGCAATGAATTAAACAACACGCAATATTCGTAGAAACATAATAAGATGCACTTTATTTACAATATATATGATTTTATATTTCTGTATGGTTTAAAAGGAAAAATATTTTTGATACAAAAAATTTCGCAATACAACTAAACACAACCAACAAAAGAAAAGGGATAAAAAGGAAGCTCAAGGCAAAGGATCTGTGACTTTAATCAAGTCATTCAATTTTGGGTTCAATGCCACTGCCATAATCTATAATGCCTCTGCCATAACTGCCACCAAAACCATCGCTAGTAATATTGCATGACATGAGCCCACCCCCAGTCCCTCTAGTACATTTTGGCAACAATTGGATTAGACAACCCTTGCAACACTTTCAATTTATCCTCAAACTCATCTACCTCATCAATTTTACTGTGATTAAGCCATTCAATGGCCGCATCCACAACATTCTCAATCTTCTCTTAGTTTTAAACATCGAGTATGTTAATGTGTACTCTTTTGTAATTTTGACATAACCTTTTTTTTTAGGAATCATTAAAAGAGAACAGATAGACATTACGACATTCCACCATCACCCAGATACCATTGTAAGAATGCCACCTGACATAAAAACCACATCAAAAAACTCACACTTTTCCAATTTTTTTCAAAGACCATAAGAATCACATTTAAACACAATGTTGAATTTTCCATGATTTTTGATGGTAAAATCCACTGTTGCACACTCATCTTCCTCTTTTATCTCATCATAATGGATAAATGCCCCCATTAGATACATGCATTCTACCAATTTAAGACCATCTTCGTTTGCAATGTATGCAAGTATAAGTTTAGATCCATATTTTGTGAACAACAGAACAATGGCCTCTCCAATTCCTGCCACTCTATCTGTAATTATTGCAATTTCTCCCTCCAATCTGCATTTGAAATTAAAAAAAAATTTAGTCGTTGCTTGTAAATATCTTGTTATGAGATAATTTTCTACTCAAAATTTATTTGGCACTATGGAGCATCGCCTTCACATGCTGCTTAACTGCTTCTCTCATGACTCAAACTCACACCTTATCTCTTGAAAAACATCATATTTACCAATAGACCATGTGAGACAAGCCAACAAAATGTTATCCACTAGAATTCTTATTATTATATTTTAAACATTTTCTACTAATGAATTTTTAAAGTTTCGAAGAAGTATTTTGTACATTTAATCAGTGTAAAAACAAGGTTTCCATAAAAAAAATTAAAGACATGAAAAAGGGAAATGAAGGACAGGTGAAAACCATGATGAAATTTACAGGGTTCACTTTTCTTAAAGCGATAAAAAGTCAATTGTCTGATGTGGAAGAAATGGAGTTTTAATCATTTTTCTTTATCTTATAAAATCGAACTGTATATATTAAAAAAAAATAAGTTGGATGAAAAAAATTTGAGATCAATCATTTGAAGGGATATCATGAATCCATTAATTATTGGAAAAATGTTGTTAATAGGAAGGTCCCTAAAAAAAATCTCTCCAAAAGCTCCTACAATTTCATCGACACCATCTCTGTATTACATTAATAAATAGCTAATAATTTTGGAGTATTTTTATGAATTTTATTTAAAGTCTTTTTTTATTGAAAGTATATATTATATTTTTAAAGAATAAAAATATATTACATATCAGAATAAAAAAGATGAGTGGTATGAACGCATATTTTATAATATGAGAAAATATGATAAAGATTTGGAAAATTGGATATACTTTTAAATGGAGAAATATTTTTTTGTATTGAAAGCATACAATATTTCTTTTCCTAAAATATGTCAAAAGTAGTGTTAACTCCACTGTTGATTTTTTCATAAAATTATGTTTCATTCATTGTAATGTTATTTAATATTTGGTTTGATTCATTGTAGTATTATCATTTATAATTGCTAACTCAAAAAAAGAGGAATTATCCAACACTATGATTTACGATTTTCAACTGAAAAAATAAAATAAAATAAATAAATAAACAAAAAGTAATTTACAAAGTGCACATATAAATTTCATGGTGAGAATTGTGTGGAAATTTGACTATGTATAATGTAGTAATTAAAATCTATCCACAAATACTTGATCATGTTTGATTTAGTCCATTTTATCCTTCCTAATCTAACAATTATCATGTTCATGCTTTATCACTCGACCATGTGCAAGATTACATATATGTAAACGTAATGAATTATGTTATACATAATGGAACCAAAATGATGAACAATGTATGTAATGTCCAAAAGATGATGGATTATTGTATTGATAATCTTTTACAATGGAATCTTGGTGGGGGGGGGGGGGGGGGGGGGGAGGCGTGATGGGAAGACTTTAATATTAATAATTAATAGCCACTTTAAATTTAACATCTATTGACCATTATAGAATAATTTAAACCTTAAATTTGATGTAATTAGACCATAATATAGAAAAAAATTCTTCTTACTTGAGAATTTGATCAAACTATCAAGATATATTAGGTATACGATGGAGTTTGGAGACCAATTTTTTCCAAAAAAGGAGGTTTTTAAGCAAGTGATAGAGCGGTCTAATTTGATCAAGGTAATCTATCACTAATTAACAGAGAAATATTTTGAGAAAGTAATAGAATGACTAACCAATGTGGTATATTACATAATTATTTGTACTCATTATTTTTAATACTATTTGTCAATATTTTTTAATTAATAATTTTTAAATTTTAATCATAATTAAATTTAGATTAATTATTTTTACGTTTTAATCATGGTTATATTGTTTATCAATAATGGAATAACCTTTATGGATGGTAGGTATAATCATGTTCTCACTTTCCATTTTATCTTCCTCAAGTTCTTCAGGCATCACTTCTTGGTTATCCCCTTTTACATTTTGAATTCATTGGAATGCGTAGTTTTAGAAGTTAAAAAAGGAAAGAATAGGTTTTCTCTCTATCAAGCTGTGATTTTATTTATTTATAAATACTGGGTATATGTAGGGTAAAGGGGGACAAAATGATGAACAATGTATGTAATGTCCAAAAGATGATGGATTATTGTATTGATAATCTTTTACAATGGAATCTTGGTGGGGGGGGGGGAGGCATGATGGGAAGACTTTAATATTAATAATTAACAGCCACATTAAATATAACGTCTATTGACCATTATAGGATAATTTAAACTTTAAATTTGATGTAATTAGACCATCATATAGAAAACATTTCTTCTTACTCTGAGAATTTGATCAAACTATCAAGATATATTAGGTATACGATGGAGTTTGGAGACTAATTTTTACCAAGAAAGGAGGTTTTTGAGCAAGTGATAGAGCAGTCTAATTTGATCAAGGTAATCTATCACTAATTAATGGACAAATATTTTGAGAAAGTAATAGAGTGACTAACCAATGTGGTATATTACATAATTATTTGTATTCATTATTTTTAATACTATTTGTCAATATTTTTTAATTAATAATTTTTAAATTTTAATCATAATTAAATTTAGATTAATTATTTTTACGTTTTAATCATGATTATATTGTTTATCAATAATGGAATAACCTTTATGGATGGTAGGTATAATTGTGTTCTCACTTTCCATTTTATCTTCCTCAAGTTCTTCAGGGATCACTTCTTGGTTAATATCCCCTTTTACAATTTGAATTCATTGGAATGCTCAATTTTAGAAGCTAAAAAAGGAAAGAATAGGTTTTCTCTCTATCACGCTGTGATTTTTTTAATTTATAAATACTAGGTAGATGCAGGATAAAGGGGGACAAAAGGGGGGTATACATCGACACTTTTGTTTTCTAAAAATAATAATTTTTTAATTTGGAGAGAATGTGAGAGACACTTTGTAAAGGAATTTGACAATGACATAAGAACATGAATTGTGAAATTTTGAATTTTGTTTTTAAATATATACTTTTTTTCCAATATCCAGATGATAAAAATATGTGAAATAGATGCATTTATGACAATAAGTTGGTCATTTTTTGTGAAAAAATAAAGAGATTGCATGTGTAGGAACACACTTTTTTTTAGTAAACGATTGAATTTTTATTTGAAACTTCATATATGGATAGGTGAATATCGAAGATTGTTGAGAATATTTTTATTAATTTTTTATCATATATATAATTTTTAAATAATTTTACAAGTCAATATAGTTAAAAAATTGAAACTACAAGTGTACAAACACAACTTTTTGACCTTAACTTCATGATTTTTTTTTTTTAAGAATAGTTGAAAATATGTAGATTGTTCACATATAAGTTTAATACACTTTAAATTAATATTGAAAAAATTATAAGGGAATTTGTGATGATATGTATATAGTCCATAATGAGGTATGTTATGTATAAATTAAGTAATAATTATAAATAATATTCTAACATTAAATATATATATATATATATATATATATATATATTCTAAAATTACACTTTCTCCTCTACAAACATATATATATATATATAAAAGTTGTGTGATCAAATGTGTCAACAAAGACGAAAAAGATGAGCTTAAATTTCTTAGAAACTAAGTGGGTTGTTCCATGACCACTTTCAAGCTAGGTTCGGACCTCCCAAACCCTGTACCCAAGGCAATTTTGGAGGGAAAATGCAAAAAAATATTGAAATGCTGAAAGGGCGTACGCCTTATGTAAACGACGTACGCCCTTTTGAAACATATGTATATTTTTTGTTTTTTTGCAATTAGAGGTAGTTGTTAAGCACTTTGGACTCCAAATTTTTTTATGTATATTTTTTGGTTTTTTTACAATGAGAGGTAGTTGTTAAGCACTTTGAACTGTAAATTTTCTTGCCATGTTTGGTGTTTTGGAAGGATATATTTAGTAAAATAAATGTTAAGTATAAAAATATATTTATATTCTTACACTTTAAATTTATTTTGCTAAATATAACAAATTAGGACCACTCTACATCTTATGAAATCAATTCCAGAGCTATAGGAGTTACATTTAGAAGTTATATTTTTAAAATCTAATCTGGTCAAAACTTAGTTTTCAAAAATTCAAGATTAGAAGATAGAATGAGAAACGAGGTTACAAATGATGTTATGTATGTAATAGATCTATACCATTGATTATGCCCCATATTTTACCTAATTGAGTATGTCCTACATACTTTACCTACTTAAGTATGCCCTACCCCATGGAATACTCGAGCTTTAAGGTGGATTCTTAGATAATTTGTGGGTTTTTCAATCAATGGGTCTATTGATATGCAAAAATGATTGCCCTATATCGTGTAAATTGTAACATACCTATATTCATGATATTGTCACTCATACATGACATCTATCACATACCTATTACATATATGTATGCATTCACTCATACATGACATGTACCTATAGTCATGATACAATAACTTATACTAAACATGAATGTAACTAATCACTTTAATATACTCCATTCAAAATATAATAAATTGAAACACCATTAAAATTCATTATAAAAATATACTATTCACTCTAAAAAATGTTAGATAGATGGTCAATCCATGCATTCTTCAATTCCAATCTCATGCATTATTCTAAAGTCATATAGAATAAATTCATATTATAGCACTCCAAATTCACATAAGACACTCCCTTATTGACCCTCATCATCCCTCATTATCCCTTGTATTCACTTATCATCCATATTCAATCCCTCACCGATTCTCATTAGCCCTTATTATCCCTAATCACTCCCTCATTGGTTATCATCATCCTTCATTGTTGTTAATCACTCCCTCATCAACCCTCATCAACCCTAATCATACCTAATCACTCTCTCAACATCCCTCATCATCTCTAGTTATACTCTCATCATCCTTCATCATCCCTAATAACTCCCTCATTAACCATCATCATTTTTTATCATCCCTATTCAATCCTTCATCCTCTTTCATTATCCATCATCATCCTTAATCATCCCTAATCACCCCCTCCTCATATGTCCTCATCCCTCATTGTCCCTCATCATACCTAATCAATCCTCAGTATGTACATGGAGTTGGTGGATAATTTTATGGACATTTTGGGTAATGTGATTGCATTATTTAATTAACATGATCATGTTATTGAAATTATGGATTGGTAATTACCAAGTTATACCACATGCATTATTGAGAAAACAATAGCATGCATGTGTTATTGTAAATTCAAATAATGTGTATGCATTGTATAATGCATACGTATTATATAGTGTACTATACAACACATATGTGTTGCTTTGTTATAAGTCTAAAACCAACTCCATGAGCATTTGGGAGTTACACATGAAGCCAATTTTATCCATAATATTATATTTATGACACTAAATGTTAAGTATAAGTTTACATTTATATTGTTCTTATACTTTAAATTTATTTTAGTAAATATAATAAATTAGGGTCACTCAACATCTAATAGAGTTGGTCTCACAGTTGCATGCCTTACAATGTGGAAAATAGTTTTTCAAAATCCAATTAGGTTATTACTTAGGCATTTTTAGGGTCTAAGTATTAAACCTAGGGATTTTAAGACATAACTTTTACAATTGATATCCATTTTTGGTAAACATAGTCATTTTAAAGGTTTTTATGCCTTTTGGATTGATTCTTAGCATTTCTCAGAGTCTTAGATTTGTCAAAATTGAAGTTTTTAAACCACTCACTTTGAAATTGATGCAAACTAGTGTGATTGGGGTAGCATAAGTCACATTGATGACCTACACACATCAAACAACCACTTTATGTTAAAATCACTTATTCATCATCCTTACCTCATCCTTGACCACTTCCTACTCATGCCTCATCACCCCTAATCACTCTATCATCATTCTTCATTATCCTCAATCACTCTCTCACTAACCCTCACTTTCTCTAGTCATCTTTAATTACTCTCTGATGATCCTGGATTACTCCCTCATTTACCCTCACTATGCCTCATCATCCCTAATAACTCACTCTTTGTCCATCTTCAACCCTCATCACTCCCTCATTGACCCTCACCATCCCTCATCATCTTTAATCACTCCCTCATCATCCCTAATCACTCCCTTATTGGATCTCACTCCCTAATTGACCCTCACCATTCCTCATCATTTATAAGCACTCCCTCATTGCCCTTCACCATTCTTCATGATGCAGAGCCCTATTACATACTCTTCTTGTCCAAGCTCTTTTCCAATATCCACCTAAATTTCACTTTGTCTTTTCTTACTTGATCTTTATCTTTGGACCCTGCACATATTTCAAATTCACATCTGCATTTTATTCAGTTCATTTATTCTCCACCATTATTTATATTGTCTCACTAAACTCTTCATTCTATTCTCCTTACTCAATGCATTCAATCTCTCTTACTTTGAGACTATCCCCCTTACTAGTCTTTATGCATTATAATAACTTGGATCAAATCTTGTATTTGGTTCCTTAAGATTTAATAAGGATTTGAAAAAATTCCTTCCACTCCTTTGAGTTGTTTCTAACTTCTTCTCAACCCTACTTAACTTCTCAACACAATCCTCATATCATACACTACCTCTTACTCTATCATAGACTCTTCTTGTAGGGACTGATAACATCAAATCAAACTCATTTATGGATACCCTATATTATAACCCATTTATTCACAAACTTTCAAGATTTGGTTCAACTATTTGATTACTTATTTTTGATCTTTCTACTCTAAGATTAGGTATTTAGGTTTCCTTCTACCCTGTCTACCACACAGTCATCCCCTATCCATACTTATCCATACTTACACAACTTAAAAACACTATATTATATTTGTGCATGTTAAACTCAAACTTTTAACCAAATTTCATGAATTCTTGATAGTTACAACTCCTAAAAACTCACTTTGAAATTAGAAACCCTAATACATGGTTTGGACTGGTTTCACAGACTTGAGAAGGGTCAAAATGAGATTTCAATATTTTTAAGGTGTTTCTAATGACTTTGACTATTGGATTAGGTCTGATTTGAACCTATACACATTTAACAAGTTTTATATTTCCATTTTTAATTTACAGTAGATTGACTTAACCAAATTTGAATAGACTGTGTACTCAGTAACAGGTCTATAGTAATCTAAGAAGAGGCTATTTTTTCTAATTCATTCTAAAAGGGCTATAAATCAACATTAAGGTTAAAAATCCTCTGTACAATGTTTACAAACTTTGAAAAATCAATGCCTTCCCTCTATAACTCTCAATTTTCCAATTTCCATGAGATATATACCTTCTCACACATGTGTATACTCAGAACTTTTGCTCATAGAAGATAGGGTTATGTTGTTTAACATAGAATGTCCTTAGAAAATTAACAGCATACAATGTTTAAAGACTATTAAGGAATTGTTATGTTAAGTTACTAATTACTCATACATTCTAAAATCCCAATAAATAGAATCTCCTCTTCTAAAAGACTCTGACCTTTACTTAGATTTCAAGGCACAATTTGTAAAAGCATAGGGTATACAGTTTGTAATTTGAACATTCAAAAGATTTGAAACTCAAAAAACAAATGCTATAATCACCATCAAATAAAATTTATTTTCAACTTACCACTCACACAAAAAACACAAATAACTTGTTACTAATCATGTTTCACGGTCATGCATATTGTCAACTATCTTTACACATATTCAAAAAGACGTAGGGTTTGTTTGCTTTCTTATCTACAAATAATCAAAACTTGTCTTTATTCCCTTGTTTTGGGTTATTTACATTCATCCTTTCGAATCCTACCCCCTCCAACTCTCTTTAATCTAAATTTGAATAAAAAATAAGACATGGAAAAGACTCTTATTACCAAATAATCATCAACTAAATTCTAACTTCTTTTGTGTGTCGAGAGTGTCCTCAACTAACTCAAATACTAATATATTTCTCAAATATGAATTTAGGTATATCTGTTGTAACATCATAAAATCCTCGCTGAATTCTAATCGCACCAAATTCAATGTTGGACTTCTTGAAACAAGATTGATGTCTCTATGAAAGTTCAAAAATTCAAATGAAAGATTTGCCAGGAAAATCCAATACCACTCTAATTCAAAATTGACACAAAACTATAAACGTAAAAATAATCCTACAAACTTTTTATGAACTTGACCACCTTATAAAGACTCTACACATGTAAACTAAATCATTATTTATATTGGGTAGTGTTGCTCCTACATCACCTCGTCATCCCTAATCATTGCTTCATTATACCTCATCATCTCTAATCACTCATTCCTCATCCCTCATCTCCCCTAATCACTCCCTTATTAATCCTCACCATCACTCATCATCCCTAATCACTCCCTCATCCTCCCTAATCACTCCCTCATTGACCTTCACCATCCCTCATCATCCCTATTGACTCCCTCATCATCTCTATTCAATTCCTCCTCATCCTTAATCACTCCATCCAATACCTTGATGGTGCTATTTTGTTGGAGTTTAACAATGTTAGGAGATACAAGTGGAGAGTTGAGTGCTCACATAAAATATAAGACATAGTGATCAAAATTATGTGGAGGCAAATTTGAAACATAAATATTTAACACATATGATGAATATTGTTTCATTAAACAAATGTAGATCAATGGTGAGACAATACACTTCATCATTTCTAATGGAACTCAGAAGAATTTAATTTATCCTAAATCATAATTTCAAAAATTGAACTTTAAATTTATACATCATCCATAACCATACGTTAGTGTATGTTTTAGTGTAGGCCTTCAGAAATGGATCACCTAGTAGTGTCATTTAGTGTACAAAATCAATCTTTTTAAACATGAAATCCTTTGTGAAATCTCACTATTATAGGTGTGTGATTTATTACATGTGGTAAACCATGTATTTACCATTTACATGCATTATATGAAGTAAATCCTTAAAATTTTGTGATAGATTGTCTAGATATGAAATACCTTATATCGTAGTTAGTTCATAAGCTTTCATTCATTAGTACCATGAAGTGCAAGAATATTTTCAGTTCTAGTAAGAAGTATAATCTTAATGGCAAGAAGTAAATGTTTATGGCATCCTTATGTCACCATATCATAGTGCGTTTTATCCAACTGTTGTTCCCAAAATCCATCACTTATTTTTATGGACAACATGTCGACCATTTTGGTCCTGTAGGCCAAAAAGATCTCTTCCTTTCTCAAAAAATGTTTTGAGCAGTAAATTTTTTCAGTTAACCAAGCCTTTTTAGCTAAGGAAATTTCAAGTTTAATAGGCGGGCTTTTGCAAGGAAAAGTTCAAAACACATAAGGCATTTCCTAAAAGTTACAAGGATGGTTCAATACTGAGGTTCAATCAAAAGGTTCATCAGTGGGTTTCAAAGAGTTGGAATGAATCATTGAACCGTTGAGCCATTAAACTCCACTTCAAATATTCCAAAAGAGTTCAACGAGTTCAAAGGGTTCAAAAGAGTTCAATAATATGAAACAAATCATTGAACTGATGAACCATTGAACCCCACTTCAAAGGTTCAAAGTGGTTCAAAGGTTCAAAAGAGTTCAAAACTTCAACAAGGTCAATGAGTTCAAAGTTCAAAGTTCAAGCAAAAGATTCTAGAAGATATTTCAAGCAAAAGATTCCAAAAAAATAGTTCAAACAATTGGTTCAATGATACATTGAACTCCTAAAGAAGACTAAGCAAATGTGGCTCTTTATAAAATATTGAACCATCGAACCGCCGAATCGATGAACTGTGAACCACTGAACCATTGAACTAGTGCACTCTGAAAGGTTCAAAGGTTCAAGGTTCAAAGTGGTTCAAGCGACCAACAATGTCCTTGTAGACGTCAAAATCAGGGTAATGAAAATATATTGATTTTTAAAGATGCAGACCCGAGAACAAACTCAGTGACCAGCTGAAGAAAGAGCCCTGAGAGCTCAGATCACTAGGAAGAGACAAAATATAGCAAAGAAAGAGAGAATGATATAGAGAATCTAGAAACATTTGTAGAAGAGTTATACTAGTAGGTGGAACAGTCCACCAGGTGGATATCATAGAGCACAAACATTCAATGGCGTGGCCTATTTTTTCATTGAGTAAAAGCGAATGGACAACCGTGTAAGTATTATAAAAGAGGACCAGGCAGCCCATACTTTGGAAGAGACATTTTAGATGATTCAAAATGCCAAAGTTAAGGCTGATAACCTGCTCTAGCATGGCCCCTTCATAGAATTTCTAATACATTCAATGCATTGAATACAACATGGGCCATTTCATGAAAACAAGTGCCAAAGTCATTTTTTGGTTGCTATATATTATAATCTCTTAGTTGGTAGAAGGGAGATGTCTCTGTTATTAGAAGCACAACTCTGCCCAAATTGAAAGACATTCCTAAGACTTTGAGGTCAGATTGTTAATCATATTTTATCAAGTGAATGAGAAATCAAGTGACCTTTCAGACTTTGTGTTGAAATAGCTTGTGTTATCTAAGAAATTATTCTTATATCTTTTTCCTAAATACAGTCTTGTCCATTTAATCAAATAAGCAGAACAAGTGGAAATAACCTGGAAGGTGTCCTGAAGCTGACTGTGGGAGACTTTATGCTGCCATAATTGTCTTTAGTCTATGTGTTTTGTGTTTCAGTGTAAAGATATTAGAGAGACTTTGAGATCCCCTAATCCTTCGTAATCTTTTACTCTATTGTAGTTGAGGTGGAGACTTTGTGCTACACTTCATTCTACTGTGGTACTTCATCCTGAATCAGTGAGAGAAGCAATAAAAGACTTGATGCTTTCGTGGGTTTCTTATGGTTACAATTACTACCCAGGAAGTCTTCCTCTGGTTTTTTGAACATCATTTATGAAAGAGGAGAAATCCCTTCAGCAATTACCTAGGAACTTTCCTTTACTATATGAACATCATCTCTAAAAAAAGAGAGATGGATGGTATGATTTCACCCCTGAGTGTATTTTCAATTTATATTAGTATATATTAGTTTATGGGTAACCTCCCATTGATGAGAGGAGAGATTTATCTCCTTATGTTGTGGTAGACCTACACATTTTTTCGATTAAATCTCCTTATGCTACGGTTGATATACCCATTTTGCCATTAGTAAGTTGATGACAAAATATTCACCCAATAATTTTTGGTGACTTCACTGGGGAAGAAAGCATAGTTGGAAGCCTCAAGCTTGAAATTGAAGCAGTTTCAGTTCTTTTCCATTTGCATTTTACACTCTGGCAGATCCATGGTATACGTGAAGCTAGAGAGCTCAAGGTATTGTTGACCCTATATTCGAGTTTGTGTAGCAAAATAATATTGACCTTTCTCCTCCACAATCTCGCCTTTATCAAACCAGGAGTTTTCCTCCTACCAACGTTAGGTCTCCAATACCAGGCAAATCTTCTCTTTCCTTTGCTAGTAGAGCTTTTTCTATACATACCCCACCAATATTTGTTATCCCTCTTTTCCATTGTCGTATCATGGCAGCTCAAGGTCCGTTACGTAACACCTTTGGTCCCCTGAATCTAACTCCACCCTTATATGAACTACCCCACAGTTCAAGGGAGAATTTTTCCAAATTCTATTGTGATGGGAGAGTTCATCTTGATGAACATATTGTAGCCTTTTACATAGCATGTGGTGTCATAGGTGTGGAATATGAAGACATAGCAGTGAGACTATTTATAGAAACATTACAAGGTGTTGCTATAGATTGGTTCTATCATCTGCAAGCTCAAACTGTAACTGACTAGAACAATCTCAAGGCCAAGTTCGAAGCTAGATTCAAACTCGTAGAAGATTCACATGCCCTATTAGCTTAGCTCACACAAATGAAAGAGCCTCATGAACCTATGTGAGAATTCGTTGCTAAATTCGACAAGCTGAGGAATAGGATTCCTACAATTGCTCAGCCAACACCTAAAAATCTTAAATGCTTCTTCATAGATTCTTAGCTTCCTAAAGTGAGTTTCTTGTTGAGGCGGGCTAGCCACATAGACCTTGATTTAGCTTAGGATTTGGCCACTAAAGTTGAAGATGATCTTATCTTGGCAGGAAAGATAAGAAGAGATCCCAATAGAAATAAATATTCTTCATTTTCTGAATATTCTTCTACATGTACCACTGATCATATGGTGCAAAAGCTAGCAAATGAATTGCTAACTCTAAAAAATTAAATGGCATAAGGAATGTCTACTCCTCCTTCTTATCAGGATATACCAAGGAGGACATTCCCTAACCAGTCATATCAAGGCAATGCTACTAAAAATCAAGGGCAACCCAATCATCTTCCTCACCCACAAGGGAAGCTTGCCATTGAAGTAGCTCCAGTTAACTCAGCAGTTGGTTATTTTAAAACTGGATCTAAGTTCTCTTTCCAACGTAAGTTGAACTAAGAAGATGACGCCAATCTCTTCATAGAAGGGGAAGAAGAATTAGCTGGTGACTCCAACATTGGTTTCTTAAATTATCAGGATGAAGCTAAAAGTAAGGGAGAAGTGTTTGATGGATCATATGTTATTTTTACCAGGTCCCAGAACCAATCAACTCAATAAGCTGATAAGGGAAAAATAGGGGAAGAATCTCGACCAACAATTTCAATTGCTAAATGGAGGACTTCTCTGCCCTTTCAATCAAAGGACCCGGTGATCAATAAAAAAATAAGTACCTCAAATATTCATGTTATTTTTGCTTCAAATCCTGAGACCAATACCACACCCCATACAAACCAAAATGATGGACTTCCTTACTCTATTCCTAGTTCTTTTTATTCATTTGATATAATTGACCATACTAGGAAGACCAAGATCCAAATGTCTGAGTTTGAATACTTACAAACTAACCTTGAGCAGCTGGATAGGTTGGTTGATTACATCAAGAATAAAATTGTCCCTACAGGATAAGGTGTTTCAAAGGCAACTCATGATCCCCCAAAGAACACATCTACCTGAAACAATCTTGTCATTACTCCTCCTGTTGCCCCTAGGAAAATAGAACCTTTCTTTGTTTCCCTTCTAATAAATGGTCATAAGCTGAGCAACTGCATAATAGATTCTGGATCTTCAGACAATGTCATGCCTACCAAGGTAGCAAACTCTCTCAGCCTCACTTTGACTAAAAGTTTTGGGAGATATTTATCCATGGAAAAAAAATAAATGCCTCTATTGGGTTAGATCAAAGATGCCTAATTTGCATTTGCAGCATTCCCAGAAAAAAGGATTAAAATGACAGTCTTGGTGGCCGACGTTTTAGCTTCCTATGGATGAAATTTTTGCAAGGATGTTGGTGGAGAATTGAACATGGACCTATTTGAGGCAAGGATACCTGTGATGGGCATCATGCAAAGGCTGCTTCCTGAGAAGGAATCAAAGTACATTGTCACTCAAACATCAGACCCTGAAGCTCAAATCCTATTTGAATCTTTAAGAATGGGTAACTACTTTCTATCTACTAAAGATGTTTTTGTTTCATCAGATGAAATTCTTGTAGTTGACAATCCAAAAAGTTCAGATAGCAGACCAAAATAATTGGTGGAGCACATTTTAGACAAAAAAAGATCTTCCCTCCTAAATGATTTTTTTTAAAAAAAAGATTAGATTCTAATAATGTTTGGATCCTAGAATTTGATGGCAGCAATTCTTCTACTGATTCTAGAGCTAAGATTATTTTGATATCTCCTCAAGGAGATATTTTCCCCTATTCATATAAGTTGCAATTTAACAACACCAACAACACCACTGAGTATGAATCTTTGTAACTCGAGTTGAAGGCTGCTCAAAATAAAAGTGTTAAACTCCTTCATGCTAAAGGAGATGCTAAACTAGTGGTTTGTCAGGTGAGAAACTTGTATCAAACCAAGAATGAAAGATTGCGACATTATCATAATCTTGTATGGAACTGTATTGAAAGTTTCGATGCTTTTAGTATTTCTATGGTGCCCAGAGAGTTTAATGATCGAGCAGATTCCTTGGCCGTCTCTACAACCCTCATGGTTCTTCACCCATATTTCAAAGGGAACAAGTACACTATCGAACTGGTCTTTTGACCAAGTTTACCTGATAATGCCAACCATTGGTAGGTATTCAACGGTGACAACCAAATCATTGCTTTTCTAGGGATAAATGGATAGCTTTGAGAAGCTTTATTTTGAAGGCAGTAAGTCTCCATCGTGAGAATCAACACTTGAAATAAAATTCAAAAATTGGTGAAAAATTCCTTCAGCTCAAAGGGAATAAAATCCCAAAGGGATTGGTTTTTCTTGAAAAACTATTTGATAAGCATGACAGGTTCATCAAGCAGCAACAAATAGATTCAAGTTCCTCCCAGGAGTTTGATCAAATAAATTTGAGTACTGAAGAAAATCTCAAGATGGTCAACATTGAAAAGTTTTGCACTCCTGATGAAAAGCTCAAATTCATTACTCTACTTTGTTATTACATCGATATTTTGGTGTACTCATATGATGATCTAAAATCTCTTAGGCCTAAATAAATTTGGCATGAAATTCTTCTCAAGATTAGTTCATTGCCTCATAAGTAGAAATCAAGGCAGTATAACCCCAAGATATCAGGGATTATTCTGTCTGAGATTCAAAAAATGTTAAATGTGTGTTGACCATTTTGGTCCTGTAGGCCAAAATTGGTCCCCCCTTTTCCTCTGTTGTTCTGAGCCAGTACATTTTTGGTTTTTCACAAGTCTTGGAGTTTCTATGGACTCTGCAGGCACTTCTACGGACTCCACAAGCCTTTCTATGGACTCTGCAGGCGAAGACGAGTCCCAGACACTTAGGCACAAAATAGACCATTTGAAGTACCCTTGCGAAGGGCAATTCCAAACTCAAGAGCCCTTGCGGAGTGCAGGAAACATTTTCAGAAGGCCACAGAGGAAAGCCAAAAAGGTAAGTTTCCTTCGGAAAATTTTTTAAGGCAAAGAAGAGAATTTCTTCAGACAAAGTGTCCGAAGGAATTCCTTTGAACATTTTGTCCAAAGAACTTCTTCGAAAGAAAATCCCGCCACAAAATACAAGGCCTGAGGCAAAAGACTTAAGCGATTTATTTCAGACTTTTTGTCCGAAGGAATTCCTTCGGACAAAAAGTCTGAAGAAATTTGGGAAAGAGCCATGGGTAAAAAACTTGAAGAAAGTCCCCAAAGGAAAGCAACGTGCAAGACAATTATTGTGGACTTTTATTCACGAGAAAAGTAGCCGTGAGGAAATCTGCGAAAAAAGTGGCCAAGTGAAAAGAGCCGAAGAAATAAGTGGAGAAAGTAAAGGAAGAGATCCTTCAGACAAAATGTCTGAAGGATTTCAAAACCAAGGCTGTTGAAGGATCCCGAAGGGCAGGTGCCCTTGCGGGGGACTCTCGGCTGCCAAAATGAAGGACACTTCTCCAAAGCTACAGGGTCACCTTCCCTTTGGGAGGATTCAAAACAAGAAGCTCGAAAGAAAGGGAAGCAACAAGAAGCCGAAAGAAAGGAAAAGGCTAAAGGAATTCCAAGGTGTGACGGGCCAGAAGACGTCAAAATCAAGCATGGAAAACTAGCCGTTAGAAGTTCAAATGCTGTGATGGGTGCACAGACATCAAATTTAAGGCTCGTGAAATAACCATTGATTTTGAAAAGCTTAAAAAAGAGCCCAAGGAACTCAGTGACCCACCAAGAAGATAGCCCCGAGGGCCGAAGGAGCCAGAAAGAGACAAAAACAAGAAGAGACAAAGTGCAAAAATGGACAAAGAGTCCATGTGGCAAAGAGAGGTGTCGACTCAAAGATTTATTCTTGCAGTTGGAACAGTGCTTGTTAGGTGGTAACCAAATGGTGTAAATAGTAAGCGACATGGCCTGTCTCCTCCACTTTGCATTTATGAGTAGACAAACCATGTGAATATATGAAGGAAGCAGTTCGTTTGTAGAAAAGGGGTGTAGCCCATGCTTTCACATTAATGTTTGAATACCAAAGTCAAGATCAACGATTACACAACATGTTTTTAGCAGGCCTCTTCTAGATGAATGACATCAGCAACAGTGACTTCCTCTTTTCGATGCTCTCAAATGCACATGGGCCAGCTTGTCAAAGAAGGAAGCCAAAGTCTTTTCCAAAAGGGGCACCTTTACTTCTCTTTCTATATATTGTAAACTTCTAATTTTGAGAGGGATCCATCATCTCTCAGCCTATAAGGTCTTTGCCCAAAAAATCTCTAGGTTTATAAGGCAGAACTCTATCGGATTTTTACCTTGAATCAAGACTTAGTAATTTTTACCTCCATTTGAACTTGCACTCACACATATGTCTATATTTTTTTTGTGTTAAGTTATTTTATTTTATGCTTTTCATAGAATGATTCCAGCATGTCTAGTGCATTGTGAAGTTTTTTCTTCTGCAAGTTTGCCATAAGTGTCTACAATAGGAATATAGGTGCATGTGAATAGGCTGCCAAAGTGTGTCTCAGAACACCTTTGATAGTTCTTCCTCCTTGTATCTCTATGTACCCCTGACTCACTGATATAGAAGAGTTTTCCACATCAGATGAAGTGTATGACAGCTTCTTCTTGGTGAAATGTGTATATTCGGGCTGAGTGGATCAACTTTTTCTTGGTGTATCACCTCCTTTTAGTTTAGGTTTAGGTTTTATTTTCAACATCCTTCTCCCTTTTCATTCCCCCCCTTTTTCATTTATTTGTTAGCAGTAGGGAATCCAGTGTTGGGAGATAAACCGGAAGCACACAATTTGATTACCAAACCAAGCAACTTAATATGCGGAAATAAACCAGATTCACCAAGTAACTAGAATTCAGAATAACACATGATATGAGAGACAATACACAAATTGTATTAACACTTTATACAGAAAAGAATACAATAAAGAAGATGCCACTTCTTCTCCACCACCTTACAGAGGTTTCCCACACCTCAAGTGAACAGTAAATCTTCTCCCCAAAGCTCTCCCTCTCAGGGCCCAACACCCAACTCAAATACAGAGTTGGTGTTCACCTCCCGTGCTCCACGCACACCACAAGTGCTCAACACACTCAAACAAGTACTCCACGTACTTCAAGTAGATCTCCCATGAACCTGTAATAACCTGCACTTCAACAGACCATACTTATGGAAGGAACTCCCTTGCCTTCCTCTTTACTCTATCTGAGTACACACCTGTACTCCAAGTAGATCCTGCCTGATACTGCTCCTTGTTGTGTTGCTGTCTATATGATCCTGCACACCTACAAATCAAACACGATTCTGCTCCCCTGTGAACCTTGACCTTGCACACACATACACCTGCAGATCAACGATCTTACTTACCATGTAGATCACTCTACACCCTGAAGAACCCTTGTCCTTGCCTCACCAAGTCCTTATGATTCTCCAACCAGTACCAAGCTTGGCACTGATAGGGAACTAGGAGGAACACCCTTACTCACTTCACACACAGAAGGAGCAAACTTTGCTCAACTCAAACTAGAACACTTTTCCAATACAACCATGAGTCTATTATATAGATCTCATCCAAACAATAATTAGACATCTAATTACAATAATTAGATCCGCAGCTCTCAGTCTAAAAATAGCTCTCTTCATGCAAACACTTGGTTCGTTAGCTAACTACCCGTAATAAGCGCAGTCTGAACCACACAGGCGATCGACGTCGGTCCCTGTCTGCCTGGGGGTCGCCGACGCCGGCCGATCCATGACCGACGTTAGTTGCTTCCTTGTCTAATACTGCCGACGTCGGTTGGCCAGACCAAACGCCAGTCTCCGTGACACTTCTGCAACTCTCCTGCAACCTCCTCCATGTCTGCATCAGTGAAGCTTTTAGCTCCACAACCTAACAATCTCTCACTTGGAGATAAATAGCTGCACTGTACCTGTACCTGTACCCCGTCTAATCTGTTTCTTGGTTTGTATCCCTCTTCAAGCTCACCCCTGAAGATAACCCACCACACATCCTGTGATGTACCTCCTATCATCCGAGTACCCTGCCACATCCGAACCTACAAACGCATGTAGTGAAGTCCTGACCCTGCATAGCATGAATCCCTGCTGCCGGTCCCTCTCAAATACTTGAGAACCCACTTCCCTGAATTGGCTCCTAACTCTCTGACAGCTCCCACTGCATGGGAATACTCAGGTCTATACCAGACCTCATGTGATTTTGAACACTATACCTGTCTAGCCCTTAGTGTGCTCCGGCTTCGCATCCTGAACCTCACTAACACCTGATTCACATCAGCTCCCACTCGAGACAAAATCAACCTGTGATCTCCATGTCTCCCATGTCAAAGAATTTCGCTGCTCCAAACTCTTCCTGACATGCCACTGAACTAATCTTACCCTTAGCTCAGCAAAACCATGTATGTACAAAACTAGCTAGCTAGCGTACCATCCACATACAGCAACAGAATGATGTCATGACTCATCATCCACCTGGTAAGGCAAATCACAGTAGTTACCTGACATTGACTGAAGCCATGCTTCGTCCTCCACCTGTCAAAACCTGTACCACTGTCCTGCAGCTCCTCAAGACCATATACCTGATCTTTCGTCTCATGTATCCGTTCTCTTTATTCTTCTACTAAGGTATCCATTCGTCTCTGTGCTTTCATACCTGATGGCAACCCTACCAAAACACACCTGTTTGGTTCTCCTCCAAGGAATCACATTCTCCTCCATGCCAAGCTCACACCTGTTTCCTAGATCCTTCCTACTCTACAATCAGCAACATGTATAAAGAAGAGAAACAACGAATTTGAGGGCCTACTTACGTCTTCAGTCCTCCGTATGGGTGTTTGAGACTCCTTAACAGCGTGCTGTCCACCCAAAATCCGTTACAGTAACCAACCTCGGTCACTCCACAGTCTGCATCCGACCGACGTCGATTCCCATGCGTCTGTCCCTGACTACAGACCCTGCGGTGTCCCTGCTGTCGACGTCGGTCCTCTGACCGACATCGGTCTTACATACTGCCGACGTCGGTTCCATGACCAACGTCGGTCTTACCCTGCCTGACATTGCCGGTTTCGGTCTGCACATGACCGACATCGGCACCTGTCTGTTCGACGCCGGTTCCTCCTGACTGAAATCGGTATCTGTGTTCGCCTGTGAGTGATGACTTTTTACCCGCGAGCTTCTTTGAATCAAAACCCATGTCCAAACTGCCCTGCTCAGAAGTATCCAACACCATCCACTGGGTTCTATCCGCCATCTCCTCCATAAACACCAAGGCTTTCCAGTTCTTAAGCCTATCAAATATATCTGTCTTCCGCTTAAGAACATGCATCTCCTTCCTGCTCATGTGACCAAGCCTACGAAGCCACGTCTCCGCAACAAAAGAAGAATCAATAATATAAACAAGTAGATAAAGGGTACCTGTTTTGTTACCATCAGCTAATTCAAGTGCATCTGTTGTGAGAGTTCTTGTGCATCTCTCATCACCCAATCTTTCTGAAGAAATTAGCCATATCTCCAAACCTGGGACCTGCATGACCTTCGTCAACACCTGTGTGTTGGCCGCCTGCAATTTCAGCTTCACTTCCCCTTTGCCAATTCTTTGGCAAGGCTCACCAGCTCCTCTACCTAGGGCTGCATGGAAAGAGGCAACCGAATCTTTTATCCAAGATTCAACTTTATCCAAGAAACCTCCAAGAACATCCTATGCAATGACACCTACAACATCTGCTTCTTCAGTTTCTTCATGCTGATCTGCTACCAACCAACAATAATCTTTTACCTGCTCTTTCTTTCCATAGGACCGTGAGTGACCATCTGTGCTTTTCAACTCTTCCATTCTTAGCTTACTTTCATCTGCCATTGCTCTACTCCCACTCGATCAGAAACCCCTGAGAGTGCCCTGTAACCAAACACAAAACCTGCTTCCTCCAACCTTAGCTCTGATACCACGTGTTGGGAGATAAACTGGAAGCACACAATTTGATTACCAAACCAAGCAACTTAATATGCATAAATAAACCAGATTCACCAAGTAACTAGAATTCAGAATAACACATGATATGAGAGACAATACACAAATTGTATTAACACTTTATACAGAAAAGAATACAATAAAGAAGATGCCACTTCTTCTCCACCACCTTACAGAGGTTTCCCACACCTCAAGTGAACAGTAAATCTTCTCCCCAAAGCTCTCCCTCTCAGGTCCCAACACCCAACTCAAATACAGAGTTGGTGTTCACCTCCCGTGCTCCACGCACACCACAAGTGCTCCACACACTCAAACAAGTACTCCACGTACTTCAAGTAGATCTCCCATGAACCTGTAATAACCTACACTTCAACAGACCATACTTATGGAAGGAACTCCCTTGCCTTCCTCTTTGCTCTATCTGAGTACACACCTGTACTCCAAGTAGATCCTGCTTGATACTGCTCCCTGTTGTGTTGCTGTCTATATGATCCTGCACACCTACAAATCAAACACGGTTCTGCTCCCCTGTGAACCTTGACCTTGCACACACATACACCTGCAGATAAACGATCTTACTTACCATGTAGATCACTCTACACCCTGAAGAACCCTTGTCCTTGCCTCACCAAGTCCTTATGATTCTCCAACCAGTACCAAGCTTGGCACTGATAGGGAACTAGGAGGAACACCCTTACTCACTTCACACACAGAAGGAGCAAACTTTGCTCAACTCAAACTAGAACACTTTTCCAATACAACCATGAGTCTATTATATAGATCTCATCCAAACAATAATTAGACATCTAATTACAATAATTAGATCCGCAGCTCTCAGTCTAAAAATAGCTCTCTTCATGCAAACACTTGGTTCGTTAGCTAACTGCTCGTAATAAGCGCAGTCCGAACCACACAGGCGACCGACGTCGGTCCCTGTCTGCCTAGGGGTCGCCGACGCCGGCCGATCCATGACCGACGTCGGTTGCTTCCTTGTCTAATACTGCCGACGTCGGTTGGCCAGACCAAACGCCAGTCTCCGTGACACTTCTGCAACTCTCCTGCAACCTCCTCCATGTCTGCATCAATGAAGCTTTTAGCTCCACAACCTAACATCCAGGACCTAAAATATACATCGAAGGGAGCTAGCCCTTATCTAGAGACTCTCCCCCTAGCTTCACCAGTCCCACAGGCGAGAGGGGAGTTTCCATTGTTGCATGTGGAAGGCAGGAGCTCAGCCTCCTGTCTAGGGTGCAATCCACTACGTCAACAGTTTTTGGCACGCCCAGTGGCACCAACTAGGACAAGTTGTGTCCAAAGAGTTGAAGAATTTTTGGTGTGTTATTTAACCAACCAGCGTTTGGAGGCTTTTTTCATCAACACCAATGGCGACTCTGAGTTGAATCAACTGGTTAATCAGTCCAAGTGCCATCAAGAAATCTTATTTTTGTATGTATAATTCCATTGATAAGAATCATGGACTTTGTTTTCCTTCAGATCAAGCTCAAAAATATTTATGCAATCCCCTCAAGCAACTCTCCTAGTTGTCTCACAACCATAAGGGAAAAGGCACTGGAGTTTGAGAAGCAGGTAATGGAAATTGACAGACTGGATGAGCAGTATGGATATTAGCAGGTGTTGATGTATAAAGAGGAGTGTTTATTCAGGCAAGCTCAAGCTTTGCAATCCATGGAAGTGGAGGTAGAAAAATGGAGGAATCCATTCATGCAAGGCAGTCAACCTTGCACCCCCATCCTATTCTAAAGAAAGCCCCCTCTTATGCACCAAATCCTTTCTATCAGATGGCACTTGCTCATTCTAGCTCATTCGATACATCAATTGATCCTGATCTTAATCTCATGCACGTAGCTTTCCAGCACGCCTCTTTTCAGACAGCTCTTCCTGTACATGAGTAGACCTTCCAAAATCATCCCCAACCTCCTCAAGCCTTTCAACATGATCTCCAAATTCCAAGTTGGAAGAAGGAAAGTCATGAACCAACCCAGGACCTTGGAGAGGATAAAGTTACTCCCTATTGTCAAGGGGAAAGTTCCAATCCCAAGATCATGAGATGGAAGGAAACAATAGAATCATGGGTCAGGAAGGAAGAGAAGGAGAAATATTTTGCTCAAAACTTTGAAGAAGATGAGGCTACTCCTACTCATGATGATGATTGTGACCTCCAAGAAAGGCTCTTCCAAGAAGATCTAGCCAAGAGAATTATAGAGTTAGAATCCACAACGAGATTCCTCAGCCAACGTGTGATGGACCTATCTAAACACACCCCATCTACACACCTCCAAGAGAGTTATCAGGCCACATCTAATATAGATGAAGTGCTAGCCAAATGGAAAGAGGAGAATCATTCGATTCTAGCTCAAGGACTACCTCCTCTTCCACATGGTTTTTTTACTTCATCGCTTCTCAAGGAGGAACCTATTTTGCAGGAGGCGAGTGAGGAAGAAAAGATCCAATTTGCAGCTCTCCAAGAGGCTATCATGAGCGAAAATAAAGAAAAAATCATCATCAATGCTCCTTTTGAAGATGTCATCAGCAAGGGAGAAGACGCAGGTCATGCATACATGCAGATGTTCCAGCAATACGAAGAGGAATGTAAGCATGGTGAGCTCTCTCCCCCCTTATTTGATGAACTTCCTTGTTGCTTCGATGAGGAGGATGATTATGCCATGGAGCTTGAGTTGGAGGAGGATCAGATTGATGTCTTTAAACAACTAGAGACTCTGATCCTTGAGCAAGAAAAGGAGAGGCATGTTTACCTTGATGAAAGCCTTGAAGAAGATAGCTTTGAACAAAAAGGTGATGTTCTATGGGATGAGCAATCAGTTTGTGATTCCATTTCAGACATCACAACAGTCACCCTTCTTTAAGAAGGCCATGAGGGAGTAGAGGATGAATTTGATAGGGTTTTCAATGGAGCTGAAGGGAACGGGTCAAACCATGATGCATTGCAAAGGGACTGTGTAGATCAAGGGGCTTATGGTGATGGGCCAGCAACCATTGATTTCTTGGTGAAATGCACTAGCATGAAGGACCAAAATTCAACAAGCTTCCAAGAACAAGAAAAGTACACATATGTTGGGAGCATGTTTGACTCTGATCCACTCGGATGCAAGCCGATCAAGGTGGCAGGCAAGAGGAGCAGGTCACCAAGTCTCCATTCCATTTAGCCGCTTGTCTGGCACCATAATTTTCCTAGCCAGGAAGGGGAATTAATAAGTTTTCCCTTTGATCTAGAAGGGAAGTAAATATACCTTGTTAGCTGTATATAGTTATTTGTTTTCAGTTTCTTTTCCCATTTTCCCTAAATGTAGTTTGCACAAGTAGTGTTTTTAGCCTTGTGTGTGTTTTCCCTTGTGTCTGGGGTAAAAACTTCATGATTGATTCAGGGATCTATTGAGGTGGTTGCTAACTCTTTTAAAGCTACATTTTGACTCCATTCCCAATGGATTTTAAGGCAACTAGTCTTTGAGCATAGCAAGTATGCTTCCCCTGAGAGTCACCATTTTATTGACCATTTTGGTCTTGCAGGCCAAAATGGGTCCCCCCTTTTCCCCTGTTGTTTTGAGCGAGTACATTTTTGGTTTTGCACAAGTCTTGGAGTTTCTACGGACTCTACAGGCATTTATATGGACTCTGCAGGCATTTCTATGGATTCCACAGGCTTTTCTATGGACTCTGCAGGGGAAGATGAGTCCCAACACTTAGGCACAAAATGGACCATTTCAAGTACCCTTGCGGAGGGCAGTTTCGAACTCAAGAGCCCTTACGGAGGGGAGGGAACATTTTTTGAAGGCCATGGAGGAAAGCTGAAAAGGTAAATTTCCTTCGGAAATTTGTTTAAGTCAAAGAAGAGAATTTCTTCGAACATTTTGTCTAAAGAAATTCTTCGAAAGAAAATCTCGCCACAAAAGACAAGGGTCGAGGAAAAAGACTTAAGCAATTTATTTTGGACTTTTTGTTTGAAGGAATTCCTTCGGACAAAAAGTTTGAAGAAATTTGGGAAAGCGCTGCGGGTAAAAAACTCAAAGAAAGTCCCCAAAGGACAGGAACGAGCAAGACAATTCTTGCGAACTTTTGTCCACGGGAAAAGTAGCCGTGAGGAAATCCACGAAAAAAGTGGCCGAGTGAAAATAGCTGAGGAAATAAGTGGAGAAATCAAAGGAAGAGATCCTTCGAAAAAAATGTCTGAAAGAATTCCTTCGGACATTTTGTCTAAAGGATTTCAAGACCAAGGCTGCCAAAGGATCCCGAAGGGCAGGTGCCCTTGCGGGGGACTCTCGAATGCCAAAATGAAGGACACTTTTCCAAATCCGAAGGGTCACCTTCCCTTCTGGAGGATTCAAAACAAGAAGCCTGAAAGAAAGGGAAGTAACAAGAAGCCGAAAGAAAGGAAAAGGCTGAAGGAATTCCAAGGGGTGACGAGCCTGAAGACGTCAAAATCAAGCATGACAAACTAGCCATTGGAAGTTTAAATGCAGTGACAGGTGCATAGACGTCAAATTTAAGGCTCATGAAATGGCCATTGATTTTGAAAAGCTTAAGAAAGAGCCTAAGGAACTCAGCAACCCACCAAGAAGATAGCCTCGAGGGCCAAAAGAGCCAAAAAGAGACAAAATTAGGAAGAGACAAAGTGCAGAAATAGACAAACAGTCCAGGTGGCAAAGATAGGTGTCGAATCAAGGATTTATTACTATAGTTGGAATAGTGCTTGTCAGGTGGTCACCAAATGATGCAAATAGTAAGTGGCATGGCCTATCTCCTGCACTTTGCATTTATGAGTAGACAAATTACGTGAATATCTGAAGGAAGCAGTCTATTTTTAGAAAAGTGGTGCAACCCATGCTTTCACATTAATGTTTGAACACCAAAGTCAAGATCGGTGATTACACAACATGTTTTTAGCAGGCCTCTTCTAGAAGAATGACATCAATAACAGTGACTTCCTCTTCTCGATGCTCTCAAACGCACATGGGCTAGCTTGTCAAAGAAGGGCACCAAAGTCTTTTCCAAAAGGGGCACCTTTACTTCTTATATTTCTATATATTTCAAAATTCTAATTTTGAGAGGGATCCATCATCTCTCAGCCTATAAGGCAAAGCTTTGCCTAAAAAATATCTAGGTTTATAAGGTAGAACTCTGCCAGATTTTTACCTTGAATCAAGACCTAGCAATTTTTACCTCCATTTGAACTTGCACTCACGCATATGTCTATTTTTTATTTTTGTGTTAAGTCATTTTATTTTATGATTTTCACAAAATGATTCCAGCATGTCTAGTGCATTGTGAATTTTCTTCTTCTGTAGGTCTTCCAGAAGTGTCTACAACAGGAATATAGGCGCATGTGAATAGGCTGCCAAAGTGTGTCTTAGAACATCTTTGATAGTTCTTCCTCCTTGTATCTCTATAGACCCCTGACTCACTGATACAAAAGAGTTTCCCACATCAGATGAAGTGTATGACAGCTTCTTCTTGGTGAAAAGTGTATGTTCGGGCTGAGTGGATTGACTTTTTTTTGGTGTATCACCTCCTTTTAGTTTAGGTTTAGGTTCTATTTTCAGCATCCTTCTCCCTTTTCATCCCCCACCTTTTTCATTTATTTTTTAGCAGTAGGGAATCCAGGACCTAAAAGATACATCAAAGGGAGCTAGCCTTATCTAGAGACTCTCCCCTAGCTTTGTTGGTCCCACATGCGAGAGGGGAGTTTCCATTATTGCGTGTGGAAAGCAGGAGCTTGGCCTCCTGTCCAGGGTGCAATCCACTGTGTCAACAATGTGAAGATAATTCTTCCAATCCATCATTTCACCTGGATTGCAAACATAGTCTCTGTGAGAAAAAAATGGAAAAATTCACGTATCTGTTGATTTCAAAAATCTAATTCAATCCTCTTTAAAGGAAAACTATCCCCTGTCCATCATAGATCAAGTCCTATAGATAGTGACTGGTTTAGAGATGTTATCAATGTTAGATGATTTTTTGGGGTATAATCAAGTGAAATTCAGTGAAATAGACCAACATAAGACCATTTTCACTACACCTTGGGGCACTTTTGCATATCACAGAATGCCTTTTAGTTTGATCAATGATGGTGCCACCTTCCAGAGAAAAATGAATCTTGCCTTCAAAAAAGAAATGGGGAAGTTCATTGTGGTATATCTTGATGACTTGACTATCTTTTCCAAGCATCATCCCGATCATGTGCATCATTTACAACAAGTGCTAGAACAATGTCAATAGAATGACATTTCTCTTAATCCTAAAAAATTTATTTTTGGGGTTATAGAAGGGAAACTTCTCAATCACACTGTATCCCGAGAAGGCATAAAGATCGACTTAGAAAGAGCCAAATCCATCTAAGATCTTACTCTACCAGCTAGTAAGATTGTATTTCATTCTTTCTTCAGAAAGGTGAATTTTATACAAAGGTTCATTCCTAAATTCACAGAGAAGACTCGCCACATTGTCGATATGATGAAGGGAAAAGCTACTTTCCACGGGACTGAAGAAGGCAAGTTAGCATTTTAAGATATCAAGAAATGTATCACCCATGCCTCAATCCTAGTTTGCCCAAATTATACCAAAGACTTCATAGTGTACAGCTATGCTTCTGAACACACACTTTTAGCCATTCTGGTTCAACAAAACAAAGATGGTGTGGAATCTCCTATATCATTCATGAGTTTTCCTCTCAAAGCTCATGATCTCAAATATTCAAACATGGAGAATCATGCTTATGCCATGGTCAAGGTGGTAAAACAATTTCATTTCTACATCTTGAACTCACATATTGTTGCTCTGGTACCGGATACAACAGTAAAATCCATTTTAACTCAATAGGAGTTTAGTACTAAAAGGGGAAATTGGATAGCCAAAATCCAAGAGTTTGATCTTGTTATCAAACTTATGAAGCTTGTGTAGAGAAGAGGCCTCTACCAATTAATTGCTGATAACATACCAGAGGAGATAGTACATGAAGAAACAGAGGTTGAAGACATGCCTACAGTTCTCTTTGTCACTACTATGGATGAGTGGTATTCTAATATCACTCATTTTATTATCTATTGTGAGTGTCTTACCCACCTGTCTCGTAAGGAAAAGAGAATTGTTAAATTGAAGGCTGCTAACTATGTCCTATGAGATAATAGTTTGTACAAGAGGAGCCTTGATGGGGTATTCCTTCATTGCGTGGACAAAGTGCAATAGTTTAAACTGTTAAAGTCTTTCCATAATCTAGCTTGTGGAGGACATTTTTTGCACCTGTGACTGCTCATAAAATTTTATGAGCCAGGTATTATTGGCCTACTCTGTTTCAAGATGCATACACTTGGGTACGTAGGTGCGAGCTATGTCAACAGTTCATTAGGAGACCCAAATTGGCCGTATTACCTCTCAAGCCAGCGGTAATTGAAGAGCCTTTTCAACAATGGGGTATTGATTTCATTGGCACCGTGAACTTGTTCTCAAGTGCTAGACATGACTATGTTCTTACAGCCACATACTAGTTTACCAAGTGGGTGGATGCCATTCCAGTCAAGGATGCTACTTCAGAAGTGGTATGTAATTTTCTCGAGGAAAATATATATTTTTTAGTTTGGGGTCCCAACCAAGATTGTAACAGATAATGCTGCTTGTTTCTCTTCTCACGAGGTTACCCAATTTTGCTACTATTATGAGATTATTCTCTTCCACTCTAACTATTATTCGTAAGAAAATGGTCAAGCATAATCAAGCAACAAGAACCTGGTGACCATTATTAAGAAGCTGGTAGATGACAATCAAATAACCTGACATAAAACATTGTTTGATGCTCTATGGGCAGATAGAATTACACCCAAGAGGGTAATAGGTATGTCACCATTTCAACTTGTGTATTGTTTGAATGTAGAGATACCAATCACCTTGGAACTATCAGCACTGAAGTTGGTAAAGGTTGTCGAAGATCAAACATTTGAAAATTCCATTGACAAGAGGATCATGTGCTTAGCTGAACTAGAAGAACAGGGAACTTGGTAGTGGACCGTATTGTTGTACATCAAAGTCTGGTAAAGAAACTCTTCGACCAAAAGGCAAGGATTCATGATTTTTAGATTGGAGATCAAGTATTGTTGTGGGACAAGAGGAGAGAACCAAAAGGGATGCATGAAAAATTTGATTCCTTATGGAGAGGTCCATTTGCCATTCATCAAATCAATGGTGAAAATAGTTTCTTATTGAAATATCAAGATGGCACACCATTTTCACTACCTCACAGTGGGCAGCATCTGAAGCACTTCAATCCTTGAAGTATCAAATAAGTCTAGTTGTATATCTATATAGTCTTTAGTTTGTTTTATGTTGTTCATTTCATTTTTGGCATCTTTCTCTTTATGGATGGCATGACTCTGTAGCCCAATGGCATAGATGAAGGCACTTAAGAGTCTAGATTCTACTCCCTTTGATCATTTTTACAATCGGTGGAATTTTTCCAACTAGATTTAGTTGTTCTCGAAATCTATCACTTATTTTTGTGGACACCATGTTGACCATTTTGGTCCTACATGCTAAAATGATCTCTTCCTTTCTCAAAAATGTTCTGAGCATTCAAGTTTTTCAATTAATCAAACCTTTTTAGCTAAGGAAATCATAGGTTCAATAGGCGGGCTTTTGCAAAGAAATATTCAAAACACTTAAGGCATTTCCTAAAAGTTACAAGGATGGTTCAACACTGAGGTTCAATCAAAAGGTTCATCGATAGGTTGCAAAGAGTTGGAATGAATCATTAAACAATTGAACCATTGAACTCCATTTCAAAGAGTCTAAAAGAGTTCAATGATTTCAAAGGGTTCAAAAGAGTTCAATAATATGGAATGAATCACTGAATCGATGAACCATTGAACCCCGCTTCAAAGGTTCAAAGTGGTTCAAAGGTTCAAAAGAGTTCGACACTTCAACAAGTTCAACGAGTTCAAACTTCAAAGTTCAAGCGAAAGATTCTAGAATATGTTTCAAGTGGAAGATTCCAAAAAATTGGTTCAAACAATTAGTTCAACGATACATTGAACTCCTAAAGAAGACTAAGCAAATGCGGCTCTTTATAAAATATTGAACCGTCAAACTGCCAAACTGATGAACTTTGAACCACTGAACCATTGAATCGGTGCACTCCAAAAGGTTCAAAGTGGTTCAAGAAACCAACAATGTCCTCGTAGACGTTAAAATTAGGATAATGAAATAACCGTTGATTTTCAAAGATGTAGACCCAGGAACAAACTCAACGACCAGTCAAAGAAAGAGCCCTGAGAGCTCAGATCACTAGGAAGAGACAAAATATAGAAAAAAAAGAGAGAATGATATAGAGAATCTATAAATATCTGTAGAAGAGTTATTCTAGTAGGTGGAACAGTCCACCAGGTGGATATCAGAGAGCACAAACATTCAATGGTGCGGCCTATTTTTCTTCATTAAGTAAAGGCAAATGGACAGCCATGTAAGTATCATAAAAGAGGACCAGGCGGCCCATATTTTGGAAGAGACATTTTAGATGATTCAAAATGCCAAAGCTAAGGCTGATAACCTGCTCTAGCATGGCCCCTTCACAATATTTCTAATACATTCAATGCATTGAATACAACATGGGCCATTTCGTGAAAACAAGCGCCAAAGTCTTTCTTTGGTTGCTATATATTGTAATTTCTCAGTTGGTAGAATGGAAATCTCTCTATTATTAGAAACAAAACTCTACCCAAATTGAAAGGCATTCCTAAGAATTTGAGCTTAGATTGTTAATCATATTTTATCAAGTGAATGAGAAAACAAGTGACCTTTCAGACTTTGTGTTGAAATAGCTTGTGTTATCTAAGAAATTATTTTTATATCTTTTTCCTTAATACAGTCTTGTCCATTTAATCAAATAAATAGAACAAGTGGAAATAAATTGAAAGGTGTCCTTAAGCTAACTGTGGAAGACTTTGTGTTGCCATAATTGTCTTTAGTCTATGTGTTTTGTATTTCAGTGTAAAAGATATTGGAGAGACTTTGAGCTCCCCTTATCCTTCGTAATCTTTTACTATGTTGTAATTGAGGTGGAGACTTTGTGCTACACTTCATTCTACTGTGGTACTTCATCCTGAATCAATGAGAGAAGCAACGAAAGACTTTGTGCTTTCGTGGGTTTCTTGTGGTTAAAATTACTACCTAGGAAGTCTTCCTCTGGTTTTCTGAACATCATTTCTGAAAGAAGAGAAATGCCTTCAACAATTACCCAGAAACTTTCCTTTACTCTGTGAACATCATCTCTGATAAAAGAGAGATGGATGGTATGATTTCACCCCTGAGTGTATTTTCAGTGTGTATTAGTATATAGTAGTTTATAGGGAACCTCCCCTTGATGAGAGGAGAGATTTATCTCCTTATGTTGTGGTAGACCTACACATTTTTCCGATTAAATCTCTTTATGCTACAGTTGATATACCCATTTTATCGTCAGTTAGTTGATGACAAAATATTCACCCAACACCAACAATAACAAAGATGAAATAATTGAACCATAAATTAGATGAATACAAAGATATCTTTCAGTCACCTAAATAAGTTCATGCATACTATACACTAAATAATACTATTAATTTGATCCCTTAACTACCTCTTCCTCAAACCTCTTTATACAACATATAATTTATAGAGAGTGAATAGATCAAGTGGTAGATCCATGAAATCATGGATAATGGACACATCATGCCCAAATCATTGCCTTGCAAAAACCCAATTATGTTTGTACCAACGTTGTGAATCAATCAAAAAAATATTCACAAGATTAACATGAAGAACTATTATCCTCATTTAAATATTAAGTCATTTTTCTACCATATCCATGGTGTAGAAGTCTTTTCCAAAATTGATCTTAAGTTTGGGTATCATCATATTCATGTTAAACCTTTAGACATTTGGAATATAGTCTTAAAAACAAAGGATTGATTGACTAGTTGATTATGCCTTTTAGGTTAACTCATATAATGAATTCATTCATTTTAAGATGTTGAACTACATCCTTAGGCCCTTTACCAATTCCATTTTTTTTATCTACCTTGATGACATCTTAATCTTTAGAAAACATGGGATGAACATTTACACCATGTTGAACTAGTGTTTCACATTCAGAAACATATTTTTGTGATAAAATGAATAAATTTTCATTTTTCATGCAAAAGATAAAATATTTGGGACATATTACACATACAAGGAGTGCATATGTGAACCTAACCAAGATTAAAGTTATATAGGAATGGAAAACACTAAATAACTTTGTATCTGATTCAAATTTTCTCAAAAATAGAAAATTATACAAGAGATTTGTGTTTAATTTTTATCTTTTAAACCAAACTACCAAAGGTGGAACTGAATAAAGTTTCATGTATTCATTTGCATAAAAAAGATAATTCGATGAACTAAAATTTATACTCTATTTTGTGTTAATACTTATGTTACTTGACTATAAATTTGGAAGATCATCCAATTCATTTAGTAATAAAATTGACTATGACAAATGGGTATTGACAACACAATCCTAGAAAAGAGTTAATTTATATTATAATGGATTAAACAACATATGATTGGAATCAAATATATATTTAGAGTATATACTTATGCTAGATGATGAGGGAGTGATTAGGGATGGTAAGGGTTAATGATGGAATGATGAAGGATGGTGAGGGATGGTGAGGGTCAA
Organism: Torreya grandis; assembly: GCA_037957365.1. Classification (NCBI taxonomy): domain Eukaryota; kingdom Viridiplantae; phylum Streptophyta; class Pinopsida; order Cupressales; family Taxaceae; genus Torreya; species Torreya grandis. The sequence continues at coordinate 5,284,859 of JARHVA010000077.1, forward strand.
TGAGGGAGTGATTAGTAATGATGAGGGATGAAGAAAGATTAATTATGTATTATGAAGGATGAAAAGTGAGTGATTAGGGATGATGAGGGATGGTGATAATCAATGGAGTGATTAGGGATGATAAGCCTGAGTCATTAGCGATGATGAGAGATAACTAAGGTCAATGAAGGAGTGATTAAGGATGAGGAGGGAGTGACTAGGGATGAGGATGTGATTAGGTATGATGAGGTATGAGGAAAGAGTGATTAGGGATGATGAAGGATGGGGAGTGAGTGATTAGGTATGATGAGAGATAGTGAGGGTCAATGGAGGAGTGGTTATGGAAGATAAGGGAGTGATTACAGATGACGAGGGATAGTGAGGGTCAATGAGGGAGTGATTAGGGGTGATGAGGCATGAGTAGGAAGTGATCAAGGATGAGGGAATGACAATGAATAAGTGAAATTAACACAAAGAGGTTGTTTGATGTGTGTAGGTCATCAATGTGACCTACACTACCCTAAGCACACCACTTTGCATCAATTTCAAAGTGAGTGGTTTGCAAGCTTCAATTTTGACAAACCTAAGCCTCTTGAAAATGCTAAGAATCAATCTATAAGGCACAAAAACCTAAAAATGACTGTGTACAAAAAAAGGATATCAATTACAAAATTTATGTCCTAAAAAACAAAGGTTTAATACTTAGACCCTAAAAATGCTTAAGTACTACCCTGATTGGATTTTGAAAAATTATTTTCCACATCGTAAGGCATGCAACTGTAAGACCAAATCTAAATGTTATGTATAAGAAATTAAATCTAACAATATAAATGTAAACTTATACTTAACATTTAGAGTAGTAAATATAAACTTATATACAAATTTGGCTTCATGTGCAACTCCCAAATACTCGTGGAGTTGGTTTTGGACTTATAATAAAGCAACACATACGCATTATATAACACGTATTCATTATATAGTGCACTATGCAACACGTATGTGTTATACAACACATACGTGTTATATAAGACGTACACATTATTTGAATTTACATTGAAAATCAAGCTTTTAGGCTAAAAAATAGCTTATATTTCCAAACCAAAGGCTTGGGACTGTGCATCTATAGCCAAGATTGAGAGTTTTAGGAAAAACTAACAAATTTAAACTTCAATCACCAAATACGCTATGGATTTCAACATCAAAATTCAAAAAATTATTACCATTACGATGAGCATATTGTCCTCTTTCTAAATGTATGTTTTTCATAATTTTTTGGCTATTTTAAGGGTTCAAACTATATTTATTTCTAATAACACCTTTTTTAGGCCACTACATGCCTCACCCATACATGCTTATTCATGTCTATCTAATTTGTTTTTCATTGATTCAAGTTCAAAACAAATTATATGATAACAAACTAAACCTAATTCTACACACATTTAAAAAAAACAAAATCAATTTTCATTTTTTTGAGTTAGTTAGGGTGGGTCGCAGGACTGGTTATCTATTTTTTTATCAGTTTTTAGGATATACTTAATCGCAAAATTAATATAAAAAAATATTCATCAAAAAAATATTTAAAAAAGTTTGCAACACACTAGAATATCTTATATAAATATTCATCAAAGGGTTTCTAACAATATTTAATGATGCTCAAAAAATGGTGGGCCACAAAGAATGGTACAATTCAAATTTCCTTAAAAAAAAAAAGAAGGTCCTCTTCAAATTTTAAATGTTTGACATATTTATACTTAACTATTTTTCAAAAAAAAAGTTTTTTAGAAACTAGACTTGAAATTCTACAATTCATGTTTTTATACCATCTTCAAATTTTGAGTGTAGCCATCTCTAATTATCTATAGAAGTTCAAATTTATGAAATTTTAGAAAAATCATGTCCATGAGTAGGCCCTTTTTTGTCCCCCAAGTTGGTGCACTTACCCTTCTTCATCATCCCTAGTCACTCCCTCATATTGTAGAGTGTGTTCCAATCCAATAGTTATTATAAATTTATTTTAGACTGAATAATATCTTTTTTAAATGAATCTTGATTGGTGTTTCGATTCTTTTTATTTTGATTGGAGTGTACCAGGGTGATTATTCTCATTCATGTCTAGTAGATTAGATAGGGTCATGATGGATTACTCTAGGGAGATCGTTGAATGATTTACATGGTGGAAATAAGATAATATCCTATTTATACTTGCATGGCAAAAATTCATTTTAAACGATGAGGGATGATGAAAAATGATGATAGATCAAAAATTACCTCTTTGTGCTTGCCTCATATGAGGTGAAATCCTTCTTCTAGACACAATTATTTTTAAATTATTGAGCAAAAGGGTCAGAGCATTTTGGATCTTCTCATGTTTGTGAGTTATTCTCAAAGAATTATGTGGGTCATGAGTATAAATTATTAGCATTTGTGCCATTGACTTTGTTATGGCATGTTTTCTCCTTGTATTGAAATACCTGCACTTGTGTAATAATGATGATAGGAAAGTGGAGAGGGGGTTGAGCTGAACTACCAGTGCTTGCATCATTCCTCTATGGTGTGGTCTCCACAATGTATGTTTTGTTTTTGTCATTTAGGTTTCATTTTTAGGGTTTAGGGTTCAAAGTTTATAGTTTAATGTTTGGGGTTGATTGTTTGGGTTCTGGGATTTAGTTTTTAAGGTTTAGGGTTTATCCAGTTTTAGGATTTAGGGTCTATGGTTTTGGGTTTGAGGTTTTATGGTTCTTGGTTTAGGGTTTAGGGTTCAAATTTCAAGGTTTATGGTTTAGTGCTTAGGGTTTCAAGATTAGGTTTAGTGTTAAGAGTTTAGGGGTCAAGGTTTTGGGATTAGGGTTTAGGGTTTGGAGTTTGGGGTTTGGTGTTTAGGGTTTAAGGATCATGATTTTGAATTTTGTGTTTAATTCTTAGTGTTTAATGTTAAGGGTATAGGTTTAAGGTTTTATGGTTTAATGTTTAGGATTTAGGATTTTAGGCTTATGGTTTGGACTTTAGGGTTAAGGGCTTAAAGTTTAGTTCTTAGGGCTTAGGGTATAAAGTCTAAGGTTTGAGGTTTTAAGGTTATATGTTTAGTGTCTAGGTTTTGGGGTTTAGGTATTATTTTTTTGAGTTTAGGGATATCATATTAGGGTTAAATGTTCAAGGTTTATGTTGTTTAGGGTTCAACATTAAAGGTTTATAGTGTTTAGGGTTTAGGTTTTAGGGTTAATGGTTTAGGTGAAAATGGAGTATACTAGGGTGATTATCTACATTTGTGTCTGGTATGAGTGACTATATTATGAATACAGGAATATGTCAATAATGAGTGACAACATGCCTACATGTAGTACTAGGTATGGGGTAGATGTAATGTATAAATGATTATATAATTATTATATGTATGTTATAGGTTGAATGCTACAGGATAGCCATTTATGCATATTGATAGACCCATTGATTAAAAAACCCACAAATTATTTAGGAATTCATCTTGAATCCACCTTCAAGAATTTTACATGAATGTCCCTGCTCAGTCTTTTCTATATATAGGTTAGAATGACCCCTATCCTTTCAAGATATGGCTTAGTCAATGCCCCTTCAACTTTATCTATATAGGTGATAACTCAAGATTATGGTTTATGTCTAGAGGTTTAAGATTTATAAATTTAGGGTTTAAGGTTTATGGTTGATAGTTCAAGATTCATAGCTGAGGGTTTATTTTATAGGGATTAGCATTTAGGGCTCAAATATCAATGTTATGGCTTAGGGATTAAGATTTAGGGCTTATAATTTATATTTTATGCTTAAAGGTTTGGGATTTATGGTTTGTGGTTCAAGGGACCAAGATTTTAGCTTTTAGGGTTTGGGGATTGGTGTTTGGGCTTAGGGTTTTGGGTTTATGGTTTTAAACTTAGGGTTTAGGGTGTAAGGTTTAGGGTTTTAGCCTTGGGGGTTTGGGTTTTGGAACTTAGTGTTTAATATTTAGGGTTTGTAGGATTTAATGTTTGGGGATTCGGGTTTAGGGTTTAGGATTTGGGGTTTAGTGTTTATGGTTTGGGGTTTTAGGTTTAGGGTTTAGAGTTAAGGGTTTAAGTTTTGAGGATTTAGGGTTAGTGTTTAAGGTTTTGGGTTTTCAATTTTTAATTTGGGTTTAGAATTTTTGGTTTAGGAGTTAATGTTTAAGGTTTATGACTTATGGTTTATGGTTTTAGGCTTGGGGTTTAGGGTTAAGGGCTTAAATTTAAGTTTTATGGTTTATGATTTAAGATTTTAGGTTTATGGTTTGTGGTTTAGGGTTAAGGGCTTACATTTAGGTTTTAGGGTCTTGGGTCTAGGGTATAAAGTATAGGGTTTAATGTTTTAAGTTTTTATGTTTAGGGTTTATATATTATTATTTTTGGTTTAGGGATTATGTATGAGGGTTAAGGGTTCAAGGTTTAGGGCTTAGGGTCTAGGGTTTATGTCTATTATTTAGTGTTCATGGTTCATGGTTTATGGCTTAAGGTTTGGGGTTTAGGGTTTATGTTTTAATGTTTAGGGTTTAAGGTTTAGTGTTTAGGGTTAGGGGTTAGGGGTTATGGGTTAGGGGTTAATAGTTTAGGTAGCAATGGAGTGTACTAGGGCTATTAACTGCATTCATGTCCAATATGTGTGACCATATCACGACCACAAGAAGATGTCATGTATGAGTGACCGAATACCTACATGTAATACCATGTATGTGGTAGATGTAATGTATGAATGGTTGTATCATTACTATACATAAGATATAGGTTGCATGCTACAGTCTATTCATTTATGCATATTGATATACCCATTAATTAAAGTTTATTTTTTAAGTTGAGAACAAGGTTGTTAAGAAGATTCCAAGGCAAAGATAAAAAACTCCAAGTATAGTACATCTCCAACTTTGTTGATTGAGTATAAACCTCTTATGAAGGTCCAATGTTATTATGTAAACACTATAGAATACTTACATGTAAAGTGATTCAAATCACTTGAAAACTAAGCCAATTCAATGTCCTTTCAAGTAAGCAAATTAGGCCATCTAGACCTAAAGAGGAGAGTTTCTATTGAATTCTAATTCTTAAGAAAGCAATAAAGGAAATCGGTTTCTTATCCTCATAGATAGTATCCAAACATATTAATAAATATTTGTAAGAATCCTTTGATGATCTTAGATTAATAACACGTTTTCAAGACCCAACATGCCTATACACAATATTGTAACAGTGCTTAGGACTTAGTCAACATTTTGGGAACCTTGGTGATCTAATTGGTATTTTGAGCTTGTTTAAAAACACCTATGAGTCTTGTATCATTGTCTTGGTATTTTCATTGGGTTTTTTAATTGAATGAGTCCAAAAAACAAGGTAGTTGTAGACCTCTTTATATCAAGTCCTCAAGATGTAGAATTTGTCCTAATAGGCCTATAATGGGTAGAGTTGTTGTCATCTAAGTTTTGGTTTGAAGTTATTCATGTACTAAGAAGCTTGAGTCAAATAATTGGTGAAACCCTCATAGTATTGTTCAAAGAAGTGAGGATGCACCATTTAGTGCTTTAGTAGTCAAAGAAGGGTTTTGATTGAAGGTAGATTACTATCTTGGGATTGAGTACCCTATTTTAAGTCATTGAAAGTGTCTTTTGATCTGAATACAGAGGCTAAGAAGTCAAGAGATAATACTAAAGAATAAGGTCATTAGTCTTTCAATACCAATACTCAGAAGACCTTTTGTGATAGACTGAGAGATAATTTATGGTTAGGAAGAGACCTAATTGTAAGCAAGTTTATAGAGGACCTTGAAGAAGACCAGGTTGACTAATTGGAGCACATAATTTGACACTACTAGGGAATAGTAAATATCAAGATATGGATTGTGTATTTAGGTAGGGCATACTCCTTGAGATCAAGCTGTGGCTCGATTATTTAATTAGGTAGAGCATACTCAATTAGATAAAGTATATAGGGAATACTTAATTAGGTTAATTAGGCATGTAATCCTCAATGGCATAAATATATTACATATGTAACATGATTTGAAATCTTGTTTCTCATTCTATCTTCTGATCCCTAAATTCTGAAAACTAAGTAATGACCAGAATGAAATTTGAAAAACTAACTTATAAATGGTAACTCCTACAGCTCTGTAATCAATTTCTAAAGATTCAAAGTGGCCCTAATTTTTTATATTTAGTAAAATAAATTTAAAGTATAAGTTTACTTGTAAACTTATACTTAACATTTATTTTAATAAATATATCCTTGCAATATATCCTTATAAAACACCAAACATGTCAAAAAATTGCAAAACACTAAACATGGAAAAAACAAATTGCATTCCAAATGGTGTACAACCTTTCTAAAGGGTGTGCATCCTTTGCATTCCAAAAGGCATATGCCCTTTAGGGTCAGGACCAACCCTTTCTAGTTTTGCATTGTTTTTAAAAAAAAAGGGCATATGCCCTTTATAGAAAATGCTTTGTATTCATTGTGTCATGTTTTTTGTCTCCTAAATTTGTGCATCTACCCTACTATAGAGCTATGAAGTCAGTGCCTGGTCATATAGTTTTTTAGGGTCATAAGGACAAGAACAATCTAAATGGGAATCCTGTTAAGAATCCAAGAAGATCGTTGAGAAGAAAAATCTCTCCTAGAAAGGTAGTGGATGACTATGTCATGGAAGGACTGAGCACTAGGGATGGTTTTAGTGACCTTGAAGTAAAAAAAATGAAAGAGGTTGTTGACATGTTAAAAATATTGAAATCATATAATGCTTGCAACAACAACAAATGCAAAGATACTAGGAAAGGTAAAATAACTTGGTTGCTAAATAATTCGAGGAATTTATTGGAGCCTTTAAGGAGTAGGATAAAATCAAAAAATTAATGGAGGAGATTGATTTACTTAAACCCTTCCTCAGATGGTTTCTTAAGGCCCATAACATGCTCAAATATTTCATCAAAAACCATAATGGAGATAAATATGTGCTAAGTAGAAAAGATGACATAAATAATATGATAATACACACATGAGAAGACTTGAGGAGAGATTTGGTAGATTAGAAGAGGAGAATATCTCTCTCAAAAATAATTTGGAAACTTTGGAGCCTTCGAAACTTTTAAACAAATGCAATTGGTAGGTATCAAGCCAAATTCTACATCCTTTGCCAGCATCCTCCCAGCTTGTGCCAAAATGGGAGCTGTAAAACAAGGTATGGACCTTCATCAAAGCATAATTGAATATGGATTTTTGTCAGATGTCACAGTTGTAAATGCCCTGATAGAGATGTATGCAAAATGTGGAATCATACACAAGGCACGTGATATGTTTGATAAAATGGCTCAAAAAAATGTGGTAGCATGGAATGCAATGATTGCAGGATATGCACAAAATGGTGTTCTTGACAAAGCTTTAAAGCTTTTTAAAGAAATGCCTCGAAGAAATGTGGTCTCATGGAATGCAATGATTGCAGGATATGCACAAAATGGGTTTGCTGAAAGGGCCTTGGAATTTTTTAAGCAAATGCAATTGGCAGGTGTAAAGCCAGTCTTCACAACCTTTGTGAGCATCCTCCCAACCTGTGCCAAAGTGGGAGCTTTGGAACAGGGTATGAATATCCGTCAACGCATAGTCGAATTTGGATTTTTTTCGGATGTCGTAGCTGCGAATGCCCTGATAGACATGTATGCAAAATGTGGAAGCACATACAAGGCACGTGAACTGTTTGACAAAATGGCTCAAAGAGATGTGGTATCATGGAATGTAATGATTGCAGGATATGCACAAAATGGATTTGTTGAAAAGGCTGTGGAAACTTTTAAACAAATGAAATTGTCAGGTGTAAAGCTAGACTCCACAACCTTTGCCAGCGTCCTCCCAGCCTGTGCCAAAATGGGAGTTTTAGAACAGGGTATGGATATCCATCAAAACATTATTGAAAGAGGATGTTTGTCAGATGTTGTAGTTGCAAGTGCCTTGGTAGACATGTATGCAAAATGTGGAATCATACACAAGGCATTTGAAGTGTTTAATAAAATGCCTGAAAGAAATTTGATCTCATGGAATGCGATGATTGCAGGGTATGCACAAAATGGATTTTGCAAGGATGCTCTCAAACTCTTTGAAGTAATGAAGCACTATGGAACATACCTTGACCATATAAGCTTTGCTTGTGTTTTATTAGCATGCAGCCATGCAGGTTTAGTGGATGAGGGCTGTAGATACTTCAATGCCATGAATGACTCTAATTGCATTATGCCTACAATTGATCACTATGTGTGTATGATTGACCTTCTGGGTCGTGCTGGCTATCTTGAGGAAACTCTAAACTATATCATCAAAATGCCAATTAAACCTGTGGTGGTTGTGTGGAAGTGTTTGCTTGGTGCCTCTAGAGCACATAAGAATATAGGGTTGGGAGTGTTCACAGCAACTCTTCTTTTTGAGCTGGATCCTCAAAACACTGCGACTTATGTTCTTCTGTCAAACATCTATGCAGAAGTGGGTAGGTGGGGTGAGGTTCAAATGGTAAGGAGATTGATGAAAGATAGAGGAATTAATAAGATACCTGGATGTAGTTGGATTGAAGGGCATAAAATGGTACATGCCTTTTGTGTAGGAGACAGATCACACCCACAAACACACGAGATCTATGCAAAGTTGGAGAAATTGTCTTGGGAGATGAAGGCAGCAGGGTATTATATAGATTCAAAACTTGTACTGAATGATGTGGAGGAGGAGGAAAAAGAATTATTTCTCTGCCACCATAGCGAGAAGTTGGCGATTGCATTTGGATTGTTAAACACTCCACCTGGGACAACTATTAGAGTCGTCAAGAACCTTAGAATATGCGTTGACTGCCACACTGCAACCAAACTTATCTCCAAGATTGTTGCAAGACAAATTGTTGTGAGAGATGCAAACCGGTTCCACCATTTCAATCAAGGACAGTGTTCTTGCGGAGATTATTGGTAATGCTAAGCGAAGCAATCTGTAAACATAGGCTTATACTGTAACAAAGTGCAGTGTCAGACCTGCAGCAATGAAGAAGGGACCAGGGTTTATTCCCAGTGTTTGGAGATCAGGGCCATGCTGTTGATTTAATAAAATCAGATGTATATGATGCAATGTGCATCGCTACCTGTATATACTGTTGGAGTATTCGTTAATGACCTGTTGTAAAATACAACGGAGGGATCATGACATTGGACTATTTTCAGGAAACCTGCACATATCTGGACTGATGATATGGAGGAGGAGGGGGAGAGTTAAATAAATAAAGAAAAGAAAAAAAAATTAAAGAAAAAAACAATTTTAAATAAATGGAAAGGAGTGTTTCCAAAAGAAAATGTGAGAGCAGGGCTCACAATCAATCCAATGCTTAGAGATGATTGCTTGGAGATGATGGGAAGAACATTTCTTAATAGTTCTTTACACCAGCATCTGTTATTTTATTTTAAATTGTGCCTATTTCTGGTTTGCGATTTGGGGTTGAATTACACAACGGATTATATATGCAAATTTATATATATTCATGTGGCTTTTGTTTCATTTATGCTTAGAGATTTCTAATACTACTTCACATCCCTTTTCTTTCCAAAGAGAACAAAAATATTTGTGAATTCAATTTTTTTAAATAAATTAATATGATATAAGTTTTTTTGGTTTTTAGTTCGATAAAATTATTAGAATTTATAGTTGGAAGTAAAATTACAATTTATATTATATTGTAATTGGCATACATGGAAGACCCTTGAAAAACTTGTAAATTTACATATATGGATAATATCTGAAAAACTAGTATAATGATATTTATAGATTGATGTTAGATATGAGATTTTTTTTTTTTTTTTTTATAAAATTAAAATCACAATTTATATTACATTATAATTTTATGTATATGGTATTAGATATTTGGTATAATGAGGTTTACAAATTAATACTAGTGAGGAGATAGCAAAAAAAGCTATAGACCTCTCTCATAAATTTAATTAGGTTATAGAAAACAAAGGAAACACATGGTTTGTAATTAGGATCGATTGAATCACCATAGCTTTGAAATAAGAGAAATTGAGGATGTGAGAACTGCAAACTTTTGAGGAACGTGATGGGAGATGTCCATACAAGTGAGAGAGACCCTCAGACTATATGTCATATTGTATACTTTCTTTATATACTGCAAACCTAACAAATGGTAGTAATATTACATTCCACACGATAAGATAAAAATTGGAGACATTTTTAATCAGCTTCATACCTAATATATACTAGTGGAGATCAAATTTTGCGTGAACCAAGTGAAATTTGTTTACAAACCTCAACCACAACCATATTAAGCTTGTTGATTCTCTTTTACACATTTTAAGGCAAAATTTTATAGTAAAAGATTCAATTCACAATATTCAAAGACTTATGAGTCACATGGCTAATATTTTTTATTTAGCCAATTTAAAAAATGTCTGGATGATATCATAAGTATCTATCACAAATAAACTACTTTTTATTAAAAAATCAAGGGAAAGAAACCTTAATTTTTTTTAATCTCGTGGAAATGCTTTTGATAACTTTGTGTTTAGAAGAAAACATGAAATTCTAAGTTAATATAATCTTCTATATCGAATGTTGAGTGAATTCAAGGTTAACAATTTTAAAAGGGAAATTTCTTTCAAGCATCTTCCATTTTTTTTAAGCTTCAAATCGTTCTATGACAAATGCTCAATATCACGCCTTCGGTCCCAAGGTAAGTCTAGAAAAATTATAAATATTTTTTTACATATGTTTGCTCACTTTTTAATGGAAATAACTCCATTATCATCAATAATAAAAATAATTACAAGTTAATTGCAAACCATAGATACATTTAAAAAATGGCTAATAGAGTAGCTTGGCACTTTAAATTATAAGTCGTATTTATCATAGTAAAGGTTTTCTACTAATAAGAAAAATAATTAAATTTTAAGTTATAAAATATGTCAATAATTAACTTATAAAAAATGCTACTATCTCAAATATTTAGAAAAGTCTATCAAAGCTTCACACAACAAATCGCATAAAGTATGAGAAATATAAACATCATAAAATTTAATTAGTTGTTGTAGAAGCTCAAAATGGGGTGTTGTGGTTATATGAATCCATTGTTCCACATCCAATAAGAAGATGAGCACTATTTAGGGGCTCCCCCGCCCCCACAAAATCTCATGCCGAGTAACCTACTATGAAGCTCTAATAATGGAAATGGGTAGCTAAAATTGGTGAACTTCCTTATACATCAAATTAATTTTCTTATTAGAGTGATGGGGACTCTTTCTAGGGAAAACAACCTACATGATGATGGCAGCTCCCAACCCTATTGTGATTTCCTTTTGCTACAAGAAACAAGAACATCAAAGGATACCTAAGTCATAGTATATGGCCCTAACCCTAATAGTCTAAGAGGTCTTGAGGATATAAGAGGGTTTAAATACCAAGACCACTATGGATGCTTGATTTTGAATTTGTGAACAATCATTTGAAATAATATACTCTCTCTCAATTCAAAAAATTATAATATTTAACATATTAGTACAATGATATATTTATGCTCTCCAGTAGTCAATATAAATTTTTTATTTTGATATATTTGCTATTAAAATTATATTTCTGATTTAAATTCTTCTTATCGATGATGGATGTAGAGAGAGTTTCTAGGGGAAATGCCCTACATCTGCATGTATCTTTAACTTTGCCCCTTTGTACTTTCATAATCTCACGTGGAATTCTTTGCTCTTGTATTGGACCTTTTGTGATGATTGATGATGATGGATGCTCTATTTTCGATTGTGGCCTAGATGACTGACAATGGTTTCCACAAGGCCTTGCACCAACATTATTTTAGGGACCTTGATGCAGTCATGGTTAGCGATCTTGATGAAGAGATGTCTCATACCGTGCATTTCACAAACATATAATGCAACAAGAAAAAAAGAGATACCTAAAATAATTGCATTTTCTTATTGTCATTTTTCTCAATTCTTTTGGATTCACAAGGGTTTCGTCGGTGCGAACATGTTTCAACAAGATTTTATGGTACTACGATCTTGGTTTCTCTATTTTGACGGATGCATTACTTAATGATAGGGGTTGGATCAGGGGTTTATTTTACAATGGCACATCTTACGTTTTTCAGTGCCTATTGTGTTTTGTGGATGACGCTCTACGTTTGCCCATTTAGTAGTGTTGGTCTACGACTATGCTTTCCTATGGTGACATCAACTAGGGTTTTGTGGTGTTGTGTTTCAAAGGTTTAATGACCTTTGATGGCAATTGGTTTTGCTTTCCACTGGTGTTTCACCTATTGCTACTAATCTAGGGTTTGTCCTTAGGGTTTTGGTGAGGTTTTCCCTAACCATCACAATGATTTTTAGGGCATGTACTTTGTCTTTCACTCGCTTGGCTTTCCCTGACTAGCAAGGGAGTTGTGAGCATTATGGTTTGTTTTGAGTTAGTGTTTTCCTCTAACAAGGAGCCTGAGTTGTGAATATCAACTAATTGCCTTACCATGTAACCTCTTGTATTTTAATATTTTTATTAATAATAAGTCCCTTTGAGACATTCCAGTAATATAATTTATTAATCCATGAAATATACAAATATCATTGTAAAAGTTATGTATTGTAATAACACTAGAAATTTGTTATGGGAGTACTTTCTAATTAATAGAATAATAAATAAATAAATTTTAGAATGATTGTAATTATTATATTTATATGAATGAAATATCCCAAAAATACAATCCATAGGCTCTAACAAAATAATTATGAAAATGTCACTAATTCCCATGCTCAACCCTCTGCTCCCCCGCTCCCTACCTTCGCCCGCATCTACCTATAGATTACTCTTTAGAAACTCAAATAACAAGAGAGCAATGAACATTACTCTAAGATGCTCTAAATATTCAACAATTCTCTTCACGTCTGATTAAAACAACATTACCCTAAAATATGATGTTACCCAGTAAAAACGACAAACTTTAGGAAATTCCAATCTTTGAATTAAAGGAAACCCAGTATATTGGATCCAAGGAAAACACAACTCATACTACACATAATTTAACATCAAATTTCACTGACTTATTTAAATCGACTAATGTCAACTTTTATCTTTGTAAAGAGTATCGAATATATCACAAACAAATGAGAATCTAAAATGAAATATAATAAATGTCGAGATCTTTTGGGTATGAATAGCCATCCTCACCTCCCTCCACAAAAGTGAATACAACTGTTGTTTCTAAAATATAATCTAGAACATTTTCTGAGAAATAATCTGTCTTGCCAAAAACAAAATCAAATACATCCTCAACAACCTTGTTATAAACATTATAGTAGTAACCCTGTTACTTTGGATTAACAAAATGTTCCCCTGCTACTTCTCATTAACAAAGTGTTTGCCATGTGAAAGTTGTTCCCTCCCATGGTATTTGCTTGGGTAAGTCATTTTATCAAACAAAATTTTCCTCCATTTATAAGCATATTTATTAATTAGTAATGTGCCAAGTTTTCCTGATATAAGTGTCTCATAGTACTTGGTTTCAAGCCAATGTTTTATTCTTTAAAACAAATCGTTTGTTTGTTTTATTTCAGAAAAGCCTTTCACACTGTTGTTGTGAGGGGAAAGCTTTCGAAGAAAAATAATGGGAATTTGCATTTTTGTTGATGTTAATCATGTACGTTAATTGTGTCAATGAATTTATTGTCAACATTATCTTGTCAAATGAGAGCATTCACAATTTATCGGATCCAATCAAGGATGAAGAGATTTTAAAAAATGATTTGTGTCATATCGTTTGTAACTCTGATGGTCTTTATATTGTCCATTTCATCTCAGAGAATCTTTCTTGGGATGCAGCGTGGACAACTATGTTTTCTTCCTTGAAGGAAATTACAGTTTGTGGTGTATGAAGCTTCAGTTCAAGTAACTTGTGCATTACATGTAAGGGTATTTATTCATTTCACTCTTTTGTAAGAAATAGTTACATTTTAATTAAAACATATTTTCTAAATCTGTTCAATCATGAGGAATTTGAACAAGATAACATTTCTTCAAATCACCATGGTCACATGCTAGAAAATATTGGATCGGAACCAATCCCATTTTTTTATCCATAAAATAGATTTATATTTATAGATAAATTGTTTCTAGCAAAGGTATCTATTCTTATCCATTCAGTATTCGGCTCAATCTTAAAAGATTGGGCCGAGTTCGATTTGATTAAGGGACCAAATAGACGAAGGTCACTTGATTACAAATAAATTATCAATTTTTTTGTCAACCGACGTATCAATTGTATCAACCAACTTAAATTCAAACTTGATTTGTTTTTATACTTCACAAGCGGCAGCGAGTTCAGGACTCCATTTAGCTGCTTCATTAATCACTTCATTACCTTCATGAGCAAGATCACGTCCTTCATTACGCACTTGTACACAAGATTTTAAAGTGATCCAATTAGCTACTACACCAGGTGAATTTCCTTGAGGGTGCCCCAAAGTCACTCCACCAAACTGTAATACATAATCATCCCCAAATATCTCAGTCAGAGTAGGTATATGCCAAACATGAATGCCCCCTAAAGCTACAGGCAAGACACCTGGCATAGAGACCCAATCTTGAGTGAAATAAATACCACAACTTCGGTATTTTTCAATAAAATCATCACGCAATAGATCAATAAAACCTAAAGTGATATTTTGTTCTCCTTCAAGTTTACCTACTATAGTACCAGAGTGAATATGATCTCCACCAGACATACGCAGTGCTTTAGCTAGCACGCAAAAGCGCATACCATGATTTTTTTGTCTATCAATAACTACATGCATTGCGGGGTGAATGTGAAGAATAGGTCGTTGTCTCGGCAATAATGAGCCAACGTAGTATTTGTCGTAAAACCTCTAATCAAATAGTCATGCATGATTATAAGAACTCCCAATTCTCTGGGGAATACTGCTCTTTTTATCATTTCTTCACATGTACTTGCAGTGGCATTCAAGTAATGTCCCTTAATTTCACTCGTCTCAGCATGAGCTTTATAAATTACTTATGCACAAAAATAGAAACGATCTCTCCAATGCATGAATGGTTGGGAATTCACATTTTCATCATCCTTGGTAAAATCAAGTCCCCCCAGAGACAGTCGTAAACCGCTCTACCATAATTCTTGACAGATAGGCCCAATTTTGGTTTGATAGTACATCCCAATTGTTGACCATTTTGGCCCTGCAGGCCAAAATCGGTCTCCTTCTTCCCTTGCTGATCTGAGCCAGTTCAAATTTTATTTGCACAAGTCTTTTGGCAAAAGGAGGAACCAGTTCAGTGGTTCGATGTCAAGGTCCAATGACATGATCTTTCCAAGAACTTTGAACTTGAACTTTGAACCATTGTTGGTTTAGTCGGGTTGGTTCAATCAGTTGGTTCAGTCGGGTTGGTTCAATCAGTAAGTTCAAGCAGTTGGTTCAATCAACGGGTTCAAGCAGTTGGTTCAATCAACGGGTTCAAGCAGTTGGTTCAATTAGTAAGTTCAAGTTGCTTGGTTCAAACGGTTTGGTTCAAGTGGTCAGTTAAATGAACGTGACTCCTTGCAGGACACATTGATGAACCATTGAACCATTGAACTTTGAAAAAGGGTTTAGGCTCAGGGTCAATCAGAAGGTTCAAGAGTCTCTTCCAAAGTCCATAGGACAAGTGCCCTTGCGGAGGGCAGTCAAGCTCAAACTGGATCATCACATCAGGATGCGGAGGGCAGTTCCAGACCCAAAAGTGCCCTTGTGGAAGAATCAAAAGGGTGAGTTTTCCTTCAGAAATGCTAAGGCAAAAGATAAGATAAAGGTTGAATTTCTCTGAGCAAAATGTCTGAAGGAATTCCTTCAAAAAAAAATTTTGAATAAATTCACAAGGCAAAGAACAATATCTTTCGAAAAGATTTTTCGCGGCAAAAAATGCACAAGGGAAATCCTTCAGACTTTTTGTCCGAAGGAATGTTGCCCAAAGGAAAAGCCCGACAGGAAGTGGCAAGCAAGAAAGACACAAAGGAAAGGTTTCCTTCAGGCAAAATGTCCGAAGGAATTCCTTCAAACATTTTGTCCGAAGGATTTGAAAACAAAAAGAGCCCGAAGGACCCCGAAGGGTAGGTGCCCTTGCGAGGGACTCTCGACTGCCAAAAGGAGGACCGATATCAAGGCCTAAAGGGACACCTTCCCTTCGGGAGGTTTCAAAGACAAAAGCCTGAAGGAAAGGAATAGAAAAGTCGAAGGAATTAAAAGCGGTGACGGGCCCGCAAACGTCAAATTGGGCATCATGAACTAGCCATTGGAATTCAAACATCAGATGACGTCCCTAAAGACGTCAAATTTAGGACAACAAAATACTCGTTGGTTTTCAAATGGTGATGGGCATGCGATCGTCAACTTTATGGCAATAAAATAGCTGTTGACCTTTAAATGATTGAGCGCGAACCTGAAGGAAGTCAAAGGCCTTAAGGCCAAAAAGAAGAGACCATCGAGAAGGGAGCCCAAAGAGCCAAAGATTGATAGAAGATAGCCTCGAGGGCTCAGATTGCCAGAAAGAGTCAAGAGAGGAAGAGACAAAACCAAGAAAAGACAAAGCTGGGAAAAGACAAAAGTTAAGAATGAAATCAGCGACCTGCTGATGAAAGAGCCCAAGGAGCTAGCAAAGGACAATAAGATAACCCCAAGAGCTCAAATTCTAGGAAAAGATAAAGCCAATAAGAGACAAAATTATAAATATGGACAAAACAGCCCAAGTGGCAAAAGGGGAGGCAAGTTATTCCTGCAGTTGAAACAGTCTCTGCCAAGTGGTCATCAAAGAGCGCAAATAGTGAACGGAGCAACCTATTTTTCTTCACTTTGCATTGATGAGCAGACAAACCGCGAGAATGTCTTGAAGGAGCGGTCTTGTTTACATACAAACGGTGCAGCCCATGATTTCACATATGACGTTTAATATATTTTAAATTCCTAAAGTCCAAACTGGAGCTGTCACATCATTCTCTATCAAGCAGCTTCCTATTCCCAATGTTCTCAGCGCACGTGGGCCACTTGTAAAAGGGTGCCAAAGTCTTTTCCAAAAGGGGCACCTTTTGCCTCCTCTTTCTCTATATATATTGTAACTTCTCATTTGAGAAAGGCATCTCTCATATTGTAAGGCGAAGCCCTGCCAATTTTCACCTGGAATCAATAGAATATGCATTTTTTACCTCTATTTTGGTTGGATATATCTTTGAGTGTGTCTGAGTGTTAGCCTTGTGTTCAGTCACTTCTTTCCTAATGCTTTCACAGGCTTGATACCAACACACCTGGTATAGACAAAGCGCCATTCTTACATGTGACAAGAAGAGCTGTATCTAGAGCGTAGAGGCAGAAGAAGGTTACTAGACAATGTGTTTTTCCTACAATGCCTATGGTAAGTTCTTTTTCTGTGTGTTTCCATTAAAGCCTCCATGTTAATCTCCCTTCAGTTTGGCCCTTTCATTAGATAAAGTGTATGTATGTATTCTTACGGTTCAAAGTGTGAGTATGAGTAGATCGAACTTGTTTGGTGCATCACCAGCGTAGGTTAGGTTTTATTTTTCAGTAATCCTTCTCTCTTTTCAACCCCCCCATTATATATATGTATTAGTGATATTACTGGAATAACTCAGATGCATCAAAGGGAGCTATCCCTTATCTAGAGACTCTTTCCTCAGTTTTTCCAGACCCACAGGCAAGAGAGGAGTTTCCATTGTGTCGTGTGGAAGAGAGAAGCTCAGTGTTCTCTCAAGGGTGCAATCCACAACGTCAAAAAAAAATTGGCACGCCTGGTGGGACCATTTTTAAAACTCATCAAAGTTTCAGGATTGATGCTAGTCCTGTTACAACAAAATCAACCATTTTCTAGCATCTAGCGACTCCAATGTTAAGAACATCAATCTCTGACCAAAGACCAGTCTGACCTCCTATGCCTAAAATAACCACATGATCTGCTGGTAAAGGTGTCCCTTTTGAATTTATTGAACTACCTTTCAACTCATCAAAATGACTGAGGTTTGCGAGAACTCGTCCTTATTCAACAAATTGTTTTCCAAGACCTGTTATAAGATACACCTACACAAGAAGGCCTCGATTGAATCCTGCCATAGTTATGGCTTTACCTTTTGTGGCCTTTCATGTTCAAAGTCATTTGAATCTCCTGCATTATGACCCGATTCCAGAGGCAGTCCTTAAAATTGTGCCTCCCTTTAATGGAGAAGGGCCCATTACTGCCATTGAACACATCAAAAATATTGTTAACCTCTGCAACATTCACAATGTCACTGAGGAAAACATTGCGATTAGATTGCTGGCATTGTCCTTCAAGGGCAAGGTTCTGGACTGGTATGGGACTTTGCCCATGAATTCAGTCGATTCTTGGAACAAATTGGGCACCCTCTTAACAAACCGATTTGGGGAGAAGAGCGACCACCTCTCACTTGTAGAGCAGCTGACCACTATGAAAAGAGCTCCACACAAGTTCATGCAATATTTCAATACTCGGTTTCAGAACACATGGGATATAATATCTATTTTGGTAAGGCTGACTCCAAGCTATGCTTTCCTCTATTATTTGAAAGCGTTGAACAACGACATTGCTATTATGATGCAGTCCATGGGAGGACATGTGTTGCCTGCTACTTATGACATAGCTATAGCAACTAAGAATTGCCTGGTGCAAGCTGAGAAGATAGCCCCTAGACCTCATATGCTGCTCTTTCTTGAATTGCGACCTCTAATCCAAACTGTTGCACCTACCTTAGCTCTTCTGCCTAGCGTAGAAAAGTCGGCTGCTACTCCGTCCAATGACCTCCATGAAGTAAAAAGCTTGTTGCAAAGCGTAACAAATGAACTAGTGGCTCTCAAAAGGCAGCAAGCTCAGAACAATCGACCAAATCAAAGATATTAGCAGTATGGACAATCAAATAGACCCCCTTTCTAGAATTACAATCAAAGACAAGGTCAGTTTCAATAGGCCAAAGCTTTTCAAGGCTATAATCCAGGTACCCCTTCATCATCCAAGGCCATGATGCTCGTTCAAAACAATTTGGTACAGGAATAACCAAATTGATCACCCATGGGATACAGTCAAGATCAGGCTGTTTACACAAATGAAATGTTGGGTCAGTACACGAATGTTGAGGACAATCAGGCAGCTGCCCAATTCCCTAGTTTTGAGACGTCATTACAACATGGCATGGACAATAGGTTGGCTCAGCCTGATTCCACTCTCATGAATCACCTGGAAGGTGAATTTTATACAGTCAATTATGTGGACAGTACAAATAATCAAGGTGATCGTGTCGCAGCTAACACGAGGTCTAAGAGGAGAGCTATGGAAGAAGCTCAAGCGTCAGCACCGCCTTCTTCATCACATGTAAACTAGAAATTTATAAACTTTAGACCACCGATTGCACCCTTAGCTCCTCGGCCTGCGCCTCAGGCTGTAAGTAATTCCCAAAAAAATTTGAAAGAAGGCAACCTCGGGTCAATGTGGTAGACCAAATGAAGAAGCTGCACATGAATATCTCCTTGTGGGATTCATTATCAATATCGGGACAAAAGGACATGCTGCAAAAAGAATTGCACGAGCTGAATGAACAAGATGTCTCAACAAACGCCAATAATGTTTTGATGATGAATGGGCAGCCTTCCACATCATGCCAAGTTAAGAAAGAGAAAAAGGTTCCCCTTTTTTACTTGTCCTTGGTCATAGGAAATTTCTTGGTGCACAATTGCATCATTGATAGTGGAGCAAGCACCTCGGTAATGCCCAAATGCATAGCTGATAAACTGGGGCTCAAATATGAAGAGATGACTAAGGGAGCCTGCAGCTAGATGGAACATCAGCAAAGACAATAGGAGTGGTGAGAGGCTTGAACTTGACGCTCCACACCTGTCCAACCTTCTCGGTCCCTCATGACATGGTGGTGGTGGATGTTCCTCCTTACTTTACCATTTGCTTATCCAGAGATTTCATATCCAAAATAGGTGGCTACCTAGCAGCAAACTGGTCCTACCTAGTTTTTAGAACAAAAAATGGGACCAGAGTCAAGATTGAGTCAAAACCAATCCACCCAGATCATCTGAAATCGTACTCACTCAAGGCGGCAAATGTCAGCGATGCCATTATTGATCAAAAAGAATTTCAAGTGGATCAATCTCCATCCTCTGCCTTTGAAGGAGTTGCTTACCTGCTCTTGGATGAATGGGAAAGTGACAACTTTGAGCATGATCCTTACAAATTCATAGAAGATGCACGCCTTGGGATTTATTACATGCAGGAAGAGGGTACTTTCGTACCAAATTTGATGAAAACAAGCCAAGAGAGCTCAAGTTTGTGGCAGTTATTCTTTGATGGCTCAAGAAGTAAGTTGGGAGCTGGTGGTGGAGTGGTGTTAGTTTCTCCTTCACAAGAGAAGTACTTTTCAGCCTTCAAGTTCTAATTTTTTTGCACGTGCAATGTTGCGGAGTACGAATCCCTCATCCATGGTTTGGAGTGGGCGAAGAAAAAATGAATCAAAGAGATGCAGGTTTTTGGTTATAGTGAGCTAATTGTGAATCGAGTGAGAGGCCTAAATCTGACAAAATTTTTTTTGCTTAAGTCTTACAAGCACAGGGTATGGGACTTAGTGGAGAGTTTCCTTGCCTTCAACATTATTTCCATTCCAAGGGAGCAGAATAAGCAAGCAGACAGGCTAGCAACAGTTGGCACCCAATTTTATGTTTCTAAGGAGACAGGCTGAAACAGTAGTTCATGCCATTTGAAAGTGGTAATCAAGGCCTCCGTACCTGATAACATCACCAACTTGCAGGTGTTTGACAACGATCAGCAGATAACACTCTTCTTGCAAGAGGAAGCTGAGTTTGCTGCTAGAAATCAGGCTAAGCTACAGTAGCAGTATGGCAGTGAAATTATTCAACTGAAGAACAATAAACTTTCCAAAGGCTTAGTCACCCTTGAAAGTATCTTCAATGAGGATGACCAATTAAAAAGCGATAAAGCAAGTATCACCACGAAGAAGGAAAACTATGAGAAGGTTGAAATATTCAAAGATAAGCTGCTTGCACTTGGGAAAGTGTGCACAGACCATGAAAGGCAGGCCTTCACCTTGTTGTGCCAGGAGTTTGCTGATGTCTTCCCCTGAGAGTATAGTGATTTGAAGGGTTTCGACCCAAGTTTGGCCCAACATACCATTGAGTTGGAGGAAGGCGCCAAGCTGATCAAGTAAAAGCAAAGCCCTGTCAACCCAAAGATTGAGCCTCTCATGTGGAAAGAACTCACCAAGTTGATTGAGTCCAAGGTAATATTTCCAATCAAACACTCTTCTTGGCTGGCCAATCTTATTCTTGTCCAGAAAAAGAATGGGGAGATCAGATTATATGTAGATTTCAGAGACCTCAATAAAGTCTCTTTGAAAGACCATTATCCTCTCCCAAGTATGGAATAGATCCTCCAAATGGTGACACGTAGCGAGCGTTTCTACCTCCTGGATGGGTATTCAAGATACAATCAGATTTTGGTGCAAGACTGTGACTAGTACAAGACAACCTTCACTACCAAATGGGTGACGTTTGCTTATAGAAAAATGCCATTTGGACTGTCCAATGCTAGTGCCACTTTTCAGCGAGCTATGGACATGGCCTTTCAAGCCCTGATAAATAACATTGTGCTGGTGTATTTTGATGACGTGATAATTTTCTCTAAGCGGGCCAACACATGAAACACCTCAGACAAATCTTTGAGAGGTGTAGAGAGTTTGGTATCTCTCTCAATCTGAAGAAATGTGTGTGTATTGTCCATGAAGGTAAACTCCTTGGCCACATTGTTTCCAAAGAAGGCTTGACCATTGATCCAGAAAGAGTTCGCTCCATCCTAGAGCTGTCATTGCTTAAACATAAGAAGGGCCTGTAGAGCTTCTTCGACAAAATAAATTTCATCAGAAGATTTATTCCAAATTTTGTGGAGCTAGTCAAGCCATTGACCTCTATGCTGAAGAAAGATGAGAAGTTTGCATGGACAGCGCAAAAGAAGTATAGTTTTGAAGATATCAAGCAGGCTATCATCTAGGCTCCTCCTACCTTGATCAGTCCTGACTTCACCAAGGATTTCAACCTCTACACCTTCGAAAATGAAGATGTAATCTCTACCGTTTACCCAAGCGAATGGTGATAACTTTGAACAACCACTTGCATTTTTAAGCCAAGGCCTAGAGGGTTTTGAGGTCAGGTATCATATGTGGAGAAGCAAGTCCTTGTAGTCATACAGAGCCTAAAGAAATTCAGACATATGTTGTCCAACAATAGGATTCACCTCATGGTTCCACATCTCAGCATCAATTTTGTTTGACCAACTGTGATCTGAATGAAAAGAGAGCGGGATGGATCACAAAAGTAATGGAGTATGACATGGATGTCAAGATCACCAAGCTGGTGAGAGGAAAAAGCCTATGTGAACACCTTGCTACAGACCTTAAACAACAAAAAAGGGCAGTTTGATAATTCATGATGCAGCCACAACAGAAGAACCAACTGTTATGAAGGATTGGACATCAGACTTGAGGCGTTTCCTTCTCACTGGTGAGTGCTCGCAGGGCCTTGATAGGACCAAGAAGAGATATTTCAGACTCCAATCTCTCCCTTATGCCCTGATTGATAGAGTGTTGTTTTAAAGGGATCTCTTAGGAGTACTTTTAAGGTGCATAGATCTAAATCAGGCCGACATGGTGCTGTCTGAGTTCCATGATGGGCCAGCTGGTGGTCACTTTGCTCCTAAGACTAAAGTTGCAAGAATAATGAGAGTTGGTTACTTTTGGCCCACTTTATTCAGAGACACCCATGCCTAGATATGAAAGTGCCAAAAGTGTGTGCTCTTTGATGGGAAGTAACGACTGACTACCATACCTTTACAGCCTATTCAAGTGGAGCAACCATTCATGCAATGGGGCCTAGAATTCATAGAGATGATCAATCCTCCCTCTGGTGCTAGCCACAAATGGGTTTTGACCGCCATAAACTACTTCACGAGATGGGTAGAGGCTGTCGCTTTGAAGGAAGCCAACGAAAGCGCAGTCCTAGACTTTTATGAAGACATGGTGACAAGATTTGGAGTTCCAACGACCATCATATCAGATAACGCATTAACTTTCTTGGAGACCAGAACAAGTGAATGGGCATTGAGATACGACATCTATCTCAGTACTTCTTCCAACTACTACCCACAAGGGAATGGGCTGGCTGAATCCACCAACAAAAATTTGATCAAGATTATCAAAAGAACAATGGAGGAGAATCAGAGAACTTGGCATGCCGAGTTGAAAACAACCCTGTAGGTAGATAGGGTCACTCCAAAGAGGGCAATTGGTAATTCATCATACACACTTGTATATGGAAGGGAAGCTAGGCTTCCTGTTTCACTTGAATTTTCAGCTTTAGACCTTACTCACCAGCTGCAGTTAGAAGAAGGCAATAGCATGGAGGTTAGACTATGTAAGCTGGTGGAACTTCAAGAGACAAGGGACCAAGCTATGGCTTCTATGACTAGCCGCCAATAGCAGACGAAGAAGCACTTCGACAAGAGATCTTCATCAAAAAGTTTTTCTGAAGGAGACATCGTCTTGAATGGGATGAGGACCGAAGTAAGCCTAAAAGGCACACAAAGTTTGACGCCCTATGGAACGGTCCTTATGTCATCACTCAATGCAAGCAACACAATGCGTTCTAACTCTCCAGGTTGGATGGAGAAGAATTGTGCATCCCAGTTAATGGGATACATCTTAAACATTATCACTGAGCCCTTCTCCCATCATGTATATATTTTTCTTATTTTTTTTCCTGTTTTCCCTAAGTGCTTTTGCACATGTTAGTAGTTTTCTTAATCTTGTGTGTGTTTCATTTCCTTTTGGGGGTAAGACCTTCATGATTGATTCTTGGATATCTCAAGGCTGCTGCTAACTCTTTCAAAGCTACATCTTGACCCCATGCCCAATGGACTTTGAGGCTACTGGTTTCTAAGCATAGTAGGCATGCTTCCCCTCGAACTCGCTATTTTGTTGACCATTTTGGCCCTGCAGACCAAAATTGGTCTCCTTCTTCCTCTGTTGATCTGAGCCAGTTCAAATTTGATTTGCACAAGTCTTTTGGCAAAAGGAGGAACCAATTCAGTGGTTCGACGTCGGGTCCAATGGCATGATCTTTCCAAGAACTTTGAACTTGAACTTTGAGCCATTGTTGGTTCAATTAGGTTGGGGTTGGTTCAATCAATTGGTTCAGTCGGGTTGGTTCAATCAGCTGGTTCAATCAACTGGTTCAAGCAGTTGGTTTAATCAGTTAGTTCAAGCAGTTGGTTTAATCGGTAAGTTCCATATGCTTGGTTCAAACGGTTTGGTTCAAGCGGTCAATTGAAAGAACGCGACTCCTTGTAGGACACAGTGATGAACCATTGAACCGTTGAACCATTGAATTTTGAAAAAGGGTTCAGGTTCAGGTTCAATCAAAAGGTTCAAGAGTCTCTTCCAAAGTCCGAAGGACAAGTGCCCTTGCGGAGGGCAGTTCCAGACCCAAAAGTGCCTTTGCGGAGGGCAGGGAACCCTTGCGGAAGAATCAAAAGGGTGAGTTTTCCTTTGAAAATGCTAAGGCAAAAGATAAGATAAAGGTTGAATTTCTCCAGGCAAAATGTCTGAAGGAATTCCTTCAGACATTTTGTTCGAAGAAATTCACAAGGCAAAGAACAATATCTTTTGGAAAGATTTTTTGCAGAAAAAAATGCACAAGGGAAATCCTTCGAACAAAATGTCCGAAGGAATTCCTTCAGACTTTTTGTTCGAAGGAATGTTGCTCGAAGGGAATGCCCGACAGGAAGTGGAAAGCGAAAAAGACACAAATGAAAGGTTTCCTTCGGGCAAAATGTCTGAAGGATTTGAAAACAAAAAGAGCCCGAAGGACCCCGCAGGGCAGGGGCCCTTGTGGGGGACTCTCGGCTGCCAAAAGGAGGACCTTTCTCAAGGCCCAAAGGGACACCTTCCCTTCAGGAGGTTTCAAAAACAAAATCCTGAAGGAAAGGAATAGAAAAATTAAAGGAATTAAAAGGGGTGACGGGCCCACAGACGTCAAATTGGGCATCATGAACTAGTCGTTGGAATCTGGACGTCAGATGACGTCCCCAAAGACATCAAATTCAGGACAACAAAATAGCCGTTGGTTTTCAAATGGCGATGGGCGCGTAAACGTCAACTTTATGGCAATAAAATAGCCATTGACTTTTAAATGCTTGAGCGCAAACCTAAAGGAATTCAAAGGCTTTAAGGCCAAAAAGAAGAGACTGCCGAGAAGGGAGCCCAAAGAGCCAAAGATTAATAGAAGATAGCCCCGAGGGATCAGATTGCCAGAAAGAGTCAAGAGAGGAAGAGACAAAACCAGGAAAAGACAAAAGTTAAGAATGAACTCAACAACATGTTGATGAAAGAACCCAAGGAGCCAGCAAAGGATGATAAGATAGCCCCGAGAGCTCAAATTCCAAGAAAAGACAAAGCCAGGAAGAGACAAAAATATAAATATGTACAAAATAGCCCAGGTGACAAAAGGGGAGGTGAGTTATTCCTATAGTTGAAATAGTCTCTGCCAAGTGGTCATTAAGGAGCGCAAACAGTGAACGGTGCGACCTATTTTTCTTCACTTTGCATTAATGAGCAGACAAACCGCGTGAATGTCTTAAAGGAGCGGTCTTGTTTATAGAAAATGATGCGGCCCATGATTTCACATATGGCGTTTAATATATTTTAAACGCCTAAAGTCCAAACTAGAGCTGACACAACATTCTCTATCAAGCGGCTTCTTCTTCCCAATACTCTCAGCGCACGTGGGCCACATGTAAAAAGGCGCCAAAGTCTTTTCCAAAAGGGGCACCTTTTGCCTCCTCTTTCTCTCTATATATTGTAACTTCTCATTTGAGAAAGGCATCTCTCATATTGTAAGGCGAAGCCCTACCAATTTTCACCTGGAATCAATAAAATACGCATTTTTTACCTAAGTTTTGGTTGGGTATATCTCTGAGTGTGTCTGAGTGTTAGCCTTGTGTTCAGTCACTTTTTTTTTAGTGTTTTCATAGGCTTGATACCAACACACCTAGTATAGACAAAGCACCATTCCTGTAGGTGACAAGAAGAGTTGTATCTGGAGCGCAGAGGCAGAAAAAGGTTACCAGACAATGTGGTTTTCCTACAGCACCTATGGTAAGTTCTTTTTCTGTGTGTTTCTATTAAAGCCTCCATGTTAAGCTCCCTTCAGTCTGGCCTTTTCATTAGATAAAGTGTATGTATGTGTTCTTACGGTTCAAAGTGTGAGTATGAGTAGATCGAACTTGTTTGGTGAATCATCAGCTTAGGTTAGGTTCTGTTTTTTAGTAATCCTTCTCTCTTTTCAACCCCCCATTATATATATGTATTAGCGATATTACTGGAATAACTCAGATGCATCAAAGGGAGCTAGCCCTTATCGAGAGACTCTCCCCTCAATTTTTCCAGACCCACAGGCAAGAGAGGAGTTTCCATTGTGCCGCGTGGAAGAGAGAAGCTCAGTCTTCTCTCAAGGGTGTAATCCACAGCGTCAACACCAACAATGGATGAATATTTGTTTAATTTATCTCTTTCCACTTGGATAGCATGTGGTGGGCCTTAGAAAGTTTTTGAATAAGCAGGAGGAATTCACTGATCTTCCAAACGTAGAGCTCGTAAGGCTATGAACTTCAAAGAAATTTAATTTTAAAAATGAACCTAAATCTTAATGGACTGACTCCCAATCGAGTTGTTTGGGATTCAAAAGTTCAAGGAATAATCCTAACTACCAAAAACGATCAAATTGGTGTATTACCCAACCATACTGCAATTGTAATAGCTTTACATATAGGAGTTATGAAAATACGTCTCAATGTGCAATGGTCAACTATGGCTCTAATGGGCAGTTTCACCAAGATAGACAATAATGAGATCACATTATTGGTAAATAATGTAGAAAGAGGTATGGATATCGATCCTCGAGAGGCTCAAGAAAGTTATAGATTAGCTAAAGCGGATCTTGCACATGCTGAAGGCAAGAGACAAGCAATCGAGGCTGATGTAACAATCAAAAGGGCTATAACACGACTAGATGTTGTTGATGCTATTTTGCCAAAATAAATATTTACATTATATAGAAGTTGAATTCATGAGCTAGTTTAATAGCTGAAAGGTCTTTGGGTTAATCGAAATAATAAATTGGGTTGCGTCTTACATACACAACATGATACAATATTACTTGAAAAGTCTTTTTGACAATAAATGACAAAATGATTATTTTATAGAAAATTGATGCAAAAGACTTTACGTTCGACACTCAAGTTGAGTAGATCTCGTTCTTGTAAAAGTTATTAACTGATAAATCATAAGGACTTATTTATGTCACCAACAATAGAGACTAAAGCAAGTGTTGGATTCAAAGCTGGTGTTAAAGATTATATATTGACTTATTATTCTATGGACTATGATACCAAATATACTGATATCTTGGCAGCATTTCGAGTCACTCCTCAACTGGGAGTGCCCCCCGAGGAAGCGGGAGTAACAGTAGCTACCAAATCTTCCACTGGTACATGGACCACTGTTTGGACCAATGGACTTACCAGTCTTGATCGTTACAAGGGACGATGCTATGATATCGAACCTGTTCCTAGAGAGAAAAATCAATTTATTGCCTATGTAGCTTACCCTTTAGATATTTTTGAAGAAGGTTCTGTTACTAACCTATTCACTTCCATTGTAGGTAATGTATTTGGATTCACCACCTTACAAGCTCTACGTCTGGAAGATCTACGAATTCCTCCTACTTATTCAAAATTGATTAAAAATATGTTAAATAAAGTATTATTTTTTACTTTTAATCACTAAAAAATATGTTAAATAATATTTTGAATCAATCCAATGATATTTCTATATAGACTCCGAAGCCACTTTTATATTGTATCATGGGAGCATATTTAATAATTAAAAATAAAATTTTGTTGATGGCTCAAAATTTTCATGATTTATTTTATTACACATCATATTCAAACTAGAGTAATAACATTGGCTACAAACTATTGTATGATATGTAAAGATTCAAGGTGAAAGGGAAATAGTTGTACCTAAGGTTTAAATTTATCGATCACGTAAAGTTGATTTTTAATTTTTTGGTTGGATTGATGGTGTTAAAATTTTCTTTCATATATGTGTACATCGACATGACTTCAAAAAAAATTAGAATGATTTTACACAAAATATAAATAAATAAGATCATGAAGGCAAATCATCTCCATGTTGATGATATATCCCAAAGAATAATAATAAATAAATATATACATTTAGAACAATAGTAATCAAGACTAATAGTGCAAATAATCTTTAATAATTGTTCTTGGGAACTTTTAGTAGCAATGCATCATTTCAGATCCTTGATTGCAATCTCAGATGCCATAAAATGGTCTAAAATATTATATAGCTATTGTCATAGTTCCAAATTAACCTACCAATACAATAAAGTATAGATCATGACACCAAGCATCATTATTGCATGAATCAAAATTCACATAATATGCATTGACTACTCGATAGCATAATGATATTGACAAGTACTTTTTAATAAAAGCCTTCTTTTGTCATTTTTATAGTGTATTTATTTATATTTTTATATAGTCAAGTATTTTATAAACTTTGATTATTTTTAGGACCTATTTTTAAACTACACTTTGTTGACGAGTTTAAATCCCTTAGACATGCTATGACAAAATCAATTTTAATCATTAGTTACAAGGATTGAACTTTAAGGTAGTTTGCTTCTCCACAAAGGTAAGTAATTACACACTTGGAATCCTATAAAGTACTCAATGGGACCAATAAATTCATGCACCTTGTTTTAAAATAAGAAAATTTAAGCTGTGTGAATAGTTTTTGATTGGTATCAATTGAGTGCTTGTCAATAAAAGGTCAATAGTTCGAACCCTCTACCTCTAGAGACTTTATTAAGATGATCGAGGGCTATAATGACTACTAACCACACTTGCCCTTGTCTAGATTGTAACCACTTTTATAATTGAAAAAAAGTAAAGAAAAAGAAAGAGAGAGACAAGATAAAAAGTGAATGCTTAAATATTTACACACATAAAATATTTCGAGTTAACTT
Source organism: Torreya grandis (assembly GCA_037957365.1). Classification (NCBI taxonomy): domain Eukaryota; kingdom Viridiplantae; phylum Streptophyta; class Pinopsida; order Cupressales; family Taxaceae; genus Torreya; species Torreya grandis. The sequence goes on from JARHVA010000077.1 coordinate 5,314,080, forward strand.
TATTATTGAAAAATAAAAAATACTTTTGAAAGTAAACTATTATAATACCAATTTTTTTAAATTATTATTTAAAAAAAAATTATTCACGTGTAAGTTATAATAAAATGAATTCTATCCTTGTATATTTTTAAGAACAATTACAAGATAAAGAGATCCACTTAAGATACTAACATTGGGAGCATTTATTTTTTTTTAAAAATGGGTAAAAAAATATTAATTAATAAGTAAAGAAAAGCATTACAAGAAAAAAAGGGAGCAAAAACCCCCAGAAGAAAGCAACAAAAACTGAAAAACTAGGCACACGCCCAACTAGACAATATTATGAACCTCCCTATCAGCGTCTAGAATTCTTTCCAAATCAGAACACATCGAGAAAAGAGACCCCCAATCCTCAATGTTTCTACAATTCAAATGGTCAGACGCCCATTTAGCCAAAAAATCCGCTGCCCTGTTCCATTCTCACAGAATGTGAACAAAACGCTATCCATAAGCGAGCAAATCCGCAAAATCTGTTGCACAATCAAAGATAGTTGCCAATTGACGTCCACCACTTTCCTCTTAATGAGCAGGTTAATCAAGACTCGAGAGTTCGATCCTTAGATAATATTACACCACCCTGACGCCTGGGCCTTCTCAAGGGCATAAAGAATGCCCTGGCCTTCCATCATGTTAATGATTTGCAGCCCCTTGGAACCACAAAAAAAAATCACCGTACCTTCAAAATCCATTACTATCCCTCTAGTCCCTGCGAGTCCCGAATTACCTCTGGAGGAACCATCCGTATTGATCTTGAGAATCCCACTGGGGGGCGTTGCCACTGACCAGTCCTGAAACTCTGCTCCTTGACCTGCTTGCTCCTTCTGACACACGTTGACTTACCAATTAACTGTTGGAATCCGAGTCGCGCCACCACCTAAGCGTCCTGTTTGGTCAAAGGAAGACAGATTGCGCTCTTTGCTTGGACAGTTTCCTGGATCATCCCCACCACTTTTTTCCATACTTGCACCATGACCCTCACCCCCCAGAAAATTTGCCTATTTCTCTCAAGCCAAATATGCCAGAACAGAAAAATGGGGCCACCCAACTATATGCCCTGCAGGAAGGGCGTCCTTGAGGGGGGTTCTCCCATTCCATTCCAAAAATTGACCACAGATTGAGCATGAAAACATGGGCGCTGCCAAACATCCCACCAATAATGCCAAAGTTGCAAGGCAAAGGGGCAACGCAAAAAAAAGTGTGTTGAATCCTCCTCGACCGCTCCGCACATAACACATATAGAAGGGCCTTGAAAACTTCTCTTTCGGAGATTGTCCCAGGTCAAGCACCTGTTCCAAGCCAGCATCTAAGCAAAACAATTGCATTTAGGCCATGTGAATTTATTCCAGACCTATCTCCACCAATGCACTTCCCCTTGCCCAATCTTTGAAGAAGTAAAGCCTGATATCCAGATGAAGCTATGTAAGCTCCATTGGGATTGGGAGACCAAGCTAGCTTATCCTCCTCCTGAAGAGGGCTATAGCGACCCCTGAAAAGGATGTTCAACAGCTCCTCATTCTTTTCTTGCGTCCCATTACAGGCCAAATTTTGGGAGCTTTCTAGCGAGCTACCTCCACTTGTCCTTGTGTAATGTAAACTTTGAAGTCACTCACCCGAGACCAGCCAGCATCAAAAAATCTTTGACAAAGGTTCAACAAATTTCAAAATTGAAAAATGATGGGAGGATAACCATCCCAAAAGTCAGACCAAAAGAGAGCCTTGGATACCTGTTTACAAATCCAGTATAAGCCGTTCTTGATGAGAGCAACCCCATTTTTGAGAGTACCCCATATTGCCGAACCTTTTCCAATAAGCGAATAGCAAGGAATGTCCCTCTGAATGGTTCCGGAGTAGTACTTATGTGAGAATTCTGGCCCAAGCTTTGTCTTATTCGGTGCACCATTGCCAATAAAGTTTGGTTGCCAAAGCAATACCATTTAAATCCGTTTGCCTCAGACCGAGCCCCCCATATTGTTTGGGGCAGCAGATAATCTCCCATCTAATAAGAGGCTCCATTTAGTGGAGTTCAGACTACCAGCCCATAAGAATTATCTGATAACTGAATCAAACTCCTTAACGAATCCCATCGAGGCAACCTGGGGCATACACATGTAAATGGGTAAAGCCTGCACCACATATTGGATAAGTCGAACCCGACCCGCAAAGGATAACCACCTGTGTGTCCAATGATCCACTTTCATCTGAAATTTCTCCAAAATAATCTACCAAGATTCTTTGGATGTACGGCCAACCAAGATAGGGATACACAAGTAAATCAAGGGGGGAGTCCCAATTTAAAAAAGCAGAGTCCTCACGATCCTCTGCTGAATAGGGCCTAAAGTATTGAAAAAGAAGATGGACGATTTATCTTCATTGACCTTTTGTTCTGAAGCCATTAGATAAACATCTAACACCCTGCATAAATTAGCAGCTTCAGTGATTGTGGCCATGACCATAAGGGTAGTGTCATCAACAAATTGCAGGTGTGATTGCGCCGACATTTCCCCTCCCCATCGCCATCCTTGGATATGTCCTTCCTCTCTGTTCCTGTTGATCAATCTCTCCAAACCTTCAGCAAAGAGAAGAAAAAGGTACAAAGACAAAAGATCACCTTATTGCAGCGCTCTTGTAGCACTAAAAAGCTCCGTGTGTTCTCCATTGATAAGCACTGAGAAGGAAGCCAAAAAAATGCAGCTCATGACCCATTGAGTCCATTCGTCCACAAAGCCAAAAGCACTAAGAACCTTTCGCAGGAATGACCTTTTGACCCTATCAAAGGCTTTGGCCATGTCCAATTTAATGAACATCACCTTATCTTTTGAGCTGGCCATGGAGTGAATGGACTCAACAACAATAACAATACCGTCCAAGATTTGCCTGCCTTCCACAAAACCACTCTGCTCTTCTGAGATCACAGCACTCAGTGCTCTTTTTAACCTATTTGCAATTATTTTAGATATAATTTTGTAAACATTGCAAAGAGATATAGGGCGAAATTGACTTAGCCTATCAGCACCTTTGCATTTGGGTATGAGAGCAAGATAGGTCGCATTTGTAGCCTTAAGCATTTGTTTATTCCGTTGAGATTCTTAGACAACTAAAAGGTCAAGTTTGATGATATTCCAGAAATTTTGGTAGAATTTAGCTGAAAAGCCGTCAGGTCTAGTCGCTTTCTCTTTTTTCTTCTGATCGATGGTTTCCTCAAGCTCTCCAAGTGTGATTGGTTTCATTAAATTTTCATTCATTTCATGCGTCACCAACGACGGAATGCAAAAGAGAACCCGAGCTTCTTCTGGTGATTCTCCGTTAGCATCTTCCCTAAAGAGAGTAGAGAAGCACTGCACTACCTCCTCTGAAATTGCCAAAAAAGAGTTAAGGCGCTCACCTATTTCATTGACCAAGGCTAAAATAGAATTCCCATGTCTCTTGGATTTGGATGAATTGAAGAAAAAAGATGTATTTATATCCCCCTCCTGGAGACATTCAACTCGAGCTTTCTGCTTCCAAAATTTTTTCTCCTGTAGCTCGCCTTCCTCCATGTCTTTCATAGCGTGTGTTTCTTTTTGCAGTAAGTCTTTAGTCAGTCCTTCTTCCCTTATTATTCTTGTGATACCATCAAGCTTAGTTTGTGCAGCAGCCTTACCATGAAAAATGTTTTCAAAACTTTGGTGATTCCATTGCTTAAGCTTGTACTTCACATATTGCAGTGTTTTGGCAAAAATGTACATCGCCGCACCATGGGCAAAACTACCCCAACACCACCAATTGGCAACACACTCATGTAGAGATTGATCCCGCAGCCACATGAGTTGAAATTTGACAAGAAAGCGCAGGTGATACTGTGAGACACTATTAAGCTTGATGGACCAATGGTCTGATCCTTTCCAGTCCAAATTTTCAGACCTCGTTGACCACATACCTCCAACCCAAAAAGCTGAGACCAAAAAATGATCAAGTCTCTCAGCGATGCAATGTTTTCCACTCCTGCGGTTGTTCCAAGTAAACTGTCTATTATTGGGTCTGACGTCAACTAAATTCAATATTTCAATGTAATTGTGCATTAGCAAAGAAGATGAGTCCAACCTTAACGTGCCACCACTCTTTTCAGTCAAATCAAGAATAGCATTAAAATTTGTTGCCATAATCTAAGGGTGGAAGGGGGCCAGGCTACAGACAAAACTTATGTGGCCCCATAAGGAGTTTTTACCCCACCAATCATTGAGAGCATAGATATTGAAGAAGAGAATGACTTCCCCCGTCTCAAAGCTAAAAGCAATCATAGTCATGGAGTACTTAGAAGTCAGCTAGCCTATGAGGCCAATCATTCGTGGGTTCCACAGACAAGCTAGTCCCCCGGAGTATCCGATAGCGCCAATGCATTGATATTTTTCTTGCCACCACAACTTGGGCGCAAGTCTGGGCATGTCTTCTACTGAAAGCTTAATCTCCTGCAAGAAAAAGACATCCGGCCTATGACTTTTAATCAAGTTGTGAACATTATTTTGTCTGGGGCTGTTATTCAAACCCCTTACATTCCAAGATGTTATAATCATTTCAGAGGGTTCAAAAAGTGTGCATCCAGTCTTTACTGACCCCGACTTCACCAAAGTCTCTCATTAGCTTGATCTTTTCCTGGTCTTTTTTTTGCCAGGCTTGCCAGATTTCTCTCCCCCTTCTTTCTTAAGGTCTTTTTGCAAAAGTCTGAGATGAAAAGATTTACTGCTTCTTGCTGCCCTTGAGTCCCCAATTTTTTTGATAAAGGGCATATTTCAGTCTTCTTTAAGAGGAGCAACTGAGAAAATGATTTCTTCCAAAATTATCAGCTACTGGTCCATATTCATATGACAATCTCCAGCGTCCTATGTTTCAATTAAAGCCCCTGAAGCATTGGTCTTCTGAGCTAGTCCCTCAATCTCCTGGTCCAAAATCATCAACCCGAGATTCACCTCTTACTGATTAAAGTCGTCCAATATTTCCAATCTATTGAGCAAGTCATCTAATTGTCTTTCTTTGAAGGACCGTTTTTGGCTTCTATTTCTATATCGACCTTTAACCGACATAAAACCATCAGTTTCAGGCATCTCACCTGGAATCAGACCCCTTTTTTTGTCAGTACCAGAAGTGCGAGTAAATTGCTCTGGCTAAAGTGCAGTGAATTTCAAGGTGAGACACCATCGCTGCAAATGCCCATAAGCATGACGTAGACAACAGCAAAAAAAGAGGGTTTCATAATCCAGCTATTGTACCCATGAAAAAAGGCCCACACTCATTTCAACATCCACTAATAGCTTACTAAGATCAATTTCAACACAAATGCGAACATAAGTCATTACCTTTTTTCTCAGGAGTGACATTGAGGAACCTACTGGCCTTCCCAACAAAGATGCAAGCAATTGGAGCGTGTTTTCTCGACAACATTCCACCGAAAAGCGAGGCAGACGCACCCACACCGACACAAGGGTTGGTAGTTCCTCTGAAGGTATGAAACCGGCATGCCAAGGCTTGATAAACAGTCCCACTTGATTATGGAAGTAAAGACCTCTAGCAAAAACTCGTTGACAATCTGTTATACAAGAAAAAGTGACCATGAAATAATTGGCCAACAATGTAATATCCATATCTCCTTCAAGTGCCCACGTCCTCTGAGCCCATGCTTCCAAAAATAACAGTGATGTCCTAAGCCTTAAAAACTTGCGATACAGGGAGTGATTGGAATAGTATTCAATGTCTTCAGCAATCATTTCCATTGGAATACCCAGCTTAGACCTCTCCTTGCATCTTTCCAAACAGCAGTTGACTTTGGGAATGCACATACTTGATTGCTCAAGCGCAGCAAAAGAACCTAAACCTTGTAAGAGTAGAGCCTTCCCACTGTTGTGCGCTCTCTGAGATGCTTGCTGCAATCCAAGCGCTTCCTTGTAGCTGCGCCCTGCTTTCTGCCGTTGCGCCCTCTTGCTTGCCTTCATCCATCGCACTTCGCCTAATTTTTGCCTCATTTTCATTGTAAGCATTTGTTAGTAGGAGGAATAAAAAACATAATTTTTCTTACAAAGTTTTAAAAACATATTTATACATCTTATAAAGCTACTTCTTACAAAGTTATTACAAATCAAAACAAACATATTACAAAGGTCCAAATTTATAATAAAATAAATTGCATATTAAAAAAGTGAACACACCTATAAATAAAAGAAATACGACAATTCAGTTGTATGATGTATCATAAAATTATCATTCGTTAAATAATATTGTTAATTACTTTTCCCTAAACATTTAAGTCATGATGTCTACTATATAGTGTGATAATACATTAAAAATATTTATGTTTTCAGCCATTGATTAAAAAAATAATACTTCATAAGTACAATAGTATGAAAATCAACCCTTGGCTAGTCATTAATTGCAACATAAATTTTCTGGAAGTTATAGAGAGACCATCGTCTTGGTACTTTTACTCGAACCATAGACCATCAATCTTTTGCACCTCTATTAGGAACGGCCTTTCCCTTCAAAAAGGCACATATAATGACGATCTAGATACAAAGAACTCATTTAAAACAATATATATTACAATCACTATTACATACAACTCTATAGACTATAAAACACATCTTCTATCTAATATGAAATGACACATGCATGTAAAATAAAAGGTACAATGGTTAGAAAATGTATACAATAATTTAGTTTGTTATAATTTTTAAACTTCAAACGAACCTCGTTCATAAATCCACTACAACAATAATCTCTACCAGAATACATGTACATCATTATCTTACGAAACTCATTCATAGTCCACTACAAGAATACTCTCTACTAGAATACATGTACATCGTTATCCTTCTCATTATCTGATGATGGATGATTTATGAGTGAATTCCTTAACGAATGTTTTTTTGTGGTTTGTGCACAAAGTCACCCTTCACATTAAGGGATGATGAATGAAAGGTAAGGAATCTTTTTTATTATATTATTTTTTCATTTGAATTATTAGAAGATTTTTTTCTCACTTTTTTAATATTGAACATAAAAACATCTCAAATTTATTTAATACAAATAATAATAATTCAAATGTGAAAAAAAAACACACACACACACTTTACAATAACTCTAATAAAATGAAATGCATAAAATAACAATGAATAAATTAAATTTAACATAAAAACATAAAAAAGATGAGTTACTCTTAACTAAAATATGAGTTATACTTCATTTTATTTTATTTTTTAATCCCTTTTAACCAAAAAAACAGCACTTAATATACATTGTTGGCCATTTAATAAAATAATATGAAACAAACATTACCTGTTCATATTGCCTCCAAAAAGTTCAAACATTTTATCTTGATTGGAAATAAGTCTCGTGATACGGCTTTTTAACATTGTTGCTAGGAGCAATTTTAGAGTTTCAAGAACAATTAATGTGGAAAAAATTCCTTACAAATTTATGAGTAATTGTTTATTCCTTTTACACGTGACCACAATAACTATGCAAGCAAGCCACCTACACATTTATGAGATGACCATGAACAAAAGCACATGCTTGGAATTGAATAATATGAACAAAATTATCTAACCATTTTGCAAAGAACCTCAAATGTAACCTTATTGAATAACCTCCTAGCAAAAAACATGAACAGATTGTTTGAATGATTCAAGTAAATGTTAGGGAAATTCCATTTTCACGTCAGTCCTCTGTTGATCGGAATTCCACAAATTACATTCAATGGCTTTAATACAAATAAGACCAAGTCTAGTGCTTCGACATATGCATCGGATACTTTTAGCTCTTTTTAATCCCCATTTAGAATAGCAGTGTCATTGACTGCCCCAAGTCAATTCAGCACCAATTGCCCCTAATAAAAAGCAAATGATTGTCAAAATGAATAGGAAATTGGAAAAAAAAAAATATAAATACATATAAATATAAATGACACCTTGCAGAAGCAAAGTGAAAAGATACAAATGTGCAAGACGACTTTTACAACTTTGATTTTCCCAACTGATATTTCTTGAATAGCTCCAATATTTGTCTTAGAATTTACATTCCATCTGTTTCCATCCATGATAATTTTCTAACTTAAGTTTGATAACCTCTTGTATAAACTAATATGGAAAAAGTGAAGTAAAGATGACATTTGATTAAAGGATAACATTGATAAACACATATGTAGTTCATATATACTTACCAACAATGACTCGATGATCATAGTGAAGTGAAATGTAATCACCACGAATGAACCCATGTTAAATTATTCATCCACTGCTCCAGGTAACTTTTGCTTTTCAGTGGTTCAAACAAATAGGAGTTAATTTAGGCAACTTATCTCATTAAATATACAAAACATCTTCAAGAAATATTTAGAGCCAAAAATTTGATTAATCAAAATTTACTCAACATTAAAAATTAGTGAATTTAACTCATGTTCGTAGAACACCGATGAATTCAATTTTTATCAATATGTCTCAATCTAACTCATACCAATCTAAAACATGCACAAAATAACAATCTATAAAAATCCTCCATGGGGAGGATTGATGATAGCATATAATTGTTTCATTCCATATGGGCATTCCAAATTGGATATTGTGAATTGAACATCGGAAGCAATTTCAAGCAAAATGGTGGATCTAGAAACTCTAACCTAGCATGTTATAACTACGATTTGGCGTGTACATAGTGAGGTGCATGTTATATTGTTCTGCAACATTTTGTGGCTACCATTTGTAGGCAATGTTGACACTGTGGATTGCACGCTTGACAGAAACGCTGAGCTCTTGTCTTCCACGCGGCACAATGGAGACTCCCCTCTTGCTGTGGGTTTGGCAAAAACTGAGGGGAAAATCTCTAGATAAGGGCTAGCTCCCTTTGATGCATCTCTGAGGTCCTGGATTTCCTACTGCTTGAAAAGGGAGAAGGATTATTGAAAACAGAACCTAAACTAAATGGTGATGCACCAAAAATGGGTTGATCTACTTAGCTTGAACATACACTTTCCACCAAGAACACGCTGATATACACTTCATTTGATACGAGAAATTCTTCTGCATCAGTGAGCTAGGGGTCCTCTGGAGATACAGGGAGGAAGAACTACCAGAGGTGTTCTAAGACACACTATCGCAGCGTGTTCACATGTGCCTATACTCTGTTGTGGAGACTTCTCGCTGACCTGCAAAAGAACTCACAATACACTAGACATGCTCGAATCATTCTGTGAAAGCATGAAGGAAAATGACTTAACACAAGACAAAGCCATAGACATGCAAAAGTGCAAGCTCAAATGGAAGTAAAAATGCTTCTTTTTGATTCAAGGTAAATTTCCGCAGAGCTTCGCCTTACACGCTGATAGATAGATCTCCTTCTCAAATGAGAATTTACAATATATAGAGAAAGAGAAAGCAATGGCGCTTTTTTCCACAAGTGGCCCATGCGTTCAATTCATTGGGAAGAGGAAGTTGCTGAAGGAAGCCATGTTGCGGCAGTCCAAGTCTTGACTTTGGCATTTAAATTATATTAAACGTCATTGTGAAAGCATGGGTCGCGTCTTTCTATTTAAAAACAAGATCGCTTCTTAAAGAAATTCACGCGGTTGTCTGCTCATTAATGCTTAAATGGATCATTAATGCTTAAATTAAAAAAAACAGGACGCGCCATTCACTGTTTGCGCTCCTTGATGACCATTTCATAAGGATTGTTCCAACCACTGGCATAACTCCTCTACCGACGCTTTCTTTTGCCACCTGCGATGATCTGATTAGTGTCTGTGCTTAGATGGGTGCGTCTTTTGAAACATTCCAAATGTTGTCGTATGTGTGTGTGGCCATGTTTTGGATTCTCTATTTTGTTCCCTCTTTCCTTACTATATTTTGTCTCTTTCTGGCAATTTGAGCTCTCAGCTCCCTTCTCGTCTTTTGTTGGCTCCTCGAGCTCCTTTCTCAGCGGGTCTCTGAGTTTGTTCTCGAGTCTTTATGCCTCTTTGAATTCCATTAGGCCTGCACCACTTGAAAACCAACGGCTATTCCATTGTCCTAAATTTCACATGCTCGGGCCCGTCATTACCTTGGTCATTTCTTCGGCTTTCCAATTCCTTCAGACTTTTGCATTTGATCCTTCCCGAAGGGAAGGTGTCCCTTCGGCCTTGGAAAAGGTCCCCCCTTTTGGTCGCTGAGAGCCCTCCACAAGGGCACTTGCCATTCAGGGTCCCTTGGTCATTTCAATTTCTTCCGACAAAATGTCCAAAGGAATTCCTTTGGACATTTTCCTTGAAGAAAAACCTACTTTCATGCCTTGGAGTCTCGACCCTTTTCTTCTTGAATTCCTTCGAACATTGGACAAAATGTCCGAAGGAAATGTGCCTTCGGATTTTTCCTTTGGATGTCGTGGATTTCCTTCAAACAGAAAATCCGAATGAATCCTTTGCCCTTTGCTCTTCGATGAATCTACTCACTGCCTTCCGCGAGAGCCCTTTGGGTCTTGAAATGCCCCTTTGAACCTTTCGATTGAACCTGAACCCTTTTTCGGAGTTCAATGGTTCAACGGTTCAATAGTTCAACACTCTGTGTTTTGCAAGGAGTCGTGTTAATTCAATTCCCTTGTGAATTAAATGTATCGTTGAACCTACTGTTTGAACCTACCGCTTGAACCTACAATGGTTCAACGGTTCAATATTTCAATATTTCTAAGTTCAAAGTTCAAAGCTCCTAGAAAGATCATGTGACTATTGGTCGGTCTGTGTAGTTCATTTCATATCATTGAACCCCGACATTGAACCACTTTTTCCAATTTTTTGGAAATGTGCCTTCAAATTTTGGTCTCTTTCCTTGTGAATTTTTTCGGACACTTTGTCCTCGGAGCTTTGTAAAAGCCTTGCATTCTTTGAACTAGTCCATCTCTTTGTCGAAAGGCTTGTACAAACCAAATTCACGACTGATGGCTCAGAACAGTAGGGGAAGGAGACCGATTTTTTGCCTTGTAGGACTAAAATGGTCAACAGGTAGCATGAATAATCTTCAACCATGGTCTAGTGTTTTGACTCTAAATAATGGTGTTTCAATAGTGGGTTCTTTTTGAATTGAATGTGCAAAAAGTTGTGGGAACCATGTGGAAGGCATGTTCTACTTAAAGCCACAAGGATTCTTGTATCAAACAGACAATTTTTTTGTTTACTACCATCGTCAATCAAAAAAAAATCCCATATGTCAATACTGCATTGTTATCATCATTGGAAAAGGTACATATGAAAAAAAACAAAAACATGCAGTCCCAAGTGATAGGGTAGTTATTCCAGAGTTGAGGCATATTTTTCAATGCTGCTAACTAATGTTGTGTAGGCGTGCCCTCTGACGCTAGATGATTTCGTTATAGATAGTTAAAATGAACTAAAGCTACCTACTGACCACCTAATAAGAAGATTTCAAATGTAGAAGAAATATAAATCTGCCCTACAAATGTTTACAAAATGTAAGGTTGGAAAAACAATTTAAAATGACAATTATAAGCAAACTACAACAACCCAAAACCATCAACCATACCCAGAATACACAAAACAGCCTAAGTGTTCAGATGAGCCATTACCACATGTGAAGATTGGTAAGACAAACCAATCTTCAATAAATAATGTGGTTTTACAACTAGTGCGCACAATGTTTTTCGTAAAGAAAAAAATGATATTACAATAAGTCTTTCCAAATTATATAGAAGGAAGCCCTCTGCTATATTATGACGCAATCTTAAATACAGGGTTCTTCTAGAACCAATCTTCGCTGCTGCACGGCTACATTTTAATCCTATTTTCCTATAATAGACTCATGATTTGTTCACATGTAATATTCCCCTGCAGCAAGAGTCTTAATAGTGAAATGTATCAATTGGATTCATTGCATAACTATAATTATCTTTTCAACTTTTTGTTGAAGGAGGTGAGAGACATATTCAAAATGACATCCCTGTACCCCTGCATCTCCAGATAACAGTGAATTTCCAGTGCATAAAATCAGATTCCCCCTCCTGTAGTATTCACTTTTTAAATATAAATCCCATTTTATTTTCAGAAAACTATGAAGTTTCCCGGCATGGGTCATGAAGATGACTGAAGGAACATCCTATGGTTTGGTGTTTCTAATAACACCAAAAAAAACACAACAGCTAAAGCCGAGATCACATGATAATGAAAATCAAAATAATTGCATACATAAGCATAATAATCAATAATTAAAATGAATCGGTGTACCCTACAAAGGACCAAATTGATGCCCATGTCAAGATTAGGAAGCACAAGACAAATATCCTTCACAGTAGAGGATAGAATCACAGAAATGTTAAAATATCATCTTATTGTATCTTGAGGATTATGGCAACAAAGGAAATATCATCTTATTGTATTTTTCACCTGGAATCAATAGAATATGCATTTTTACCTCTATTATGGTTGGATATATATCTGAGTGTGTCTGAGTGTTGGTCTTGTGTTCAGCGATTGCTTCTTAATGCTTTCACAGGGTTGACACCAACGCACCTGGTATCTACAAGGCGCCATTCCTAAAAAAAACAAGCGTTGTACCTGGAGCACAGAGGCAGAAGGTTACTAGACAGTTTGATTTTCCTACAATGCCTATGGTAAGTCCTTTTTCTGTGTTTCCATTAAAGCCTCCCTGTCAAGCCCCTTGCAGTTTGGTCCTCTTACCAGTTAAAGTGTATGTATGTGTTCTCATGGTTTAGAGTGTGAGTGTGAATAAATCAAACTTGTTTGGTGCATCACCTTATTAGGTTAGGTTCTGTTTTTCAGCATCCTTGTCTCTTTTCAACCCCTCCATTATATATGTATTAGCAACTTACTGGAATAACTCAGATGCATCAAAGGGAGCTAGCCCTTATCTAGAGACTCTCTCCCCAATTTTGCCGGACCCACAGGCAAGAAGGGAGTTTCCATTGTGATGCGTGGAAGACAAGAGCTCAGTCTCCTGTTAAGGATGCAATCCACTACATGAATAATTTTTTGGCACGCCCAGTGGGACTCAATTTTTTACACTTAATAAAATTTCATGATTGATGCTGGTCTTGTTACAACAAAATCAACCATTTTCAACATCTGAGGACTCCACTGGTAAGAGCTTCAGTTTCTGATCAAAGACCAGTGTGACCTCCTATGCATAAAATCACCACACGATCTGCTCCTAAGGGTGTCCCTTTCGAATTCATTGAATTGCCTTTGAACTCAACAAAACCACTGAGGTTTGAGAGGACTCATCCTTATTCAGCAAATCACTGTTTCAAATCTGCTATAAAATACACTTACACAAGAAGGCCTCGGTTGCATCCTGTTATAGCTATGGCATTACCTTTTGTGACTTTTCATGGTCAGAGTCCTTTGAATCTCCAGCATTATGACTGAATTCCAAGAGCAGTCTTTAAAAGTGTGCTTCCCTTTAATGGAGAGGGGCCCATTACCGCTATTGAACACACCATAAATATTGCTAATCTCTGTAATATTCACAATGTCATTGAGGAAAACATTGCGATCAGATCGCTGGCATTATCTTTCAAGGGCAAAGTTCTGGATTGGTATGGGACTTTACTCATGAATTCAGTCGATTCTTGGAATGAATTGGGCACCCTCTTGACGAAACCGATTTGGGGAGAAGAGCGACCACCTCTCACTTGCCGAGCAACTGACTACAATGAAAAGAGCTCCACATGAATACATGCAGGATTTCAACACTCGGTTTCAAAAAACATGGAATAGAATCCCTGTTTTGGTAAAGCCGACTCCAAGTTATGCTTTCCTCTACTATTTGAAAGCGTTGAACAACGACATTGCTGTAATGATATAGTACATGAGAGGACATGTGTTGCCTGCTGCCTATGACATCGCTATAGTGGCTGAAAATTCCCTGGTGCAGGCTAAAAAAATATCTCTTAAGCCTCATATGCCACTCTTTCTTGAATTGCTGCCTCCATTCCAGACTGCTGCTCCCACTTTAGCTCTTATGCCCGACATATTAAAGCCGCCTACTACTTCGTCAAATGACCTCTATGAAGTCAAAAGTCTGTTACAAATCGTAACAAATGAACTAGTGGCTATTAAAAGGCAGCAAACTCAAAACAATCGACCAAATCAAAGATATCAACAGTATGGTCAAGCAAATAGACCCCCTTTCCAAAATTACAATCAAGGGCAGGGTCAGTTTGCATAGGCCAGACCTTTTCAAAGCTACAATCTAGGCGCCCCTTCATCATCCAAAGCCATGGTGCCCACTCAAAACAATCTGGTACAAGAACAACCCAGTTGCTCAACCATGGGATATGGTCAAGATCAGGGTGTTTATACAAATGAAACGCCGAGTCACTACACAAATGTACAAGACAATCAGGCAGCTGCCTAATTCCCAAGCTTTGAGGCTTCAGTGCAACCCGGCATGAGCAGCAGTCAGACTCAACCCGATTCTACTCTTATGAAACACCTGGAGGGTGAGTTCCATGCAGTCAATTACGTGGGTAGTGCAGACAATCAGGGCGACTATGTCACAGCCAACACAAGGTCCAAAAGGAGAGCAATAAAAGAAGCTCAGCGTACTACCCAAATGTCAACAATACCTTCATCATCACATGTAAACCAAAGGGTTCCAAACTTTAGACCACCAATTGTACCTTCAAAGCCTCAACTTGCGCTTTAGGCCGTAAGTAATCTCAAAGAAAAATTGAAAGAAGACAACCCTCGAGTCAATGTGGTAGACCAGATGAAGAAGCTGCACATGAACATCTCCTTGTGGGATTCATTATCAATACCAAGGCAAAATGACATGTTGCAAAAAAAATTACATGAGCTAAATGAACACGTTGTCCCAGCGAAAGCTAATAACATTCTGATGATGAATGGGCAGCGTTCCACATCAAGCCAAGTTAAGAGAGGAAAAGGTTCCCCCCTTTTATTTATCCTTGGTCATAGGAGATTTCTTGGTGCACAATTGCATCATTGACAGTGGAGCAAGCACCTCGGTGATGCCTAAATGCATAGCTGATAAGTTGGAGTTAAAATATGAAGAAATGACTAAAGGAGTCCTGCCACTGGATAAAACACCAGCAAAGAGAGTTGGGGTGGTGAAAGGTTTGAGCTTGACGCTACACGCTTGGCCAACCTTCTTAGTTCCTCATGATGTAGTAGTGGCGGATGTCCCTGCTTTGTCATTTGCTTGTCCAGAGATTCCACATCCAAAATAAGCGGCTACCTAGCAACAAACTGGTCTTTTCTGATTTTTAAAACCAAGTATGGGACTAAAGTTAAGATTGAATCGAAGCCACTCCATAGAGATCATCTGGAACCATACTCGCTCAAGGCGGCAAATGTCAGCTATGCCATTATTGACCAATAAGAGTTCCAAGTGGATCAATCTCCATCCTCTGCCCTTGAAGGAGTTGCTGACCTGCTCTTAGACGAATGGGGAAGTTACAACTTCGAGCATGATCCTTACGAATTCATAGAAGAGGTAGGCCTTGGAATTTATTGCATACACGAAGAGGGTACTTTTGTACGAAATCTGATCAAAGCAAGCCAAGAAAGCTCATGTCTATGGCAGCTATTCTTTGAAGGCTCAAGAAGTAAGTTTGGAGCTGGTGGTGGAGTGGTGCTAGTTTCTCCTTCAAAGGAGAAATACTTTTCGACTTTTCGATTTCAATTTTCTTGCACGAGCGAGGAAAAAAGGAATCAAAGATCTGCAAGTTTTTGGTGGCAGTGCGCTGATTGTCAATCAGGTAAGAGGCCAAAATTTGACAAAGAATTATTTATTGAAGTCTTATAAACATAGGGTATGGGACTTATTAGAAAATTTCCTTGCCTTCAATGTTACCTTCATCCTTAGAGAGCATACCAAGCAAGTAGATACGCTGGCAGCGGTTGGTGCCCAGTTTGATATCCCTAGGAAAATAGGCCCAGACTGCAGTTAACGCCACTTGAAGGTATTAATCCGGCCCTCTGTACCTGACAACATCACTAATTGACAGGTTACTAGACAGTGTGCTTTTCCTACAGCGCATATGGTAAGACCTTTTTTTGTGTGTTTCCATTAAAGCCTCCCTGTCAAGCCCCCTACAGTTTGGTCCTCTTACCAGTTAAAGTGTATGTGTATGTATGTGTTCTCATGGTTCAGAGTGTGAGTGTGAGTAAATCAAACTTGTTTGGTGCATCGCCCTATTAGGTTAGTTTCTGTTTTTTCAACATCCTCTCTTTTCAACCTCCCCCATTATATATATATATATATATATATATATGTATTAGCAACTTACTCTCAGATGCATCAAAGGGAGCTAGCTCTTATCTAGAGACTCTCCCTCCAGTTTTGCCAGACCCACAGGCAAGAGGGGAGTTTCAATTGTGATGCATGGAAGACAAGAGCTCAGTCTCCTGTCAAGGGTGCAATCCACTGCGTCAACAGGGCTTAGTGGAGAGTTTCTTTGCTTTCAATGTTACTTCTATTCTAAGAGAGCAGAATAAACACGTTGACAGACTAGCAGCAGTTGGTGCTCAATTCGATGCCCCAAGGAGATAGGCCGAGACAACATTCTACACCATTTAAAAGTGGTAATCAGACCCTCTGTGCTTGATAACATCACCAACTGACAGGTGTTTGACAGAGATCAGCATATAGCACTCTTCTTGCAAGAGGACTTTGAGTTTGCCTATAGAAATCAAGCCAAGCTACAACAACAGTATGGCAACCATATTGTTCAACTAAAGAACAAAAAACTTCTCAAAGGCTTGGTCACTCTCGAAAGTATCTTCAACGAGGATGACCAATTGAAAAATGACAAAACAAGCATCACAATGAAGAAAGAAAAGTATGAAAAAGTTGAAATATTCAAGAATACGTTGCTTGCGCTTGGGAAGGTATGTACAGATCATAAAACGTAGGCTTTCATCTTGTTGTGCCAGGAATTTGCTGATGTCTTCGCTTGAGAGTATAGCAAACTGAAAGATTTTGACCCAAGTTTGGCCCAACACACTACTGAGCTGGAGGAAGGCGCCAAGCCCATCAAACAAAAACAAAGCCCTGTCAACTCGAAGATTGAGCCTCTCATGCGGAAGAAACTCACCAAATTGATTGAGTCCAGAATCATATTTTCGATCAAACATTCTTATTGGCTGGCCAATCTTGTTTCTATCAGAAAAAAGAATGAAGAGATCAAATTATGTGTAGATTTCAAAGACCTTAATAGAGTCTCGTTGAAGGACCACTATCCTCTCCCAAGTATGGAGCAAATCCTCCAAATGGTGACATACAATGAATTGTTCTCCCTCTTGGATGGGTATTCAGGGTACAATCAAATTTTAATACAACATTGTGATCAATACAAAACAGCCTTCACTACCAAGTGGGGGACATTTGCTTACCGAAAAATGCCATTTGGACTGTCCAATGTTGGTGCCACTTTTCAACGAGCCATGGACATGGCTTTTCAAGCCCTGATAAATAATATTGTACTGGTATATCTTGATGATGTGACAGTATTTTCTAAGAAAGCAGGCCAACATATAAGACACCTTAGTCAAATCTTCGAGAGGTGTAGAGAGTTCGGTATCTCTCTTAACCTAAAGAAATGTGTGTTCGTTGTCCACGAAGGTAAACTCCTTGGCCATGTTTCGAAAGAGGGCTTGACTATTGATCCAGAAAGAGTTCGCTCCATCCTAGAGATGTCCTTGCCTAAGCATAAAGGTCTACAAAGCTTCTTTGGCAAAATTAATTTCATCAAGAGATTTATCCCAAATTTTGTCGAGATAGTCAAGCCATTGACCTCCATGCTGAAGAAAGATGAGAAATTCACATGGACAGCGCAAAGCAAATGACGAGAACCTTGAACAGCCGCTTGCATTTTTTTGCCAAGGTCTAGAAGGTTTTGACATCAAAACCACCAAGCTGGTAAGGGGAAAAGACCTGTGTAAACACCTTGTTGCAAACCTTAAACAATAGAAAGAGGACATTTTGCTAATCCATGATCAAATATGAAACGTTTCCTTCTCACTGGTGAGTGCCCGCAAGGCCTTGATAGGACCAAGAGGAAATATTTCAGACTCCAATCTCTCCCTTATGTCTTGATTGATAGAGTGTTGTTCAGAAGTGACTTTTCGGGAGTCCTCTTGAGGTGCATAGACCCAGATCAGGTTGACAGGGTGTTGTCCGAGTTTCATGATGGGCTAGCTGGTGGTCACTTTGCTCCTAAGCCTACAGCTGCAAAGATTATGAGAGTTGGTTACTTCTGGCCCACTCTACTCATAGACACCCATGCCTGGGTATGAAAGTGTCAAAAGTGTGTTCTCTTTGATGGGAAACAATGGCTGGGTGCAATGCCTCTACAACCTATTCAAGTAGAACAACCATTCATGCAATGGGACCTAAACTTCATAGGGATGATCAACCCTCCCTCCAGTGCTGGCCACAAATGAGTCTTGAACACTACAAACTACTTCATGAGATGGGTAGAAGCTGTTGCTTTGAAGGAGGCCAACGAAAGTGCAGCCCTAGATTTTTATGAAGACTTGGTGACAAGGTTTGGAGTCTCAGCTACCATCATCTCAGATAATGCTTCAGCTTTCTTGGGAACCAAAACAAGCGAGTGGGCGTTGGGATACGACATCTACCTTAGCACTTCTTCCAACTACTACCCACAAGGGAATGGGCTTGCTGAGTCCACCAACAAGATTCTGATCAGAATCATTAAAAAGACAATGGAGGAGAATCAGAGAACTTGGCATGCCAAGTTGAAAACAACCATGTGGGTGGATAGGGTTACTCCAAAGAGGGCAGTTGGCAATTCATCATACACGTTTGTGTATGGAAGGGAAGCTATACTTCCTATTTCACTTGAATTGCCAGCTTTGGATCTTGCTCACCCGCTGCAATTAGAAGAAAGCAACAACATGGTGGTTAGGCTGTGTGAATTGATGGAACTTCAGGAGACAAGGAACCAAGCCATGGTTTCTATGACTAGCCGTCAACAACAAATGAAGAAGCACTTTGACAAGAAATCATCGTCAAAAGGTTTCTTTGAAGGCGACATCGTCTTAAAATGGGATGAGGACCGAGCTAAGCCTGGAAAACACACAAAGTTTGACACCCTATGGAGTGGTCCATATGTCATCACTCAGTGCAAACAGCACAATACATTCCAACTCTCCAAGTTGGATGGTGAAGAACTGTATATCCCAGTTAATGGGATATATCTTAAGCACTGTCACTGAGCCTTCTCTCATCATGTATATATTTTTCTTGTTTTTCCCTATTTTCCCCAAGTGCTTTTGAGAATGTTCGTAGTTTTTAATCTTGTGTGTGTTTTATTTACCTTTTGGGGTAAAAGCTTCATGATTGATTCTTGGATATCTCAAGGCCATTGTCAACCTTTCAGGCTGTGTTTTGACTCCGTGCCCAACGGACTTGCAAGTTACTGGTTTCTTAAGCATGGCAGGCATGCTTCCCCTGGAAATTGCTAGACTTGTTGACCATTTTTGGCCCTGTAGGCCAAAAGTTGGTATCCTTTCTCTATTGTTCTGAGCCGTCAGTGTTAGATGCATCAACACTTACTGCAAATGCTCCACTTCCCTTTGCAATAGTCCTAGTCTTATAAAGAGTTGAGAGATCCAACCCTGTAGGTTCTCGGTTTGATATGGAGCTTATTTTGCTTTGGGCAATTGCCTTGGACAAGGCTTTTATTGACAAAAGGACCCAGTTTCAAATAAGTATAGGTCTTTTACAAGGTCCCAAAGGTCAAGTGCCCTTGTAGGGCGCAGACAAGTGACAAATGGGACCATTTGGCAAGTTCCGAAGGACAACTAAAGACACAAGATTTCTTTGCAGAGGGCAAAGTTTTTCTTCGGAAAAGTGAGCAAGGTAATGAATTCCTTTAGACTTTTGTCCAAAGGAAATCCACAGCAAACAAAGGCAAAGGTCCTTCGAAAAAGACAAGGTAAAAGACAGGATTTCTTCGGACATTTTGTCCAAAAAAAAATCCAAGGGAAAATCCAAAAGCACATTTTTTTCTGACAAAATGTCTGAAGGAATTGAGAACCAAGGGAGCCCGAAGGAGACCGAAGGGCAGGTGCCCTTGCGGGGGACTCTTGGAAACCAAGAAGGGACCAAATCAGTAGTTCCGAAGGGGCATTTCAAGACCCAAACGGCCCTCGTGGAAGGCAGTGAGTGGATTCAACAAAGAGCGAAGGGCAAAGGATTCCTTCGGATTTTCTATCCGAAGGAAATCCAAACAAAAGACAAGACAAGGGATTCCTTCGGACTTTTGTCTGAAGGAAATCCAAGGAAGGTTAAATTGTAGAACGCCGAAGAAATTGCCAAAGGGGTGACGGGCCCGAAGACGTCAAATTCAGCATAGCGAACTAGCCGTTGGAGGTTCAAACGTCTGGTGATGGGCGCGCGAACGTCAAATTTAAGGCATTGAAATAGCCGTTGGCTTTTGAATGGCGACGGGCTTGCAGACATCATCTTTACGGTGATGGAATAGCCGTTGATTCTCAAATGTTTAAAAACGGTCCCACACATGTTAACAGTTGAAGAGACCCTCAAAGAACTCATAAGCGAAGGCCGCAAGTGAACTCAGTGACCCGCTGAGAAAGGAGTCCAAGGAGCCAACAAAGGATGAGAAGATAGCTCCAAGAGCTCAGATTGCCAGAAAGAGACAAAATACAGCAAGGAAAGAGGGAACAAAATAGAGAATCCAGAACACGGCCACGTACACATACAACAACATTTGGAATGTTTGAAAAGATGCACCCAGGGAAGCGCAGGGGCAAATAGAACAGCCCAGGTGGCAAAATAAAGTGTTGACAGAGGAGTTATTCCAACGATTGAAACTATCTTTGCCAAGTGGTCATCAAGGAGCGCAAATAGTGAAAGCACAGCGTGTTTTTTCCTTGTTTTACATTAATGCGCAGACAGTCACATAAAACCCATGCTTTTGCAGTGATTTTTAATACGGGTTAGGCGCTAAAGTCCAGACTGGCAACATTTACAGCATGGTTATTTCAGGGCTTTCTAGAAAGATGACACCAACATGACCAATTTTTATCCTCCCTAAGCGTTCAACACAACATGGGCAGCATTTTTCAGAAGGCGCCAAAAGCCTCTTTCTGTCTCTATATATTGAAAACTCTCATTGGAGAAATGTATCTCTCATTTTTGTATGGCGCAGCCCTGCCAAAATTTCACCTTGAATCAACAAGAAAGTGTTTTACCTCTATCTGACTGATTATGCTTTCGAGTGTGTCTGTGTATCAATTATGTGTTCAGTTATTTTAGCTTGATGCTCTCACAAATTGACATCAACACACCTAGTGTATCCAAAGCACCACTTCTGTAGGTTAATAGGAAGTGTTGCATCTGGAGCGTAGAGACAAAAAAGAGTAGCTATCAGACAGTGTGTTTTCTATAGCACCTGTGGTAAGTTACATTCCCTATGTGTCTTCATTAAGCCTCCCTTTTAAAGCTCCCTACAGTCTGGGCTTTTGCCAGATAAAGTGTATGTTTGCCCCCTTTCTAGTTTGAAGAGTGAACAGCTGAGTAGATCAACATCATTTGGTGCATCACCACTTATGGTAATTTTCTGTTCTGGTTATTTCTTCTCTCTTTTCACCCCCCATTGTTAGTAGTAGTAGAAAACCTTCAGAAATGCATCAAAGGGAGCTATCCCTTATCTAGAGATCCTCCCCTCAGTTTTCCCAGACCCACAACAAGAAGAGAGTCTCCATTGTGCCGCGTGGAAGACAGAAGCTCAGCGTTTCTGTCAAGGGTGCAATCCATAGTGTCAATAGTATTATTTGAAGAGTAGCAAGAGGGAAGCAGGGCTTCCCCCAGTTGGTACCCCTGAGCAGGTTCGAGCTATGAGTGACATGTAGCACCAAGAGACAGAGTTTGAGAGTAGATATAGGTTAGCCGATGAGAGGTTTGGGAAGTATTCTCGAACTTAGGAGATGACAGTTGTGATGGAGGGGTTTCCTCTTTCCCTCAGTGATATGGGTGGCTTGAAGCGACTCAATGGAGATATCGGTGCTTCAAGGAGTAGGCCATATGCACATACCCCCCTTTGGGGAATGGGGCATCCACACGTAGGCCCACATAGCCTGAATTTGTTCAGAGGGAGGAGCCCACACCAAGGGAGGGTTTATTCAACCCATTCGAGGAGTTAGAGAGAGATGGATGAGTATGTTACCTTGTCTGAGGCAGTTAGGGGGGCTATGACATGTTCCGATTTTTCAACTTGGAAACAGGGACAGGTTGGGCCCAAGGTCGATTAGAGGCAGAGAGGCAGCCAGGGAGATCTTCAGCGTGCATTGGGGAAATTGTCTCTTTCTAATTTTGATGGGTCACAGGAGTTTGACTAGGACTTGTATTCAGTATGTAGATGCCTTATTTTTTGCTTTCACCAATGGTAGAGGTAGAGGCCATCCAGTTCGACACCTTTTGTTTAGAGGGAGCGGCCCACAATTGGTGGTATCATGGTTTGATCACATAGGGGCATCAACACATACACTCCTATGAGGAGTTCAGTAAGAGGTTGATTGAGAGGTTCGATAAAGCAGCTCCTGAGCTTCACTTTTGTGATTTAGCTCAATTGAGACAGAGAACTTCAGTGAACGATTATGTCACAGAGTTTTAGAGGCTTTCAATCAGGGTGACTGATATTTCAGAGCGCATATTGGTGGTACTATTCATAGAGGGCTTGATAGCAGATTGGTGGTACTATTCATAGACGGCTTAATTGACTCCCTAAGGGGATTGGTCAAGGCTTTTTATCCACCTACGCTAAGGGAGGCCATTCAAAAGGCCTACAATTTGGAGTCGTCTACTCCAAGGGGCAAATTTCCACCTTTGGGATAGCCAAAGAGTACTATTTTCCCACCTACTGGGCAGCAGAGAGGTGGCAGTTTGGGGCATCCCAAGAGTAGCTTTTCAGGACCACCTAATGCCAATCATGTGGGTCCTTTGGTTAGACCAAACCAACTAGTTTTGGGGCAGCAGAAGTTACCACGTAGTAGCTTTGATGTGAAGAATGAGTTAAGAAGGAAAAGTCTTTGCTTCACATGCAAGGACCCTTGGGAGAAAGGCCACAATTGTCATGGCAAGAGACAGGTTCACTACATCGAGGCTCTTTTCGATGAGGAAAATGAGGAAGAAGTTGGGACATGCAACCATGAGGAGCACATTTTGGAAATAAGAGAGGAGGAATTGAGTGGCACTTTGGCATCATGTTCCGGGGATCCTAGATATTACCCCTTGAGTTAAGGGTTCATTGAAAGGTACAACTATTTCCATACTTATTGATAGTGGGGAAACTCACAATTTCATTGATAGGGGATTGATAATTGTTGACGCTGTGGGTTGCACCCTGGACAAAAGGCTAAGCTTCTACCTTCCACGCGACACAATGGAAACTCCCCTCTTGCTATGGGTCAGAAAAAGTTGAGGGGAGAATCTCTAAATAAGGGCTAGCTCCCTTCGATGCATCTCTGAGGTCCTGGATTTCCTACTACTAATAAATAAATTAAAAAATGGGGGGGGGGGGGTGAAAAGAGAGAAGGATAACTGAAAACAAAACCTAAACTAAACGGTGATGCACCAAAAAAAAAAGGTTGATCTATTTAGCTTTGACATTCACTTGCCACCAAAAACACGCTAACATACACTTCATTTGATACGAGAAATTCTTCTGCATCAGTGAGCCAGGAATCCGATGGAGATACAGGGAGGAAGAACTACCAGAGGCATTCTAAGACACACTTTGGCAGCCTATTCACATGCGTCTATACTCCGCTAGAGACACTTCTGGGTAACCTGCAAAAGAACTCACAATACACTAGACATGTTGAAATCGTTCTGTGAAAGCATAAAGAAAAATGACTTAACACAGGACAAACCATAGACATACGAAAGTGCAAGCTCAAATGGAGGTAAAAATGCTTCTTTCTGATTCAAGGTAAATTTCCTGTAGGGCTACACCATACAAGCTAAGAGATGCATTTCTCAAATGAGAATTTACAATATATAGAGAAAGAGAAAGCAATGGCACCTTTTTTCTACAAGTGGCCCATGCTGCATTCAATTCATTGGGAAGAGGAAGTCGCTGAAGGAAGCCATGTTGTGATAGTCGCCAATCTTGACTTTGACGTTTAAATCATATTAAATATCGCTGCAAGAGCATGGGTTTTACGCAACTGTCTGCTCATTAATGTAAAATGAGGAAAAACAGCCCGTGCTTTCACTGTTTGCGCCTCTTGATGACCACTTTGTAAGGACTGCTCCAACCACTGGCATAACTCCTATGTCGACGTCTCTTTTGCCACCTGTGTTGTTCTATCCGTGTTTGCGCTTGGATCTTTGGGCTCCTTTCTTGACGGATCGTTGAGTTTACTTGCGACCTTCGCTTATGAGTTCGTTCGGGCTCTTTTTAATTGTTAACATGCGTGGGCCCGTTTCTAAATATTTGAGAATCAATGGCTATTCCATTGCCCTGAATTTCACGTGCTCAGGTCCGTCATTGCCTTGGTCATTTCTTCGGCTTTGGAAAAGGTCCCCCCTTTTGGTCACTCAGAGCCCTTCGCAAGGGCACTTGCCCTTCGCTCTTTGATTGAATCTGCTCACTGCCTTCTGCGAGGGTCCTTTGGGTCTTGAAATGCCCCTTTAAGCCTTTCGATTGAACATGAACCCTTTTTCGGAGTTCAATGGTTCAACGGTTCAATAGTTCAACACTCTGTGTTCTGTAAGGATTCGCGTTCATTCAATTGACCGCTTCAACCAACCGCTTGAACCGACTGCTTCAACTGACAACTTGAACCGACCGCTTGAACCAACAACTTGAACCTTCAATGGTTCAACGGTTCAACAGTTCAATATTTCAATGTTTCTAAGTTCAAAGTTCAAAGCTCTTGGAAAGATCACATGACTCTCGATCGGTCTGTGTAGTTCATTTCATATCATTGAACCCCGATGTTAAACCACTTTTTCCAACCTTAAGGAAATGTTCCTTCAACTTTTGGTCTCTTTCCTTGTGAATTTCTTTGGACAAAATGTCCGAAGAAGCTTTGTAAAAGCTTTGCATTCTTTGAACTGGTCCATCTCTTTCCTGAAAGACTTGTGCAAACCAAATTTACGACTGATGGCTCAAAATAGTAGGGGAAGGAGACCGATTTTGGCCTGCAAGACCAAAAATGGTCAACAATAACATCATGTGGATTACAATCAGTGGAGTTCAAGGGTTTCAGAGTTACAATAGTGGATGGATTCACCATGCCTTGCACAACCAAGATTCCAAAGCTTAGCCTCACTTTGGAAAAACATGTGGTTGAGGATGATTTTTATGTGGTGGGCATAGGGGAGACCAATATGGTCCTTGGTATTCAGTGGCTACACTCACTTGGTGAATATACACAAAACTACCAAACTATGGAGCTCAAATTCAAGATAGTGGGCAAGGAGGTTGTTTTGCATGGTTTAAGTGATGGAGAGGCCCCCTCTTCCAAGGCCAATAAATTGTTAGGAGGATGTATCATGAGGATGAAGAGAACGGAAAAGAAAGCTGCCCCTCGACATAAAACTCAGCCCCTTCATCTAAAGTTTGAGTCTTCTCAAAAGCATTTGGTAAGCATTGCAAATTGTCATTGTTGTCATAATTTATTTGAAAGAGATAGAAAGAGAATGGATATGCCAAGGGCAACCCAAAACATGCTTAGGGCAGCACCCTACTCCCTCTTTCACAAGGGGAAATAGTGAGGCATTGAGGAAAAGAGGGCACCCCGTAAATGTTGAAAGGAGAGTGAACCCAAATGACAAAAAAGGAAAATCCTCCTCCTTGCAAAGGAAGGACAAACTTGGAGGGAATCACCTATGGAGCATTGGAAACATCGAAACCCGTTTACCTTCCACATGGAAGGCAATAGAAAGAATAAGAAAAGGGGGTAAGAGGTCTGAAATTTCTTATTTCCAATTCCTTGAGTTAGAAAATCAAGTTCAGCCACATAATGAAGGAAAGAAGTGATTTATTGTCAATTTTCAGCCTACATTGGGATGATTTGGTACCAAGGTGTATTCTGAAAATGATCACTAAGGTGAAATCTGATTCTAATGATCAATTGGAGCAGTACACAAGAAGCCAAAAATCAGTTTTTTTTTGGGTAAAATACAGCCAAGAGTACTATCTGGAATTATGCATATGGAAGCATACTTTTGGTTTGGTACAATACGGAAGGTGCAATTCCATGATGAGGATTGGTATAGGCTTTTGTTTCATCAAAACTACATCTTTCCTATGCATAAAGGAGTCGTAGAGAAGACTCACACAAGAAAAGTGGTGCATAGGCATTGTCATCATTCAAGGTATGTTTTAGAAAGAGGCCTTATTGATTAATTTCAGAATTGTGGATATTTTTCTTGAGGGCACATCATACACTTTGGGATACTACCTCAAAAGCAATCCAGCATGGCATGTCTTTGGGGGTTATGAAGGATTCTTGAAATATGATTATGACCACTCAAACTTATGGGGGCAGCCCACATGGTATGTGTTTTGCAAACAAGTAGTACAATTTGAAGATTCTTTGCAATGGAAAATTATTTCAATAAAAAGATGTATTTCGAAGGAAGTGGGGACAACTCCATGGCTTTTGCGATTGCTTGAGGA
The DNA here is from genome assembly GCA_037957365.1 of Torreya grandis. Lineage (NCBI taxonomy): Eukaryota > Viridiplantae > Streptophyta > Pinopsida > Cupressales > Taxaceae > Torreya > Torreya grandis. Next base: position 5,340,783 of record JARHVA010000077.1, read on the forward strand.
CAAACAATATGGGTAGGGAGAACCATAATGTCCCACTTTTTGAGCTAGTCCTTGGGATGAGACCTTTAGCTTGAGCGTTCCCTAGAGCTAAGGAATTAAAGACAAAAAATGGGAGCATTAGTAAGCTTCAAGGTTATGTTGATAAAGCACTTTATTATCTAATTTTGGGGCCTTTTTAAGGGCCATCCTAAAAGTGCTTTTATAAGGAAGCTTGTTATATATTTTTTTATTAAAAGGAAAAAAAACTCTCTCTATTTTGGGTGCCACAATTGGAAAAAAAATAGATAAAGGAAGAGAGGCTGTTTTGAAAGGGTATGTTGAATATTGATTTGGAAATTAAATGACGTATGTCAATCTTGGTTTCCACCTCTTGAGGATGAAAACCTTCAAGAAGTGTCATAGATTTGGGGATGAAAAGATCCATTGCTTCTACTTGGGCAACTCTATTCAAGGGTTGTAAGTGAGCTTCAAATTGCATGTGTTCATGCAAGCGGATCTACAAAGGTGTTTTTAGACACCACCTTGAGTAAGTCAATATTGCAACTTCTATCGAAAACATGTTTTTGGTAAATTCATAGGTTTGGAGAGGAGTGAATCACTTTGGGAGCTTCTTTGTGTTGTGGAAGACCTTCCCAAGCGGTGGCGACTTGCCTAGGGAGCTAGGCAAACCACTTGGAGGGGTCATTGGATGCCAAAGAGGGTTGCACACTATTTTATTGAATTTTCTAGCTAAGGCGACTTGATTGGAGAGCACATTTAGAAGGTTTGAGGCTGATTGGGAGTGTTTTGCAGTATATAATATATTTTTAGACACTACCTTGATTGAGAGAATATTGCAACTTCTATCCAAAACATGTTTTTGGTAAATTCATAGCTTTGGAGAGTGAATCACTTTGGGAACTTGTTTGTGTTGTGGAAGACCTTCCCAAGGGGTGGTGACTTGCCGAGGGAGCCAGCTAAGGCAACTTGATTGGAGAGCAGATTTTGAGGGTTTGACGCTGATTGGGAGTGCTTTGCAGTTTTAATATTTTATACCACTTTTTTAGCTTAGGCGACTTGCCCTGGGAGTCCTTTGGAGTCTATTTGAAGGAATTTTCGGTGAGTAAAATATTCTGATTTGTATTCCTAGATTTTTTGAGGTAGGGTGAACTAGATGGGAAGAAGAATTGAACATCTCGAAGGGCTTTTAGACTCCATTTGGCAATGTACAAGTGCTCTTCTATTTTCTGATATTTGCGGCAAATTATCGTAAAGGTTGTTGGAAATATTGTCATTGATGTCAAAAGTTTAATATTATTGGTGATAAAAGCCCCATTGCATTTAATGTTGTTGGCAATAAATATATTTTGGCTAATATGAGTTAATATTTATTTAATATTAACAAATATATTTTTGGTTGCATATGAGACAAAAGAAGGGCCTATGGAGAAGTCGAAGAGCCACAGAGTAAGGACAAAAGAAGGATGGGACGTATTTTCCCATGAAAAGTCATCTTGGGGAATACCAAGAGTCACCAAGTGAAGACAAAAGAGTAAGGGCGAATTTCTCATGAACGGACACTTTAAGGAATATGAAAAGTCATCAAAGATAAGGACAAAAGTGAGGACGTTTTTGGTTATGAAGGGTCACCACATGACTTTTCAAATGCTTGGATATGAAGGGTCATCCAAGATTGGCGCCATTTTCCATTAGAATTGAAAGGTCACAAATGGGGAAGGCCAAAGGTCATTTGGAAAGCTATAAATAAAGGCTTGAGTAGCCCTTTGTAAATATGGAAGATAAAGGTTGATTTGATATTGTAATATCTAGCTTAGAAGAGCAATTGTGAGAGATGATTTGTATTTGTTATATTTAGCTTAGAAGAGCAAAAGTGAGAGAGAGGAAGGAGATGTTGTATTGATCTATCATTTGTTGAGATAGCAACATTGAGAGATAGGTATGTGGTATACACAAAGGGGTTGGTGCTCCTGTAGGTTGGTGCTCACGAATTGTTGCTGGGTTGGTGCTTGGCAAAGGGGTTGATGCTCCTGTGGGTTGGTGCTCCTGTGGGTTGGTGCTCACGAATAGGTGCTGGGTTGGTGCTCGGCGAAAGGGTTTGAAGCTCCTGTGGGTTGGTGTTCATGAATTATAGCTGAGGTTTGAACTTGGCAAAGGGGTATGGTGCTCCTGTAGGTTTCTTCTCACGAATATATTTGATATTGATTCTCCGTGGTTTTTCTCACATTAAGTTTCCACGTTATATCTGGTGTCTTTCTTGTGTGATGTTTTTGTTTGAGTTTTATTGCATATCTTGAATGTTTGATTAAGTGGAATTTGATAAAAGGAAAGTTTTATAAGATATATAATATACTGATTCACCCCCCTCTCAGTATATTCCGTGCTTAACAATTGGTATCAGAGCAGGTTCCTTCAGAAAGGGTTTAACAGCGTGAAAATAGATCAAAGAAAAGCATAAGATGACCAAGCAGTGAAAGAAAGAGAATCAAGAGTTAAAATCTATGGTTAAGGCTCTTAAGGAAAATGTGTGTATCTTGGATTCTAAGTTGGCTATAGAAGTAAAATAAAATAAGATATTTATTCCGGATCTTAAGAATCAGTTAGAGGTTGCAACTTCAATTTTAACATTAAAAGAAGAAGAGTGTAATCAGTTGAAGGTTGAGTTAGGTTCTTAAAAGGATAATCATGAGAAGCTTATAATCAAGGTTGAGAAAGATCATGAAATATTGGTCCAAAAAAAGAAGGATGCAGGGTTTGAAGACAAATCAAAGAAGTCGATCAAGCAGCGCAATGCTTTCAAGTTTTCAAATTCTTCTCATGGTCGTTGTTTTGTTTGTCATCATGTTGGTCATAGGGCAAGAGATTGTATGAGGTGAAGCAATCAGTCAAAGGGAGATCTCAGTCACATTTAAGAAAAAGGTATGAGAAATATTGTTTGCTTTTGTTGTCATAAGGTTGGCCATATTGCTAGATTATGCCAAGATAAAGTAAAGAGATATTCAAAGTATGTCAAAGGTTACAAAGCCTCTAAAAGATATGAGGAGTCAAATTAAAGTTTGGAGACCTAAAATAGTAAAGGTTGATCAGGTTGAGTTCAAGAATGAAAATGAATTACTTGCTATAGTAGATAAAGAATAAGATAAGAAGAATTGTGAAGAATCTCTTGTTACATTTGAGCATGAGCTTTGTCAAAATAAGATAGTTGCAAAAGTTGAGAAAAAGAAGAACATCATAAATGATAAGGTTAGTAAATCAAAAAGGTTAGACATGCTTAAACGGATTCTAAAAAAAAAACACAAAAAGATCAAGGAAGAAACAGAGATGTGAGAATCTCCTGAGATTTATTTCTAGAACCCTTTTGTGTGGGGGTGTCTCTTCTAGGCTTCAGGGAGACACTTTTAAGAAAATTGAAGCATGGTGGATGCTATTGGGTCTTGGTTATTTTGCATGACAAGGGGAGTTGACAGATTAATTTGTATATCTTTTGAGGGAATATATTTTTGAAGAAAATTTTGCATCAGTATTATGGTTTGAGGCTATTAGAATGATTATTGCATATGCAGTGTTTCAAATGATTATGGTAATAAGAAATTAGAATGTTAAAAAAAGAGCTAACAGTTTCAGAGAGAAAGAAAAAGATACTCATGCAGATTCAATCAAGAAGGATCAGAGTTTCAAAGCTCCATTCATCAGGGAGAAGGTTCAGACATGTTCATGGCAGGAGAAACAACATGAAGATTCTATGATGGTTCAGACAGCGTTGCATGTAAGAGGTAAAGATCAGCCATGGTTAATTGATAGTGGATGTTCGAGGCATATGACAGGGAATAAGAGTAAAGCAGATCAATGGTGGTACAGTGAGATTCAGGGATAAAACCACTGCCAAGATACCCAGAAAAGGTTCTTTATTTTTGGATAATGGTAAAACCAAGACTAAGAAAATTTTATAAGCATAATCTATTGAGTGTAAGGCAAATATGTGATCAAGGATACACCTTAAAGTTTCATGCAGAAGGTTGTGAGATTAGAAGAAAATATTCAAATGAGTTGATTGCATATTCTCAAAGGACAGGTAAAATCAGATATCTTCTCAAAGATCGGCGAGAAGAGTTGGGAGTAATTTCTATTACTTCCTGCCATTGATGTTCAGCATCAAGTGAGGGGGAGCTACGTGTTAGCTCCAGGTAGACCCTTTGCCATTGATGTCAAAGGGAGAGAATAACATGTATAGGTACAAGTACAAGTTCAAGTACAGGGGCAAAAAATAAGTACAGAGAATAGGTATAAGTTGATACAGTAAGGGGGAGTTACTGTATGTTTTCAGATGACAGTATGTGCAGGTGACAAGATGTGGTAGTTTCAAGATTGAAGTTGCCATCAATGACAAAGAGGGAGATTGTTAGAAATATTGTCATTGATGTCAAAGATTTAGTATTATTGGTGATAAATGTCCCATTGCATTTAATGTTGTTGGTAATAAATATATCTTGGCTAAAATGAGTTAATATTTATTTAATATTAACGAATATATTTTTGGTTGCTTATGAGACAAAAGAAGGGCCCATGGAGAAGTCGAAGAGCCACGGGGTAAAGACAAAAGAAGGATGGGACATATTTTCCCATGAAGAGTCATCTTGGGGAATACCAAGAGTCACCAAGTGAAGACAAAAGAGTAAGGGCGAATTTCTCACGAAGGGACACTTTAAAGAATATGAAAAGTCACCAAAGATAAGGACAAAAGTGGGAAAGACGTTTTTGGTCATGAAGGGTCACCACATGACTTTTCAAATGCTTGGATATGAAGGGTCATCCAAATTGGCGCCATTTTCCATGAGAATTGAAAGGTCACAAAGGGGGAAGGCCAAAGGTCATTTGGAAAGCTATAAATAAAGGCTTGAGTAGCCATTTGTAAATATGGAAGATAGAGGTTGATTTGATATTGTAATATCTAGCTTAGCAGAGCAATTGTGAGAGATGATTGTATTTGTTATATCTAGCTTAGAAGAGCAAAAGTGAGAGAGAGAGGAAGGAGATGTATTGATCTATCATTTGTTGAGATAGCAACATTGAGAGATGGGTGTGTGGTATACACAAAGGGTTTGGTGCTCCTGTGGGTTGGTGCTCACGAATTGTTGTTGAGTTGGTGCTTGGCAAAGGGGTTGGTGCTCCTGTGGGTTGGTGCTCACGAATTGTTGCTAGGTTGGTGCTCGGCAAAGGGGTTGGTGCTCCTGTGGATTGGTGCTCACGAATAGGTGCTGGGTTGGTGCTCGGCAAAGGGTTTTGAAGCCCCTGTGGGTTGGTGCTCACGAATTATAGCTAAGGTTTGCACTTGGCAAAGGGGTATGGTGCTCCTGTGGGTTTGTTCTCACGAATATATTTGAGATTGATTCTCCGTGGTTTTCTTCACATTGAGTTTCCACATTATATCTTGTGTCTCTCTTTTGTGTGATGTTTTTGTTTGAATTTTATTGCATATCTTGAATGTTTGATTAAGTGGAATTTGATAAAGGGAAAGTTTTATAAGATATATAATATACTGATTCACCCCCCCTCTCAGTATATTCTGTGCTTAACAAAGGTTTGAAAGGAATTGGAAGGAAAAGACTAGGGTTTTATTTTAAAAATTCTGCTAATATTTTATGAAGGGGGCGATTCAGTTATGGAGTATTTTTTGGGGTTTATAGGGAGCTTTTAGGCCCTAAAAGTGGACAAATAATATTCTAAATATTTGTGAGATTTTGGCATATTTTTCGGGGTTCTTTAACATCATTTTGCGAGTGAATCCAAGGAAAAATTATGATTTATTTCACACAATAATTTCTGCACATAGGTGACTTGCCTTGAAGGGTTTTGGGAAGCTTTGGAGGGTTAACATTGGAAATATTTAATTCTGAAATATTTCTATATTTTATTATTATTTTTGGTGAGTTTTTCAAGGGTTTGCGGATTGAATTAACAAAATAAAACATAGTTGTAATTTCAAGAGAAAAATCAAAATATTGCGAGGGTATTTTCCCAAGGTACATCCGTTCTATGTCACACATAAACATGTATTTTTTACAAAAACAAATTCAAGGTTTATGTATGACATTATTTGGATTTAAGGTGAAAATTCAGTGGTTATATGCTTTAGTAGTTGTGGAATTAATTGCGCAACATTGGCACCTAGAGTTTGTTTCTGTTTGGGGTGTTTTGGGTATCTATATATTAGCTAGGTTTTTCTGATTTAAAATTTTCAGAATTCATTTTGTTTGGAATATTTAAGGGTTTTTGTTGGGAAACCTTATTTTTTCATCATTGTCCCAATTTGGGGACATTACAAGGCAAGTACCTCCAACATCACACAAGTTTCATGATACAAATTTTGTCTTGGGATATAAGGCGTGTAACCATCCTCAACAAATGTCTCTACCTTAAAGAAAAGATCAAGACTGGAAAGGTTGATATGCTTATGTTACAATAAGTTGTGTATAGTATTTATGAAGACCTAGATTTTCACAATAAACTGGGGCAGCTAACACCACATTCTTCTCTTTGTAACAAGAACCCATAGTCCATTATGATCCTTCCAAGTATGCTATCTCTTACCATCAATCCTTCCCCCGGGGAATGATTGTTGTCTTTCATTTTCATAAATTCAATTTGCAACTTTGTATTTTCAATACATACATTCCGCCTTGTGGAAATGAACTCCTTAATCAATTCCATTAATTGATACTTGCCTCCTCCTTTAATAGTCATTGGTGCTTTCGACACCATCAAAATTGATGGCCAAAAGAAAGGAGGCATAAGAAACAACCATAGAGTTGTGGGGAATCTCTCACAACTTGAGTAGGAAACAAGCTTTATTGAAATGGACTACTCACAAGGACTATATGCTTGGTGCAATTAGAGGAAGGGGATTAACTACATCCCTGATAAAATTCACTGAATTCTCATCTCTAAGAATTGGATCTCTCCTTAAAAATACATAGTAGCCAAGGTTAGTGACAACACCTTGTTCGAGCATTGGCCAATAATAGTGGCTTTCAAGAAAATATTTCTTCTCGAGTCGGTCCTATATTTAGATTTTAAAGGAGGTGGTTATCTCAGTGGGACTTTATAAGATGTCAGATGATGATTTAGGGCCTTCCACGGCCTATGGTCGATACCTTCTACATCTAGGAAAATCTCATGAGTTATTGATCCTAAACAGGATCCCTTGCTTCCCAGATTCTCGCTTTTTGACTTGTCGGCCTCATGTCGTGGTTGCGAGTGTGGTGGATTATATCATGTCTAGTCAAAACCTATTACCACTCATCTGTCACTTCTCTATTTCCCCCATCTCCCTTGCGGATCATGCTCTTCTTTCTTTCTCTCTCTGGGTTGATATCCCCCCTCCCGTTACTGTTCCCTCCCATAGTCTACCCCGTACTACATTCTGGTTTGATGAATGGAACCTTGAGACCACCTCTTCCCACATCTGAGACCCAATTCATTTCATTTGATTGTGTTGCTACCAAGTACACCCACCTTTCTTCCATTATTTGGGAAGCAATCCTCAAGTCCTTTCCTAGCTCCACCTGGTCCACTTCCACCTCCCATCAACCTAATAATATCAGATCTTGCCCCATGAACAAGTGGTACAGCGATGAATGCAAGACTCTTCACTGCCAGTTTCGTCACGCTTTCATCCATGCCCATTCCTCCTAACCCACCCTGAAAGCCGCCTATCGTTGTCTCCTTCGTCGTAAGAAAAGCCTCTTTATCTCTTAGAGGAGATGAATCTTATGTGCCTCCCTTATCCACTCTCCTAAACATTTTTGGCACAATGTCCTTCCCCGTCGTTCTCCCCTCCCTTCAGAACTTAATCTTGAATCCATGATCTCCCACACTTCCACTCTCTATGATATCCTTGTGCAACCACAATCCAGGTTGCTTCTCTGCCCCCCTCTTGCCACTTATTCACATATAGGAATATCAGAGAGGCTGTTAAGGTAACGAACATCAGCAAGGAAGTTGACGAGGAGGCTTTCCAAGAAGAATTCTTCAAGCATGGTTTTGGTGCACTAGGGAGTTACTTGGTTGATATCTTCAACCATGTGGTTCATTCAGGTTTTCCACCCGGTTGGTCACATCACACTATTCATATGATACACAAATTGGGCCCCAGTTTAGACCCCAACAACTATAGGGTGATCATGGTGGGCCACACGTTCTTGAAACTGTATGCTACAGTTCTCCACATGTAGCTCTCGAGGGAGTTGGAGCAGAGACACCTCAGAGCTAGTGGACAGGCGGGATTCCAACCTGTTCAACAGACCATTGATCATATCTTTACTCTTCGGGCCATCATTGAGGACGCATGTCATTGCTCGTCGAAAGTCTACTGCTGCTTTGTAGACTTTCAGAAAGCGTTTGACTTTGTTCCACGGGGGGGGGGGGCAGGGGAAGCCTACTCCAGAGGCTCAGAGACATTAGCATATCCGAGACCCTTCTGACTGCCATCATGCGTCTATACGAGACTGTCCTCAGTCATATTCACACAACTCATGAAACATTTGATTTCATCAGGAGTACAATTCGGGTTAAACAGGGTTGCCCCCTATCCCCCACTTTATTTGGGATATAGATTGATGAGTTGGAGAATTTTCTTTAAAGGCATATCCAAGACAGTGATGGGTGCCTCCACCAAATTTTGATATCTATACTAATGTTTGCAAATGACGTGGTCCTCCTAGCCTCATCACCTGAGGGGTTGCAGACACAGTTGGATGCCTTAGCTCTATTATGTGATCTTTGCCAGTTGACAATCAACTTTGGTAAAACCAAGGTTAGGGTCTTCAATGGGTTGAAGACCTCACACCTCCATTTCTTCTTCAGGGGGGAGGAGATTGAGATCACCAGCACTTATATTTATTTGGGGTGCAATTATCTAGACCCTGCTTTAGTTTGAGTTAGGCACTCCAACCTCGAGTCAATAAGTTCTACGGATCTTTAGCCCTCCTCCAGAGATAGTGTTTTCCACACCACTTTCAGGGCATTTCTTCCAAGATGTCCATCATGGACACCCTTATCAGACCCATTGTTCTCTATGGCTCTGTGATTTAGGGGCCCTTTTTTCTCGAGTGGGATTGGGCTTCAACCGAGGTAGTCCAAATGCTTCTTCTCCATTGCATTATTAGGTGCAAGCAAATTGTCCCCCAACAAAGCATCCTTGCAGAGTTTGGGGCCCGAGCCTTCAATTTGGAGACTATGTTTGATCTGATCTCTTTCTTGCATCGCATTCAAAGCTTCGTTGACTCAATGAAAGGGTGGGACAGGTACCCATACTTGGTTTTTTGTTTCTCAAATGCTATTTCCCTTTCTGACTCTCTAGGTTGGGTTTGTTGTTGGTATGCAGAGGTCTCATATCTGTTAAGAGTCCCTGGGTATTAGGATGGATCATCTCCCTCCATTTAGGTAGTCCTTGGACACACCGGGCCACCTTCTAGATCCCAGACAGGAGCTAAATATGATCATCAGGGAGGATATTTACAAGCAGTGTATCCATACCACTTGGGTAAACCCTCACGATGGGTTACGCCCAAAGATGGCCTAAGCACTTCTTGGTACTGCGTGACATGCTTATTGTTAAACCATTGGATGACCCAAACAACATCATATATTGAATGACATGTTAAACATTCTATCTCCAGTTGGTTCATGTGGTAGCCCTACTATTTCCATTAAGATGGCAACAAATCCCACTAAGGACACAATCGTTGAAGAACCAACAACTCCCTTGTCTCTGAATACAGGGAATGAATTGCACAACTCAATTTTTCCCTCTTAGATGGTGTAGGTTTTATTTTACCGTAAAGAAATCCATTGTTTTTTACATGTATTGTTACAAGTGAAGCAAATTATGGGACTATTATGTTCCATTGTCGCACATTACACAACTAATGTAATGAAATGTATTTAGTTTGTTTTCTAATGTAAAGAAGTGTATTAATAAATGTAATGTAAGTATAGATATTCATTTTGCTTATGTACTATAATTAAATTTACGTGTTATCTACCATTCAGCGTGTGAAAGGATCATGAGCTTAACGAAAATTAAAATCCTTTCACTTGAAAGCGAATTGCCCATTGTTGTCTTCCACTGTTGACTTCGAAATCTAGCGTAATTATCCACAAATAACAAACAACAACAAGAGAGATAAACAATAGAAGCAATAAATAGTTGAGCATTACAAACTTTGAAAAATAGAAATTGTACGGGCATCCCAAACTTTGAAAGCTTATAGTTTGTTAAAAAAACACGAAGTAAAAATTATAAATGTAGCACAATATTCACAAACATAATAAGTGTTAAGAAACACAATGTTCGTAAAAAAAATCGTAAATTGAGCAACCCAACAAACTTTCACACTTTACAGCAATTCGACTTTTGTCCAAAATAAGAATGTATGGATATGGTAATTGACAATAGAATAGAAAACATATGAACAACTTGTTACAACAACATAGCAATAACACAACAACATAATGGAAAATGTGAATGAATATCTTGGCTACCTATTAATAACATAGCAACATGAATTCAAGAGGGATTTTGATTGGCACATCTAACTCAACATTTAGTGGTATGTTAATGAAATTCTTATTTTTTTCCGAAAGACAAACATTTACTACTATGTGAATGAATACCTTCATTTACTAGTATGTGAATGAATACCTTCATGGCTTCCATCCACATACTAGTAAGTGTTTAGTCTTGTGGACACACTTGTCTTTTAACATGGCCCTTCGTTTTATATTAATGAACCATATTAATTCACAACATATCAATACATTTTAAGGTTTGAAACCACACAACAAAAAATGTTTAGGAATCAATCAACAACAACGATGGTAAATAATATTTATGAATGCAAAACCTAAAGGACTTCATTCACATACCTGTAAATTTTTAGAAACACATTAAACATTTAGAGGTTGTTCAAGGCAAGTAATGTTTTAATTGTCTAACGTTAATATAGGGAAATAGTAGTGCTTCAAAGAACATATTAATACATTTAAGGTTTGAAACCACACAACAAAAAATGCTTAGGAATCAATCAACAACAACAATGATAAATAATATTTATGAATGCAAAACCTAAAGGACTTCATTTACATTCCTGTAAATGTTCAGTAACACATTAAACATTTACAGGTTTTTCAAGGCAAGTAACGTTTTAATTGTCTAACGTTAATGTAGGGAAATAGTAATGCGTCAAAGAACATATCAGTACATTTAAGGTTTGAAACCACACAACAAAAAATGTTTAGGAATCAATCAACAACAACAATGATAAATAATATTTATGAATGCAAAACCTAAAGGACTTCATTCACATTCCTATAAATGTTCAGTAACACATTAAACATTTACAAGTTGTTCAAAGCAAGTAATGTTTTAATTGTCTAACATTAATGTAGCGAAATAGTAGTGTGCCAAAGATATAAAACACACAACAACATGAATTCATAAACATCTTGGTTTGATAAAAAAATAATTACATTTGTATTTATGTGAACGAAAACTTTAATTTTGATACAAAGCCAATACGTGTTATGAGTATGTGAATGAAAACCTTTAGGGTTACATCCACACACCAGTAAATGTTGTGTCTTCCAACCCATGTTATGCATGCAAATAGAAATACGACACAGATATAAAGCACACAATGACACAAATTCAAAAAACCTCCAAGGCTTCTTTTAAATAACATGCAAATTTGGAGTCAGATGTGAATGAAAACATGTCGAGACTGTGGGTTGAGTTGTGGGTAGCATTTCATCCCTCCAACATTGGACATAGGTTGAATATGGCGTGCATGGCGGAAATAACATGTCACATTATTGAAAAATTGGTTGTTGCATAGCAAGAACACTACCATCTTCTAACATGTCACTTCCTTGCAAATTAATGACACAAGCCTCTTCCAACATGGGCATCAAATTCAAAAAACAAGTTGTTGATAAAGAAACAATAACATTTACTGGTATGTGAATGAATACCTTGACAACCACCATAAACATACAAGTAAACGTTGAGTTAGATGTGAAGGCATTACTCAACAGTCCCATGAAAATAAAAGGAATATAATTGTGGGTTCATTTACAGGCAACACACCTCTATGTAACATTTCATAACTCCATTAAGATGCATAACTACTTTGTATCCTCTACCCAATACTCTCTCCATGGAGGATGTACCTTTAGTTCTCTATCCACCTTTAAATGATGGAAAACACAACTCTCTTTCTTGCCCTCTACCCACTTTACTCACAGTGGAGGACATCCCATGGTAGCACCTTCTTCCCTACACTATTTGCTAGAAGATGTCTTTGCTCTTTCTGAACACACTTGCAGGGGACTCCTACTTTTATAACAAATGATGCAATCAGGGATAGGGGTCTAATAAAGGAGAGCCTTGAGGTTACTATTGACGCAGTGGATTGCACCCTTCAAAAGAAAACTCAGCTCCTTTCTTCCACGTGGCACAATGGAAACACTCCTTTTGCTATGGGTAGTAAAACTGAGGAGTGAATCTCTAGATCAGGGGCTAGCTCCCTTTGATGCACTTTAAAGTCCTGAATTTTTACTGCTAACAATGGGGGGGGTGAAAAGAGAGAGGGATGCTATGAAAACAGAACCTAACTAAAGTGGTGATGCACCAAAATTGATTATCTACTCATTTTGATCAACACTTTGTATCAAAAAGAGTGAACAAACACTTCATTTGAATAAGAAACTAGACTGCATCAATGTTACAACAAGGGGTTTGATGGAAGTATAATGAAGAACCTACCATAGGTGCTCTAGAGGCACACTGTTGGATGGTTACTCACCTACACCTATACTTCAACTTGGACGCTTCTTGTCAACTTGCAGAAGATCTTGGATACACTAGATACACTGGCATCGACCTATGAAAGCATTAAAATAAATGACTAAACATAAGGCAATACGCAGACATGCAAAAGTGTAAAAAATAGATGAAGGTAAAACACTTCTTTTGATTAAAGGCAAATTTGTCAAGGCTTCGCCATACAAAATTGAGAGATATCTTCTTCAAAGCTGAGAGGTTACAATATATATAGAAATTGGAGAAAGACCTTTGACCCTATCAAGAGCAAGTGGCCCATACTGCATTAAACACCTCGGCAAGAAGAATTCGCCCATGCTGTTGTCATCTTCCCATAAATGTGCCTGTAAAAGCCATGTTGTAGGTGTCCCAGATATTGACTTTGTTGCCCAAGCTGCATTAAACACTTCTGCTAAAGCATGGGTCGCTTTGCTCCTTGAACAACGCTGTCTCTCACCACGTTCTGGGCCATGCCTTTTCCTTGAATGCTCTCGTAACTCCCCTTAATGGCTATTCATTATTTCAAACACAAGGAAAATCGGGCTGCCTTCCTAAAAGCTCGTGCAACCCTCTTAATGGCTATTCATGGATACTATTCCATCTGCAAGCATTTACTTCCCCAGCCGACGCCTCTTGTGCCACCTGGACTAGTTTGGTTCGTTCCTGTGCTTGATTGGTTGTCACCTCGAACGTTTCGAATGTTTGTCTTATATGTGCGTGGCTATGTTCTGAGCCATGCTCTCTCTATCTTCTCTTTTCTCGTTATTTCTTGTCTTTTCCTGCTAGTTCAGGCTCCTGGGTCTATATTTTCTCCTTCAGACTCCTTTCTTGGCGGGTCGCTGAATCTTCCTTCAGGATTCTTGGCCTTGTAAATTTCTTCGGGTGAAATCCCTGAAGGAATTCCCTTCATTATGCTCGCCGCTTTGACACCCGCCTTTGATGACACTTAGGGCCCGCGCCTTTGAATTCTTTGACATTTTGTCCGAAAGAATTGTTCTTTGGCCTTTCTACGACGACTAACCCATCTTCTTAAATTTGACGTTCATGGGCCCGTCATCAAACATTTGAAACCCAATGGCTATTTCGCTACCCTGAATTTGATGTCCGTGGTTGAAAATCAACGTCTATCTTATCATTATAAAATTGACATCTATGGGCCCGTCATCCCTCTTTAGCAATTCCTTCGGCCTTTTGCAAATGGACTTTTCCGAAGGGAAAGTGACCCTTCAAAAAAATGGGAAGGTACTCTTTTGATGACCAAGTGTCCTTTGGAAGGGTACCTACCCTTCGAACCCCTTGGTTTCCGCATTCTTTCATATTTCCTCGCTTGGTGAATTTCTTTGGACAAAATGTCTGAAGGAATTCATTATTCAGAGTTCTTCATGGATTTTCTTCGGACATTTTGTCGGAAAAAATTCATTTCTTGGCTTGTCACTTTTTCCAAAGGAATTTTTTTTTACGGCTTTCTGGCCTGGTCTTTTGCAAACGGACCTTGTGCCCTCCGCAAGGGTACTTTGGGTCCAAGGTTGCCCTTCGGAGCTCTTTGAAAAGTCCCATTTGTCACTTTCTTGCCCTCCACAAGGGTACTTTGGGCTTTGCGTCGTCTTTTGGACGACTTCGCAAAGGCTCTATTTGGCACCCGAGTGCCCTCCGCAAAGGTAGCTACCCTTTGGAGCTTTTGCAAAAGACCTTTGCCCCTTTGAAACTGGCCCATTTTGCCGATAAAAGGCTCCCCCGAAGTAATTTGTTTGCCCTACTAAACATCTAGGATCAAAATGAGTTCCAGTCAACCCAAGTACTTGCAAGACTCAAAACACTTGGTCTTTCATGGAAACGGGCCTGTTACAAAGAAAACCCATAAAATTGCAGTGGGATGAACTTGTCAGAAATTGGTTAACAGGCCCTGCAAAGGAAGGGAAAAAAGGGGGTGCTCAATTTTGGCTTGTAAGACCAAAATTGGTCAATAATTACAACCTATACTCAAGTCACTTTAATTGCAAAACTAATTCAATTGAGATCATAGACATCATTGAACATAATAAAAACTCAATATTCATCGCAAGCTTACAAGAAACTTAAAAAAAGAAGATGCCTCAAACATCTCCACAAATAATTAGCTTCATTTGTTAATCCTAACTTCACAGTAACTCAAAGAGTTATTGCTTACAATTTGGGTTCTAACACTTTACAATCTACTCTTAGAAATAAAGGAAAGAATGAAATAAATTACTCCTCATAAGTCATCTCAAGTGTTGTCCTTAGCACAAGATATACAACCTTGTTGTTTTTCTTATACTCATCATAAGATACACAACCTTGTTGTTTCTCTTATAGTGATCTCTTCTTATGAGCATGAAAGTAGTCTTCTACAACCTCTTTGCTTTTTGTTCTCTCTCTCACTCTCCCAATGGTAGTGGAACCATCAACAATCTATTTTAATTTAAACCTCCTTGCTTGACCTATTCGGTTGACTACTAGTATCCCAACTTAGGATGGAAGGATAGAAATCATTCCAACTTGTGTTAGGTGAACATATCCCCATATCCATATAGATAGAGGCCATATAAAGTTTAATTTGCTCCCCATATATATAGAGAGAGGGAGGGGAGCAAAGGGAGGGGGCATCCCACCTCCAATCATCCCAACTTGTGTTAGGTGGTCATCCCCTGTATATATAGAGGGGGAGGACATATAGAGCTTAATTGGCTCCCCATATAAAGAGTTGGGGGGAGCACCGCCTATATCACCAATCCCAATATATGAGGGTGGGGCATCCCACCCTTATTTCACCAACTCACAAGAACACCGCTACTCTACTCTATAGATTTCACCACCGCCTCTATATAGAGAAGAATCACCCCACCTAGGAGGAGGCGGCCAGAGTATTCTATATAGAATACTCTAACTTATGATGCTAAGTTATATCTATATCTAGGGAGGGAGAGAGAAAAGGTTTGATCTGCTAGAATGGTAAAGTGGACTATGACGACTAGAATCACAATTGATTGAACCGACTACAAACTGAACCACCCTGCCTAGTTGGCATTGAATTGAATTGAACATTGGCATTGATGCGATTGACTGAACACCTACTACTACCATTGATACCACCAAATGGGACATAATTGACTATAGAATAGATGGATAGTCTATTATTTATATCTATATGTATGCATGATATGACTATATTCATTGATTGAAACGATTGATGGATGGAGGAAGTGACACCGAAATGGCACGAGGATGTTACCAACCTCATTGCATCAACAATGGCCAACCTGCTTAAGGTCAAATATCTATGTATCACGGCACCATTATATGAGCACTTTGCAAGCAAAAATCTGATTTAGATGTGAATTGGCCATAAATGGGTATACATCGTTGATTTTCTTGGATTCATTGTGAGGTACATCATCAACTGTATCCCTGCCAATGGTCATGATTGTTTCCTTTTTCAAATTGAATTCACTAGCAACTCAAGTTTCTATTCCACCTACACCCATTAACTATAGCACAATAAGGCCAGAGGCATATGTTCGCTTAGCAGGTGAGATTGATATCAATGTTGGCGAAGGATGCAAGGATGGGCATTTATGATTGCATAGCTTGAGAATGGAAAATTCTGGTAACTTGCATCTTACATCAAGAGAATCAAATTTATGGTATGTATCTATTGTGGTGGTTTTTTATTTCTCCACCTATATTTTCTCTAAAATTTATTCTTTAATATGCTTGTGCTGTATACCCTTGATAACAATTACCCTTAATCTGCTTGATAACTAGGATCCATCATAATTAACGACCTCTTATTTGTTAACATTTGATCATTAATAGATTACCCACTCTATTAGTTTCCAATGACTATAGATTACTTGTTTTTCTCAATCACTCATGCAATGGGCAATTTTGATTTCATTTAAGTGTTTTCACGTTCTTTAATCCGAGGTCCGATTCACTACCCTTCAAATATCTGATTTAGGTCTGCTCTCCTTAAACTTGTCTCAAAAGTCTTAATTTCCTTGAATATTAATACATGGAAATAAAGAGATTTAGGATCTGTTATATTCCTTCATAAGTCATCCACATACTTTACTCATTCCCTTCATAATCTCTAATACACGTGGATCATCCAATTAGAGGTTTGGACCCATTAATCCATCATACAAGTTTACATATCAATAGAAAGATCAACTATGAAGATATACCTCTCTTTAACTCTTCCTTTATATAACTCTTAATACTTGCATAGATGTTTCTTACATCACCAAAAAAACTCTCAAATATCTCACCAATAGTCCCAACTTAAAAACTTAGAAGTCTGCCTGTATGCTTATTCAAAAACTTACCAATTACTTAATGAAGCTTTCAACTGAATTTTACTCAAATATTTCACACTTAGGAGAATTTATATATCCTAATTCATCACATTCATGACAGTTTTCAATCATCTAGACTTGCATTCATTTGAAATGCACAAAATGTTACCTTGCTGTATTTGAAAACTGTGTTTTCCTCCTTACAACTGACTGTATTTTCACCATAATTCATTCAATACTTACCCAATTGACTCAAAATTAGATTCATTGGATTCCTGACTTAGAGGCGCCTCGGCTGTTAAATTTGTAGAAATTTTCATCTATTCATTTAAAAGATATAGCTGTTTTTCTAGCCGTGCCCTAGTTCAGTCCTGTCACAGCCTGAGAGCATTAATATTGTTTTTTTTTAACTTATTACAATGTTTCAAAGTCTCTAAAGACTTGAATAAGGTCTGCCCGATTAGTATGCATCCTTTAAACTCCTACAATTCTCCTCAATCTTCTATAAACACTTCAATCATTGTCATTTTCTTCATTCACAACCCTGTGTTCTTTATTCTCAGGATAAGAGGATATGAAATGAAACCTTCAATTTTATAAAGGGTTTCAAAAACTCAAATAGACTTAATAAGGTTTGTCTTGACTGGTTCTAACCTCCTTATGTTTCTGAAGTCTTCTTCTTAGCCTAGAATAGGCTTAAATCATAACGATTCTTCCTCTCATACCCTAATACAGTCTTAATGACTCATTTTAAGAACTATTGCGTGAATCAAACATATCATATAACCGTTACTCACCTGATATAGACTGATTTCATCCCCTTAAACCCTTATGATTTATAAACAACTGATAAAACTTCCAACACATCCTTTAGATTCCATGTATTAGGAAACACATGATAAATTTTGATTGCATATTAACTGTCATTCATGCTCATAAAACACGGACTTAGAAGTGTATAAATGGACCTAACTCACTGTTTCATACACTGATCAATCAATGATTATGCTTGAAATAGGTGTACAGTCATCATAGCTTATCATGGCAATAGTTCCTTAGCTCTCATACACTTGAAATCCATTCAATTCTCTTCTCTATTGCAATCTTGATATAACTCAAATGCCTCCAACTCTTCACACAGTCATGCAACAAAGCTTAAAACACACAATAATATCATGATCATATAAAGTATATTTGACGTAAACTAGGAATGAACAATAATTCCTTTGCATCAAGATAAATCCTTCCTTTTATTAATTCCTTTACATTAGAGATTCTACCTTCATACAAATCTAAACTTACAGACTTCTAGAGACCATCACTTCTCCAACAACATAGTCAAGAGGTCGAAAAACCATCAAAATATCCAGAATATGTCTCCTTTATTTATAAAATCTCCAATATTTCATTTACAATCCTACAAACTCCTATTTACATACATATTCTTCGGCCTAAAAGGCCTTATTCATTCTTTTTTCTCCTATTCACTCGTACACCTCTTAAGACTATACTTTGACCTTATATATATTGGTTTGTTTACTTTCTTTGAATCCTATTTTAGTGGTACATGGCTTATCAATAGGTACAAGTTTAGTTTTGATCTTAGGATAAGAGCATGATTCATTCAACAACCTTTTGAACGTACTATCCTTGCCTGTAGGTTTAGCTTCTAGATAAATAATTAGGATTATTTACATAATTACCTTTCAAGATCATGATATAACGGTTTATATCTTTTACAAATGATCACAACCCTTTACAACTAAACCCTCCTAGACTCATCAATCCCGAATTTAGATGTATTTACATGGGTACATTAAATGATCTTTTGATGCTCCTGCATCAACCCCTGCGATTGATATCTGGAACATTCGGTGTATCTTTGCTGAAGTTTCTCAGTCATTATTTCATGCATTGCCAGCACATTGATGAATGACATGAGATTTTACATGATTTATTTGTTGACCAGAAGCAATCTGAAATTTGTTAAGGATGTGGTTCAGCGTTTTTATTTATCAGACAATGAGAGTGAAGAAGATAATTTTCTGTAAAATGAAAATTTGTATATCTGTTTTCCCTTTATGACACTTCATGACCATGGATTTTGCTTGAGAGTCTAGCATCCTCAAGCTGTCTGGAAAGAGATTCATGTTAATTATGAATAAGGGCTGAGTGGATTCCTCTGTTTAATTCCCCTAAAAGATAGGAAAGATTGGCCGAATTGCCCCCAAGTTAATGCTGAAAACAGAACAGTTTTGATACAAATGTTTATCTATTCAATCACCTATGTCTGGAGCCAAAAGCACTAAGCGTGGACTTTGAAAGAGTCCAGTTGCATGTTGAAGCCTTTGAGATATCTAACTTGATTAAGAATCTTGGTTTTTTGTGTATTCAAGGACTATTATTTTGGAATAAGGGCCAGATTTATAGCATTGAGATTTATGAGTATGCTCTTGTTTTGACGTGATTCCTATATTAATGCTAGCAGATTTGACTTTTTGATGTCCCAAAAGATTTAACAGAAACAATTCTGGTAACCATCTAGGCCTAGAGCCTTGCCAGGATGAAAGGAGAAAACCGTAGCTTTTAACTCCTTTTCAATAATAGGCCTTAGTAGAGTGTTGTTGTCCTCAGCAGATATGAAGGGAGGATTGTTTTGTAGGAGGGCACTTTGGCTTGAGCTTTCTGAGCGAATGTGTTGGAAGTGATGTGAAGCATGGTGCAAGATCTCTGTTAAATGAGAGATGAAGGAACATCTTTTTTAAGCTATTGAATCATATTGAGAAGTTTTCTGTTTTGTGCAAATATTTGAAATAGTTGGGTTTGAGTTGGTGAACCCTTTGTCAGAGAAGTTTTTTGCAGCTTATCTTTGAACACTGTCATTCTAATTAGTCTGGGTTAGCATTTGAGCCTTGAAGCTTACTAGCTCGAAATTGAGTTTTTCATATGGTTATCCTAAATCATCAGTTATTGCAGAACCCTGCAACTGGTATGCAAAATACAAAATCCACATTGAATCAATTTGCAGCTTTTGTACAATTAGACATGAACTTCTTGAACACTTTCAAAATATGCTAACAAATGTTGAGGGAACCCTTAAAGGTCCTCTGGGAATCCCAAATGTTCTGATATAATGGTTTAACTTATAGTTTTTTATTGCACTTTTTATTTCCCTCCAATAAATGTGAAACTAGTTAGAATAGTTTAACTACTTCAACTGAGCCCTAAGAATTTGAGTGCAAGTAATCAAAACCTTGTCCTTCATAATAATGACTAACCAGTACTATCTTATTTCATTTTCGCAACATCTAATAAAATATTATATGGCATTGGTTTCTGAGATTTTCAAAATGTATGGTTAGATCTATTCTCTGAAATTTTGATCTTTCATATTCCTTTCTTTTGATTTCATTGTAGGAAAATGCACCTATAAAATCAAACTAATTTAATGCCTCAATCTATAGGCTCACTTGAAGAATTTTTGTGACATGTATATGCTGTTATAAATTTTTGTGTTAATTTTAGTAATTTGTTTAAGCACTTTACAACTGTTTTTTGTGCATTCTTACAGTACGGTTTGCTAAATCCATTTAATTATTTACATTTTTTATTTTCCATTGCAAATAAACAATATTAACAATGGCTGCACTTTCTGCTAATAGCAGTGAAGCAGTCCTTTCTCAGACAATCTCAAGGCTGCCTCCAATGCCCTCCCCATTACGTTATTCTATGTTTTTGCAGGTACAAGCTCATCCTATGACACGATTGTTTATTCACTCCACTTTATGACCTATAATGTTTCCCATCCTTACTTTCAATTATAGCCATGTATTGAGATCTTGAATGGAAGTTATAATGTGATTTATTTATGTGTAACAAATATTTATATTTTAGGTGTAGAACTATTAGTTTAATTTTTACAGATTCATCCATCTATATATTTGCCTACAACCATCCATATTCTAATCTCTCTCTACCTCTTACCCAATTTACATGCATGCATACGCATATACATTGACGAGTGAGCTGTCTATTTAGCCCAAATATTTCTTCAAAACGCTTGTGCCTTGCAAATTTTGGAGACCATTTTTGGACAGTAAATAAACATATATACATCCTACAATATCAACCATATACATGTCAAGCTAAAGCTATATTTTATGTAATGTTTTACTAGAATATATTCTCATTAACTTTTAGTGATGTTGAACTGTTAGATATCATGTTTTATTTATCTATACATTGTGTAATAGTTTTGTTGTCAAATTATTTGCTAATCTTTCAACATAATATTTAATTGGAACTTATATGGTGGAAAATGCAGTGTGTTATCGGCTAAAGGTTGCTATTCGTGACTTGTAGAACTCGTAAATCTAGTAACGTAAATCAAACCCTTGATGACTTTATTCATATTTAAAATGATTTATTGTCATATGTGATATGGTTGGGAGGCGTGATTTTATCCAAATTCTTTGAATCAGATCTTTAGCACTGGGATACATTTGAGAACTTTTAGAACATGTTC